>CM060945.1:417067558-417778558 GCA_030765085.1 Allium cepa | reverse complement strand
TAGTTTTTGCATGTCCAGATCATACCCAGTATTAGTTGAGGAGCGGGCTGCAGATTTAAACAAGACTTGGACGTCGAGGGCAATGTAGCTATGGTATCAGATTGCGCCGACCCGGACCCTTCACCCACTTCATGTGAAGGAGCAACCACGGACTCTTTCTGGAGAGAACCTGATGTCATGCAATATTTTGGGTTCGTCGCCCAATAGCACTTTTCTTTCAAGTTTAGATACATCGACATCCTCTGAGTTATGAAGTTTTCTCTTCCACAACGAGAAATTCCCAAGCACGTTGGAGCTGGTAGGGATAGTCTTTACCGAGACATGTTAAATTCCTATGCTTGAGAACATTGGCATTGTAGGGAACGAGAAGCGTGTCGAGCTCATTCATTTATCTCTTCTTTGACCTTGTCTTTGGTAGCTTCTTTTTCACGTTAAAAGAGCATGTCGACATTTTTGGCCTTTTCAATAGCCGTGTCTCTCTCAAGCCTAGCACGAACCAACTCTTCGTAAGAATCCTGAGCGATTTTCTAAGCAACACCTTTTTATTTATTCACGCACTCAAGCTTGGTCTTGAGATCAG
Source organism: Allium cepa (assembly GCA_030765085.1). Lineage (NCBI taxonomy): Eukaryota > Viridiplantae > Streptophyta > Magnoliopsida > Asparagales > Amaryllidaceae > Allium > Allium cepa. The sequence continues at coordinate 417,777,978 of CM060945.1, read as the reverse complement.
TTATTTCCTTCAAGGCTGCAGACTCATCATTCTGAACCGCATCTTGCTCAAGCGCTATCTCTTGGTTCCGATGATGCAATATTTTGACCAAATCGAGATGGCTGGATTTCATCTCTTTCTTAGATTTCTTGGCAGCGATGGCTTTTCCTTCAACTTCTGATAAGGTCGTTTTAGAGGCTTCCATCTCATTTTTCATAGTGTCAATGATTCTTTTATCCTAAGCCTCTTGGCGTTTTAGCTTTTCATCTCTATCGCAAGCTCGGATGAAACTTTGACATTTTTTCTGCTTCCTTCATCCATTCCAAATATTGCATTTGAATGTCAATGACGCAGTCGATGGTCCTCTTTTCAAAATGATCTGGAACCCTCTTTAAGTTTGGAGGAAAATAGAATCCTCCAATGCATAAATTCGAAAATTCTCCACAAAGCTGTACCATACGAGTAGTTAGATCGATTGTAGGATCTTTAGTAGCAGTATCGACTTTGGTACTTTCTTTGTCAGTCATGTGGGTAGCAGTACATTCGCCATAGTGGCAGCGATCGCTCGACCACAAAGAATAAGATGGAACCAAGGGTTTGGAGGCATTGGAATAGTAGGAGGACCGCGGAGGGGGGGAGGGGTAGGTGGGCAGGTCCCTATGGTCAGCTGGTCTTTCGGGACCTTTTCGAGGAGGAGGTCTCAATCTCGATCTATGTTAATCCTGAGCTGGCATTCCCCTGTGATCTCTTTCTTGATAACCCCAATCGTTGTTGAGATGATAACTTGAATCATAGTAATCTCGACTACCATGATTTGTGCCAGAACTCAAACCCAATGATTGATGATGTATGTCTCGAAGAGAATCAAACATGTTCCCCTTCCTCACCATTGTTTCTACAAAGGAAAATGGATATCAATCAACTGTGAGCATTAAAGAGTACAAGTCTAGTATAGTGCAATGCGGAACGGTGCAAATGTTTGTAAGTGTCCTAGTGCAACCCCTCGACAGACCAGGTGTAGGAGCTTTGCTCATTAGTGTAACCTCTCCTCCAAAAGTAGGGATCTCTGAGCTAATTCTTGAGGGACTCCAAACCTCCATTACTCACATCAATAAAATCGAAGGCATCAAGATCTGGTGGAATTGGTAGATCAGACAAAGGGGCTAGTGGTAAACTCAAACGTTCCTACGGTTGGGAGGAAGATTCATCTTGAATAGTTTTATGGGCCATCGATAAATTGGATTGGTCAGGGAGGTGAATTTATGGAAGCTTATGTACGAATGTTTTAATTTTTTTCTCTTTTTCACAACCAGGAGTTGTGAGACTTCCGAGGATCCGACATCGACCCAAGGATCAGATTTATCGCCAGTATGACCAAGTGCGTTGTCACCATGTCCTCCGACATCAATACAAGCAAACTCTTGGGTACTCGTGACTAGGTGCACCATGGGTCGGCTCGATTATCACTTTGACAGAGTGTGGTCCATGATTTTATCCCTTTCGTTTGGGCAATTTTAGTTAGCCTCATACTGAGGCCTTCCTCTACCAGACAAAAAGTGATGAAACATTCGTCCCTGAGCAAATATTCGATATTCCTGTCCTCAAGAGGAGCATTCTTTAGAATTAAGACTGCTTCTTTATAAGTATCACCGCTAGGGCTCGGGTAACGATACCTGTAAATGAGTAACATCATTGGAAATGCAACCTGGGTACTAGTTTTCTATCTTATTATGAAACCGGTGGATAACACTTATGTCTTTCTAGCCATTGTTGGGCGAAGCCGTACGGGCAGTGAACAAAGACCCATTTGCTCTTGAAGGTACTTGGTTTATTCCACGCACCAGTCAGAATTTGGCATCTTTTTGTCGAATCAAGAAGTATGAATGAGAGAATCCCTGTCCACTACTTGAAAGTAAAGATAATCTGATAGCTTCAATGGTAGCAAGACGGTGCAGGAAATCCATAAATACCTATAAGTACAATTAAGGAGTGCGTAACCATTCAGATGGAGTTGTACTGGAGCTATCCTTAAATAATGTAAGATCTCTCGAATGTACAGTTGAAAGAGGGATACATCCCGTCCAATACATAAACTTGTTGCATGTCGTATACCCTTTATGTGGTCTGTGAGCCATATCATCTCACGACGGAACCAACACGTCGTTGAAGGGAATTCCACAACTTACACATATTCTTTAGAGAGCATGTTCTATAATTTTTGAAGCTATCAAATCAGAAGTATTTTCAAGGATGATTGCATCCTCTAGAGTATCATGCGTAGGATGGATAACCACCGATCGAAAGATGAAAACAATTTCAAAAAGATAAAACTGATGACCCGGGCTTTCCGACTGTTCTGAATCATGACTGAAAGACGGACTATCAGACTCGATTATCGAACTTGGCTCTACGTTAGAATTATTCTTTGGGAAGATAATCCAAACGGCATAGTTGTAGGGCCCCCGAAACGTATTGATCCAATTGCTATTAAACTTAGTAAAAATCATAATTAGAAAAATAAACCAGTACCCCCCCGAGCATAGTGAGTGCTAGTGTAGTGTGATAAAGTGTTGTTCAATATAGTAATAAGCTATAAAAAACTGAAGATTGGAAGAAAACAAGACTTATAAATTTGGCCAGAGAAACCATAACTCTGGACCATCTCAACTATTTATGCATGTTATCGGAAAATAGTGTAGCTTGAGTTTCAGGGACGATCATCAGCCAGCAAATGTTTGGTTGTTTTCTAAGTTACAAATGAGTTTTAGGATGATAGTTAAAGGAATTAGTTCATGTCATTTGTTCTAAAGCAATTTGCAACCAATCATGAATTTCAGATCATTTACCGGTCGTAAGAAGTCTTAATGTTTATCCAAGTATGGAAAACTGAGGCTGGTCGTTTAGTTCAAGCGTATCCATCTAAATTCCATTTTTATAAAAAAAATAAGGAAAGGTTCATATGTGGTTTAGGATGATCTTTCGAGTGTAAGGATGCAGGCCGATCATTACCCCAAAACAGCATCAGCCGATCGTTCTTCTAAGACTACAACTCTAAGCTATAGCCAATCGTTTGAAAGCAATTGTCAAGCTTTAATGTCCTAGAGTTTCGTCAATCGTCCAAGAGAGGTCATACACGATCGGTCATACAACTTCTTCATGATCCAAAGTTCTATACCTAACCGTAAATGATCAGCTAAAAGCATGACTTACTAATCCCTAACCACTTAGTCTCCATTGCACACAATCGTAAGAAAAGAGATAGGAAGGAGGCAGTCCCCCATTCGAACCGAATTGCCATAGTCTCAAAGTCTTGATCTTAAAATTATGAAGAGAGTATGGAAATGGAACTTATGGTACCTAAATTTGAATATGGGAAAGTAGAATGTGAAATCGATTAGGAGAGTGGAGACTTGGCTGTGATTGATGAAAGGATCGGCATGAAGGAGGCAGGAGAACTTACTTATTTTCATGCTTCAGAAGGGATCGATGGAGTAAAATGAAGGAGGATGACGAAGTATAGGAGCTTATATAGGAGGGAGATATAGCCGATCGTTTTCAGTCCAAGCTCCATGCTATCGTCCCTTATCCAAGCTCTATGCCGGTCGTCCTTATCCAAGCTCCATGCCTTAGGCCGGTCGTTCCTAATCCAAGCTTTGGAATGATCATCCCTTATCCAAGCCTTGGGCCAATCGTTCCACAACCTAGCTTATGCCTACCGTTTCCATAGTCATGGATGAGTTGAAATTTTCTTTAAGCATAGAAGAGTCATATATATATATATATATGAAAAATATATAATATAAAATTTTAAAAAAAATTTAGTAGTCACCTGGAGCCGACCAAAGGAAAACTAAAGCTAAGTTGCCGAGGCTTGAAAATCGCCAGAGTAAAAAATAATATGATTGTCAGCAAGCCGTGATCCCATGTCTATACTATTGAAAATTGAGCAACCGTCACGACGAATAAGGTAAGTACGACCTTCGACAAAAAGACAACCTGACGGAAGAATAGCGACCATGTGATGAACCAGATGATTTTATTTCAAAACAGTTCAATTTTACGATGATTCAAAGCACATCATATATAATACAAGACATACTTTGGGGAGCAAATGTTATCCCGCCTTTTGGAAAGGCTGTGATATCATCGATTTAGCAAAGAGCGAATGGTCAAAAGCTTGGGGAATTAATTACGTACAGTGCTAAAAACGAAGGTCATGCAGATTTGAACCAGGACCCAATCGAGGTGTAGTGAGCATGGAGTAACCAGCATGGCTCCATGAAGTTATATTTCAGATTTGGAGTTAATTGGAGTTTATATTCTCAAGTTAAGAATGAAGTAAGGATTTGTATGGATCGACCAAGAACGATCCATGAAATAGTTCAAATCATCAGAGAACGTTCAATATCTCGAAATCCATGAAGCTAATTCATGTGAAACTCTTAGAGCATCAATTAAATAAAGAGGTGAGCCTATAAAAATGATGTTGTATCAAAAAGTGAAGATTGGAGGATGATCGATCGTTATTGACTGATTGTTCTTGCTGATCCATTAAAAACAATTGGCATAGTTCAATGTTCAATCCAACTTCAACCAAGGTCGACCTATATCTCCCAATTTACTAGTCCGAATGATTCCATATTTTAGAAGCCATATTAAGAGGCATATGGGACTCCCCAGGAATGACCGCACCATGATTGAAGCAAAAAAAAGATCGGCTAATATTAGGCTGATCGTTCCTAATCATCAAGTTAGCATTGTCGATCGATATGGTGAGCCTCTGTTGACCTAGAGAGTCTTCTATCGAAATCTTAACGAAATATCTCATCATCTCCCCCTATAAATATAGCAGTCACGGCGTCAGAAGAGGGATCCTGCTTTCTCTACCGAGGCTCTACCATTTTTATTCTTCACTTTTGTACTAATGGATCATAACTGATCCAAACATCCTTGTAATTATATTCAAGTGCAAGGTCAATAAAAATATGAAGTGGACATAAACCAAGATTGTCGAATCACTATAAAAATCTGTGTGTCCGTTTACTTTTTCAGCTCTTTTTCTTAATTTCATTCATCATTTACTCTGTACGAGATTCTATTGGGTGTTAATGTCCATTTTTGACGTAAATAATATATTTATAACTTTTTTTCAATTTCTTATAGACCAAAAACAGTTATAATATGTAGTGGAACCATGTTCCTTTACACATGTTCATTTATAGTCGTGCTATAATTAGCTTCCATACATAGCTCCGGATCCATTTTCATATGCTCGGAGCTTTGTATTGTTTAAATAAGGACATGATGAATCCTATTGCCCCTCCCTTATCTTCGTCAAGTTTTTGAGTGACCCAAGACTCTAAGATGAGTCACTTGGAAATCCAAATGACTATGATTTTCTAAAGTATAATTCCTTACATTAGACACTATGCAGTTAAAGCCCTGTAAAGCCCGTAAAATCCTCGCTATATCGCATAGCACCCTTCGACCACTATGCTAATTCAATTTAGCGTTATTAAACAGTAAATCTCATTAAATCCTCGCTACGCCCGCTAAATTAAGGATTTTTAGCACCCGCTTTAGCAATTTTAATATATAAAGGATGATTTGACTGGTTCTCTTTTAAACCAAATTAACAAAATTAGGGTGAAGACACAATTTTAAGGTATAAGTGCTCAGTATAAGTTAGATCTTTATTGTAATCACCATTTAAATATGGAGCATTTTAACTGCAGTGCTTTAACTGTACATATTAAACATCCATTCCGGTGTCACTCGAAGCCTTGCGTAACTTTGCCCATATGTCATTCAAAAATTTAAACGACCTGATTCATGCATCGCTCGCTCGTTCGAGTGATTTCCTCATATACTGCAAAACATTTCACATGGGTATCAGATGACTTTCATTATGTGACTTTTGGTTTTAGTTCGTAAATGTGACACCAACCCACTCCTTCTAAGCAACTTCTCCATGTTGTTCGGCATGTGTTCGCTTAGAAGTTTTTTGAATAGCATCCACCATATGGAGCATTTTTCCGTTGCTTCTACTAATGTGAACTAGACTTGATATATGCGTGCCTTGATTACGAGGCTAGTATCTTACGAGCGAGTTTTCACTTGAGCTCTCACCCTTATCAATTTCTATCATGGTAGCGCATCGCTGGGTTTTCCCATTATAATAAGCTAAGAAACGAGATGTTTTCAATGAACGCACCAAACTATTAGCACAAGATTTGGACTAACTATCGTGAATTTATAATTATTGGGTAATCATTCAAAGAAGGATTTCCACGGAGAAAAAAACAATAGAATATGCCTAGTTCCATCAATTAGACGTTCGGTGGAATATTGCTGTTCGTTAATTGTTCATTTGACACAATATTTCTTGTCATTCGGCATAAGCATAGCTTTCCATATTTTATTTGAGGTTTCATATTGAAATGAAAGGACTTATATTGTTTTAGTTATATTTTTTTTTTTTTCAATCAAATAAATTTTATTAACCATCACCAAAAGCTGTCAACAAGCCTGACAGGTGACCCAAAAGCAAAGCAGAACAACTACACCAATCAAAAATCATACAAAATATACAAATGAAGAGCAAAAGACCAAACCACCAGAAGTAGGCTAGGCAGATCGGCGACGGAAGAAGGAAGCTGGCAAGGAAAACCGCCGATGAGCTTCGGATAAACCACCGCCCATCAAACATCGTCATCGAGCTCCGGCAATGCCACCGTCCAATGCCGATGTCGTAAGACAACCATGCACAACAACAGCTAGAAAGAGTCTAGCTCACATGAAAAATCCCATCAAAGCGCCCAACAACCAAAGAACAGCAAAAGCGGAAGCCAAGAGAAAGATCCAAATGTCCTGCCAAACAACACCCTAAAACAGATATTTATCATTGCAAAAAGTAAACTGTTGCAAATATTTATCATGGTTTGATCCGAAGATCCAAGTCCATTACGAGGAAAATTTATCTCATTGCTATGGGAGATCTATTACAACATATCTCATCGCTACATCTAATTTATCTCTTATCATTTGTTTAACTCAGCAAGAGAGAAAACTCGCTAATTCGCTTTAGTTAATTCTTAGCCATTTGCTAGCCCAAATCACAAGACATCATCAAAGCAAATGAGTAAATCAGCATCAATGTGGTTTCTCCTTACCATCTATTCAATCCAACAAATTGAGTAGAAACTCAAACATTTTGGTAAGATAATAATCATAAATTCATACAATCGATCTCCTATGTAGCTCATAGATCTTTGTAATAAAACAGTATATATAAGCCAGTTGCAAACACACCTTACAATATATGATCATTTGTTTTTGAATTTGGTTCAAATTAGGGTTCACAAAATCTTTCTCATTTTCAGCGCATCTGTAGTAATTGAAAAAATTTTCATCAAAATTTTGCATTCATAAAAATTTATATGATGCTGATCAACTATACTTCATTCACTTGGCCAGGAAAGAGCACAAAAAATTCATCACAAAGAATGTTGCAATGCAAAAATATTTATTACATTATCTAATAATGGTTGTCTAAATTTTATGTACAACTAATGGTGCAGAATGAAAAAATCTGAATACCAAATCTTCAATATCAGTTTTATTACATTATCTCATTGACGCATCTGAGAGGTTAGTGAGTAGATAAACAACTTCATCTATTGGAGGCCTTCCATTTGGATCTTCCTGCACACACTTTTTGGCTAAAGCTGCAACTTTAGAAAATTCATGTCTTGGGTACTTGCCTTGAAGCGAAGGATCTGCTATACGGTTCAAAAAATTCTCAGGGTCTACATATGGTGGAGCCTGCAATATAAATTATGATACAAATAATGTATGTTAAAAGTATACATTTATGTCTATGTAGATAAACAACCATGAGGAAATAAGCTTAATGTGCATGTGTATGTGTATTGATGTATATCCAGTGTGCATGTGCATGTGTATATCCAAAGCACATTTACCTATATCATGGTTATGACTGGACTAAGATTAAGCGTATACAGATAGTAGTTTTCTATGGGTTAAAAGTTGGAATAGATAATCAAAATTATAAATCATAAACCATAAACCATAAATTCAAATTTTAAATCAAAAATGGATTTATATTGTATATTTAAAAGATACATATTTTGAGTTTATATTTCAAAAATGCATTTCTTCTTTCCCTAACAATATATAGTTTATATTATTTGAATTGAAAGTATTTGAGCTTCTATAGATGAACTTAAACAACTTAATTTGTTTTCTCAATTGTGAGTTCAAGTAAGTTTTTGAATCAGAGTTCGAAGATCGAATCGTATTTGGAGAGAATCAATTTGAAATGAGATTTTATTATTTCCATAAACATTTATTTCCTTTATCAGAATTGAATTTGAGCTTTTACAGTTTGAACAATATTAGAATATGGCAACCAACGTACTCTTAGATATGGTCGGGGTTAAAAATCAGATTCCACGACAATTTGAGCTCACAAAACTTTGCCACCAATTTCAGAATCTAAGTATGATAGCTTCTGCTTACGTTCTAATTGATTATAATTTATAATCCGCAATCAATATCGTTTGTTTTTTGTATGTTTTTAGACTGCAATATAAGAGGTATAATTCTTGCAATTTTCTCATCACTAGGCAACAATTAACTGGGATGAGTTATTGGTAGTAGTGTAGAACGTTACCTATTTGCATTCACCATACCTATGAACGCATCTAATGGCAACCTTTACACACACACACATATATAAAGACAACTAGCATGACAAGAAAGCACATACCCAAGCAGCAAGATCTTCAGCCTCTGCATTATTGAATTCATCGAATCTCCTTCCAGTAATAATTTCAAAAAGCACTGCTCCAAAACCATATATATCAGATTTAACGGTCAATCTACGCGTTCTTGCATATTCAGGGGCAATGTATCCACTTGTTCCCACAACTGATGTTGTAACATGAGTTTGATCACCAGCTGGTCCTTCTTTAGCCAATCCAAAACCCGATAATTTTGCTTGGTACCCCACCCCAAGTAATATTTTTGAGCACTTCAAATTTCTATGAATAATTGGTGGATCCTGATTAAGATGCAAATACGCTAATCCTCTGGCAACACTTAAAGCTATTTTCATCCGTGTGTTCCAACCTAGAGGCACCATTTTTGAGTTACGTCCTATGGAAATCAAAGAACATGTTGTCATTGACAAAATAAAGTAAAATCTACAAAGATCATGTTGTCATTAATAAAACATCTACAACATCACAAATTAGTGACGGAAAAACTTCCATAAAATTTCAAGAATTTCGAATTGAATTGAAATTGTATTATTTACATCATGTTATTGTATTACGATGTTACAGTAATGTACTAGAGTAAGCATAATCATCACAATTTTCTATGCATATTTTGGAATACAAATGTGGCACTTACTGAAGAGATGGTCATCCAGTGATCCACGAGCCATGTACTCTAATACTAAAAGTCTTTCTGCACCATCGACACAAAACCCAATCATGCTAACAAGGTTAGGATGACGAAGCTCGATTAATATCACTGCTTCATTAAGAAATGCATCAAAACCTTGATGACCATCAGCATTATGAAGCTTCTTTATAGCCACAATCTATTGACAAAAGGCTATATATTGTTATGCATGTTGATCAATTAGCTTCCTAGCAAAAATAAACTTCAATGTTCCGTGACACAATTTATTGCTTTATGTATACCTGGCCTGTCCGCTGTAATCTTCCTATAAACACTGAACCAAATCTTCCCCTTCCCAATAAACATGCGTCACTGAAATTATTACTGGCAGCAGCCAGTTCTTCTAAACAGAACATCCAGGATTCATTGTCTGCTAAACCCAAATAAAAGTCAGCAATATAATATATTTGTGGGCCACTGTCTGCTGAATCAAAATAGAAGTAAAGAATTTTGTTTTTAGTATGAGAAAGACCTAAATTAAGTGAGCATTTGGCTTCAAACCTCTACTAACATGGCTTCAAACTTCTACTAGCAAGTCACATATGGGACTTAAATGAAGTATACACATTATTTATAATTTATAAATGCGTGTTTTGGTTAGAATAAATGTAATTGCAAAACCTGAGTTCTTGCAAATTACAAATATTTCAAATCAGCTGTTACTAATATAACCAAAGTAACTTGTGGAATGGTTCTTTTTTCAGAATTTAAAAATAAAATAAAAATAAAAAATCTTGAAATGAAATTATCTAAATGAAAGTCCAAGAAATATGTTTTCCCTCTCTAATGTTTTAAGGTTTCTATATATGTCTACATAAATAAATAAAAAACATCTTGAAACAATATTGTCTATGTAAAAACCCAAGAAATATGTTTTGTTGTTTACTTGTAAGGTTTAATGCTACAATTGACACATGTAACGTATGCTATGCAGTAAAATTACTAAAAAGAAGAAATACCTGCAGCTTAAAAATTCAGTTTAAAATCAACACAGCTACATCTGATGATTCTAGAATATATAGCTTCCGATAGATTCCTTTTGTTATCATAATTTTAGGAAAGGACATTTTTGTTTAACTAATTCCCAGCACCTACATTTTCTTTATACTACCCAAGAAATTGTTCCTGTCTAGAATGAAAATGTGATCAGCGATTTCTTGATGAAATACCATTTTAAAAAAAACGAGTTAGCTCATTTTAGAAATGAAATTAAATACATATAAGGAGAATGGATAATTTATATGTCATACGATTCAACTCAGTAATGACATAAAAAAAGTTGTCAAATAATAAAAGTTTCATCAAGATCATTGTTTATGTTTAAATCACTTGTTATCTTTCCGAAAGTGAAATATAAATGAGTTTCTTGAATGGAGTTTCTTGAATGAAAATAAAAAGAATAAAAAACTTTTAGACATTAACAAATCATAAACAAGGACAAACATGGAAAATCTTTAAGGACTTTTTAAATGATAATACATGTACCTGAACGTGAATTGGCCTGATTTCCATTATTGTCCACTTTTTTATCTCGTTTTGAAGGACAAGCACCCATTTTCAGAAATAGATTAAGAAAAAGAAGGAGAAGGATATAAATACTTGAAAATAAATGAAAGAGAGATGAAGAAAGCAAATGACTAATCTTTGAATGCCTTCAACTGAGTTCAAGCTTGATGACTTTATATATGTACAATAGAACTGATACCTACGGTTGTGTCTATGTCATTTATCGATTTGCACATTGCATTGTAATATAATTGTGAAATATACGTAAATAACAGCGTAAGGTGCCATGCTGCGCATTGAAAAGTCAATAGTCATATCCATTTTTCACTAAATAGTCGATGATTTATACATTTAAATAATGAGATTGCTAGAATATACCAACCAAAGAAGAAGAATAATATAATATTAGTCGATCCAGTACACTTGCTCAATGTACAGGAATCAATAAATAAACCAACTTTGGTTAATAAATAAGACTGAGTTGGAACCAATTCCAGCTACATAACTAATATAAGTGGAATTAATGCAGCATTTGAAAAGCCTGCCAAAAAAACTAATGAAAATGAAAAGAAAATTTCACGTATTAAAACTGCAAATATACAGTGCAATTGTCATCACTGTTGTAACTGAAATATGGCAGCAAAACTGTCGATGTAAAAAAATTCTTGATGAATTGCATCCTCGGTACTTGGATCAAAACATAATATGCAACTATAGTTAAGGATCAAAATCATAATATATAACTTACCTTAGTTCTTCAAGTTCATCTCCTTATAAATCATAATTAATCCACTCTCTGTCATAATTCATCTCATTATTTGTCCCAACTGTCTTTCATCGTAGGTTCGAGGTTAGAAACAAAATACGAGCGGTTTTGCACTGTTAGAATTAGGGTTAAGGTTTTCATGTTTGAAGAGGATAGTGTTGTTTGGAAAATTGAGGAAACCGGAGATGAAGTGCGAAGGGACCGTGGTATCGAGCGGTTTCAATTCTTCTGTCTTACTAGAAGGGAAAAAAGGCAGAAAATAATAAAATAAAGGATGATCTACACCAATCGCCCAATCGGTGAAGACGGAAACTGACTGATACTGCATGAATTTCCTTAAGAAACGTTTCATCTATGCTCTCCACTGCAGTTCTCCCTCTGGCAGTGCCTTAAAGGTGTCACAGGGCTCTTCTAAGACAAAGTGGTTCAGCTGTGCCTATAGGTATATCATATCCAAATCATGTTCGTTTATAGAACACTCTGAACTCGAACTGAAATTTTTCTACAAAATGAATTTTAATTCAGTGCGATCTCTATTAAGACAAATTCTCTTTTAAGACAAATTCTATTCAAACATATCAATTTACTTAATAACCCCCTTAAAATACTAAAATTTTAAACATCAAAATATCCTTAAATCAAAAACGGTGTTTGTATTTTTCTTTTTTCTTTTTACAAACTCTGATTTACCACACTGACTACGCGTGGTAAGAATACACACAATGCAAATGTGGTAAACTCCGTAAACCCTATATCAATTACATACCCTACCATTGAACTCGAAGGTTGGACTCTGCTTTGAGGCAAGGCTTGCGGCTTGAGGAAGGCTTGCGGGTTAAGATGAAGCTTGCGGATTTGTGTCAATCAAATGCGGTTGCGGTTTGAGGTGAGGCTGTGGAGGAAGATGCGGCAGTTGAGGGAGGCTGAATTTATTAAGGTTTTTTTGGTCGTGTATGTTACGTCTTGAAATGGGGCTGAGTGTGTTATGTTGAGTGAACGAGTGAGGGAGGGATAGAGTTGGAAAGAAAACAAAAATAAGCGGGGACTACTCAATGAAAACGTGAATATGAATTTTTAGCAAAAAAAAAAAATAGGGGCTAAAATTAATGTGTTTAAATAGAATTTGTCCTCTTTTAATTTGGGTAATTTCAACAATTCTTAAAAGAGAAGTTTTAATTTGCCCTCTTTTAATGTAGTCTACGCAATTAATTATGAATGTTAATGGAGCTTTTGACCTTATACCAAACTCTAAATATATAAGTGAAATAGTTACGAAGAAAAGAATACGTGTACAAAATATTGTTATTAGGTGCAGCTTACTAAAAAATTGGATTTCCCCAAATAATTTACAAGAGATTGAACTTGTACTCAAAATGTACTTTAGCAAAGTCCTTACAAGCTTAAATAATTAAATTATTTAAGTATTGATTGAAGAACGAGTCCACATCAGAGAGTCATCACAGCAGTGTTGTCAGTTAATTTCGAAGTTCAACCAGTGTAAAAATTAATTTATAAATGTTAATAAATTAATAATATAATTAAAAAAAATATAGTATTAAATCTTTATGGATGTTTGATTATTTAATTGAAGCCTAAAAATTAATTAAAACGACATATATAAAAATTATATGTTGATTTAATTAAGGAACATGCTTAAATAAATTAATTAAATAATTGATTTAATTATTGAATCAATTAGGCCCAACATCTGGAAGCCCGGATATAAGGGAGAGCCGGCCAAGCCAGGAATAGGAGGGTGGGGCCTTTGTGTCCAAGTCTAGAGATAAAGAGGCTATATATTGTGAATTAATTGGCTATAAATATCCACCCCATTCATTCTCTTTTTACACTAAAAGAATCCATAACCCTAGCGTTAATCGGATTTTTAACCAAGCGGATGCTGAATTGTTATTAGAACGTCAAGATGAAGACAAAAAGATTCACGGACTTCGAAACACGCTAAGAAGGATCAGAAGATGGATTTTTTACAAGTTTCAAGCAAAATGGAGCTAATTGGAGCTCTCGGTACCGAGAGAATTTTCCGCCACTTGGCAACCTCCAAACGTCTAGTACTTGATGCTTGACCTATAACAATTGTGGTGAAGTGTTTCTCTCAGAGACCAAATGAGCAACTTTAATGATTTGTAAGAAAAAAGCAAAGGAATCAGGATGAGATAAGCAGAATCAAGGAAATCCTATGGAATGACTCAACCTTAATTAAAAAAAGTTTGGAATACATCCAATCGGAGATAGGAGAGCAAAACAAGTAAAAAAGAGAAGTTCTCAATAATACAAACCACTTGGCACCGAGAGAAACCTCTCCGTACCGAGAGGTCCACATTGAGAATTGGGTCGGTGTACTCTCTCCTCCACCTGTGGGTTTGTATCTAGACTTTGAACAACTCGAGTCTGTAGACCTATGAAGCATTTTCTCTATAAATACAAACCCTATGCCTACTAAAAAGGACTTTTGGCGCTTCTTCTTTATTTCCTATTCCTCTCCATGGAGTCACTAAGGAAGCTATTATTTGCCATTCTAAGCTTTAGATCGGTAAATCTTTTGTACTAGTGACTCTCAAATCTATAATCAATAACATATAAAGTGGACGTAGGACGGAGATTGCGGAACCACTATAAAAATTCTTACGTCTCTTTGCTTTTTACATACATTTTTTGTTAGATCTCAATATTCCTATAGGTTTGTGGGTGTTTGCCATTTTTAGTGTTAACATTTTGGTGCTTTCATTGAGAAAAGAGCTTGTATCTGAAATTTGGAAAATAAAAAGGCCTAACACCAGATCTAGGATTGGAGGAAGTCAACAAGAGCATGGGAGAAGCCAAGAGATGTCCTTAAATTCTAATCATTCCATCTACATGACCAAAGAGGTAATGGAGAGAATGATGAAATAAATGCAAGATGGAATAATGGCTCAAATACAAAAGATGCTAGATGGATTTTTCCAAAGGTTAGGATAACAAGGAATAGCTAAAGCTGTTGGAATTCAGAACCAAGGACTAGGACCTAATTCAGAAGCACTTAGAGTTGAAGCGAAGCAAAATGGAATGACTCCAATCCTCTCGGTATCGAATGGAATTTACTCGGGGAAAATTTTGGTTGGGACTTAGAGCGAGTTGGATGCCAAGAACGGACAATGCTGGAGCCAGAAACGCAAGTTAGAATACAAATGCATAGCGATCGGAGGAGCATGTACTAAAGTTTCTCTACATGAATGAAGGGTAGAATGAAGCCAGAGGTGAAGATCAGAATGCAAGCATGCACCAGAGGATTATGTGACAGAGTTCCCCCATAGGAGTGGGGGGCATAATGCGTCTATTGATCGAAGACATCATGTATGTCATGAACTGTACAAGGCCAGACATTGCATATGCTATACCCAAGTTTAGTAGGTATACCAGCAATCCTAGTAAAAATCATTGGAAAGCAATAATCAAAGTTATATGTATATAAAGTACACACAGAACTTGTGCTCGTGAGCAAGTTCTTTCAATCCCTGTTTGGATTTATTTTTCGCAAATCCCCTCTGCTCTTCAACCCTTGCTTGTTTTGAACTGGCTTGCTTGTAACGTTGGAAAATTAAAATGTTTTGATTCCAATACTGTGTCTCGTGAAAAATTGGTATATGCTAAGGCTCTGATCGAGATTACCCCTGATAAGCCTCTCCCTACTTCCATTCCTGTTCAGCTAGCTGTTGGCCATGTTGTGGAGGTTCGTGTTCGTTATGGATGGGTTCTGGATATTTGTTTCACCTGTCATTCTTTTGGTCACATTGTGATATCCTGTTCGCACTCTGTCTCCTCCGCTGCTGCTTCTAAGATTCCTCTGCCTCGCCCCCCGCTTAGGAAATGGGTTCCCAAAGTTACTGTCTCTGCATTAGTCCCTCCCTTGGCTGCTTCGCCTCTTGTCTCGGTGCCGCCTGAAGCTCTTGCTGCTGGGTCAGCCTCCTCTCCTTCTAGTTTGGTCGTTGGTCTTGGTTATGGGTTACCTGTTGCCGCCCCTGATCCGGTTCCTCCTTCTCCTTCTGTTGTTTGGGATGTGGCTGAGAAGTGTTGGGTTGATCACCTTTCCGACATGCGTTTTAACCCCCTGGCTAATTCCTACTTCAGATTCGTTTCCGATGATCTCCTTGACCTATGGTGCCTTTATTACATTCCTTCTGCTGATTCCTTGGTCCTTGATGTGGACGGCGATTTTTCGAGTACGAATTCTACCTTGCTAGCTGATTCTTCTTGGGACCGTTCCTTTATTTACACTCCTGCATCTGTGGCTTATGATCCTAGTCTTGCTGCCCTTTTCTGCCCCTTTTCTGGTCTAGTGGGGAATGTATCTTTGGATCTTCCCTGGTTTCGTTTCATGATGGAGATTCTTCCTCTACGGAGGAGTAGATTTGCTTTGGTTATCCATATAGTAGTTGTGGTACGTCTACCACACTCCTGAGCTGTATTTTTTTACTTTATTAGCAGTTAAGGTGTCTTTACCTTGCTCCTGTACTTCAACTTTTATTACTTTCGTAATAAAAAGTGGACGGTCCACTATAAAACCGGCTTGCCTTGCAAAAGAAAGATATCCTTCACCGGTGGAAGGATACAGTGATGTAAATTGGATAACTGGTTCAAACGACACAAAATTCACTAGTGGATATGATTTTACATTAGGAAATGAGGTAATTTCATGAAAATCATCCAAACAGACATGTATAGCAAGGTCAACGATGGAATCATAATTTAATGATCTAGATAAAGCCACTGAAGCAGCAGACCGGCTTCATAGTTTTTTGGAAGACATTCTAAATTAGGACAACCCGTGCCTCCAGTATGTATACATTGTGATAGTCAATCAGCTATTGGAAGAGCTAATAGTAGACTATACGATGGTAAATCTAGGCATATTCGTCGTAGATATGAAATCATTAGATAACTTTTCTCTAATGGAGTTATCACTGTAGACTATATAATGTCAAAAGATAACATTGTGGATCCACTAATAAAAGGCTTGCCTAGAGGGAAAGTTCAAACTTTATCGATAGGAATAGGCCTAATGCCTATAGATTAAAAGTTTTCCTCAATAGAAACCCAACCTAGTTGTTGGAGATCTCAAGATCTTGGTTTAAAGCGACAACTAAGTTAAGGTTAAAACTTAGTAAGCACTGGAAGAATAATTTCTTAACCACTCCTAAGATAAGTCAGTGCACAAATCGCTAGAAAATAGGATAAGCTTAGCTTTTAATGATGTCTATACTATGTAATTATATAGAAACAAGTGAAGTATTGCGGGATACTCTTTATATCATCTATGTGAGTGTGAAGGTGCCGCTTCATGGAGAATTAAAAGGCCTAATTCTTTTAAGCATTCATAAGACCAAGCAGGTGTTCACGGAAAAAAACGAACACAAAAAGAGAACCAAGGAAGATAAAAAACATTGTTGTGTGCTATCTATTGTCCAGGCCTACACAAAAGACTTATAGCTCAAAGACATCTAAGTCTACCATTTGCCAGATAATCACTAGGAAAAGTTCAAGGCTTCGTGCTACTTTAATTGATGGAACAAAAGTTTCATTGAATTAAGAACAATTTGAGCAAATATTCATTCATGTGGGGGATTGTTAAAAATGAATGAAGTATTGATGACCTAAGAAATAGGGTATAGTGCCCTATGGTGTAAGGATAGTCCCACATCTTTGGAATACATGAAAATATAAGTGGTTGTATACTAAGATATGGAAACTATTATAATTCCTAATAGTATGTGTTAGGAACTGAGTTAATGATGTTTTGATGACAACAACCTTATATAGTTATTATACTTTACTTTATAAAATATATACTAACATTTCCATATATATATATACATATATACATATATATATATATGTATGTGTATATATATATAGAAAGTATATGCAGGTATCATCGAAGACTGATCAGTATAAAGACTCAAGCATCAAGATGAAGATTAGAGATTCAAGATTCAAGACTCTAGAGAATCAAGATTTCAAGATCTCAAGATAAGTGTCTAGTATTTTGTTAAAACTTCATAATAGCACTCTCATCTTTCTTCCAATTTTCTTTTGGGATGGAACTCAATTTCTATCGAAACCAGTGGCTTACAAACTCACGACAAGTAGCTTACAAACCTACGACAAGTGGCTTACAAACCCACGAAAATCAAAATCATTTAAACTACTTTGTACAAGTTCTCGAGTGAGGAGCTCTGTAGGAAGGTTCTTGCAATTTTAGTTTAAATAGATTTTTCAAAATGTTTTTTAAATCTGTTTTCAAAATGTTTTAGCTTTCAAAATCATGTTTTCAAAAAATATTTTCAAACTTTGTTTTAGCCTTGAAATATTCCTCTATTCTGATTTTAAAAACTTCTATTTTTAAAACATCAAAACTTATTCTTATTTTAAATATTACTTATATAATTGATGGTCTATATCAATTATATATATATTTAAAATAATGTTTATATTCATTCTCTATCTCAAAATATTGTTTAAACACTTTACTTTGCTTCAAAGAAGTTTCAACTTGTTTTAAATTCAATTGTCTTTATAAAACAACATCTCTATAATTTTGAACTAAGGGATGTCGACATAAGGGGATACCCCATGTCGACATGGTGACAGTTGGATTCAAAATTCAATTTTCAAAAGAATTGTCCATTCGTTCGAAAACCTTTCGCCAATGGTTATGACTGTTGTGCATCTATATAAAGGCTTCCAAAACGAATTTTTTTAACAACTACTTTCTTATTTTCTTCACTCTTTCTTCTCCACCATTCCATATCCATAAAACTTCATATTTTCAAGATGGTGCCATCATTCTGCCAAATTCTCAATAGAAAATCATTTAGATACTCTCTCTATTTGATTCTCCATCATTCTACTAAAGATCAAAGTGCTATTCAGAGTTATAGGATTAATTTGTATTCAAAAAGTCCATAGAGTCTATCCATTCAAAAGGATTGTTATTAAGAAGTATTAGGGTGATCTTGTGTCCCGTAAATCAAGAGAGTTTACCCCAGACTCGGAGATAGGAGGGTTCCTCAAGGCCTTAGAAATTAAGAGTTGTAATTTGGATATTGGCTTATAAAAATCTGTACAAGGATATTGCCTTGGTGCAGGACTGGATGTAGGAGGATTCCGAACCAGTATAAAATCCGGTGTGTTCTTTCCTTTTACTTGCTTTACTTTACTATTTGCATTTGTTATATGTTCTGTGATCATTCTGTGTTAGAATTCTGTTTAGATTTGTGTTGAAAGTTTTAATTTAGTCATATAGTTCATATATTCTTTAAAACACTATTCACCCCCCTCCCTCTAGTGTTATTTCTGCCTTAAGATCCTTAATCTGCATCCTTAACAATTGGTATCATAGCATTGGTTTTCATTATTTTCATAATCTGAAATTTTGAAAAGTTTTAATGGCACAACACACTAATAGTGTCACTCCTGTCACCACTACTTCGGTCAACACAAGCACTAACACTAGTTCATTTGTAGAAGGTCAGTCTACTGTCAGACCACCACTTTTTAATGGCAGTAATTATGCATATTGGGCATGTAGGATGAAAATTTATTTACAATCCATAAGTTTAGATACTTGGAATATGACACAAATTGAATATGTTGAACCAACTACTAATTTTGCCCAGTGGACTACTGAGCAAAAGACGGTTGCACAAAACAATTCTAAGGCTATGAATATACTATTTTGTTCACTAGATAGGAATGAGTTTAATAGAGTCTCTGTTTGTAAGTCTGCATTTGAAATCTGGAAAACTTTGCAAGTAACTCATGAAGGAACAAGCAAAGTTAAACAGACTAAAATTTCCATATTAACTAACCAGTTTCAATTGTTTAAAATGCATGAAAATGAGTCCATTTCCGACATGTATTGTCGATTTCAAGATATTGTACATTCATTGATTGCTTTAGGAAAGGGTTTCTCAGAAGAAGATCAAGTCAGAAAGATACTCAATTCACTCACTCCAGAATGGGATCAAAAGACACTTACTATTGAAGAGGCAAATGATGTTAGTCAAATGAAGATCGAAGAGTTAATCGGTAATCTAATGTCTTATGAAGTTCAACTATAAGGGATAAAAGAATCTATGGCAACGGAAAAGAAATCGATCGCATTCAAAGCAACAACTGGAGATTCAGAACAAGATAGTGATGAAGAAATTGCTTTCATGACCAAAAATTTCAGAAAATTTCTGAAGTATAGAAAGATGAATAACTTTAAAAGAAATGATCAAAGGAATTCCAGAAATACTTCGGAGAACAACAACAATCACAACAACAACAACAATGGTGATAGATGCTACAACTGCAACAAAACAGGGCACTACAAGATAGATTGTCCATATCCAGACAAACAGACATTTCAACCAAATAACGAGCAACTAAGGAAAAGAAAGAAGGCATATGCAGCAACTCTTGACGATTCAGATTCATCCAGTGATGACGTGAAGAAAACTGATAATTCAAATCTGTGCTTCACTGCTATTCTTGAATCGGAAGACGATCGGAGTTTTGATCTAAAAATAGGTACACATTTATTTTGATTTTATTGGATACTTCCTTGTTTTGATTTTGTTTGCAATTTCTTGAATTTTTAAATTCAAAATCACCCTTTGAAATTTGAATTTTTAAATTCAAAATAATATTATTTTAATAATATTTTAAATATTAAAATATTTTAATATTATTATATTTAATATTATTATATTTAATATTATTACTGGAATTATATATAGATATAGAATATAGATTAGTTTTCTTAAGATTTTAGGAATTTCTTAGATGTTAGAAAAAGACACCTCTTTTCAAATTCAACATTCACATGTCGACATGCCAGGATACCCCATGTCGACATGTCTCTCAGAAATTTGATTTCAAAATTTGAATTCAAACTTCTAAATTTCCCTCCACCTTTTCACTTACTTCAAAATTCTGAAAAGATACCTCTTGACCAGAGAACATGACTTTAGAGAATCTATTTAATATACTTCTCTTATCATCTCTTTTCACTTTATTCTCATAATTCAAACTTTCTTCATTATCTTCTACTCCTCTCAAACACTCATCAATGGCTTCCTCAAGTACCCCATCAACTATGGGGCTGACCAAATCCATCAAAAAGATCTTTTTAATGACCCGGAGGCTATCAAAGCTTACATAAGTTATGTAAACTATGGTAAAGTCAATACGGGAAAACTTGCTATTTTTGATGATTTTCCTTCTTATGAAATCGATCAACTTTTTGAAGAAAACTCCATTCTTAGCATGATTGATAACAAGCAAAATGATTTCGTTTTTTATCCAAACCTTGTCAAAATGTTTTATGCAAACCTAAACCGTGAATTTTATAATGGAAATGAAGATCAAATTTGGAGTAGTGTCAAAGGAACACTTATTGTTTTGGATTCCGATATTTTGGGTACTATTTTGGGTTGCAAATCTACCGGTATGAATCTCTCGCAATTTCAAATCAATGAAACCGATCGAGAGACTTTTCATCACATTTTTGAAAGCGATGACCACATGGATTTTAAGAATCGCTTTTTCCGCCCAAAAGGAAGAATTGTCAACCTTCTTATTCAACACACCATTATTCCTAGGTCGGGAAACTACAATAATCCCACCTCAAAAGTGTGTAAAGCTCTTTCTGCTATATTTGGAAAATATGATATTAATTGGGCACAAACTATTTTGGATGAGATAAGACCCAAAAATTTTACTAGGGAGAAAACACTCTTTATCATGGAATTTATCTTACTCGGATTTTCAATTATTTTGGTGTGGATGTTAAAAAGGAAGAGTTTGTAAGTAGGAAAGTGTTCAATTATGGGAACATTTCCCTTATGAAAATCTCACTTATGTTTCAACCGTATGAAACACTTACCGAAAAGGAAGAGAGACTTGCTCATGAAGAGATGGAAGAAGAGGGAGAAGAAGAGGAAGAAGAAGGGGAAGGAATGGAAATTGAAGAAGAAGATGAAGATGAAGAAACCTCTTTGGAAAGTATAGAGTATCCACATACACCCGCCAATCCGTTCAACAAAACCATACTCAAGAACCAAAAGATACTTGCTCAAAACCAAAAGGTTCTTAAGAGATCTATTAGCAAGAAAATGGATGAAATATCTACCAAGATCGACAAGTTCTTTGGGAAGATAGGCAGGAAACTTGGCTTGTCCTCATCATCATCTTCATCAAACTAATCCTAGCCATTATCTCTCTAGCTATCGTTTATCTATCTTTGTATTTTCTATTTTTTTGGTTAATATTATGTAATGTTAACTAATATAAGTAATGCTATCTTATTCTCTGTTTTCCAGCTTTATATATCTCTGATAGTTATTTATTTTAAGTTTATATAGGTCCACTAGTATAAAAATAAACTTAGAATCAAAAATAACTCAACTTGGTCATTCTGTCTAGACCATGTCGACATGCCCCCATCCCTCCCATGTCGACATATAACAGAACAATTTCTAACTTCAAATTCTTGTAACTACCAAGTGACAATTCATTTTGAACGGCCAATAACTCCTATAAATACCTATTTCTTCCAGAAAAACTTCTCTACCTCCATTTCTATTCATCTCCTCTCATACTTCAACTTATTTCTTAAATTATGGCTTCTCCAATTAAGAATTTAAGTGAAAATCTTGAAGAAACTCTTACTTCTTTCAAGAATATTCTCTCTTTTATACTTAGAAATCAAAGGCACTTAGAATTAGGCCAAATGCAGATGATCAAAGATCAAGAGAGACACTTCGACGCACTTCGTTGGATGATCTCAAGCCTTAGCAAAGACGAACCCGAAGCAAATCCACCGGTCACTCTCGACAAAAATAATTGGGATGTTATCAAAACTGATCCTATCTTTGGAGAAGATGGATGGGTGGAAGTCCCAAGGAATGTCTGATCATTATGTATGTTTGTTTGTTTGTTTGATTTGATTTAGATTTGATTAGGATTTGATTGAATTGTTTACTTAAGTTTGATTTGGATTTGGTTTGTATATAACTTCATATACTATACATGATTGGTTTGCTATGTATGATATTGATTTGATTGTCAAGTTACACTTATATATATGCTCACACACTTGATCACTTACACGTTCACTTTACACTTTTATTCTATATATACTTGATTATCTTAGAACAGGTAAATCTTTTATTCCTTTTTGCTGATGTCAAAGGGGGAGAAAGTTATAAAAATATATATGCTTGGTGTAAGGGGGAGTCATGAGTTGTAGTTTTAAGAAGAAGTCATGGAGTAAGGGGGAGTTATGGTATGGTAAGAATATTTTATAAATAAAGGTTGTCATCATCAAAAAGGGGGAGATTGTTAGGAACTGAGTTGATGATGTTTTGATGACAACAACCTTATATAGTTATTATACTTTACTTTATAAAATATATACTAACATTTCCATATAGATATATATATATATATATATGTATATGTATATAGGAAGTATATGCAGGTATCATCGAAGACTGATCAGTATAAAGACTCAAGCATCAAGATGAAGATTAGAGATTCAAGATTCAAGACTCTAGAGAATCAAGATTTCAAGATCTCAAGTAAGTGTCTAGTATTTTGTTAAAACTTCATAATAGCACTCTCATCTTTCTTTCAATTTTCTTTTGGAATGGAACCCAATTTCTATCGAAACCAGTGGCTTACAACCCACGACAAGTAGCTTACAAACCTACGACAAGTGGTTTACAAACCCACGAAAATCAAAATCATTTAAACTACTTTGTACAAGTTCTCGAGTCCTATGGAGGAGCTCTGTAGGAAGGTTCTTGCAATTTCAGTTTGAATAGATTTTTCAAAATGTTTTTTAAATCTGTTTTCAAAATGTTTTAGCTTTCAAAATCATGTTTTCAAAAAATATTTTCAAACTTTATTTTAGACTTGAAATATTCTTCTATTCTGATTTTAAAAACTTCTATTTTTAAAACATCAAAACTTATTTTGATTTTAAATATTACTTATATAATTGACGGTCTATATCAATTATATATATATATATATATATTTAAAATAATGTTTTATATTCATTCTCTATCTCAAAATATTGTTTAAACACTTTACTTTGCTTCAAAGAAGTTTCAACTTGTTTTAAATTCAATTGTCTTTACAAAACAACATCTCTATAATTTTGAACTAAGGGATGTCGACATAAGGGGATACCCCGTGTCGACATGGTGACAATTGGATTCAAAATTCAATTTTCAAAAGAAGTGTCCATTCGTTCGAAAACCTTTCGCCAATGGTTATGACTGTTTTGCATCTATATAAAGGCTTCCAAAACGAATTTTTTTAACAACTACTTTCTTATTTTCTTCACTCTTTCTTCTCCACCATTCCATATCCATAAAACTTCATATTTTCAAGATCGTGCCATCATTCTGCCAAATTCTCAAAAGGAAATCATTTAGATACTCTCTCTATTTTATTCTCCATCATTCTACTAAAGGTCAAAGTGCTATTCAGAGTTATAGGATTAATTTGTATTCAAAAAGTCCATAGAGTCTATCCATTCAAAAGGATTGTTATTAAGAAGTATTAGGGTGATCTTGTGTCCCGTAAATCAAGAGAGTTTACCCCAGACTCGGAGATAGAAGGGTTCCTCAAGGCCTTAGAAATTAAGAGTTGTAATTTGGATATTGGCTTATAAAAATCTGTACAAGGATATTGCCTTGGTGCAGGACTGGATGTAGGAGGATTCCGAACCAGTATAAAATCCGGTGTGTTCTTTCCTTTTACTTGTTTTACTTTACTATTTGCATTTGTTATATGTTCTGTGATCATTCTGTGTTAGAATTCTGTTTAGATTTGTGTTGAAAGTTTTAATTTAGTCATATAGTTTATATATTCTTTAAAACACTATTCACCCCCCCCCCCTCAAGTGTTATTTATGCCTTAAGATCCTTAATCCGCATCCCTAACAGTATGGGCCCATGCTTCGCACACGGACTGTTTGTATTATTATATACGTTGATATTTTGTTAGAGTGCAAAACATGTAAACGGAAAGCAAGGGTATTTTTAAAATTTCAAAAAGACACCAAGTAAATCAGTTCAACCAATTTTATTTATTAGTAGTAGAGATAATATAACAGAGTATAAACCACTATGGAGACTATAAGGGGTGGTGCAACGCACCACCACGCACCCGTGATATGTATGTAAATTAGTATTTAAGGCATCTTGTAGGCACTTAGCATTTTGCAATCGGTAATTGGCATTTGGCATTCAATTTGGTACAGATTCGCACCGTTTGGCAAAGGGTCGCAACCTTTTCAAATGAAGTGAATGTTTTTTTCAAACGGATGCGCGCAGAATCCTGTAAATAGGAACATCTGAGAACCAATTCGAACATAGAAAAAATTCACTCAGATTCATCCTTATTCTTCACACATATTGTTCTTATTCAAATTAAATTGAGTTCGTTGTTGCCCTGTAATCGCTAATGCTTGCAGAGATCAGTTCGTTTCATCTTGGGAAATAATTGCTCATCCACCCTTCAGCATCTTTGAGGGAGCAATTCTTTTTCAAGGAAATGATAATCTTACTGGACTCCGATAGCCTCTATACTAGTATAGACTACCATTACGGTAATTTCTAATCATTTTTTTTGCTCAGCTATTGATCAAATATTAATCAGTGTACTGGCAATAACAAAATATGCAAATACAAAACGAAATTAAGGGTTAAGAAAAACGAAATTAATTGCTCTTCAACATTTGCTTACTCTTTCGACCAAGCTTTTATGAGTATGTAAGCACCTTTTCAATGTAGTACAAGTGATGAAAATGAAAATGCCTATGCATATATATGGAAAAAAAAAAATCAAAAGACATAAATAACTCCAACTCTTTCCTTCAAGCATACTAACTTTTGAAGGGGCATGTTTGAATTTTCTTATAAGATAATGGATTTTCTTAACAAACAAATGCAAAGTCTAGCTAATATGTAAATGAACATATTATAATGATTATCTTCCTTAAAGATGTGCAATAAAAAAAATGCAACTCCAAAAAATGATATAAGCTATAAACAAATGTTTTTGATTACATACATACATAGATATGTTCATACACACACATGCATACTTACATATGGATATATATATATATACGTATATATACACACACACATATATATACACATATATATGAGTTATTCTTGCAAATTTGGGTGATGCTCAGAATTTTAGCTTGTTTGTGCCTACTAACCTAATTAAATCTAAAGGTAAGGATAGCAGTAAAGTACGAAGAATGAGACCATACAATTCATCCACGTTTGAAGATTTCAGTTCATCAGCATATTTTTTTCAAATACGTGGTTTAAGTGCCAAGCCTAAAAAAATCATTTACCTAAATGAAGAGTTCCCAAAAATTCAAGAACTAATACATCATAATTGGTTTTCATCGGTACAGAAAAGAAAATAGTCCATGAAGAAACTATTACTTCATACATAAGTTGCGCAAGTATGAAAAATTCTGCTTAAATTGAATTATCAGGATATAGATTCAAATAAACTATGTTACAGTCAGATAAAAAAAATTAATTACCATAAAGTGGTACATGATCCATAGATCAATAACATATAAATCTTAATCAAAGATTTTAGCGATTAGGAAAGATTAATTAAAGTAATCAGATCCATAAGGTTAGGGTTTTAGAGCTATCCTAAAATTACAAAATTAACAAAGTGGAAATTCTTCCATTTGAAACTAGACTTTCTATTTCGATAGTTTAGGGTTGTGATATTTGGAAAACACAGAATGGAGATATTGAAAATTTACTATAGAAATGGAGACATTTAGGGATGAGGGAAAGTTAATTATATAGGGAAATAAGTTTGGATCGTGATTATTCTAGATCTGGTGTGCGAAAAAAAATTGACTTCATAGAGTTTTAGTTTAGCTCTCTTATAGTAGATAAACCTCCCTAACGGTCAGTTTGATAAAATGTGAAAAAAAGTTGAAAACAGTTAACTAAATATATCTATATATATATATGTACATATATTTTGTAATTCATTAAATATATATCTCAAAGGACTTGAAATAAATAAGTAAAATAAATAAATAATTATACAATTACTAGATAATAGTAAAGCAGAAGAATTTAAAGCTCTCTTATTAATTCTAGGAATTTCCTCCTCTCTCTTTAATACTCTCTAGATATTTTATTTTCCTTTCAATTTATTATTATTATTGCAAATTTCTACTAATTCTATCAATTATCATTTTACATTCAAATATCAATATTTAATAATTTCTACAATTATTCACAAAATTATTCTAAGTTCTATCATTTTATTTTACATCTAGGTCCATATATTTAAATTAACTAAATGTTTAGATTTTGAACTTTTAAAATAAATCAAACTAATTAATAATCATTATTAGATCAAACAAATCCTAATAGATGATAATTCAATGTGTTATATACTACACTTATATTGATTACAATTGTAGAACTAATATTCCATTCAATCCATATAACTGAAATTTTCTATAATTATTACAAAATTATCCTTGGCTCTCTTACATTATTTCTTTCTCAAACATATTCTAAAACATGTATTGTTATAAACATATTCAACATTTTTTCTTTCTCAAATTGGTAAATCAAGTGAAATCTTTATCACTAAAAAAGATTTATTATTGTTAAGAGTGATATTAAATTAATTATATGTGATGAATAATATAATTTAAAATTTGAAAAACAATGAATGTTTTCTGTTAACATGTCCTATGAAAATGTTAAGTTTTTAACCATATATGTTCGTAGCTGTAACGACCCAGAATTTCTGTTAATTAAAATTTGTATATTTAATAGATTTTAAATATTAATAAGTGAAATTTATAAGTTGAATAAAATTTATTTCGAATAATTGCATTTAATTGGATAATTAAATCGATAATTTAATATGTGAAAATACAGAAATAATTGAAAATTGGGTTAAATATGATTAAAATTGATTTGTAAAATTTTATTTAATCATGTTGGAGTTAGAAAGATGTTTGTGAATTTTTAAAATTGAATTTAAAGTTAATTTGTGAAAATTGAATATTTTAATATTTAATTGACGAGTTAAAATAACCATTTTTCAAACAGTCTCGGATTTCGATGAAACCAGTTTCATCAGATCCGTAATGTTATATTATTGTAAGGTTTCAAATTTCGTGTCTATCGGATTTACCGTTGGCCGGGGCAAGCTAAAACGCACAGAAATTTGGTTAACCGATTTAATTTAAAATCGATCGTTTATTGCCGTAACTCGCACAGATGATCGAATTAGCCTCCGAAACATATTCCATTGTGTTCGGAACGCGGGGTAACCTTAGAAACACCAATCGGCACGCTTCGTTTGGAGTTCGGAAAATCTTCGATGAATAGTGTTTTGGCTATTTATCTATAAAAGGACCTAACTATTTTCATTTTGCAAAAGAAAACTAAACCCTAATTTCTATAGCCGGCCGCCACCCTCTAAATCAATGGCCGAATTGTTTTAATCTTCTTCCTCATTTTTCTCTTCATCCACGCTATGATTCGAGAAACGTTCAACTGCGATATTGTAGAACACATCACAAACTACAACTTCAACGGCTATGATCGCGATTGGGTCAACGGATCGATGGGAATTTGAGCTCAAAGCCATCACGTTCGGCACGAATTTCGAGGAGCATGGAGAGGCCGAGTTGCACGTGTTTGATGGTGAAGGTGGAGCTCGACGTTGGCTTTGGAGTGGTGTATCCTGATCGAAGTGAAAATGCTCGTGGAGGTGGCGATTTCAAGCCCTAGGTCGGCTATTGGGTTCGGCTTTCACGCATTTCACCTGGAAGTGAACGCGATGGAGAAGGCCAATTCACGGCCGAGATCTGGAGATGCCAAATGCACGGCCTAGATTGATTTAGGTTAAATAAATAAAAGAAATTTGTAATTTAGTATATTTATAATTTGTGTAATCTTTAAAATAGTATAACTTTGTGATACGAGGTCGGATTGTGACGAAACGAATTGCGTCGGATTCGTTTTGTTGAGCACTACGTAATGAAGCTGGTTTGGAGTCGTTTGGAGCTAGTGAAAATTTTAGGTAAAATTAAACGTATTCGAAATAATACGCTGAAACGGAATTGAAATCAAGGTGAGAACTTCTCACTCAATCGAATTGTTTCGATTTATATTTTAAATAGTTATATTTAAAATTGCTTGATTATATGTTTGAATGATGATTGTTATCTATTGATTGTTAAAATAGACATTATGCGCCGTTAGTAAGCGGAGGTTATTTATTAAAAACATATACCGCGAATATTTCACCGTATAGTGAAATTGGTATTATTTATGTACTTGGAGTTGATTTCCCGCATTATATAGCGGATGCGACCCTATTGTGCCGTCTATTAAGCGGATAATATTTTTATCAATCCCATATACCGCGATATTCCGTACTGGAATGGAATTGGTATTGTGCTAACATCTGTGGATGTAGGGAAACAGGTTGGAGGGATCCAACTGGATTCCTCACCAGTATTTATTTGATTACAGATATTGTGATATTTGTTGATTATCATATTGATATATGATGTTTGGATTGTCGCGATTGACTATTTGGTGATGTTGCATCATCGGATCCATTTTTGAAGTTTTAAAATAATGATTTTTATTTTTAAAAGAATTTTTAAAGTGATTTTTGAAAGTATACGTTTTATTAAATTTTGAATTATTAAAATAAATAAACATTATAATTTTACTGTTATAAAAGTTATATTTTTGGAAAATAGTACTTAAGTATGATTTTGGAGTTATATAAGTTTTAAATAACGTTTTGTAAATTATTAAAAGGATTGGTTTATTTAAATTGAGATTTTTGAATTATTATAAACGGTTTATATAAAAGATTTCTAAGATTAATATTTATAAATTAAAAATATCGGAATTGTGAAACAAGTTTTATTAAGTGTTAAAATGAAGTATAAATGGATTTCACAAGCGAATAAAATCTATAGATTTATAAATTGTGAAATTTTAAAATAAATAGATCTCGTAAAATAAAAGATTATAAGTAATTAACTTATAAATTAGATTTTTGGTATAAAATTGAGTTATAAATTAAATTGGTAAATAAAAGTGATTTTTATAAGTTGAAGTTTTTATGAAATGAATATGTGTGTGTGTGTGTGTGTGTGTGTGTGAGAATTTATAAACGTTGTTTATAAATCCCAAATTAATTGAATTTGGTGAAATAAACATAGAAGTTTATTAAAGGGGATATATTCGCGATTTTGGGTAGCGAATTATCTTTTGTATAATATGTGTCATAATAAAGAGTTTGGATCGGGAGTAATATTCACGATTTTGGACAGTGAATATATTAATTAAGTAAAATGGGTATGTTTTGGGAAAGTGGCCTTAAAAATGAAGTTAATTGTTTTAACGATATTTTAAAACGTGTTAAATATCGAAACCATAGATTTCAACATTCATTGTTGAAATAGACGTTTTCGAGAAATAAGAAAATAGTGGACTATAACACTGTTGTTATAGTAAATGATTTCCGGAAGGAAATGTTCTATATAGTATTGGAACTTATACATCTATCTTAATTTCGAATCCCTATACTAGTGATTTTGGGTCGTCGTGACGATGTTTTACGCAACATTCGTTTTGGCCCAAATAAATGTGTTTAAGTGAATGTTTTCCTTAAAGAATGAAATATATACTTAATTTCGATTTAAGTATATTGAATATCTTCCAAGTGTTGAAAAAAAATGGATTTGTAAATTACTTATTATTAAATAAGTATGGAAATGTTTTCCAATATGAACTGAATATTTTGAGATTTTATCTTTTAAAGACAAACTGAAAATGAATATTAGAAATCGATTTGGAAATTGTATATTCATAGATATTTTAGGAATTGTAAATTCACTATGGAATTTATAAAAGAAAGGAAAATTTGTTTAAATATAAACGTTGATTTATTTTTGAAGTGTGGGAATAAATTTACGGATTTGGAACGTAAATATAAGTAAATCGGTATGGATTTATTTAATTGGTTTAAATGAACCATTTTGAAATGAAAGTTTTTTCCGCGTAAGGAAAATGATTTGAAAATTTGTTTTCAAATGGTTGAAGTGTGGAAATTATATATCTAGTAACGATATTTTGGAAAATAAATAATTTGGGAAATTATTTGGAATCTGGTGATGTTGAGCATACCTATTGATAGTTAAATAATCCGACTATCAATATTTACCTTTAAATAGGTATTTGTTGTGCTTGCTTGAATTTGAATGCCACACTTATTTTTGAATAAGCGCTGACTATTCGGGTTAGCCGGGAAAGGACCTTGGGGTCGTATAACCCATTCCGAATATGTAATACTTCGTTATGGATTGCATTTGATGACCGGTATTGAAGACCGGATATTTATGAAAACGGAAGGATTACCGTTGAATGTTTCTGCATCGACTGATCCCCGATATAGAAATTTATTACCCTTTGTGATGAGAAGTCCGATTGTGATTAGTGAATATCTGGATTGCAAGAACTTCTTTGTAAGTGACTTCGGTTCCGTTCGATCCTGGAACGGACTTGTATGGATGTCTGTCTGACATTAAAATTTGAGATGTAAAGCTGGTTTCTATCAAATATATTTCCGTTGGTGGCGGAGAATTTATTCTCTTAGCTTAACACCCTTAGAGGTTATGTAGTTGATGGTTACTAGTGATATATTCCCAAATTGGTAATGTGGCATACGAAGTGCTATCGAGCATTTGTTGAACAAATCACAGCTTTTGTATAAAGCGTGGCTTTGTGGACGAGACTTCGTCAGACCTCACACCCCGGAAATGGTCAAACCAGGAAGGATGCGGCAAGGTTATTAGGGGGTAGCGTCCCTTTAGTATATGTCATTCCTTCTGGATAGAGGTGGTATCATGGTATGAAGCCCAGATACTTAACCTATGTTGTTGCTGCAAATTTATTGCTTTGTGGTTATTGGAAATCGAGGATCCTCGGATATAGATCGGTTACGATCGGGGAATGACATATTCGTGTCAGTAGTTACCCAGTTAGGGGTAACCCGGCCTTGTGTTGGCAGAGATCCGGTTAGGTTCTCAGGTCGTCTTTCCAGAGGCGTACCTATGTGGCAATGGGAAGTTCCTTGGCCTGACCATTTGTTGGAAATCCAAAGAAACAATACGAACCTTGTACGGTTTTAGTTGTAAAACCTGCCATCTAATATGGTAGCTATAGTAGGCATAATATAATTGTACCTATGCCGGCTAAGATTTATATTCTACTTTCGAAATGTTTTCTACACTATGCACTAATAATAATATCAAAAATGATTTAATTTTACGCAGTAAGCATCTTTGACTAACATAAGAAGAAATCTCCTCCAAGTCTGTGTTTGCATTGTGTGTGTGGTGGGAGGTCTTATGGTAGTTACATTTT
Source organism: Allium cepa (assembly GCA_030765085.1). Lineage (NCBI taxonomy): Eukaryota > Viridiplantae > Streptophyta > Magnoliopsida > Asparagales > Amaryllidaceae > Allium > Allium cepa. Next base: position 417,745,707 of record CM060945.1, on the reverse strand, counting down.
CAAAAGCATTGCGAATTGACTTCAAAAATTATCATGTTGTTTGTACTTGGGGAAACTCGAGGAATTTCTATCCGGAATCTTGTCTGGATAGTTAGATTTGTTTTGTTTGGATGAATTGGTTGCTATGATTGTTAGCTTATGATTAATATATGCTTGTGTTTTAAAATAAATCTTTAACTAGATTATTAAATTACCTTTGTTTTAAATTTCGGGGACGAAATTCTTTTAAGGGGGGAAGAATGTGATCTCCCGAAAATTTGGGGCAATGTCAATTTAATAATTTACAATAAAAATTAAATTGATTTGATAATATTTGTTAATAATATTTAAATTGATTTAATCATCTTCTTTTAAATAAATATTTAACTAATAATTTATCTTTTAAAAGCTAATTTAAATTGTTTCTATTTATAACGTATATATGTATATATTGGTGTATAGTATAAATATATCAGTTTTGTTTTTAAATTTAATAGATAAAGCTGTGTTTTCTAATTCTACTATTTTTGATAATTTGGAAATCTAATATTGAATAAATAATAATATGATCTTAAAATACTCAAGATAAAGTTTAATTTGTTTAAAATGGTTTAGCCCAGAGTTTAAATTCAATAAAAGGTTGTTTTGTTTTTTTTAAATATAGCTTGATAAATAAGTATTTATATTTTAAAGAGATAGTTTCTTTTGAAAATTTATTTTCAATTTAATAATGATTTTTATTTAAACAATAATAATAATGTAATATCTTTACAATGGATTTTAAATAAATAGGAATTGTTATTTTAAACCTATGTTTTGGAAAACTAAGATTTGTAAGTTTAAAATAAAATAAGTCTTATACCCTGATTTACATAAGTTTAAAATAATAAGTGTAATAATAACACGCACTTTTATTAGAAATAAAATTTAATACATAAGTAAAGTTTATAATTAATAACTAGAATAAGCTAAGAACAAAAGTAAAATAGATATGCAGGCAAGAAAATATAATACAAATATCAAGTTACAAGACAAAGTATATGTGCTGGTAAAAGAAATAAAATAAACAAAATGCAAGTAGCTTATAGACTAAGATTCAGACAAGTATAAACATCAAGTATGAAAACAAAATAATAAAAGTACAAAACATATGCAGGCTGCTTGTAAGAGAGATGAAAAGCAAAGTAAAAATATATGCAAATGAACAAAGCAAAGTAAATAAAATTACATTTGCAGGTTAGAGCAGAGAAGTGCATAGCTAAAAAAAAATATCTATACATAACAATGAGTAGTTGTAGACATTAAGTACAATATAACATATGCAGGCATTAGAAAATATTGTCAACCTGTAACATAATGCAAAACAGAAATATCTTTGTATACATAAGATAAGATTAGGTGTAAACATATAGTATATTTGCATTTAATGTTTTCAAAACTCTAGCACATAACAAAGTCTTTTCGAATTTGTGCTATCATCAACTCAGCCTCCATTTATAAAAAATATATCTGACCAAAGAAAGATCCAAACCCAGGTATCACCTACACTTGTGAACTTCTTTATATACATCTTTTTTTTAGTTCGTTCATTAAAAACCTGAAACAAAGAAAAATGGCAAACATTTATACAAACATAGAAATATTTCAACTGAAGAAAGCAAGAAGAATCAAAGGAAACATCAAGTAAAACATTTCCAGTTTTTAAAGTTCAAGTTGTTTCAAACAAAAGAAGGCTCTATTCTGCAAATTTCTGTGAGTAACATTTTTTTATACAATTATTTAAGTTTTACAATCTGATGCATGTTGATATTCGGATGCTTAAGTATATGGTTTGGATATTTATTTAATCATTTTACTCTGGTGTTTGTGTGATGGAAATTTTGTATAGTTCAAACCTGCAAATTCAAACTGCTTCCATTTAAAACTTGCTCTGTTTCTTTTCAAAACTTTGGTGAGCAATATTCTTTTGATTGAACTAAATTAGTTGCTTGTGTATAACTAGAAAAAAATGTTTATGTTGTAAATTGCTGATATGTTTATATGTGAAAGTGTGGATGCATATATTCTGTACAAATTTTGAGATGCCTCTGATTGTTTACCCCAGGTCAAAATGTGTAAACAAATGTTTATTTTTGTTCAAATCACAACCAGGATTGTAAATACAAACCAAGATGGTTTGTTTGTACAGGAATTTAACTTTAAAATTTTGTTTAAGCTAAATCAACTTGTCAATGTCACTGGAAACCAAAATGTTTGAGCAAACTTTAGACAAATTAAAATCTAAACTTTTTAATTTACGAATTCAATGATATATACTGAATTCTTATACTTTAATATGAATTTTAAAACAAAATTTATAATTTTTAGAATGGGCATTTAATAGCAGTTATGGAATGAATATAAAATGCAAACTTGGGGGTTTCTGGTGATCTAAGGGGATTGGGAGGTCGGGTTTGTGGCTGGTGATAGGGGAGTGACCGGAGGTGTTGGGAAAAGTAACCGGAGTTGCTCCAGTTCGTCGAGGAAGCAGCGGTGGGGATTTGTTTTTTTTAACCTAGTTTGAGTGCTTTGAAGTTTTGGATCAATGCAACCTCTCTGGTTGACCGAGTGTTATGGGGTCTTGGAGGTGGCTAGAGGTGTGATGGTCGAAGCTGGTGCCGGAGTTTCTGGAGGTCTGGCGGTCGGAGCAGCGAGGAGGAGTTGTTGACAGGTTCGAGGAGGAAGCCTGTTTATGTTTCCAGGTTTTGTATTATGAACTCGATCTTCATTCGAGCGAGTAGGTGGCTTCGGTGGGGACGTGATGGCATCTGGTGATGGTAGGGGTCATGTTGAAGCTCAGGTGGGAGGCCGGCGTTGGTTGGGGCCACGGTGCACGTGCACCGTGCCGTTGAAGGCTGGGTAGTTGTTTCTGTGTGCAGGTTTTTGGTTAGGGAAGAACTCGAGTAACTCGAGTATGTGACTCGAAGTAAGGCAAGGGGAGGACCCGAAGTCAATGAAAAAGGGGTTTGTGTAGCATTGTTTCAGGTTTTGTAAAAACTGGAAACAGGGTTCTGCTCTAAAATTTAATGAAACCTAAAATAAATAATAAATTTAAGCATGTTAAAAACCAGTTTTATGTTCGAATTCTAGTTTACTTTTGAATTCAAATTTAAATAAAAATAAAGTTTAAAACAATTAAATATAGGTTTCCTGTCAGGTTTACAACCTGACAGTTTCAGATTTTAAATTTAATTTAAAATCTGAATCAAACTTAAATTGTGTTTGAAAATTAAAAGTTCAAAATATAGATCCAAGTGAACTTTTGAATATAAGTTTTTAGAAACGAATTTGGATTTTTAAATCAAGAATTAAAAATCAAGTTTTTCAAAGCAAGTTAAAACCAAGTTTTAAAATTCAAGTTAAACTAATGAATTCAAAATCTGAAAATATAAATCAGTTTAAAATCTAAATGTATAAATCAAGGATAAATTCAAATAGTTCGTTTTAGAAAGAATTTGTCTGCAATTAAATATTTGAATTGGGTTTTTACAAGTTCTTTTCAATGGAAGTTAAATATAAATGTATTTTGGGAATTTAAATTTAAATTAAGATTCAAGTAATTTAATTTAAAAGATTTTCTTATACAAGTTCATATATGTAAATAATAAGTGTTATTTACATTTATTTAAAGGATTTTAAATTTAATTTAAATTATAGTCATTTTGAATCTTAAATTCAAATGATATTTGAATTTAAATTTAAAATGTTAATGAAGTCATTAATAAAGAAATAAATTATCTTAAGAATAATAGGTTAATTAAGAAATGACTTATGTATTAAAAATTTAGATTAATTTATAATTAGAAATTAATTACAAATGTAATTTAAGAAATGTTATTAGTTAATGAAGATAATTAACTAAAAGTTATTAATTAATATAAGTGATTAATTTAAGTTAATTAATTTAGTTTAATAAATTGAAGAAAATCACTTGATGAATTGATAAGTATAATTACTTAGTGTATACAATGGAGCACAATTACTTAAGGAAGTAATTAATGTTAATTACTGAATGTAATTAATAAAAGATGATGTGTTAATAAAGTAATTTGGATAATTACTTTTGTAATTAATCAAGAGATTAATTAATAGGATAATTAATTATGGGATAATTAATTCATTAATATGAGTAATTAAGGGTAAATAATTACTGGTTGATATTAATCGAAGGCGATTAATAATTGTGTTTAATTAAAGATTAATTACTTAATGTAATTAATTTAACCAAAGTAATTTAATTTAAATCTAAATTAGAGACCATTAATTAATATAATTAATGATGGAATTAAGAATTGGTTAATTAAGAAATAATTAATAATATGGTGATTGATTAAGGATAAATGTAATTAATTATATTTAATTAATAAATGAAACAATTAAATGTTAATTATTATAAATAATTTAGAACAATTAATTAATTAAAGATTAATTACTTATTGTAATTAGTGAATGATTAATCAAAGGTGTTTAATCAAGATGGATATTCAGAAGATGGTTAATTAATTTTATTTATAATTAATTAATAGTGGTATAAGCAGGATTTATAGATGAAGTAATTAATTTAATTTACTTTAAATTAATTAGAGATAGGAGTAGTTAATTTAATTCATTTTAAATTAATTATAAATGGTATGATTATAAATCATTGCTTATGGATGAATGATATTGATATTTCATTTGATGATTGTGATCTGACATGAATAATATCTATGTGTCATGGATGCTTGGTTTAAATATGATAATATTTAGTTATCTGTTTGGATGATGATGTTGATTATCTGTATGTAATGATGATATGATTATCTACTGTGATATTATGAATTATCCGTCTGTGTGTATATTGATTATATTGAATTAAACTGTTAAGACTAAATAGACAACTTGGCCTTAAAAGACACGTTTTGGATTTCGATGAGACCGGGATCGGATTTCCTTATTTGGAACATCCGAAAACCACATCGATTCCAAATTAACGATAGGTCGTGAATCTGAAGTGAAGATGAAGATCCAGATTGCAAGAGTTATCGTTGTTAACTCTGAGGGTGATTCCAAAATGAGTGTAACGAGATAACGCCTTCGGTTTCGTTCGAACCCGGAACGAACTTGTATGGATTGAATGCTTTCAACACATCGTCAGGTGAGCGATGAGCATTCTAAGAAATATATTCACTAAAGGTAATCGCAGCCTCAAGCCTCATCAACCGGGAATGGCTAAAACAGGGGAGCTGCAGCAAGGTTAGGTGGGTCATGCCCAAGCAGGACAAGGATATTCCCCTGTCTAGATGTCCCTTTATTTTCGGCTGTGTGGGCGGTTGATCATGACAACTGCCGGGGTTTATCTTGTTCGGGACTATTCAGTAAGGAATGGTTCCGGCCTTGTGTTGCAAGGGTTGGGAGTGATCCTCGGTACGTTGATCTAGGCCACGCACTGTGACGGGCGGTACCCCAGTAGCCGTGCCATTGTATGGAATCAACAATCCAATAAGTGCCAACGGTTTTGATTGTATTACCCACTTTTGTGGCTAGTAGCTGAAATTTAATAGATGTAACAATTTTGGCTATTTTCTATTTACTTGAAAACCCTAGACCTATTATAATATCACTGAATTTCCTATCAAATGTTTTGGTTAGCGTAAGGTAAAAACTTTCCCATGTTTATTTGTGGGGAGTCTTACGTGATACCTTTTGTTTTCAAAGGATTTCAAAAGTTAAGCAACTTTAACATGTTACTCATACCAGACCCATGTCTGACCCGGAGTTTATTTCTATTTTTTTCTTAAACTCTCGGGTCGTTACAGTGGTATCAGAGCACTAGGATGAGTGAATACCTAGGCTCTTGAGTGATTTCTTCTTGAGAGAGCGTATTTGTAATTTTGATATATATGTATATATTTATTTATTTCTACCTATTGTTGGGTTACCTGTTCGGGTTTCCAATAAGCTATAAAGGTAGATAGGGTGGTGGTGTGTGTAACACAACTACCAATGGTTGGAGTTTGAATGATTGAGGTTGGAAGTGTAATTGTCGAGGCTGTAGACCTGATACCGTCTATCAGTGAGCTCTGAGTGGTATAAGGATTTCATTAATCTCTGAAGGAAACCTGTTAAGGTTCGGAGTTCATCTATGAAGTGTAGTTTAGTTAAGCTAGAGTTTGGATCTGTCAGGTAGACAGAAGCCAGACATGATATCTTGATATATCAAGGTGTAGTAGCTGTGTGATGAGACACAGTGACTGTGGATGTCTCCGAAGATGTTTCTTTGGGACAAGTTAAAGAAGTATATCTGTTCGATGTTGTCGCTGTGTTTAGCTGGGTGTTTCTGTTTGCTTTGAGGTCCGAGTTTCTCGAAGAGCTTTGGATTAAGTAGTCTTTGGCTTCTGGGTCAGCAGTGGAGTTTAGAAGCTGCAGAGTAGTTCCATTTCTTCGATGGATTGGCCACATAAGTGTAAGCTATTCTGATTTGTAAAGGGAAAGCAATATCTTTAGAATTAGGCTGGATTGATCGCAAAAGTGACTTGCGATAGTTTGAGTGTTCCCTTATGTTTCAGAAATTTTTCTGGATGTCTTCAAGGAGTCAAAGATTTGCTAACATCTGAAGATTGAGTTTGGTATCGACTGGATTTCCAAAAGTGGTACCGATGGATCAGCTTAGTGATTGGATGATTATTTGAGTTTAGTGAAGTAGCTCGGATTTTGGAGGAACTTCTGAGTTTATTTTGGAATGTGATGTCCAGTCTGTGCTTGAGTTCATCATCAGCATTTTCATCTGCTCGATCAGAGTTGCGCAGTGGAAGCATGATGGCAGCTGTTTAGTTGGGAAGCTATGGGATGTTGCAATGTTTGGATTGGAGAGTTCTACAGGAAATTTTTCAGAATCTGAGGCCAGATTGGAGTGCACCTGTTTTATTTTTCCGGATGTGAGAAGTGAGATCAGCCTTCTGATTTTGGGTTAGTTAGAGTGTGTTCTGAGTTTGGGTGTGATTGGAAAGATCATTTTGCTGGACTGTCTTTGGTTCAGTTTGTTTCTAGGGAACATCAGCAAGAGTTGAGCTAATCAGTAAGGATGAAGGAACCCCAGGATCGTCCGAAGAGTTTTGTGGATAGGAGATGGAGGAATTTGGATTTTTGAAATCGAGGATTGATTTTGGATAAGTGTTTGGTCTTCAGGATTGAATTGTCAGTTTGAATAACTGGAATTCATTGTGTTTCACGTATCTCTGAGGGAGTACGTGTAAGATTTATCTCTGGTTGTAGAACCAGCAGTTCAGGAAGTTTTGGTTGTTGATTCAGACTTATCTGTAGTCTGATATCCTGTCTTATTTTGTAGATCTAGATGGGTAGAAGTTCTGTAGCTTAGTAGTATTGGTTGTTTGGATTCTATAGAGCGAGTGACCCGGTATTTATACTTGGGGAAACTCGAGGAATTTCTATCCGGAATCTTGTCTGGATAGTTAGATTTGTTTTGTTTGGATGAATTGGTTGCTATGATTGTTAGCTTATGATTAATATATGCTTGTGTTTTAAAATAAATCTTTAACTAGATTATTAAATTACCTTTGTTTTAAATTTCGGGGACGAAATTCTTTTAAGGGGGGAAGAATGTGATCTCCCGAAAATTTGGGGCAATGTCAATTTAATAATTTACAATAAAAATTAAATTGATTTGATAATATTTGTTAATAATATTTAAATTGATTTAATCATCTTCTTTTAAATAAATATTTAACTAATAATTTATCTTTTAAAAGCTAATTTAAATTGTTTCTATTTATAACGTATATATGTATATATTGGTGTATAGTATAAATATATCAGTTTTGTTTTTAAATTTAATAGATAAAGCTGTGTTTTCTAATTCTACTATTTTTGATAATTTGGAAATCTAATATTGAATAAATAATAATATGATCTTAAAATACTCAAGATAAAGTTTAATTTGTTTAAAATGGTTTAGCCCAGAGTTTAAATTCAATAAAAGGTTGTTTTGTTTTTTTTAAATATAGCTTGATAAATAAGTATTTATATTTTAAAGAGATAGTTTCTTTTGAAAATTTATTTTCAATTTAATAATGATTTTTATTTAAACAATAATAATAATGTAATATCTTTACAATGGATTTTAAATAAATAGGAATTGTTATTTTAAACCTATGTTTTGGAAAACTAAGATTTGTAAGTTTAAAATAAAATAAGTCTTATACCCTGATTTACATAAGTTTAAAATAATAAGTGTAATAATAACAAGCACTTTTATTAGAAATAAAATTTAATACATAAGTAAAGTTTATAATTAATAACTAGAATAAGCTAAGAACAAAAGTAAAATAGATATGCAGGCAAGAAAATATAATACAAATATCAAGTTACAAGACAAAGTATATGTGCTGGTAAAAGAAATAAAATAAACAAAATGCAAGTAGCTTATAGACTAAGATTCAGACAAGTATAAACATCAAGTATGAAAACAAAATAATAAAAGTACAAAACATATGCAGGCTGCTTGTAAGAGAGATGAAAAGCAAAGTAAAAATATATGCAAATGAACAAAGCAAAGTAAATAAAATTACATTTGCAGGTTAGAGCAGAGAAGTGCATAGCTAAAAAAAATATCTATACATAACAATGAGTAGTTGTAGACATTAAGTACAATATAACATATGCAGGCATTAGAAAATATTGTCAACCTGTAACATAATGCAAAACAGAAATATCTTTGTATACATAAGATAAGATTAGGTGTAAACATATAGTATATTTGCATTTAATGTTTTCAAAACTCTAGCACATAACAAAGTCTTTTCGAATTTTTGCTATCATCAACTCAGCCTCCATTTATAAAAAATATCTCTGACCAAAGAAAGATCCAAACCCAGGTATCACCTACACTTGTGAACTTCTTTATATACATCTTTTTTTTAGTTTGTTCATTAAAAACCTGAAACAAAGAAAAATGGCAAACATTTATACAAACTTAGAAATATTTCAACTGAAGAAATCAAGAAGAATCAAAGGAAAAATCAAGTAAAACATTTCCAGTTTTTAAAGTTCAAGTTGTTTCAAACAAAAGAAGGCTCTGTTCTGCAAATTTCTGTGAGTAACATTTTTTTTTAAAATTATTTAAGTTTTACAATTTGATGCATGTTGATATTTGGATGCTTAAGTATATGGTTTGGATATATATTTAATCATTTTACTCTGGTGTTTGTGTGATGGAAATTTTGTATAGTTCAAACCTGCAAATTCAAACTGCTTCCATTTAAAACTTGCTCTGTTTCTTTTCAAAACTTTGGTGAGCAATATTCTTTTGATTGAACTAAATTAGTTGCTTGTGTATAACTAGAAAAAAAATGTTTATGTTGTAAATTGCTGATATGGTTATATGTGAAAGTGTGGATGCATATATCCTGTACAAATTTTGAGATGCCTCTGATTGTTTACCCCAGGTCAAAATGTGTAAACAAATGTTTATTTTGTTCAAATCACAACCAGGATTGTAAATACAAACCAAGATGGTTTGTTTGTACAGGAATTTAACTTTAAAATTTTGTTTAAGCTAAATCAACTTATCAATGTTATTGGAAACCAAAATGTTTGAGCAAACTTTAGACAAATTAAAATCTAAACTTTTTAATTTACGAATTCAACGATATATACTGAATTCTTATACTTTAATATGAATTTTAAAACAAAATTTATAATTTTTAGAATGGGCATTTAAGAGCAGTTCTAGAATGAATATAAAATGCAAACTTGGGGGTTTCTGGTGATTTAAGGGGATTGGGAGGTCGGGTTTGTGGCCGGTGATAGGGGAGTGGCCGGAGGTGTTGGGAAAAATAACCGGAGTTGCTCCAGTTCGTCGAGGAAGCGGCGGTGGGGATTGGTTTTTTTAACCTAGTTTGAGTGCTTTGAAGTTTTGGATCAGTGCAACCTCTCTGGTTGACCAAGTGTTATGGGGTCTTGGAGGTGGCTAGAGGTGTGATGGTCGAAGCTGATGCCGGAGTTTCTGAAGGTCTGGCGGTCGGAGCAGCGAGGAGGAGTTGTTGACAGGTTCGAGGAGGAAGCCTGTTTATGTTTCCAGGTTTTGTATTATGAACTCGATCTTCATTCGAGCGAGTAGGTGGCTTCGGTGGGGACGTGATGGCATCTGGTGATGGTAGGGGTCATGTTGAAGCTCAGGTGGGAGGCCGGCGTTGGTTGGGGCCACGGTGCACGTGCACTGTGCCGTTGAAGGCTGGGTAGTTGTTTCTGTGTGCAGGTTTTTGGTTAGGGAAGAACTCGAGTAACTCAAGTACGTGACTCGAAGTAAGGTAAGGGGAGGACCCGAAGTCAATGAAAAGTGGGTTTGTGTAGCATTGTTTCACGTTTTGTAAAAACTGGAAACAGAGTTCTGTTCTAAAATTTAATGAAACCTAAAATAAATAATAAATTTAAACATGTTAAAAACCAGTTTTATGTTCGAATTCTAGTTTACTTTTGAATTCAAATTTAAATAAAAATAAAGTTTAAAACAATTAAATATAGGTTTCCTGTCAGGTTTACAACCTGACAGTTTCAGATTTTAAATTTAATTTAAAATCTGAATCAAACTTAAATTGTGTTTGAAAATTAAAAGTTCAAAATATAGATCCAAGTGAACTTTTGAATATAAGTTTTTAGAAACGAATTTGGATTTTTAAATCAAGAATTAAAAATCGAGTTTTTAAAAGCAAGTTAAAACCAAGTTTTAAAATTCAAGTTAAACTAATGAATTCAAAATCTGAAAACATAAATCAGTTTAAAATCTAAATGTATAAATCAAGGATAAATTCAAATAGTTCGTTTTAGAAAGAATTTGTCTGCAATTAAATATTTGAATTGGATTTTTACAAGTTCTTTTGAATGGAAGTTAAATAAAATTGTTTAACTTGAAATTGCAAGTTAAAATATAAATGTATTTTGGGAATTTAAATTAAAATTAAAATTCAAGTAATTTAATTTAAAAGATTTTCTTATACAAGTTCATATATGTAAATATTAAGTGTTATTTACATTTATTTAAAGGATTTTAAATTGAATTTAAATTATAGTCATTTTGGATCTTAAATTCAAATGATATTTGAATTTAAATTTAAAATGTAATGTTAATGAAGTCATTAATAAAGAAATAAATTATCTTAAGATTAATAGGTTAATTAAGAAATGACTTATGTATTAAAAATTTAGATTAATTTATAATTAGAAATTAATTACAAATGTAATTTAAGAAATGTTATTAGTTAATGAAGATAATTAACTAAAGGTTTAATATAAGTGATTAATTTAAGTTAATTAATTTAGTTTAATAAATTAAAGAAAATCACTTGATGAATTGATAAGTATAATTACTTAGTGTATGCAATGGAGCACAATTACTTAAGGAAGTAATTAATGTTAATTACTGAATGTAATTAATAAAAGATGATGTGTTAATAAAGTAATTTGGATAATTACTTTTGTAATTAATCAAGAGATTAATTAATAGGATAATTAATTATGGGATAATTAATTCATTAATATGAGTAATTAAGGGTAAATAATTACTGGTTGATATTAATCGAAGGCGATTAATAATTGTGTTTAATTAAAGATTAATTACTTAATGTAATTAATTTAACCAAAGTAATTTAATTTAAATCTAAATTAGAGACCATTAATTAATATAATTAATGATGGAATTAAGAATTGGTTAATTAAGAAATAATTAATAATATGGTGATTGATTAAGGATAAATGTAATTAATTATATTTAATTAATAAATGAAACAATTAAATGTTAATTATTATAAATAATTTAGAACAATTAATTAATTAAAGACTAATTACTTATTGTAATTAGTGAATGATTAATCAAAGGTGTTTAATCAAGATGGATATTCAGAAGATGGTTAATTAATTTGATTTATAATTAATTAATGGTTGTATAAGCAGGATTTATAGATGAAGTAATTAATTTAATTTACTTTAAATTAATTAGAGATAGGAGTAGTTAATTTAATTCATTTTAAATTAATTACAAATGGTATGATTATAAATCATTGCTTATGGATGAATGATATTGATATTTCATTTGATGATTGTGATCTCACATGAATAATATCTATGTGTCATGGATGCTTGGTTTAAATATGATAATATTTAGTTATCTGTTTGGATGATGATGTTGATTATCTGTATGTAATGATGATATGATTATCTACTGTGATATTATGAATTATCCATCTGTGTGTATATTGATCATATTGAATTAAACTGTTAAGACTAAATAGACAACTTGGCCTTAAAAGACACGTTTTGGATTTTGATGAGACCGGGATCGGATTTCCTTATTTGGAACATCCGAAAACCACATCGATTCCAAATTAACGATAGGTCGTGAATCTGAAGTGAAGATGAAGATTCAGATTGCAAGGGTTATCGTCGTTAATTCTGAGGGTGATTCCAAAATGAGTGTAACGAGATAATGCCTTCGGTTTCGTTCGAACCCGGAACGAACTTGTATGGATTGAATGCTTTCAACACATCGTCAGGTGGGCGATGAGCATTCTAAGAAATATATTCACTAAAGGTAATCGCAGCCTCAAGCCTCATCAACCGGGAATGGCTAAAACAGGGGAGGTGCAGTAAGGTTAGGTGGGTCATGCCCAAGCAGGACAAGGATATTCCCATGTCTAGATGTCCCTTTATTTTCGACTGTGTGGGCGGTTGATCATGACAACTGCCGGGGTTTATCTTGTTCGGGACTGTTCAGTAAGGAATGGTTCCGGCCTTGTGTTGTAGGGGGTCGGGAGTGATCCTCGGTACGTTGATCTAGGCCACGCACTGTGACGGGCGGTGCCCTAGTAGCCCTGCCATTGTATGGAATGCACAATCCAATAAGTGCCAACGGTTTTGATTGTATTACCCACTTTTGTGGCTAGTAGCTGGAATTTAATAGATGTAACATTTTCGGCTATTTTCTATTTACTTGAAAACCCTAGACCTATTATAATATCACTGAATTTCCTATCAAATGTTTTGGTTAGCGTAAGGTAAAAACTTTCTCATGTTTATTTGTGGGGAGTCTTACGTGATACCTTTTGTTTTCAAAGGATTTCAAAAGTTAAGCAACTTTAACCTGTTACTCATACCAGACCCATGTCTGACCCGGAGTTTATTTCTGTTTTTTTCTTAAACTCTCGGGTACCCAAATTTTTACGGGTAGACAAGGGATTCAGGTTAGCTTTGACGAATTCTGGAGGAACAATGGAGTAGGTGGCTTCAGCGTTTATATATATATATATATATATATATATATATATATATATATATATATAGTTCCACTGTGTGGTATCTCTGTGATGTATTGTGTATTGAGTTGTATTAACTAGACAGGTGTTTATAACTGTCTAGTATGTGTTGTATTATCTATGTAACTCTGATGTATATGATACTATGTATTCCCTTATGTGATATATTATATTTTATTCGTTCCGCTGTTGAGATTCTGTTGTTGTTTCTTCTTCTTTTCTATCTTTTCTACTTTCTCACCTCTTTCTTTTCTTAAAAACGATACGTCTTCCTGGGCGTAGGAAGTCGGGTCGTTACATAATTCACTTAACAAATGTTATATATATAAACAGTGATAAAAAAAATTGATTTATAACTAATAAGACAACATATTTATCATATACTACATAAATAATTTCTATTTTTAACAATATGAATACGGTGTTTTTACTACTTTACCATTTGAAATGCACAAGTTACACACTAGTTTTAATTATGGTCAAATATAATTAATATTTGTTTACATGAAATTAAACTAACATATATTTTGAGTATATTAATACTCACACATTATAATTAAATTATTTACAGAACAATTTTCAGATCAAATCAAAATAAAATTTATTTTAAATATGGGCTAACGTAACTTTTGTTGTACCAACAACCCAAATTGATAAATGCAGTTTCACAGTTTTTTGGATTTGGCATCGCCCCTCTATTTATTGCTCTCTACTACCCTCTCGATCTTAGTCATCTATTTCAACTATTATCTTCCATTCCCAACTCCACTACCATCATTTAACCTTTACACCTTTCTTTTCCATTTTTTTCTTTTGCCCTACCTTTTTCCTTTACCGCTCCAAGCTTCTCTACCCGCACTGCTCCTGGCTATTGTTCTCATCCTCCTAACAATGACTCTCCTTATCAGAAATTTATTTCCAATGCCTTCTTGCTGTTCCAACCCTTCCTCCATTTTCCTTTCATTTTCGACCCAATTATCCATGAGATCTGGAACTAATAGAGTTTGTTTTGGCTACCCTACTCTTGATGCTTCTGAAATTCTCGATTCCATATTCACTACCTAGATGCGATGACGGTGTCGTGTGTGCATCGATTCTATTCGGGTTTGAGAGATTGGTTTTCAGTGTTGTGCTTTCTTTCTTAGTTGAGGGCTTGTTAAGTTTATGGTGGCTCTGGGTTGCGTCGTTCATTGGTTTCGGGGTTGAAGAATGTGCTAATTGGTGGCCCCAGCCTGCGGTGCTCTAAAATTTGGAGCATATCTGCATGTTGGGTAATCTGTGATGGGATTTGTCTGGATGGTATTTTTCTCCAGTGTTTTTTCTTAAGCAACCCACTTCCCTCCTCTTCAAATAGATATTTTATTCGAATGCTTGTGATTGATATGCAAGTGCAAGCGGTTGAGAATTTTGTGTTAATCTTTGCTATAAAAATAAGGGATCATCGCGATGTGTCATCAACACGGCAAACTTACCCAAAGTTCAAATCAAGAAATTCTCAAAGTTATTTGAAGTTCTTCCATTCCTCTAATATTTTTCAGACTTTCATTTCATTCGAGCTACAACCTGATCTACTAACTCCATGAACATATGAACTTGCCTCAATCAAAATTGCTATGGTCCAAACAATATCCAACATCCAAACTTCATAGTTTTTTAATCCATGCTTTAGTTCTTGTGATATTCACCTCCACTTGTATCACATAACTTTATCTATATTCTCCATAAGTTTCACACCATTCTTACTAACTTTCTAACGTAGGTGGAATTTCATAAAGATAAAAATCTAGATCCAAATCCATAAAATACATGAACATACCCACTCATATATTGCTTCATGATAAATTAGGACAGTAAAAGCTCTTAGTATCTAACTTGGGTTACTCTACCATGTCATAAGTATCAAGTCATAATCATGATTTGTCGCTTACAATTTATTTGATCTTCCCAGGGATAAAACTCGCTAATTCACTTTGGTTAACACTCAACCACTTTTAATCCCAATTAAAAACATTCATCAACTTGTGAGTAAATCAACATCGACATGATTCCCTCTTGATTTTCTAGAGCCATCAAATTGAGTTAATAGTCAACCATTTTGGCAATAGAATTATCTTGGATTCACTCTGCCTACCATCATGTACTCTTAGATGCATATAACCAACATGTAACAACAATCACTAGAGACATAATCAATAGGGTTGGCGCATTAGCTTGACGGTTCGGACTACAAGACCAGAGGTCACGAATTCGACCCCAAAATTACAACTGTGTAATAGTACTTGGAGTATGTATTTAGCAAGCACATACTTTCCTAGAGTTGCAAGTGAAGCTTGGTGTTTGCCCAAAATGTTGACAAACACCTCCAATCGATTTATCATTGTAGTAAAGGAGAAAGGAATACAAAGTAAGATATGCATAAATTTATAGTGGTTCGGCTATAACATGCCTACCTCCAGTTGATTTGAATTCATATATTAGCTTTACAAAGATTTGAATGTCAAATATAATGATTTGTAAAGCAGTGCTCTATTCGGTGGTTTATATTCGGTAGTGCTCGGTAGCTCCCCAAAAAGTTGTCCCCATTATTGCTGGAAGCTAGGATATTTATAAGAGTGAAGATGTAGGGAGGTCAGCCCGATAAAATAGGTAGTTTCCTTGTATATAACATGTACGGTTCAGTAATTTTCATATATACAAGATACGATCCATAATTTGCTTACATAAAAGATTCTCTTTCCTTAACCGCTATGTCCAGTCCAGTCGAAGTAGGCTTGCTCGACTATGCTTGGTTCAATAGGTGGACATAGACGCCTTTCTGGTTAAGTAAATGGATGGTCCCCCTTTGGTTCGACGTTGGAATATAGCAGACAAAAAATCTTGTTCGGTACGTTGTCCACTGAACAATAATTTCTGTCCAGGGGGTGAGACCACCACTCAGGAATTTTTGTTTGGTTGTGTACCTACTGGACAACCTTTCTAGTGTTGTCCTTCATTCTTTCTTCATAACTTCACTTGGGCTGCCTTTGGTTTTTTTGCCTCTCCACTTTAATGTTGTTTAGACAAGTTGTTCTCCTTATGAAACACATCTTTATCACTCTTGTATTGGCTTGATTAACTTGTCTTCAATATTCCTTAAGTGAAAAGGCCTATAACACTTTCCCTTCAAAGAACGCTTTGTATGATACGAAGTGTACTTTGTTCAACATTTTCTTGTGAACTTAACTTCATCGTGTACGCTATCTTCAATGATTCTCTGGTCTTACTATTTGTACACCAACATCTTTGTCGAGTAGCCTTTGTTAATCACACAAGTCTTGGTTCATCACTATTTCTAGTTTGGCATGCATTTTATCCCATGCTTGAAATAAGGTGTTATGTTTTATGTTTGGTGCCTTCCAGTCCAGTAAGGCTTTAATCGAACAAGATTTTCTACCGGCACCAGACAAAGCTGATGGTCTATATATAGGCCACTGTTCCTCCCTTGTCTCACTTTTATTTCCTTCTCCGTCAAACCTTACCTCTATATCTATTCATCTTCCAACCGCTATTGCTTGGATCTGCATCCAAATCACCTCTAACTCTAATCTCTTTTTTTATAATTTAACTAAGCTATGACTTTCTCCCTACCGATTCCAATGCTTGAGGTATTGATTTAGTTGCTAGTTTTCCTTGTTTTCTATAGTTCTTTGTTCGATGGTATTAGGCTAGGGATATTAATCCTATAATTGATTAAGAGTGGCCTGGTACCTAGTTTTGGATTGCCTTGATTTGATAAATTAAATGGGGTGTTTAATAATCTATAAATATTTCACTAAGTGCTAGGTCTGTTCAGCTAGTGTAGCATTTGGTGGTTGTCGAATGGATATTCAGAGCTTACGATCTTATATTATGCTTCACTTATTGGCCATAACTCCATGCTTAGAATCGCATATTTCTACCCTTATAATGCATGGATTTGAAGGATAGGTCAAATTGCTTAGTTCAGAATTTGATTTTACTTACTACCGCTTTTTAAACATTTTCCAAAACCGTGGGCCCTTGGTGATCCAAACACCAAATAAAATATTTAGGTGAATTTGTAGGGTCGTAGGCTATGTAACATCTTTTTCTATAATCCATGTTAATTAAAGTGCCTGGGTTAACGTTATCTAACTTTTTATTGCAATAACTATTGCATAAGCACATACACACATATTCTACGGCAATACGTGAGACAGGTTCACATACTGGGTAGGCATGTCGAGTCATCATAGTACTTGTTCGTCGAGTGGCACTAGAGATCGGACTCCTTACTCTTCTGCCCCTCCTGATCTTGCGCCATCGGGATGCAGGACTAGCCAACCCAACTTTGTTAGTTCCTTGGTACATAGGTATGGTCCTTCACAGTTGTTGGTGGAACCCATCAAGTTTGTAGCTTCTCTATCATCTAAGTAGCTAGATACTATAGGTTGTACTTACAGATTACCAAGTGATGACTTGCTCTTGTCCACTTCCAACCAATGGGCTCCTGCCGCTGTAGAGGGCTACATGGCTTGCTTAAGATACCATTGCTTGGCTGGGGCCCTACCTCCTCTTCGATAATGGATTACGAGATTTATTCAGTATACTTGAAGATTGATCATTTTAAGCTGCACCTATAAGGGTATGCTATATTGAATAACCTTATGCTATCTTCATATGGGAGTTCTAGGTTCCTCCCATGCACCAGCTAATTAATTCCTATATGTAATTAAGAGTAAGATGGAAAGTTCCCTTTTTATTTATCTCGAGGCGGGAAGTAAGTTTAGGTCGATGGAGGATCTATACTCAAAGTATAGTATGTTTAAAAAGGAGTACTTCTTCATCAGGGATGCCTCTTCATGCTTCCATCAATAACAATCAGGATGTAAGTTACTTTGACTGCTCACCCATATTCATTCTACCTAGAAAAGGCTTTTTTCGACCATTGACTCCCCCCCTTTCTGGTTATTTCCTTAGGTTTGGTGAGAGCACCATTAGGTGATGATTTGGAAGATATATTGAAGAAATTAAAGAAAATTCCCATAGAAATGAGAGAGTATCCTCGTTTGATAATGGATGATAATCTTAGACAGCTCAATCTGCTAGCCGACGGGCGTTCCATTAGGAAAGGTACAGCTCCCTTCACTTGCAAACCAACGAAGAAAGGGAAAGAAAACCTCTAAAGCGGGTGAAATGAGCGATGGACTATCCTCTCATCCCTTATCTTTTGGTGCTGATTGGACATCAGCCCTATTTATTACTGGCCTAGTAGTGCCATAGATGTTATAGGTTCAGAGCTAGATTCGTTTATGATCGAGCCTCATGAAAGTGGAAGTTAAAGGCTATAAGAGAGTAGACGAACAATATAAATTGGTACAAAGACTATTGAGCAGACAAGCTCACGTTCTCATGATAGTGACACCACCACCTCAGATCAGAGTGAGGCCCAATCTTCTGGATAGATTGGTCTTGATACCCTATCCAACCTCTATGTTGAAGAGCCTTTGAATGATACTTTTGAATCCTAGGAATAAAAGGAGTCCATCCCAAGGGATATCATGATCTTCGATAACTTACAAGATCCCGACCTAGGAATCTCATATGGAGACTCTGGTTTAGTAGCGAAGATTCAGTGATAATGGGAGACACATGAGGACCCCAAGGGTTTGTCTAAACATTATGCACTCTTCACACGCACCTCCTTTCCTGTGTTGCGCTGATGGACTTCTATAACAACCCAATTTTTAAGTAATAATTAATTATGTATTGTTGATATAAATTTTATTTGGAATTGTATTGTTATTTATTTCAAATAGAAAAAAACAGTTTTATAAAAGAAAAGAAAGAAAACTAAAATAGAAAAAATGTTATTGTGCGTGCGTGCGTGAGCAATCATGTGTGAATACTTTAGTAACTTGTAATTAAAAAATATATTTTTTCATTTAAAATAAGTTAAAATAAATATAAAACTTTTATTTATATTCTTATAAATCATATAAATGAATGTAAATAAAAGTTTAATAAATTAATATAGTGAATTTAATGGTATTATTTGAATGGAAAGATTATGAAATGGTCTTTAATTGTTATTTTTATAGTTTTCCAAGTATATATTATGAAATTTTAATGTATATTTCTAGTTTTGAAAATGTATTTAATTGATGTTGAACTTATAAATATTGAGTGAGATGTTTTATAAATTATTTGAAAGTAGCACTAATTATTATGTGAAGTATTTAGTTTATAAACTATTTTGGATTTCAAAAGAAGCCATAAGCTTTCCATAGTTATTTTGAACATTAATTTAATATTTAAATTTATAAAAGGTTATAGAATTAGTAATTTATTGAAAAGAGAATATATATTGATTATTCATTTCTAAGTATTTACATTGTTATAAAAGAATATTTTTTTGTGAATGATTTATTATTAACACTGATTATTTTATATACACACACATATATTTATTTGTGTAATCTATTTTATATTACTTTTCTTTGTATTCTTTCCTTATGTGTTGATTGGACAATATGAATTATTCACCGTTGATGTTGATTTGGTTATTAATTTGATATGATACCGTGATGACATCCTTCTATATGGATTTGTATTATTGCTATTTTTAGTAATATTTTATTTAGATGATTTTAATTTTATATAGCGAGGAATTTAAATAAATGAAGTGATAATACAGTCTGGTATGAGACTTTTGGTAATATTTCTTCGATAATTGTTTGGACTCGTTATATAAAATATTGTGTAGTTTGAGTGTAGTTTATAAACGATGGATAAATGTTTAAGTATCATGCAATGGTACGTAGGGCTGTCAATGAGTCAGGTCGGGTCGGGTTCGGGTTCGGGTTCGGGTCGGGTCAAGTCGAGTTCTATTGATTTTAAATGGGTCGGATAAACCTGTTTTTTAAACAGGTCAGAAATAGCACAACCTGAACCCGATTATAAATGGGTTGACCCAACCTGACCCACGTAACCAGATTATAATCGGGTCGGGTCGGGTCGTAAACTGGTCGGGTCAACCCGAATAAGGTAAAAATGGGTTATAAACTGTCATACTCAGGTTCATGGTCATAATCGGGTCAGGTCAATCCATATAAGTATAAATGGGTCAAATCTGGGTTCACGAGTCATAATCAGGTCGGGTCAACCCATATAAGTATAAATGGGTCAAGTTTGGGTTCATAGGTCAACCCGAAACCCACTAGTTTATAAACGGGTCAAATTCAGGTTGACCTGAAAACGACCCGCCAACTTAACCGGGTCGGATTAACTTGCTAATTTCCTTGCAATCATCTGGTCGTGCTAGAAATTGACAGCTCTAGTGGTATGGGATGCTGTTGTGATATTTATTTGGCTATTCATTGTAAGTTGATGACGTTCACATGACGAGAATAGAGTACAGAATGTGAGGTGATACGCATAGTGACGAGTATGGCTCCATGCTTATATTCGTTGAGTACGGCTCTATGCTTAACGATGCCAAGACTTCATGTCTATGTGTATTAGCTCTATATGACACTAATATGATGTACTCTTATTACGTTTATTGGAGAGGACCAGATGGCTAGAATCCACTATAGCAGCCTGATCGTCGGGTCGTTCCCATGATCTGTGACCCACCATATTTATATAGCTTTGGGTTATTCCTATGCATGCATTAGCCCCTATGTCACCTATGCCAGTAATCTGTTACCTATACGGGTGAGTGTAGTGTCATGACTTATGAGTTCTCATGTTGACAAGCACACAGGTGGATACATTTCACGATGACCATAGAGGTAACTAATATTATAGAGAATTAATGTCCATATAGCTTGCTTAGTGCTATCAGTCTTCCTTTTGGTACTGACGGAGTAGTAGATTGGCATATACTATTGATACACTTCACTTGAGTATAGTTATGGGTTTGATGACCCATATGGTGTTATATATATGACTCTACTTGGGACTTCGCGTCTATCGTACAGTCATATCTCGTCAGGATACTTTATGGTAGTATATATATATGAGGAGATGAGATTATACATGTGATATATGTCCAATGTATAGTGGATTCTCAGTATATTGATAAGCAACCTATCATATCATATATGTATATGTATGTATGTATGTATGTATGTGTGTGTATATGTATTGATGATGATGTTTTATTGAGATTGAGAGATATATTTAGGCAGTGCTAGCCTAATTATACTTGGTGATATCACACTATTTGATATTTTCTGGATTTGATGATGATTTCTAGATATGTGAGATTCACCCATTTATGTCGATGTTGTGATTTCTGATTTGATGTATTTCTATGGGTGATGACATCTTTTAGTATCAGTGTTGGTTGTTTTGTACGGTTTTGAGTTATTCGTGTGATGTGATGTTTAGTTGTTTGTCCATTTTGTTATACATATATTCCATGCATATATTTACTAGTCTATATACATATTGACATGTTGATTGATGACTTGATTGTTCTATCATATTATTATTACTTGTTTATATTGTATTCCATATATTATCGATCCTTGACTTAGATATAGTCTAACTCGTGTATTATTTATGCAATACTCGGTTTAGTCTAAGACATTTTAGGTACATGGGCCACTTGACTAATATTTGTATTAGTGGGCTTAGAGGAGATTTATGTTAGGATTGTTGTATGATATTGTATGACATTGATTCATTGTATATTCATGATACTAGGTTGCATATATTGATTATTTATTACATTATGATGTGACAGACATCATTTTAGATGCTTTGTTCCCTTGTAGAATTATATATTATATAAATGCTATCATTACGATATTGACTTCGTGTTCTCTATTATATACTGTATATTATATATTGTTTTGTCCTAGAGGAACACGTGTTTTTTGTTCTATAATAATACTTATACGTATAAGTGAGATATTTATTTAATGTTTTAATACATAGCAGTGTTATTCAAAGGGAATATTCATGTGTGCACCCCATATAGCTTCATTCTCCATATTATTTGATTGTATTACTATGTAATACTCTTGCATTGTATGGGTACAGAGGTTGGGCATTTCAACTTCTTAGCTGTAGTGCAATTATAACTCTTTATTCTTGTGTTTTTTAAAAGTATGAGCTTGAAGAGAAGCAAGCTGCACTCTAAATTCAAACAGCTAAAGTGGGATGTCCCTCTAAAATACATTAAAAAGGCTGACTCGTCTTTGTCCTAGGCAAAAATATTGGGCAGTCGGCTACATAGCTTAATACATGGGAGATGGTTTCTTACAACTCGGTTAGAGATAAGGATGGTCAGAACCCTTATGATGGTTCTCGAAAGAGGTCTCGCTTTCCTGGTGGCAAGTCTGGGCCTAGGACACCCACTCATCCTTCTAAATCTCCAAAGGCTTCACCTTTTATCCTCTCAGATTTAGAGACAAACCAAGCGGTAAGAGAGGGTGGATAGACAAGGAGAGATTATAGTGGCCCCTAAGGATACGGAGAAGGGGAATAATAGGGAAGGAACTGCCATTATCTCTAATCTCAGTGGCACTAATTATGATGAGTTTTAGCAACTATACCAGCCGAGGGATCCTATTGCTCACTTACTTGCTGATGCCTATACTACTTCATTTTCTAGTGCAGTGGACCTTCCCAAGGATGGGCTAAAGGGTGTGAAGGCACTATCAAAATTTTATGCCAAGGTGATTAAAGCTAGTGGGGAGATTTGTAGAAAGAATGTGGATCAAAACTTAAAGATTGTTGAGATTAGGAAGAAACTACGTGAGAAAGATACAGCACATCGTGCAATGTTGGAAGCACTGGAGAGGTCCCAAGTTGAGGAGATTGAGAAAATCAAGAAACTTCACTCTAATGAGATAGCGAAGCTAAAGAAAGACCACACTCTTGATCATAGGATGCTAAAGGAAGTCTACAACTCCAAATCTAAGAGATTGTATGGGGATTATAAGAACGTAAAGGTCAAATACTCAAAAAGGCTGGTCGAAATCCAAGCTATCACTAGAAGAGTAGAACCTGGCTTTTTGGAGTTGATGTAAACGGCTACAGACTGTAAGAGTGAAAGGGCCTCTTTTAAGGCCAGACTTGAGGCTATGACCGCCGAGAAAGAGGATGAGACAAAGATGGTCGAGAAGCTATGGATGAAGTGTGATGGGATGAACAACTAGTTGGACCAAATCGAAGAGCTTCTGTATGAGATTTATTTCTGAATGTATACCGAGGGAAGTTTGAGATGGATGGATGACTATCATGAGGTCATGGCCTCCATTCATAGGCAACTAATCAAAGAAGCAAAGGAAGCTACAAATGGAGTTGGCCTCCTTTTAGCCTCGAGGTCGTTGAAGCTTGTTTTTTGGTGGAGGAGAAGGAAGCCATTCGCTTGGGCTACATAAAGCTAGCAGCTGATGAACAGCTCAAACAGAGCAAGAGAAGGCGAGGAAGACTTGTGGTTCGCTTCAGGGGATACTACCCATGGTCAGACATCAAAGATGTATATCTATGCTTCCATGCATGATATTCCTCTAACCGTGTACCGTAGAGTTACCCATCCAAAGCCAACCCCAAGATAATGCCCATACCCAAAATGATGCCCAGCCTTGGGATGTTGCTCCGTATTCTCCTAAAGGAGGTAGGACTCTTCTACATAGACCATGGGCTACTGTTCAGTACATTCGAGGTCATTTGGGTAAGATCGTACTTGATAACCCCCATTTCCATGCTGGTGATGCAATCACGATAGATCCCTCTGGAGCTATAGTCCCTTCTAAAGCTAGGTCGTCAGGGCATGTCCTCTCGAGTCTATCAGACTTCGCAGTGAAGGAAAATCACAATGGGGTGAATAATGCTCTTAAAGAAGATGCTGACATTGAGATCACATGCTACAATGAAGCTACGAAAGATTTCAATAGGGATGAAATTCTTAGGGCAATTATTATGGCTAATTTTCAGAAGGAGATAACCAGGGTAAAGTTGGAGGCAGCATAGGAGCTTAAGCTTATGAAGAAGAGGTATATTGAGCTTGATGCAGCTACTACGTCTAAGTCGAAACAAGATAAGAAGGAGAAAGAGCTTGTTGGACCCAAATAATCCAAGAAGTGTCATTTATCTAAGTCTAAGTAATGTTTGAGGTTGAATATTTTCTATTTGGGGCTAGTTCATTTTTCTTCTTTCTATATTAAACGTTTTGACCATGCACACCCAATTTTGATAACTTTTTTGAGGGTGTATTCATGTTATTTCTGATGGTTATGACTCTGTACCATAGATATTTGGTTATTTGATGGATTTTGGATGTGGCTGCTTTTTATAATTAGCTTTCCTACTATTTTTCCATATTCTTGTTTGTTTATTCCTATGTATGCATTCCGCACGTATTCTGCACAACACTATCCCAGAAACTATGAGCTTTCGGTTATTTCCTGAGATCTCAAAATTAATTACCAGTGTTGAACTGTCTGGTTTGTAGTCAGTTATGTCCCGACCACGGACAAACCCGGCTCATTACTATTGACCAAAGCTTGGAGCCGATCGCCAGTGGAGAATCACCTTATCAATGGTCATGTCTTGATCGTGGGAAAGTGCGACTCACTACTGCCGATCAGAGCGATAATGTTAATCATAAGTGGCGAACTACCTAGTTGGTCGTCTTGTCCTGACTATGGGTACGTATGGTTCACCACTGCTAGCTAGAGCGATAAGGCCAATCGCCAATGGCGAACTACATAGTTGACGGTCATGTCCTAAGCACAGGTATGTCTGGTTCGCCACTGATGGCTAGAGTGATAAGACCTATCGTCTACAGCGAACTATATAGTCGACGGTCATGTCCTGACCTGGGGTATGTTCGGTTCGCCGCCACCAGCCAGAGTGGTAGGGCAGATCGTTAATGGCGAACTACCTGGTCAATGGTCATGTCCTAACCATGATTAAGTCAAGTTCACTACTGCCGGCTAGCGTGATAAGGTCTATTTTCAATGGTGAACTACCCAGCCTGCAGTCTTGTCCTGAACGTCGGTAAATCTGTAACATCCCCTATTTTGAGTCCCGAAGCTAACCGCTATAGATGCTGCAGGTAACAAAATACAGTGATGTTAATAGTATCCATAATATCAGAAGCGCGTGAATATGAAATAAAATCAACAAATATTTCAAAACAGCTTTTTTGGTTATATTTCAAATCAATATTTCAGATTTAATTATATAATCCTAAAATGGTTCCTAGGTTTTAATCAAATTAATCATTATAAATTACTCCAAGAGCGAAATACGAAGATGCCCTCTTGGATAATCATAGTACTAAATAGGCATATCAGTCAATAAATACATCATAGTGAAACAATAATGGATAGGCTCCTAAATAGCTAATCGTTGCCTCCTGCATGTCTTCGAAAGCTTTATTCGTCACCTACTAAAATCTGAAATACCTTAAATCTCAATCTACTCAAATTAAATTTTGAGCACTTGAGAGTTTAAGGGAAAAACATAAACTTCGAGTCTGATAAGAAGTCTGGTGTGAATAATTCTATTACATCTCAGTTTACTGATATTAAGTGAGACCATGCCTCTTAGTGGAACGGGTTTCCCCTCACTAATATAATTTTTAAATCATATCTTTTGCAAATCAAAATCCTATAATCAAACTGATTATAACAACAATAGCAATAACATATATGCGTCTAAATCAGGTTATCAACGGACTATCCATCAGAATTACAGTTTTATTAGGCTAACTATTAACCACTTGCCGACTCGGGCCGACCAGACATAAATATTGTAACTTGAATTAGACATAATACTAGACGGTCTCTCCTTAACTTATTTATCCTAGGATCAACTGATCCTAATGGTTTTGCAAGCTCACCAATAACATATCTTTACTCTGTGTATTCCTTTTTACGTGTAACATCATTTTAGTCTTACCTGTGACAAATCCCTACACACTGGAATTTTTGACTTATATTAGCTAGGGGCTACTAGCTAAAGTATATGGCGCGATCCCACACCAATCACATCTAGTCTTCTAATATCCGAGTCATATACATAGAAAATGTCTGGGCTAACCACCCTATTTAAATCCCATTTCCTTGAAAACAATCTTTACAATTGATTTACCCTTGAAATCATATCTTTTTAAAACATGGAAATTATACCAATTGTTTTACTCAAAATATTATGCCATCATATATGCTTTACAAAATAGTATTGATGAAAACCTAGAATCAATAGGGTTATTAATCCCTTTATAATAAGGTAAAGCCCCTTTTAACTTAGATAGGCCATAAAGCCATAACAGTACATTCAGAGCCGTTGTTTAAAACCTTAAACAATCCCTTTTGAAATCATTGAAAGCATCTCTTTCGAAATCATTGAGTTCAACATTTAATATAAAAAAATAGGGTCTAAGAGAATAGGGATGAAAACATCACTTTCGAAAGCATCGGAAATAGTCCCTTCAAAATCATTACTTAAGATCTTAGACATCCTCTTTCGAAATCATTAAACATGTCTCTCAAAACACTTGGAAACGTTCCTTTCAAAACATTTGAAACACATCTTTCGAAACACTTGCAAACATTTCTTTCAAAACATTTAAAACATATTTTTCGAAAACAATGGGTTCAAGTAAAAAGTTGTGGAATCATAGTTTTGAAACCAGTTAAAAGTATTTCTTTTGAAACCATAGTTTGAAAACAAACAAAATACAAGTATGAAAGGGTACACATTCAAAAGCTATCCTTTCGAAAGACCTAGGGTGTCGAAAACATTCTTCTGCATGTATACTTATATCTTAAAGCAAAGAGGTCTTTAACAAAGGCGAAAGGTTTCAATGCGGCACCTATAGAGTCGAAAGCTTTTAGAAGCAACTTCAATAGGTTCAAAAGGCCAATGAAAGCGACTTCAACCCTTATGAAAGTATGCTTTCAGCACCACCGCTTCCTTTCGTCTAACTCCAATTCACTACCTACCAGTTGCTTGATATCAGTGCATTGGTTTCGAACGGGTGCAGAAAATTGACAAGCAGGAATATGGTGATGGAAACAAGCAGGGTAGGTGGTGAAGCTGTAATTAATTAAAAACTGGATATTTGCCTTTAACGTAATTCCTTTTAACCTAGCCATCAATATTTGTCAAAATTTCATTGCCTGTGAAATCTTTATCACATACTCTCCTGAAAAACTACTTCACACATTAATCTAAAATATTTAAAACATTTTATACTTAACAGAATAACCTAAAAATCTTACATAACAGTTAAGCCCCTCTAGCTTAATTAATTAATTTTATTTAGTAAAACACTTAGGAAAAAAATCACAATGATCCACATTAAATATGTTTTTTAACATATAATTTCAAACACGAAAACAATATTTAATTGCCTTAAATAATTTAAACCTAAAATTAACTATTTTCTCTCATAGAAAATTCATAATAAGTCCATAATTACTTCAAAAATAATGAAACTTGAAATCCACTTCTAAAATAATATTTTTGACCATATAGTAAAAATGCAATACATTAAATGTCATATAATAGGTTTTCTAATTTAAACATATCACATAATTCTTATTAAATCTCTATAAATCATCAACTTAAAGCACATAATCATTCAATAACTATAACATGGCATATGGCTTGCAAATAAATGGATTTATCCTTCAAAACCGAATTATTATCAAAGCATAAGATGTAAACTAATTATTCACCTAGGCTTTGTGTTAAAAAGGTTGAGATTTGCCCTTAGATTGATTTCTTCAAGCTTTTTTACTTGAATCCTAGCTTATCTTCCCTTTAAAATCTTCTTAATGATGGCTGGCTTAAGCTTAATATTGTTTTGCTTAGTTTGTGGATGTAGAATGAATAAGGAAGTAGAGGGAATGGAAGGGTTTAGGGCATAGGAATAAAGGCTATTCCTTTTTTACCCTCATTATATTCCTCCTTAATTATGTTTAGATTTCCTTTTATTAACACTATACTAGACTATCTCTCTCGTTGTCACTACGCTGGACTGACTAATCTGACTATTGTGTACCATAGTCTCTTCTCATGTTTCACAACTATATGAATTAGTTGTCTAACTATAATCATATCTGATTTCACTACCAGATCTTATAACATAGTTGGTGTAATAGTAATCTGGATCTCGAATACACTTCCTTAGATGAAAAATATGGGAAACATTGTGGACACCTGCTGAACTATTTGGTAACTCTACCCTATATGTGATTTTTTTGATTATTTCTATAATAGAAAATGGTCCAACGAATCTTGGAGCCAATTTTTCTGAATTTCCAAATCCGGTCACACCTTTCATCGTTGACACCTTGATGAAAACACGATCTCCAGCTGAGAGCTAAGTCTTTCCATCTCTTATCAGCATAACTCTTTTGCCTAGACCGAGCTTCCTCTATTCTAGCCCAAATCAACTCAATCTTTTCTGCAGCTTCCCGAACCAAATCCGGACCAAGAACTAACCTATCCCTAGTCTCTAACTAATAAAAGGTAGATTTGCATGGCCTTCCATACAAAGCTTCAAACGGTGCCATCCCTATACTAGGCTGATAAATATTGTTATGCGAAAACTCGACTAAGTGTAGACGGTTTTCCTATGATCCTTTGAAATCTAGAACACAAGCTTTTAACAAATTCTCTAAGATTTTGTTAACTCTCTCTATTCACCCATCTGTTTGCGGATGGTAAGCGGTACTCATACTGAGCTCGATACCTAAAGTATCCTGTAGACCCTTCAAGGACTCGATAGTGAACAAGGAATCTCTATCACTTACTATACTACATGGAATTCCATGCGGTCTATCTATATTCCTCATGAATAACTTAGCTAAATTTGGTGCTGTCCTGGTCGACTTAACAAGTATAAAGTGTACACTCTTAGTCAACCTGTCCACTATAACCTAGATACTCTCATTTTCTCTATTCGACCTTGGAAATCCGTCTATGAAATCCATCTAGATAAAATCCCATTTCAAAATTGGAACATCCAAAGATTAAAGTAATCCACTTGGTTTTTGATGCTCTACATTTACCAGTTGACAGTTCAAACATAACTTCACCCATAGGACTACATCTCTCTTCATACCTTCTCAGAAGAAACTCCTTTTCATATCCTGATACATCTTAGTTCCTCCTGGATGAATAGCGAACTTCGAACTATGCATTCTCTAAGAAATTCCTTTCTAATGTTTCCCACACTTGGAGTACATAATTGTCCTTTCTTTTCCAACCACTCATTCTGGTCAAGACTGAAATCTTTCAAGGTATTGTTCTCTGTTTCATTCCTTAACCTTCTGGTCCACTCGACTAATAATGGATCTTCTCCTTGTTTAGAAGTAATCCTTATACCACATCAATCGAACTTATAAATGTGCAAACACGGCGGTTTCTTGACAAGAACTAGCCTCAGATCTCCATTGTACTTCGTACGTAGTCAATGCTTCTAAATATTTCCATTCAACTATCATTGCCAACACTGCATTCTAATGTTTTCTGCTAAGTACATATACAACCTTATTTCATTTTCCCGGTGTGTACTCAATACCAAAGTCATATGCAGCTATGAACTCTAACCATCTCTGCTGCCTCATATTCAACTCCTTCTGAGAGAACAAATATCTTAGTGACCTATAATCCTAAAATAGCTCGAATCTTTCTCCCAAATGGTAATATCTCCACCCTTCAATGCGAAAATTACCACAACTAATTCCAAATCATGAATTAGATATCTCATTTCATGCGGTTTGAGCTATCGGGAAGCATAGACAATCAATTTACCCCTCTGCAATACCATAGCTCCTAATCCTATTCCACATGAACCCGTGTACGCCACTAAGTCTTGTTCCCCCTTTGGAACAACTAACATAGGTGCATTAGTAAGCAAATTTCAGTTTCTAGAATTCCTCCTCACACTTATCAGTATAAACAAACTTCACATCTTTTCGAGTTAGCTTAGTCATCGACGCTGCTATCCGTGAGAAGTCCTTAGTAAATCTCCTATAGTGGCCAGCTAATCCTAGAAAACTCTTTATCTTAGTCACCGTCTCGAGTCTCTTCCAACTATTCACTATATTGATCTTAGTCGGATCTACTAACAACCCTTTCTTTGAGACTACATGACCAAAAAACTTCATTTCCATCTTCCAAAAGTGACACATCTAAAACTTTGCTTTCAACCAATGCTGCTTCAGTGTCTCAAGCACTATCCTAATGTGTATTTCATGATCTCTTTCATCCTTGGAATATATCAATATGTCATCTATGAATACTAATACAAATCTATCCAGATTCTCTCAGAAGATTCTGTTCATTAAGTCCACAAAGAATGCTGGCGCATTAGTTAATCCGAACACCCCTAACCATTCGTATGATCCATATCTTGTCCTAAACATCATCAAAGGAATACTATGCTCTGCTACTCTAAGTTAATGGAACCCTATAGCGAAATCCAATGGAGAGAATACTTTGGTTCCAACTTCAGCTGATCGAATAAATTATCAGTCCTAGGTAACATATATCGGTTCATTATTGTCTTCCCATTCAGCTTATGATAATTGATACACAACCCTAACGTCCGTCCAAATTTCTTGCAAACACTACGACTGCACCCCAAGGTGAACTACTTGGTTTTATAAAATTCTTACCTTTTAAATCCACCAACTGCAGCTTTAGCTCCTTTATCTTGGTAGGTGTCATTCTATTTGGCGGTCAACTTAAAGGTTCAACTCCTAGTACTAAATCTATCCAAAACAATGGCACATTTCGGAGGAAGTTCTATCACGGACTTAAAGACATCTGCAAATTCTCTAACAACAAAACCTTGATTTAACTCATCTTCTTCGTCCATAACGCCCAACAAAGTGCAAGAATCTAAATTCGATTTTCCCACAGTGTATATAATCTGATAACTACAAATAGGTTGTCTAAGTGATATTTTCCTATCATGGCAAAATATCCTAGCATCGTAATTACTTAACCAATCCACACCAAAAATAATTCTGAAACCTACAAAATCAAACACATGCAAACTGCAAGCAAATATGTAACCTAACAATTCAAGCTCTAAGTGGTCACATCTCATCCCTAGTATCGCATATCCTCCTATCGGATTTGCAACCCTTAAGGATGTAGCTAGGTATAAGGGTTCTAGGTTAAGCTTATCTACCAAACAATGAGATATAAAAGAATGCGATACACTAGCATCAAATGGAACTCTATAACTAACATACCATGAATCAAAAGCGTACCGCCCAACACAGCTTTTCCTTTCTCCCCTGCTGTTGGTCTTGAGGTAGCTGGTTCCAATGCAAACACTTTGCCCTTTCCACCCTTGGCTGGTTCCGTGCATTGGTTCTTATAATGTCCAATCTGATCACTATTGATGCATTTGATATTCTTCTTCCCGACCACTTTCTTTCCATCTCTTGAATGACATTCATTAGCGAAATGCCCTTTCTTATCATGCTTGTAGCAGATAACTTCTGTCTTTCCTTTCTTGGTAGCTCCACTCTTCTGAGCCCTTTTCTTGTGGAAAATTTTCCCCTTTTGGTTCTACCCACTTTGAGTTTCCACAAATTTTTTACCATTAAAAAACGAGCATCTCATCATGTCTCAAAGCCATCTCAACAACTACATCACATGAATCCCTAATACGTGGTAAAGTTGCTTTAGCAAGCTTGGGTCTCAATCCATGGATGAACTTCTCATTCCTTTTGATAACCGTATCAACCGTAGCATACCCATATCTCGATAGCTCCTCAAATCTGGTAGCATACTTAAGCATTGTCATGTCTCCCTGCACCAACTCAGCAAATTTCTTGAGCGGAGTTGACTTGGTGATCTCTGACATGAATCTTTCCTCAAGCCTCCTTCTGAATTCCGCCCAAGTCATGATCTCTTCAGCTACTCCTACAGTAACACTGTTCCACCAGTACAATGTTGCACCTTGCAACTGTCTAGATGCCATTCTCCTCTTATACTCATCGTTAAGTTCAAAATCAGCAAAAATCCTTTCGTAATGAAGCAAATAGTTCTCCACTTCAATTGCGTCCTCAGTCCCGATAAACGGCTTCCCTCCAAGCCTAAAATAATCTCTGCTCAATACTGCATAGTTATTGATCACCGGAGCTTCCTGATTTCCTTCTCCAACGTTTCCTCCAACTAATCCCGCAGCAGCTGCATCTTTCATCATTTTGACAAAGAACTGATATATAGCACACATATCAACTTGCAGTGCTCTAGCGCCTATATTAGTAGCTTGTGCCCGATCTGGATTCCTTCTAGTATTTGATCTGGCATTTCCATTAGTTATGGTGCTTCCTCCACCAAAGGTTAACTCTTCCATTCCTATCATATCTTACTTCCTTAAAATCTGCATTCGAGTCTTTATAAGATACAGAAGAATAGCCAAAGTGAGAAGGGAAGATGAAGATAAAGCATAAAATTATATATAACAAATACAAGCACATTACTATAGAGCTATCCCATACCTCAATATTTTCTCTAATTCCTTCGGATTATGTTTTTTTAAAATCATTTTAGGTTTAAAATTTCTTTTAAGTTTTCATAAACCAGTGCTCTGATACCAATAACATCCCCTATTTTGAAGCTCGAAGCTAACCGCTACAGATATTGCAGTCATCTATAGTACTAACTTCCAGTGACAAAATATGGTAATGTTAATGGTATCCATAATATCAGAAGCACATGAGCATGAAATAAAATCAAAACAGATTTCAAAACAGCTTTTATAATTACATGTCAAATCAATATTTCATATTCAATTATATAATCCCAAACGATTTCCAGGTTTTGATCAAATATAATTCTTACAAATTACTCCAAGAGAAAAATACGAAGATGCCCTTTTGGACGATCATAGTACTAAATAGACATATCAGTCAATAAATACATCATAGTGGAACAATAATGCATAGACTCCTAAATAGCTAATCATTACCTCCTACATGTCTTCGAAAGCTTTATTCGTCACCTACTAAAATCCGAAATACCTTAAATCTCATCTACTCAAATTAAATTTGAGCACCCGAGATTTTAAGGGGAAAACATAAACTTCGAGTCAGAAATAAAGACTGATGTGAATAATTATATTACATATTGGTTTACTAATAATAAGTGATGCCACACCTCTTAGAGGAATGAGTTTCCTCTCATTATTATCCTTTTAAAATCATATCTTTTGCAAATCAAAATCCTGCAGTCAACTGATTATAACAATAATAGTAATAACATATATGCATATAAATCAGGCAATCAATGGACTATCCGTCCGGGCATTATAGTTTTATCAGGCTGCCTATTAACCACGGACTAACTCAGGCCTACCTGACATAATAAATATTCTAACTTCTATTAGACACAATACTGGACAGTCTGTCCTTAACTTATTTCTCCTAGGGTCAACTGATCCTTATGGTTTTGCGAACTCACCAATAACCTATCTCTACTCTATGTATTCCTTCCTGTGTGTACATCATTTTAGTCTTACCTATGACAAAGCCCTTTACACTAGAATTTTGGACTTATATCAGCCATCGGCTACTAGCTAAAGTATAGGGCGCAACCCTATACCAGTCCTATTTGGTCTTCTAATATCTGAGTCATATAATTAGAAAATGTCTGGGCTGACCACCCTATTCAAATTTCATTTCGTTGAAAACAATCTTTAAAAATGATGTACCCTTAAGATCATATATTTTAAAATAAGAAAATTATACTCTTTGCTTACCTAAAATACTTATGCCATGATATATGCTTTACAAAACAATGTTGATGAAAACCTAGAATCAATAGAGTTGTCTATCCCTTTAAAATAAGTCAAAACCCTTTTTAACATAGAAAACATTAGGCCATAAAGCTAAAACAATACCTTCGAAACCATCATTTAAAACCTTAAATGACCCCTTTCGAAATCATTGGAAGCATCCTTTTCGAAATCCTTGAGTTCTACATTTGATAAAAAACATAGGGTCTAAGGAAACATGGATGAAAGCATCACTTTCGAAAGAATTTGAAATAAACCCTTCAAAATCATTACTTAAGATCTTAGACATCCTCTTTCAGAACCATCAAAAATTTCGAATCATTCGGAAGCATTTTTTTTCGAAACACTTGAAACATAGCTTTCAAAACACTTAAAAACGTTACTTTCAAAACACTTAAAACAAATCTTTTGAAAGCATTAGGTTCGAGGAAAAATTTGTGGGAGCATAGCTTTGAAACCAATTAAAAGTATTTGTTTCAAAACCATAGTTTGAAAACAAACAAACTACAAAGTATAAAAGGGTACACATTCGGAAGCTATCCTTTCGGAAGACCTAGGGTATCGACAATATACTTCCGCATGTATACTTATGTCTTAAAGAAAAGCGGCCTTTAACACAGTCAAATGGTTTTAATGTTGTAGCTATAGAGTCAATACCTATTACAAGCAGCTTCAATAGGTCCTCAAGGCCAATGAAAGTGCCTTTAACCCTTACGAAAGAATGCTTTCACCACCATCGCTTCCTTCTATTTAACTCCAATTAACTTCCTATCAGTTGCTTGATATCATGTGCATTGGTTTCGAATGGGTGCGGAAGGTTTACAAGCAGGAGTATGGTGATGGAAGCAAGCAGGGTAAGTGGCAAAGCAGTAATTAAATTAAAAATTGTATATTTGACTTTAAAGTAATTTGTTTTAACCTAACCATCAATATTTGTCAAAATTTCATTGCCTACGAAATCTTTATCACATACTCTCCTGAAAAAATGCTATACACATTAATCTAAAATATTTAAAACATTTTATACTTAACAAAATAGTCTAAAAATCTAAAATAATAATTAAGCCCCTCTAGCTTAATTAATTTTTTCGCCTTAGTAAAGCACTTAGAAAAAATTACCAAAGATCACAATAATCCATCTAAAATATGTTTTCTAACATATATAAATTTCAGATTTGAAAATATTTTTTAATTTCCTTAAATAATTAAAACCCCAAATTAACTATTTTCTCTCATATGAAATTCATAATAAAACCATAATTACTTAGAAAATCATAAAACTTTAAACCTACTTCAAAAATAATATTTTTGACCATATATATCAAAAACAAAACTCATTTGAATGTTGTATGATACGTTTCTAATCTAAACATGTCATAAAATTCTTAATAAATCTCTACTAATCATCAACTTAAAGCATATAGTCATTCAATCACTATAATATGACTTGCAAATAAATGGATTTATCCTTTAAAACCGAAATCATTATCAAAACATGAGATGTAAACTAATTATTCACCTTGGTTTTGCGTTAAGAAGGTTGAGATTTGCTCTTAGATTGATTTTTTCAAGCTTTCTACTTGAATCTTATCTTATCTTTCCTTTAAAATCTTCTTAATGGTGGTCATTCTAAGCTTAGCATTCTTTTTTTTAATTTGTAAACATAGAATGAATGAGAAAGTGCTGAGAATGGAAGGATTTAGGTTATGAATAAAGGCTATTCCCATTTTACCTTGATCATATTCCTCGTTCTTAATATGTTTAGTTTCCCTTTTATTAACACATTCATTAAGGCATGCCTCCTCCTTATTTACAAACCCCAATCCCTTAACTTTCTACATTGTTTTATTTAATTTACCTAATTAAATGTTCTAAATAATGTCAACTAAAATTAGGGTCATTATAAAATCCGGGTCTCCACCGCGGACCAAAGTTTATCTAAGGAAAGGTTCCCTGTCGTGATGATGTAGCTTGCCCCTGAGCAAAGAGTTTATCTCACGGAGCTTTTACTACGCTCGGTTGGTGTGAATGTAGATTTAATGAGCTTAGATTGCTTAGTGCAACAACCCGCTTCGAGATGGACCTAATTTTCGACCAAAAAAGGCCCATGGAAGATTAGACCCATTCCAAAGCTGGTTGTTGCTTAGTAAAATTGGTACAATGAATAATACACATAGCTATCTACTAATACTACCAGAATCTCACAGCAGAAAGGATAAAATATAATATCAAAAGTAATATCCATCTTATAAAAATCTAAATATCATCACAAAACATAAAATTTTAAAATCCATAGTGTGATGTCTTAAAATAAAATAGCATCATGTCTGAATGGGTACATCAAAATATAACAAAAGTGTAGGTAGAAAAATAACTACCACAGGACTCCATCTCTACCTTCATCTCCTTGATCTGCATCGTCTTCTCTAACCTGTATTGCAATGATGAGGAGGTCCTAATAGCAATATCCGGTGAATAAAAATCTTGAGTCTTTCCACAGTAGTACTTGGGCAATATAATTTAGATAAGAATATGTCTTACACATCCTAACAATATTTTACATATAATTTATCCAACCATAGGCTCTAAGGCTCTTCAGTCCAACTCTATAACCAACACTCTTCCAGTCCAACTCTCTAACTTACCTTTAACTGTGGGCCAAAGGCCTTTTCTAGTCCCATGCATCTACCAACAATCATGTCCTAATAATGTAAGAGTAGGTACAAGGCCACTTAATACCTTTTTAATGGGAATTAGGCAGATTCTGACCATTTAATACCTATATCCTAGACAGGTCCCCATCATTTAATACCTAACCCAAGATGGACTCCCTTCCGCTACCCTCTAACTAACATAGTTTGGAATCTCCTTATCCCATTTAATATTTCGTTATGGAAGAGGCAGGCCCTACAATAGCCACTTAATACCTCAAACCCGGAGTAGACCCTTCTCGAGGTTTCTTACTACCATGCCTAAATGCTAACCCTAATTAATACTTCCTAATTAGAAAGAAGATGGACCCTATAATAGCCACTACAACCCATGATCCCTAAAGCAGATCCTACGTATTATGACCCGTAACCTAAACTGTGACGTCTCATATTAGTCCGGTCATTGGTAGGCACTAGTAGCCAGATTAACTGGGCAAGCTTACCCTATATAATTTAGGACTAACCTCACGTCCTCTGTGGGTACTTATTATAGTTGGTGTCCCACATGATCTCCAAAGTTACACTGCTGATAGCCATATTAGCTGGGAAGACTTTTGTGTGCTTTTGACTGGCCTAACATCCTTATAACTTAGTCATAATTTCCACTCTCCTAACATACTATCATATATACCTCACCACATTCCGCATTGAGGCCTTATAAGAAAATCTCCTTATTCCGCCTTTGTAACTAAATTATTTCCCATGATTATCCTAACTACTTTCCTAAGGGGTTTTAATGTTAATTACTAACCTATTTAGTATGTAATTAATACGCCATTAATTATATGTTATTTATATGGTAATATATATACATACATACACAGACACACACACACACACACACACACACACATATATATGTATATAGACACACACATGCAACTAAATGTTCCTGAGTGTGCGAAGATTGCACCTTATACAAATCGTTTAAATGTCAAAACTTCAAATTTATACAAGTCTAACTTCATACCATAACACAAAAATTAGCTAATATTCTTAGCCTAACAATAGACTTGTATAAGATAATAAAATCAATTACCAAACTTATTTTATACAAACTAGTAGAATCAACATTAGTAGAATTTACAATTCAAATCATTTTACACTCTATTTAACTTCAGCACATAAAATGAAAATGTATTCATATTTAAACTATGAATAGACAATGCATGCAAATTATGAATAGGAGAATCCATACTTTATACACCATTTTCTAACTTATGTTATTTTAAAACACTTAATCATATCAGAACAGAAAAATGAAAAGGTGAATAGAATATAAAATAATAAAATTGCAATAACTACACAAATTATGTTACTTTAACATAGAATAATTGAGATTCCAAAACATAAGAATTGACATTTCGCTTTGGGGGAATTTTAGGGGTTTTAATTTTGTATTTTCATGAATAAAATTTCCTAATGCATATATCAAATTCAATCTACACTATACAATTACTAAAATGAGAAAAACATAGATTTCCAATCATAATTAATTTCCAGCTTTCTCTTTTGTATTTCAATACGCCTGCTACTCTTTCCTCTTTTCAGACCTCTTTCTTAAGAATTTTTGAATCGTGAAGAAAGAGACCGATAATGCTCCGCTTTCGTTCCTAAGTAATTTGTGAATGAAAGTGAGGGGGTTATGCACTTATTTATAGTGGTTAGGAGTCACTAGAACCATCAGATTTAAGTTGGTTTAAAATAAAAAAAATCCAAGACGTTCCTAGCCTAAAGTAACCTTAGGTGCCACACATCCATCGATAGACCGCCCTTTCTCAAGCAATCGATCATTAGAAGTCGATCAGCCCAAGGAAGGCGGTTGAACGATAGTTTGTATTCGGAAGGTTTTTATTTCAACCATTTAATTTTTAATCAATTCCTTTATTGATTTTAATGTTAACGTTTAATTTAACTTCCTTAAACTCCAAGTTACTAATTAACATTAGTTTTTTAATTTCAAATTTTAATATTAATTAAAGTTTTAGATTTGAATTCCATTTGAATTATTTTGAATCCTTGAACTTCAAATGTCAATAAATTTTCTGTTTGAGCTCCGACCACTAAACTTTATATATGAAAATTGATCAGAAAACTATCATGAACGCAACGATACAACTTACATGGCCAAATTACGATATTTACAAAAATTTCGTTGTTAAACTTATTATCAATTAATTAATTTCTTGTTAATTTTTTATAGGGTGTTACATTCTCCTTCCCTTAAAAAGGATTTCTTCTCTAAATCCCTAAGGGGTAGACAGTGTAAAGTGCGTTAAACATGCATGTTATATAACCAATTTATCTACACAACTAACTACTCAACCAAAAGTGCAATATGATTGTATATGAAAACATACTATAATTGAGATTAGTTGTAATATGAATGCAAGACAGTGACATATATGCATGTATGCAAGCATCGTAAACATGCATAAAATTCTACACGAATGCAAAAATAACAGTAAAAGTGTGACAACCATCACCTACCATTCAATCTGGCAACTACGATGCAATCAAAAACATAAATTTTGGAGATAAGAGTTTACCAAAGAAAAGGTCAGGATGAGAAGTCCTCGTCTTTTAGTTTCTCATGTGCTTTCCGTTGGATTTTCTCCCCATTATACTCGAACTAGCCTAATTCTTTTGTTGCGGAGCTTCCTTGTACCTTGCTCCACTATGTGTGCATTGACAAAGGGTGCTATCAGTTCGTCTCTACATCTACTAACTGATCAAACTCTACTATGGAAGTAGTGCTATGAAGGCATTTCCAAAAGTGTGAAACGTAAAATACATCATGGACTCCTGCCAACTTATCTAGTAGTTATACTCGATATGCAAGTTCCCTGTTCTTTCCAGGATCGGGAAAGGTCTAACAAATCTTGGTGTTAACTTTCCAAACTTACAAATGTAACGAATGCCTTCTCGAGCCTCGAATGTTGATACTAATACATCCATGGTATTCACGTACTGAGCACCCAAGTGTCGGAAAGACAGAATGCTAGGGTTAAAAAAGAAAAGAAAAATAATAAGAAAGAGAAGAACAAAAATATCATAATCTCACATGTGGAATGATAACATATGATATCAAAAATAATACCTAGAGCTACTGTAATATATTTGATAGTTACTAATAAGAATACAATCATCAGCCTAGACAGTTATAACAACATGTCTTACAATTGCTGATATATATACATAAAGTAATGCAGGGGAAATAAGTATACTATGGATGGTAAACATCCAGCTCCTCTCCAAGTAGCCAATGAACATTAACAAAAATATTCCTTTCTTAGAATACTTGAAAGAGAACACGAGGAATCTAGGGAAAACAAAAGCCATGT
This sequence comes from Allium cepa, assembly GCA_030765085.1. Taxonomy (NCBI): domain Eukaryota; kingdom Viridiplantae; phylum Streptophyta; class Magnoliopsida; order Asparagales; family Amaryllidaceae; genus Allium; species Allium cepa. The sequence goes on along the minus strand of CM060945.1, from coordinate 417,705,533 downwards.
GTCAAACATAAGTCAGGCGTGTAAAACTTAAGAAATATGTAGCCAACATATAATAGTACTTTTAAGACCGCATGGAATGTCATAACGGTTATCCTCTCAAAAGAACCACCATTTAATATGTATATATTGTGATATATTAAATAATTTCTAGGGTTAAGAATATAAATATAAAAAATAGTCATGCCACTTGCATCTCATGACATCAAAATATTGAAGTACAATCAAAACCGCCAAGGTACGTTCACATATTGGATTTTCCATGAAGACACCGCCAGCTTAAAAACTGAAGTGGATCTCCTATGACATGGATCAGAAAATACCTTCCGAGAGTTGTATATTTCTAGAAAATATATACCATATGGTAAATACAACTAACCCTCACCCTAAAACGTAAACCAAGTATTAACAACTCCCCACACGTAACATATCGATAATCATACTCTACAGATTGGAGTTAATTTACCCCCTTGGGTTAGCTAAACTTAGGATTGTGCATTCTGCTCCGTCTTTAAACATATACCAATGGTGAAGTCACGTCCAGCATTTCAACACATGAGCCAAAATCACTCAAACAGATCATGAATTCCTTAATGGATTCTAGCATCTCGAACATATCCACTTCCAAAAAATAGAACACGTGTCTCGGTCTTGAAATAGTTTTCGATAAGTAAAACCTTATCAATCCCGTTTTCTTCAAGACTGAGTCGACGAATTTGGTCATTTTCAACAACAGTGACAACGATCGCATATGGAAAGTAAGTTTCATATACTAATTACATTTATGAAATTCTCAACTTTTGCTATCCCGTAGTTAAGAGTGAAACCCGGTAGGTTAGAGCACTATTGCTTCTACATCCTACACAAATCATCATTCTTAACTCACCAAAGATACAAAACTAGTCTACTTTGTTGGCTTTCATGCTAATTACACAACTAAATAACTTCCATAAAAAAGTAAACACACAAAGCACGATCAAGTCAAAAAACCACTTTTAATCCCCTTTTTGGTTAGATAATCTTTCATTAATTAAATCCACTTTCAATAGTAAAATTTCTTTATCTAATAAAATTTCTTCATTTGACTAAACTTCATCTTTTAATTAAAAACTTCTTCCTTTAGTTAAAACTTCTTGTACTTAAACATCTTTTATTAATTAAACACCTTTATTTAATTAAACTCATTTGCTTAATTAAACTTCACTTATTTAACTTAACTTATTAAACTTTTTATTTACTAAACCTTCACTTATTAAATTAAACTTCTTATTCAATTAAACTAGCATGTAGATTTAATTTCCCTTTTATAAAAGATATATACTTGTATTTTACTATTTATTTATACTCTTTTCTATACTTCAAAAGTATTTATATACTTATCTCAAATGGTATAAGTATATTCACAAATCATTAACAATATTTAGTTTAAAATATAATCAACGAGGTTAAAAATGAATGTTACTAAACATCGTTACTATAAACCTCTTCTCTTTTATAAGTTAAATGCGTAACTTTTCTATATCTATTCCAAAAGTTTCCATACTTGTTATTTTCTTTAAAGTTCCACCATTAAAGATCTAATTGTATTTATAATATTTTCTCATTTTAAAAATATAGTTCAAGGGTTTAAAAACAAATGTTACTAAAACATTGTTTAACCCAAATCACTTTCCACTTAATCATTATCTTTGAAACTCTTTTAAAGATCTAATTACTTTTATAAGTGTTTAAGAAAAGTGTTGCTCAAACACTGTCACAACGACCCAAAAACTATCCACTTATAATTATCACTAAAATATTCATTTAAATACCTAATTAGATTCTTAAGTACAATTAATAATATGAGTTAAAAACAAATGTTACTAAAACACTGTTTACTACAACCCAAAACCATTTACTTATATATATCGTTAAAGTATTTATTATTAAATATCTAATTATATTCCTAAATATAATTAATAATAAGGGTTAAAAACAAATGTTACTATGACATTGTTTACTACAATTCAAAACAATTTTCATACTTGTCATAAACTTTAATACATTCATTTGAAAGATCAAAGAACATCTATGCTTATTAATTAGGATAATCTACTTTTAATTGAACTTCTTAGAATAATTATTTTAACTTAAATGTTAAAATCCAAACTTCCTTTACTACATTTAAAAAATAATTAATGTATTTTTCAAAACTTATATACTTACTGAAAACTTTTTTTTTCTAAAATAACACACACACACACACATACATACATACATATATATATATATATATATATATATCTGTGTGTGTGTATACTCACTTATTTATAAGATAAAATATTTAATTTTAAAAACAATTTAAAAAGATATTATATAACATAAGCTTCTGATTATTTTAATACAATATTTAACTAATTTTCTAAAAACTATATATATACACACACACTTAAAAATGCTTTAATGTACTTTAAAATATTTATACTGTGGTTCAAAACATTTATATTAAATATTACTTTAAAATACGTATTTATAATTTATTTATAAACCATAAAACCATGTTTTATAATTTAAAACCCTTTTCTTTAGAAATTCTCAAATAATTATTAAAAATATATTTAAACTTCATATTTTACCATTGATAAATACATTTATAGTATTTATTAAAAAAAATACAAAGAAACCTTAGGATCTCTTTCAAAGTCAAATTTGAAAATTGCCGAACACAAGGCATTTTCAAAGTGCATCCATCGCAACCTTTTTGCTTCTAACTTTCATAATTTCCCTTCATGCTTTCTATAACTTCCTAACCAATCCTTTATGTCAAACATATCCAAACATGTGAAGTGAACAACTAAATATATATGCCATAATATATTCACATTTAAAGCAATTTAACATATGTTAAATAAAAGAGATTTCAAAGTGCTTTTATAAAGACTATTTCGCTTCAACCTTTCACAATACACAATATAAACAACAAGTCTTGGCCATGTCACATATTTGGAGGTATTATACTATGTATGATGTTGTTACTTGCTTTCAAAAGCAAAGAGAGTCCAAAAGTAATAACTTGCATTATTATCTAATTTAACTTATATTTTAACAACATCCAATACACTTATAACATATACAAATTCGATGGTGAGTTTACTCACCTAAGCCCAAGCTAAACCAAGACAAAAATAATCTCACTACGAGTGTAATGGCGAATGCGGCATCTCGATTAGACCTCGTATACACAAGAAATGAATTTTATAAGAATATATATTCAATCTTTTAGTTAAATACCTTTAATTTATAATCATATACCCTAATCCTTCTCCTACTTCACTAATCAACTCCCCGTACACACATATGAACCATCTGCACACGCAAACCAACCAGCGATCACTTCTCTCCTCCTTCTCTTCCTCAATAGTCAACAGAATCCACCCTAACCTCCTCCGATGAACTCCATTTTGCACGAGCTTTGCATCCCACATCAAACCATCAACTCGATCGACCACCCTGAAAAGCAACCTGCTGCTCACAAATGGCTACCTCGATGTCGCATATCACCATTCGCTGTCGCACCTTACCAAACAACCACTACAAATTCGCCTTCAAACATGTAACTCAAATCCACAAACTCCTTGGCCTAACTCTGCCAAAAATGCCGATGAGTGCCAACCCTAGTTCGACCATGATACGGTCGCTCATCCCCAAGTTCAACCGTGCCCCCACAAAACACATATGGATTTAAAGCTCTCACTCATTTGAGTACAATGGATCAAATGATCTCGATTTATGTTGGAAAACACTCTCGATTTAATTTTGGGAAGGAAGGTAGCTTAGTATTTTCTTTTTTACCGAAGAAGAGATGATTATATCTAATTTTCTCAAATTAATTGACATGCATTTCAATCTCACACGATCACACCGGACATCAGATCGCTTTGAAACTCGTCAACGTACATCACCTTATTGTTCCGACCTCGATGACACTAGTTTCATCAAAATTCCAAACAATGCCCTAAGATGACAATTTCAAGCATTTTGAGACCGTTTATCGATAAAATGATTTTCAGCCACATTATCGATATTTAGTCGAACCACTTAATTTTTTTTTAATAAATTTTAAAAACAGATTTCTTACTATTAGTTATTATTTAAAAAGGGGCAAAACAAGGTTATTAAATTAATTTAATCATATTAAATACAATATTTAAATATTTAAATAATTCAAATGATTAAATACGAAGTATTCAAAATTCTAGGGTCATTACAAGAAACCTTGTAACGTTCCTAAGAGGGAAAACTTTAACGAACACCATGTCTACTACGTCAAACTCCAATTCCTTCCTTCGCTTGTCCATATAGAACTTCTGGCGATCCTGTGTAGTCTTCATTCGCCACCTAATCAACTCTATCTTTTCCAAGGTCTCGTGAATCAATTTTGGTCCGAGTAGAATTATTTTGGTGGTTTTCCACCGATAATTTTGCAATTTTCATGGCCTCCCATATAACACTTCAAAAGTTGTCATGCCAATCATCGCTTGGTGACTATTATTATATGCAAACTCTACTAAAGGTCAGTGTTGCTCCTAACGTCTCCAAAGTCTATGATGCAAGCTCCCATCAAGTCATCCAAAATCATATTCACCCTTTATGTCTAGTCATCCATTTGTGGGTGGTAAGCAGTGCTAAAATTCAATGAGGTTCCTAAAGCTAGTTGCAAACTCCTCGAAAATTTGCTAGTGAGTAAGTCCCTATCACTAATAACGCTAACTAGGATGCCATGAAGTCGAACCATCTCGTTAATACACATTTTTGCTAAAGATGCTGTAGTCTTATTACTTCTGACATGAATAAAATAGGCACTTTTAATGAGCCTATCTACTATAAACCAGATAGCTTCATTTTCCTTTTAGCTCCTAGACAATCCATCAATAAAGTCCATTGATACATGCTCTCATTTCCAAGTCAACACCTCCAATGGCAATAACAATCCTTCGGGCTTTCCTTATTTAGTCTTTGGCACGTCAAACAACTAGAGACAGATTCAACTACCTTTTCTTCATATTTGGCCAATAGAAAATTCACTTTATATCCCTGTACATCTTATTTCTTTTGAGGTGAATGGTCATCCTAGAATGGTGACAATCTGCTAGCACTTCGTCTAAAACTTCCCCAACAAGAGGCACAAAGGCGTCCATCTCTTCTCAACCATCCTCTTTCGTCAACTGCATATCTACTGGCATGTGGAAAATGATCTCTATTCGGCTTGCCCAAACTATCTACTATTTCCACATTCTTCTTCTACACTAGCCCAATTTGATCAATGAATGCTGGCTCAATGTCCATTGCTCCCAATTTCCTAGAGTGTGTTTGATTGGTAGCTGAAAATTGAAATTGGAGAGGAACTATAGCTACCTCCACTCATATATAACACTTAAAGTAGAATGCCTCCAACTAAAGGCGTCGGGGATGATATTCCCTTTTCGAGAGTATACTGTATCCCAAAGTCATATGATGCTATAAAATTCATCTACCACTATTGTCTACGATTCAAACCTATTTGGAAAAATAGGTATTTTAGTATTTTGTGGTCAATGACCAACTCAAACCTTTTTCCCAGAATTTTCCTCTACATCTTTAAGAAAAAAACGTTAGCTGCTAACTTTATGTCATGGGTTGGGTATCTTTTCTCGTTATCCTTCAATTGCCTATAACTTAAGCTATCACTCTTCCTTCTTGCATAAGAACATATCCTAATCCTGTACCACATGTGTCGGTACAAACAGTGAAAGGTTTCATCCCATCGGGAATAGTCAGTACCGGTGTGCTAGTCAACGGCTCCTTTAACTTTTTGAATGCTTCCATGCACTTCTAATCCCATGCAAAACCCAGATTTCATTTGGTTAAGTGGGTTAGTAGGACTATTATCTTTGCAAAGTTCTTGATGAACTTCCTATAGTAACTTGCCAATCCCATAAATCCCTAATTTCCGTGACATTCTTTGGAACCTTCCAACCATGAATGGCTTCCACCTTCATGACATATACGGACAATCTCTTATTGAAAATAATATGTCTAAGAAATCTCACCTCCTTCTACCAAAAGTAACATTTTGAGAATTCGATTTTAAGTTGGTGCCTTCTCAAAGTCCCTAGTACTTCTCTTTAGTGATTTTCATGCTCACCTTCACTCTTTGAGAATACTAAGATTTCATCCATAAACATTACAATGAATTTATTCAGCTGTCCCGTGAAAACTTTACTCATCAAATCTACAAAGTATGCAGGAGCATTTGTCAATCCAAAGGCATCACCTCCCATTCATACAGTTTATCTGGAGTGAAAATGCAGTACTTACTATCCTCATCTATCCTTAATTTATAAAATCTGACGGCTATGTCCAATTGAGAAAATATTTTGGCTTTAACAAGCTGATCGAAAAAATCATTTATCAAAGGTAAGGGTACATATTTTTCTTTGTCAATTTATTGGGTTCTCTCTACGCTTAGCCTTAATGAGCTATCTGCCATGGTGGCAAAAACAATAGGTGCTCCTCATTTAGAAGTACTTCGATGAAGAATCCATTCTATAATAGCTCCAAATTCTACCTATCCAATTTTTCCCTTCCTTTGGATGTCCATGTGCCTTAATAGCAGAGCGACGGGTCTAACATCTTTCTCCAAATCAATCCTAAAAATTGATCTCACTTCGGGGTGGAAGACATAAGAACTCCTCAAAGCAGTTAGGAAATTCTCAAACTACGGATACAAATGAGAGCTCATCTTGTGCAAGCTCAGTGAATATAAGTAGCTTAACTCGATTAAGTTTTTGGGTATATAGCGAACATCTATATCTCGCCAGTTACAACTCCTTAACCATACAATTCTCCTATCGCAATCCAAGAAAGCCTTATAGTAAGATAACCAGTCCATACCTCTTAAAACTAAGAACGTACACGTTACATATAAAATCGACATTGCATATGTCCACAACTAGGTCTTCGCAAATTAAGGAAAGATGCATCAATCCTCTAATTGGATTTGATACTACTATTAGGTCTATGACGACGAGGGTTTTTAGACTTAAAGAGTTAACTACATTTTTAGCCATGAATGAATGCGATGCTCCCAAGTCAAATAAGTTACGAATAGTATGACCAGGAATAATAGTCGTACCTTCCATTATAGCTTTTCCTTGATCTCTAAATAGAAGCTTACTTGAGATAGGAATAGCTTAGATGGCGTAGGATTGCCTGCTCTGCCATTCCTTCGCAAGATTTGGACATTGATTCTTGAAGTGCCCCTTCTTATGGCAGTGATAAACACTTACCCTTAAACTCTTTCCTCATCAAACTCGCTTTACAATCCCTAGCAACGCGTCTTTTCTTTTGGCATCTCTGACATGTTATACCTTCCTACTTGAACTTTCCCTTGGCCTTCTTATTTGCCCAAAATCCTTCTTTTTAGCACCTCCTTATTTTGTGCCGATCCTACTTTCTCTTCTGACCTAACCATCTGAAGTAAAGCCATCTCAACTAACATCTCATAGGTAGAGCCAATGGGAACTTGGGTCAAAAGTAACTCCTTAAGTGGGGAATTCAGGCCTTTCACAAACTTCATGGCCTTCTTCATGGAGGTATCGATCAAACTCATTTTGAATTTAGCTAGTTCTGTGAACCTACTAATATATTCCTTTAATGTGGAGTCTCCTTTCCTAAGTTGCATAAACCTTTTCAGTTGAAAATTCACCTCTGCCCTAGACATGAATTGTGACTCAAAGAAATTTTTGAATTCAGCACAAATGATAACTCTCTTAGCATTTTCCTCTGCCATAACAGTACACCAATATAAGATCTCTCCTTTAAGATGTCGTGCCACCATTCTCCTCTTAATTTGGTCCTCTATCTAAGCCCCTGAAAGATACGCTCACAATCAATAATCAAAGTCCTTGTCTCCAAAATACCTTCTACTCCCACGTTCACCATTCCACCCATATTTTGGAAGTCCTTATACATCTTGCGAAACTCTATATGACAATGTGCTGCTTTAGTAGGCGGTGTAGCGAGTATTGATGGTGCAGCTTGTTGAGGATGAGAATTTACCCAAAAGCCTCAAGTATTGCTTGAACCATTAAAGCATCTCTCGAATGGTGGGTATCTCCTGGGTAGAGGGGTTCCCTGCCTCAAAGGAATGATTTTCAGCCATAATCAACCATTTATAGGTTTAAACTTTTAGTTATACTTTCCTAGGATAGTATTATATGCTGGAATAAAAGATTTGCTAGTGTGTTTTCATATGTTATAAATAGTTGATATATATTAGAGTTTTGGAAAATACTTTCAAAAAAACAAGTACGCACTCATATATATAACAATATCCATTAATTGGGTAACCAAAGCTTGGATACCAAATGTAATAACCCTTCTCAAAATGGGCCTAATTTTTGATCCAGGAAAGGCCCATCGAACATAGACCTATTACAGAGCTAGCTGTTGGTTAGTAAAATTGATATAATGAATAATACATAGAGCTATTGACTAATGCTATCAAAATCTCACAGCAGAAAGGATAAAATATAATATCAGAAATATCATCCATCTTATAAAAATTCAAATCTCATCACAAAACATAACATTTCAAAATTCATAGTACGATATCTTAGAATACAATAACATCATGCCTAAATGGGCACATTAAAATATAACAAAAGCATAGGTAGATAAATAACTACCACAAGACTCTGTCTCCGCATTTATCTCATAGATCTGCATCGTCTTCTCTAACCTGTGTTGTAATGAGGAGGGGGTCATGGCAACAATGTTTGGTGAATAAAAATCTCGATTCTTTCCACAATAGTACTTAGTACGTATGATATAAATAAGAATATGTCTTACACATCATAACTATATTTTGCATATAATTTCCCAATTGTAAGCTCTAAGGCTTTTCCAATCCAATTCTATAACCTATACACTTCAAATCCAACTTTCTAACTTACTTTCAACTACAGGCAAAAGGCCTTTCCCAGTCCCATGTATCTACCGTCAACTGTATCCGAACAATGTGAGAGAAAGTATCTATGCCATTTAATACCTTTTTAATGGCATTTAGGCAGACTCTAACCATTTAATACCTTTATCCTAGGCAGGTCCTCATCATTTAATACCTAACCCAAGGCGGACTATCCTTTGGTACCCTCTAACTAACATATCATGGAATCTCATTATGCCACTTAATACATCATTATGGAAGAGGCGGACCTTACAATAGCCACTTAATACCTCGAACCCGAAGAGGACCTTTCCCAAGATCTCCTACTACCATGCCCAAATGCTAACCCCAACCATTTAATACTTCCTAATTGGTTAGAAGATGGACCCAATAATGGCCACTTACTACCCACGATCCCCAAAGCAAGTCCTACGTATTATGACCCGTAACCCAAACTGTGACGTCTCATATTAGTTCGAACATAAGCACTGGTAGCTAGATTAACTGGGCATGCTTATCCTATAGAATTTGGGACTAACGTCGCATCATCCATGGAAATTATTATAGGCGATGTCTCACATTAGCCCCAAAGTCACACTACTATTAGCCAAATTAGCTGTACAGACTTCTGTATGCTTTTGACCGACTTGGCATCCCTTTAACGTAGTGGTTAGAAGTCACCAAAACCAATAGATTTATGTCAGTTTAAAATTAAAAAATCCATGTGTTCCTAGCCTAAAATAACCCTAGCTGCCACGCATCCATCGGTCGACTGCCCTTCCTTAAGTGGTCGACTGGCCCAAGGAAGTTGGTCAGCTGGTAGCTTGTGTTTGGGAGTTTTTTATTTCTACCGTTTAATTTTTAACTAATTCCTTTATTGATTTTATTGTTAACATCTAATTTACGTTCCTTTAAACCTAATTTATTAACATTAATTTTTAGATTTAAACTTTTAATATTAATTACAATTTTGAATCTGAATTCATTTGAATTATATTAAATTCAAGAACTTTAAATGTTAATAACTTTTCCATTTGAGCTCTGTTTACAATAATATGAAAATTGATCAGAAAATCGCCATGAACGCAACGGCATAACTTCCGTGGCCCAATTCTGACATTTACAAAATTTTCATTTTTAACCTTATTATTAGTTAATTAATTTCTTACTAATTTTTAAGGGGTGTTACACTAAACTTCATCCCCGTCGTTCATAGATGAATGTTAAGCTTGTGTAAGCTAAAGACCATGTACTACTCCATAGCGTAACTGTTCACAATAATCCATGTACAATCAAGAGACGCCTGACATAATAAGATTTCAAGGTACAAACGTTTTAGTAATAATCATTTCATGATTTCCTTAATTACTTATTAGCATTACAATATGAATGACAATAGAGTTTAAAATAACGACGAAGGTTCTGCGTATTCCATGATTTTTGGAACATAACCCCGTTTACTATTATGAGGACGAAAGCTCCATTTCTCATATCATTATGAATGACTTACGTTCCCTCCCAAATGGGGTTGACTATCCCCGATCTAAGGAACATATGCTTCAACAGCAAGTCCCCTTCCTTGAGAGGGCGGTGTTTGACTTTAGAGTTATATTGTTTGGCTTACCTTCGCTTATGCTCCGTAGATTTCAAAGCAGCTTTGTCACGTCTTTCATCAATCAAATCCAGTGACAAATTTAGTAGCTCTTCATTCTCATTTGGGTCATAATGAATCCTCATATTGGATGGCATTACGGTCTCAACAGGTTACATTACCTCTGACTTATAGGCTAAGGAAAAGAGGGTTGTCATGTTACCATCTTGAAAGAAGTGCGATAGGCCCATGTGCTAGAGGAAGTTCTTCCACCCATGCTCTTTTTGCCTTTTCAAGCAGCTTCTTTGTGAGGGTCTTTGGAACCTTGTTGACCACTTCATCCTATCCGTTTGCCTCCAAGTATGCTATAATATAAAAACTCTTCTTTTTTATTCCATGCTGCTGGTATAGGTTGGTAAACTCCTCACTGTTAAACTACAGTCCATTGTCTAACAGGATTTGAAGGGGAACTCTGTACATGCACATCACATTCTTGACCAAAAAATTTATAACCTTGATTGTCGACACCTTAGTAAGTAGTTCGGCTTTGGCCCACTTAGTAAATTAGTCAACTGCCACTATAGCATACTTAGCTCCATCCTTGTCCATGGAAAGTTCGCTGATCGGATCTATTCCCTAGACTGCAAAAGGCCAAAGGCCAAAGGCTAACCGTATGTGTAAGCTATATCGAGGGAAACATTGGGATCTTCACAATGGCATACATTACACCTCTTTGTATCAAGATTTAGCGTCAGCCAAAAGTAACTATATCACAACACCTTCTTCACTGGAGTTTGCCCCCTAGTGTGGTCTTCACAACTACCCCAGTGTATATTATCTAGCATATCTTGGGCCTCACTACCGGCTATGCACCTCAACAGTGTATTAGAGAATCCCTTTTGATACAAGATATCATCCTGAATGACGAAATGGGTTGCCGCAAGACCTTCTTGGCTTCATTTTTGTTGTCTGGTAAGACCCCTTGTTCAAATACCTTATTGATCCTAATGATAGAGCTTGGTAAGACCCCTTGCTCAAATACTGCATTCACCTCCTCAAAGCTAGAGTTTGGTAGGTTCATCACCAATATTGATCCTAATAATGGCCCGTCTCTGAAACTCACCAATTTTTCCAACTCATGCGCATCCTAATTCTCTTCCCATGGAATGTATCCGATCACATAATGTTCCGTTTCATTAAGTAATGTCTTCATCTTTCTTAGACAGAATGCCAAGCACGTTAGAAATGCGGATTACGGATCTTAAGGCTAGAATAACACTAGAGGGGATGAATAGTATTTTGTGGACTTAATAAATCTTTTTCGAACTTATGTAATTTAATCATCAACAAATGCAATAAACAGACACAGATATAATCACAGAATCAGACACAAATGCAAATAATAAGTAAAAGCGGTAAAGGAAAGAACACACCAGGATTTTATACCGGTTCGAAGTTACCCTACATCCAGTCCCGCATAATTGTACGGATTTCTTTTCAAAATAATCTCCCAAATTGCACCCTCGATTTCAAGGCCACGAGGTACACCCTCCTGTATTCGTGTCTGGAGTAAACTCTCTTGATTTACCAAGCCATAACAACACCTAATCGATTTCCAAGGCAACAATCACACCTAATTGATTTCAAGGCTCAACCACACCTTTTACTCAACACTTTGATTTACAAATAATACTATAACTTTGAATAGCACTGAGATCTTATAGAGAGAGTGATAGAGAATCAAACAAGAGATAATCAAGTTTGATTCAGTATAGTTTGGGATTCTTTAGAATAAATGTGGAAGATGAAGAGGAGAGAAAGTGAATGAAAATCTGGTAAAAATTCATTTGGAACTTACTGGTATTTATAGAGATCAACAACCATATCTATTCATGAAAGGATACGATGAATAGACACTTCTTTTGAAAATTTGAAATTTGATAATTAACGGGCACCATGTTGACATGAGGGGCAGGAGTATGTCGACATGCTCTAGGCAAAAATGGTGATTTTGATTTTCTTATTAAATTGGTTTCTATAATTTTTCAAAACAATTTCTAAACTTTTATAAATATACTTGAATATAGTTTAACCATATGAAAGAGTTTAGAAAGTAATTTTTAATATATAATCTTAACCTATAAAGTGATTTAAAATCTCAGTATATAAATATTTAAAAGCTAAATATTCAAACAAGAGATAGTTTAAAAATCAAGAACAATTTTGAAGTCAAAAATGTTAAAAATGATAAAGATAATTTTGAGGCTAAAGTATTTCAAACAGGAGAGATGTCTTTTTGAAAAGAAGGTTTTGAATATTTTTTAAAAAAATAAGAGATATATTTTTGAAAAGAATTTTCATAAAATTGGTGGATATCAAAATAGGACCACTATATGTTCCACTAGATATTGTCGTGGGTTCCATCCCACTAGCGTTCCATCCCTTTAACAAGCCCAAAGTGGATTCCATTCCACAAATAAATTTCGAATAACGATCTCAGTGCTTTCAAGAAGTTTTAACACAATTCTAGACTCAATACTTATCTTGTACTTTGAATTCTTGACTCTTGATATCTTAATACTCATGAGACTTCAATCTTGATATCTTCGATCTTTAAATTCATTAGTCTTGTATATCTATACTTTACAATATTCATTCTTGGTACATGCATGTTTATATCCTGCATATACATATATATCTAAACTATAATGTTAGTATCTATATTTTATAATAAGCCCTAAGGTTGTTGTCATCAAAACCATCCTTCTCAAGGGCTAACAATCTCCCTCTTTTTGATGATGACAACCTATATTTTTAAAATATACTTCACACTTACTATAACTCCCCCTAAAACTAATAACTCCCCCTTAATCTAAGCCTAACTACTCTATTTTATATTTCTCCCCCTTTGTCATCAAGAAAAACCATCCTAAAACTATAAAACTCCCCTTTAAACTAATACTAGAATGAAGTATAGTAAATGGAATGTGAAAGACATTAACATAATTATATTATAACGATTCAATACATAAATATGTATAAGTATATCTCAGACAATCCAATCAGCGCACACATCAAATCTAATCATGTCAAACAATTCAAACAAATCAATAAGGTCAAACAAATCAATCAAGTCAATCAAGTCAAACAAGTCAATTAAGACATACCTAAAAAATCAAAAACTAATAATCCTATACTATAATACAATACTACAAACTCCCCCTAAATAAAATACACTCGTTGTGTATACATGTATGTAATATGTAGTTTGTAACGCAGTATGAAATGTATGACATATGCAATGTAGCATGATATGATATCCAGAATGAAGTGCAACTTGTGATGCAAATGATTATGATATTTCATGCATTGTAATTTATGGTGTAATGTGCAATGAAATGTGATACGAAATAGAATGCATAATGATATGCAATATGAAATAAAATAATAACGAAGTAAAAATAATAATATGCAGAATGATATGATAATATATATACTGCGGTAAGAGATATTCATATTATAAGATAAACATGAGTGATAAGTAATATATAGTTGACAAACATATATATATATATATATATATAGTGTATATACACATATATCAAACTATTATAAATTACTTCAACCAAACAAAGGTAATAAAAACCAATTACTAGACTTAGGTTAAGGAAACTAATGAATGAGACTGAAAGAGTGGTAAAGACAAGAGTTCAAAGGTAATAAATGATATTAAAACTATAACATATTCATGAAAGGAAGTAATCAAACTCAATATAAAAATCAATTTGCTAAGAAATATGGATTTAAAAAAAATTAATACCCTCCTTTTTAAAAAAAAAATTAATTTAATTTTTTTAAGAATCCTAACTTCCATGTTTATAAAATACTTAACTTACTAGTTAAAATTTATATATTAAATTACTATTGATTAAAATATTTAGAAACATGTTGAAAGACCTTTAAAAAATATCATAATGAAATATTCAATAAAATATCAAAGATTGAAAAACTAAAACAAACATGTGTTATATTAAAGCCTCTTTCATTTTAAAATTTTAATTAATTACTAAAAAAATATCTAAACGTTAATTTTAAAATATTCTAATATAAGTTAGAAAATAAATTCTAGAAAGAGTAGAGAAAAATACTTGATTTAAATATTATTTTTACATAGTTTAAATTTTCAAATAGAAAAGATAGCATTTACAGAATGCTGTAAAAAATTTTTGCAGTAAAATATATTCAAAACATTATAAAAAGAAACTGCAGCATTTACCAAATGCTGTGAAAAGTTTCTAAAACACTACAGTGTTTCAAAGCATAGAGATGCTATAAAAATGAATTTGCAGCACTTAATAAATGTTCCAGAAGAAATGACAGCATTTCAGATATACCATCTATTGTTCTGGGCCTGATTTTAACATGATTTTGCACTAATTTTACGACTAGATATTGAGATGTAAATAATTGATTTTTTTACCCAATTATTTATGGTATCTAATATAATTAAAGTAATTAAAAAAACATAAAAATAATAATGAGAAAACATGTGTAAAGACACTTGGCATTATGCATATAAAAATGCTTTTATTAAAGAAAAAGTGTAATGACATGTGTCATTTTGCATGTATGTCACCATCTAATTATATGACAAGTGTCATGTGATGCGGCACAATCTTATTAATTGAAAAAAAAATCTGTAAATAGACCTGTATTCTAGCATTCTAAATTCCTTCTATTAATTTCTTAAAAATATAAAATTAGTATCTCAAAAGAAATGGAGTACAAGAAGTAAAAATAACATTAGAAAAGTTAAAATCACGAATGATGGTATGCTTTTCTACTTAGTATAATTGTAATTAACTAGTAGTGAGATGTTATTTGAAAGGAAACACGTTTTAAAAGACTTTAAAAAAAATTTATACTGGTATATCGATATGTATACTATGGTGTGCCGATATATGGACCAAAATATCAAAACTTATAAAAGAGATAAATTTTTATTCCTAACTAAATGCAACAATAAAAATGAAATAATAGTAAACATACCACTTTTTGTACTCCTCCACCTTTCTAACTTTTATGTTCTTCCATTGTCGTGAACCACACATTTATATCTTTCAGAATTTGATGACGAGATTTGCACTATTGCGACGAGCTTGTTTTTCTAATCATAGTAGTATACTCATTTGCTGAATTTGAAGACCGTATGAGAAAGATACTGATTTAGTAGATTGACCAACTTGGTGTCAAAACTTTGAATTCTATTTTTGAATGAATGGACACTTCAACCACTATAAATAGGCTCAAAGTCACCACTTTTCATAAAAATTTCTCCTCTTCTTCTTCCCGTTTTTCTATTTATTATCAAACTTCTAGAAGGCATATCTCCTTCATTTCTCAACGGAATTGGATGAAACTAGCGGCAAATCAAAGAGGAAGGTAAAGGCTACGATCTAGTAACAATTTGGTGACAAATTTGGATAGTATTGTAGTGCAATAGGCCGAACAGTAAGAGAAATGCAAGAAATCTCGTGCACAGTTTTCGGTTTTGAATAACCAACTTCAAACTTTCATATCTCACTCAATGTTGATCAGAATTTGATGATCCACCCATCAAAATGACTATGAGAACAAGAAGTACAATCTAAAAATGAGTTGGGACAGAATACTCAAATATCTGGATGCAATGTGGAGAAAACCATTGACAGTTTTTCTTTCTTTTTCTTTTTGTTCACCAAAACTTCATTTGACCATGACTTTGTCATTTCTTGATGGATTCATGCTAAACCAGTGGCATTGCGAAGCAGATGGAGAGAGGTACAATATCAATTCAAGTTGTAGATGAAAATCAAGAGTTTTGTATTGATCTGGTACCCATTTCATTGTCGATTGCCATTATATATCCATTTGTTCTTCTAGATCGATGAATGATTATCTGGTATCTTTTAACCAACAGTCATTAGACATAACTCTTCTCCTGCAAAGCAACAAAACTTTTAAAGAATCAAGTGACTTTTCAAAATAACTAAATATAATTTTAAACAATAATATCATGATGATTCTGTGATATATTCATATGAAAATAGTGTTAATAATTTAATCAAAAAAATGCCATCTTAAAATTTTTCGAAAATCAGATTAAGAAATTTTGAAAACCTTGCTTTGATACCAAATGTTAGAAATGCGGATTACGGATCTTAAGGCTAGAATAACACTAGAGGGGGTGAATAGTGTTTTGCGGATTTAATAAATCGTTTTCAAACTTATGTAATTTGATCACCAACAAATGCAATACACAGACACAGATATAATCACAGAATCAGACACCGATGCAAATAATAAGTAAAAGCAGCAAAGGAAAGAACATACCATGATTTTATACTGGTTCGGAGTTACCCTACATCTAGTCCCACACAATCATACAGATTTCTTTTCAAAATTATCTCTCGGATTACACCCTTGATTTCAAGGCCACGAGGTACACTCTCCTATATTCGAGTCCGGGACAAACTCTCTTAATTTACCAGGCCGCAAGATCACCTAATCGATTTCCATGGCAACAATCACACCCAATTGATTTCAAGGTTCAACCGCACCTTTTACTCAATAGTTTGATTTACAAATAATCCTATAACTCTGAATATCACTGAGATCTTATGGAGAGAGTGACAGAGAATCAAACAAGAGATAATCAATGTCGATTCACTTGGTATTTCAACAGAGTATAGTTTGGGATTCTTTAGAATAAATATGGAAGATTAAGAGGAGAGAAAGTGAACGAAAATATGGTAAAAATTCGTTTGGAACTTACTGGTATTTATAGAGATCAACATCCATATCTATTTATGAAAGGATACGACGAATAGACACTTCTTTTGAAAATTTGAAATTTGAAAATTAACGGGCACCATGTCGACATGGGGAGGGGGGGGAGGGAGGTAGGGTTATGTGGACATGCTCTAGGCATAAATGGTAATTTTGATTTTCTTATTAAAATTGGTTTCTATAATTTTTTAAAACAATTTCTAAACTTTTATAAATATACTTGAATATAGTTTAACCATATTAAAGAGTTTAGAAAGTAATTTTAAATATATAATCTTAATCTATAAAGTGATTTAAGATCTGAGTATATAAATATTTAAAAGCTAAATATTAAAACAAGAGATAGTTTAAAATCTAGGACAATTTTGAAATCAAAAATGTTAAAAATGATAAAGATAATTTTGAGGCTAAAGTATCAAACAGGAGAGATGTCTTTTTGAAAAGAAGGTTTTGAAAAACATTTTTTAAAATAAGAGATATATTTTTGAAAAGCATTTTCATAAAATTAGTGGATATCAAAATAGGACTACTATATGTTCCACTAGATATTGTCGTGGGTTCCATCCCACTAGCATTCCATCCCTTTAACAGGGTCGAAGTGGATTCCATTCCACAAATAAATTTCGAATAAAGATGTCAGTGCTTTCAAGAAGTTTTAACATAATTCTTGACTCAATACTTATCTTGTACTTTGAAATCTTGAACTCTTGATATCTTGATAATCATGAGTCTTCAATCTTGATATCTTCGATCTTTAAATTCATCATTCTTATATCTCTATACTTTACAGTCCTCATTCTTGGTACCTGCATGTTTATATCCTGCATATACATATATATCTAAACTATAATGTTAGTATTTATATTTTATAATAAGTCCTAAGGTTATTTTCATCAAAACCATTATTCTCAAGGACTAACAAAGCATTTCCCATCAACCAGGAATTCTCCTAGCACCTAGTTTACGACCAACTGAAGGCCGTTGTAGACATACTGAGACCGTGTTCCTAATTCTCTAGCTATCTTCAGTCCTGTTATGAGCACCTCATATTCAACCTCATTGTTTGTTGCCTTGAACCCTAGTCATAGTACGTAGCTCAACTTCTTCCACTGGTAGTTAGAACCACCACTCTAGCACCAAAGTCATGCTCGTTCGAAGCTCCATTCATGTACATCCGCCATTTAAGAGCTTCCTTCTCCCAAGATTCAATTTGTCATCTCTAATAGTAAACTCGACAATAAAGTCTACTAGGACCTGCCCTTTGATCATCATAAGGATGATAGTAATCTTGTACTGGCTCAGCTCAATACTCCTCTTTGTCTGTCTTCCTGAGATGTTAGGTCGATGTAAGAACTGTCTCAATGTTTGATCTATCAATACACGAATAGGATAGGACTGAACATAGTACCTTAGCTTCGGGATTCTATTAGGATACAATACGCTAACTTTTCCATTTTAGGAAATCTGGATTCTGGTTCAGTAAAGCATTTCTCACATAATGATCGGGTCGCTATAGCCAATCTTCATCTCGAACCAATGTCGCACTCAAGGTGTGTGTTGACACTACTAAGTATAGATATAGATCCTCCCCTTCCCTTAGCACAGAAAGAATTGGTAGCTTTTGCAAATGCTCCAATAGGTTAAGGAATTAACCAAGCACTTGTCTATCAAGGCATGCCTTTCTTCTTCTTTAGTGCTTCAAAGAACGAAACACACTTATCAGTAGCCTTAGATATGAACCTGCTTAATGCTGTCGGTTTTCCATTCATATTCTACTTCTCCTTTCATGTTTTGGGAATTTTAATACCTTTTAAAGCTTAGACTTTCTTCGGGTTAGCTTCAGTTCCTTTAGCATGTATGATAAAACCTAATAATTTACCGGATAAAACCCGAAAAGAACATTTTAGCGGATTCGTTTTCATCCCAAACTCTTGTAGAATTTGAAACATCTCATCTAGGTAAGTAATGTGGTCCTCTGCCTTCATTGACTTTCCAACATGTCATCAACATATACCTCTATAGTCCTTCCAATTTGACTAGCAAATAGTTCATTGACTAGTGCTAGTATGTTTGTCCTACGTTCTTGAGTCTGAGTGGGATGACTTTATAATAATAGTCCCAAGTTGGTAATAAAACTAGTGTGTTCCTTGTACGGGACATACATAGAGATCTGATTGTATCAAGAATATATGTCCATATATTATAAGAGCTTATGCCTCGTAGTTCCATTTACCAGTTGATCGGTTCTTGAAAGTGGGACCAATCCTTAGGACATCCATCGTTCATATTGGAAAAGTCAATACACATTCACCATTTTCTTCTCAGCTTTCTCACCAAAAAGGGATTAGCTATCCATTCTGGGTATCGAGATTCCCTGATGAACCCATTTTCCAATAAAGTTTCTACCTCTCCATTAATGGTTGCCAACCAGTCAGGGCCTATACTCCTTTTCTTTTGTTTCACCAGGGGTTTTCTTAGGTCAATATTCAAGGAGTGACATAAAATTGAGGGGGAAATTCGACACATGTTTGCATGGGACCGGGCGAACACATCTTGCCTGCCTTGCAAGAATCCTATCGATTGCATTTTCAAATCCCACTCTAGCATGGATCCAGTTTTCATCAACTTTGTTGGGTCACTGCTATCTACTTCCACAAATTCTACCACCACTTTGGGCTCTGTGCGGCCCCTTCTCCTCCATCTCTTGGGTCATGTTATTATAAGGATCACTTGTAAACCTAAGTGACGGGCTCTCCTTTAATTGCTACGCGGTTGCATTTTGGTATGGAGTGTGACCTTTGCACCCTTCCCTTTTTCCAAACGTTTATTTTCTCGGACCTCTGCCATATAACATTCTTTAGCAGCATCTTAGTTTCCTTCTACTGCTCCCACTCCACGAGCTATAAGGAATTTCTTAGTCAAACACCATTGGGATACCATTGCACAGAAACTTGATAAGGCAGGCCTTCCTAAGAAGGCATTGTACATACAGAATCCATCTACCAAAATGAAAGTTTGTTTTTGTATGGCTAATCGGGGATAGGTTCCTTGCTCGATAGATATGTCCAGCCTTCCTAAAGGCATTTTTCCTTCTCATGTGAACCCATGTAGTTGTTGGTTACATGTTGTGACATCCTTCACGGAAAATCCCATCCTATTAGATGCATCCTTGTATAGGATGTTCGTCGAACTCTCTCTCTCTACACTAAAATTCAGTATACTTCCGTTGGAATGAGCATCGCTGAAATCACTGGGGGATCTACGTGCGGATACTGCTTTCTTTTTAAGTCACTATCACTAAAGATTATCTCCTCATATTCCTCGCCTATGGTGTATATGAAAGCTACCCCGTTCTTTAGAGACTTCCTATATATTTCCATCTCGATCCAAATTTTGTCATCTACACGAGGTCTCATGTTATGGTATTAATCACCAATCTCCTATTCTTGTCGCGACTAGCACTGGTTTCTTTTCCTCCATTTCCTTGTGGGGTTGCTTTGGGGCCTGCCGTATAGGAATGGAGGGAGCATTAGGATTTCTGATGTACCACTCCAACTTCTTTTTTCAATGTATTCCTTTATAATGTCTCGTAGGTGATGACATTCATTAGTTTTATGTCCATGAGATTTGTGAAATCTAAAATATTTTTCCGTATTTATGTCAGCTTCGGTCTCCTTTCTCAATTGAGGCCTATTGTACTTAAGCTCCACTTGTGTTGCAAGATAGATGTTTTCCATGGTGTCGTTTAGGTCTATTTAAGCATTGAACCTCGGTCAAGGCCTGAACCCCTTCCATTCCACTTTCTTTCCACTGAAGATGCTTTAATTATTATCATTTTTTCGATAAAACCTCTTCCGTTTCCCTTAACCTAACATTCACGTTATTAGACGCCTCTAATGACTTGACGGCTGCTTCAGCCTAACACTCGACTACGACTTCCTCCAATTGCATATACTTTGCAGTCTTATAGAAGGAACCCTGCAAGGTGGCCAGTTTTTCCTTAATTGATCTCTGGGCCATCTTTGTATTTGGGTGCATGGCTCCATACAATGCCATAAGAGTTAGTCATTCCTCGGCATTCTAGACCCTAACTACCACAGCATTGAAGCGAGTTAAGTACTATCGCAGTGTTTCATCCACTCTTTTCTTCACATTAGATAGAATATGGGTCCTTAGGTTGTTCCATGTGTATTCGAAATTGGTAGATGAATTTTCCTTTAACAGCGCCCACGAATGAATTAAGCCGGGAGGAAAGCGGTAGAACCACATCCTCACCCACTCTGTTAGGAGTAAGAAAAAACACTAGCACAAGACTTCCTCGATTGCTCCACTCATTAGCATATGTTGTATGTACCACTGCAAGTGTACTATTAGGTCTAGATAAGCCTTGATAAGGATCCATGGTGGGCATTCGAAAGCCCATAGGGTTCTGGGCAATTTCTATTTCCACAGAGAATGGGCTACCTACTCTTGCCCTAATTCCACATTTTACTTCTTGGCGACACACACATTCTCTTATGATTCGTGTTATCCGGTCTTCTGGTTCAAAACATGAGTGAAGCTATGTCAACCTCTTCCTCTAGACTTCTTTCGCTTCTTTTGTAATGACTTGTCCTACGATCCTAACCCCGATCTCGACATCAGGATCATTCACAGTGGTAAGATCATATCCCATCAGCTACCATTTTTGCTAAGGTTGGGGAACGTCACCTAGATTAATAGAGTTCGACCATAGCTGGCGCTGACTCGTGCCTCACTTAGTATGTTCAATGTCGAACCATTTCGTAGGCATGGCTTTAAGTTGAATCCTTACCCGATCCATTTCCTCAACATTCACCCTTACCGCTTCTCAATTCCCCTGATCAGATCCACTACCATAATATAACCTCATTCACCTTTTGAACCCCCTAGACTAGGATCGTCCACGTGCTTCAGCGTTGTGTACGGCATGTTGCGTCTGCCTAAGAATGTCATGATAAAGTCCATAATAGCTTGCTGCTGGGTAGCGAAACTGGTATCGAGTTCCTCCACAACTCTATCCAAGTCGCCTTTAGTGATAGTGTCTGGTTTCGGAATGCTGGATAAATGGTTTTCTTGATTGGTAGTAGTCTGTCTACATTCCTATTGGTAGCACCGACCTTGTTCTTTGATCACAGAGGCATGGTAAGAATTTGTTGTCAGTGAAATCATCAAAATACTTGCATAAAAAGTGGACAAACTCTTCCAATCAATTTACCATTACAGTAAAGTAAAAAGGAATGCAAAGTAAAATATACACATATTTATAGTGGTTTGGCGATAACGTGCCCACATCCACTGCTCGTTTTTATTCCTTTCTTTATGTACAACCTTTACAAATATTTTAATGTGAAATATAATGATTTTCAATGAAATATGTCGTTCCAGTGCTTTGTTCGGTGTTTCATGTTCGACCGTGCTTGGTAGCACCTGCAAAATTCATCATTATTATTATTGGAAGCTTGGATATTTATAGGAGTGAAGATGTAGGGAGGTCAGGTCGATAAAATAGGTAGTTTCCTTGTATAACACGCTCGGTTCGGTCATTGCCATATATATAAGATATGATCCAAAACCTCCTTATATATAAGATTCTCCTTCCTTAACTGCTATGTCTATTCTGGTTGAAGTAGGCTTATTTAGCAATGCTTGGTTTGGTGGGTAGATGTAGATGCCTTTCTACCTAAGTAAATGGATAGCCCCTTTTTTGGTTTGGCGTTAGAATATATTGGACAAGAAATCTTGTTCGGTGGTTTATCCACCACACAACAATTCCTGTCCGATGTTGAGACCACCAGTCAGAAATTTCTGTCCAGTTGTGTACCTATCGGACCACCTTTCTAGTTTTGCATTCCTTCGTTCTTTCTTCATAACTTCACTTGGGCTGCCTTTGGGTTCTTTAACCTCTACACTTAAAGGTTGTTTGGACATGTTGGACTCCTTATAGTGCATACACCTTTTTCACTCTTGCACTGGCTTGATTAACCTTTTTATATCATTTCTTAGGTGAAAATTCTTATAACGCTTAGTTCTCTAGAAAATTTAAAAAAGTCACAAGAGACATCTATACACGTGTCAATCATATATGCATCATAATTTAGAAAATATATGTCTATAAAATCAAAATAATTCCAAATACATGGTGCATTCGACCTAAGCTATTTTTCACCTTCAATCTAATAGTTAATCGCTAGTCTAAATCACTTAATCCAAGTACTTCCTTTGTAATACCTTGTAATTTTATGGAATCAAATAATTAAGTTCAAAAGTGTAAAATGTTAATTTTACATAAAGAAGCAATATAGTAATTTTTAAGGAGTTGCAATAAGGCTTCAGGGGTGTTTTGAAATTCTGTTTCTAGGCAAAAAAACATGTATAACTTACAAAATTTGATAAAACAGGGCAAAATGGCAAGAATTAGGCCTAGCAACATTTTATAATTATTAATTTTGAATTTCAACCCTAACACTATTTTTTTCAGCCTATAAATAAATCCTTAACTCTATCTCTTTGTTTTGAGAACCCAATCTCCACTTCAAAAACCCTAATCCTAAATAAATCATAATTTCCTAAAAATAAATCTGAATTAAACAAATTTATATATAAAACTGATCACCACGAAGAGTTGGGGTTAATCCCAGTAACGTCATATATGGTTCATCATGAAAGTTGGAGCTATATTCCAATAGTGTGGTATACGTTTAAAAATGCTAGTTTGGGCCTTATCCCAGCAGTGTGGAGTACAGCGACATGTGAGTTGTAGTTTTATTCCAATAGTGACGCCTACAGTTTAGATCCATGAGTTGGGAGCATGATTTTAATAATCACACACATGGTGAATAGTCAAGCAATGATTTATGTTTCTATTTAGGCTATATTTAACATTAGAGTAGTGGATAAAGTAGTGTTTCGTTCATAATCGTTTAATAGATTAGAGCTTAATGCACCGGGACATTAGTTATCATTACATATGATGTCACTAGTATCCCCATAGTATTATACCATGGTTAGCTGTATTGATGAGTGCAGGTGATATATGCTAAGGTACTATTTTCTAGCATAAGTATTATTTTACCAATTTAATAGTATTATGCACTTATATGATGTGTTTCACTCACCGTGCTTATGTTTGGTCTCCTCTACCATTTTCTTCATTTTAGTCATACTCTGATAGGTCAATAATAAGGACTGGTGGTAAATTGGAGGCATGATGGCATGACAGAGATACATACATTTATTTATCTTACTATATAATATTTTATTCTAGTTATTCATATATTAGACTATTATCATTAATAGTATAAAGAGATGTTGTAGTTGGAATTTATTTTACACTCCATTATTTTATTTATCTAGGATTATATTATTGATTATTATATTTTTAACCTTCGACTATGAGTTTCAAAAAGTATAGAATATTGTATATATCTCGATGTTTTGTTTTTATATTTTACCTCAAGATAACCCGCCATCAACGAGGTATGAATCGGGGTGACGTGGATGGCGAGTTATTACATTTAATGTCAGAGCTTAAGTTAAGAAACTCCTACTAAATTAGTGTCCATGATAGAATGTATTTGTAATATATATAAATAAATAAAAAACACACACACACACGTAGGGAAAGGATCGGCTGCAACACATTCTTGCTACACCTAAATCCCCCTGATTTCCAATACATGTTCCAAATTAACTAATTATACTTTCTCTCTCTTGTTAGTTCATTATAGTATTTAATTCGAAGCATGCGAATCAAATTAGAGGGGATTTAGGTGTAGAAAGAATGACGTGTAGTCGATCCTTGCCATACACACACACATATATATACATACAAATATATGTATGTATGTATGTATGTATATGCATGTGTGTGTGTATAATACATACACACATGCCATACCTTATATATTTTAACATGTAGAGGTAGTTGTTGACTTGTCCCTTATATGAGCAAACAACTACGAGTTAAAAAATGTTAAGATTACAACAGTTTAGGGTAAAAATAAATCCATCACGTGTATTATAATTTATTCCATAATGAATTGCTAATAGAAGTTCCCTACACCAACCAACTAGAAATAGTGAGTAAACTGCACGTCTAAGGATGAATGAAAGGAAGAGTAGTACCCTTGAGTCTATCAATAATAAGTGTGATGTTGATATGCATAATGGAGGCATAGAGGGAGGGCTCCTCAAAATTAGAGTAAATCTCATCAGTTAAATTTGAAGTGGTACTCATATATAGGTTATAGTTGCAGAAACTATGTTTGACTTAAGTGGAGTAGTTAAAGCGTTCCTACATTAGAAGATATTGTATTAAAGGAAAGACTTGAGTTAACCATTTTTAGTAGGAGAGAAGCCAAAACTCTATGCAGTTTAAGCATTGTCAGAATGTATGATATAGTTGGGCTTATGTTAAATTATATTGTTTTCACCTATTTCAATTCAAATGTTAAACTATATGAGATTTATTTTTACAAAAAAAGGTTAGAAACATGAGATGTTTGATATTTTTGAAGAAAATAAATAGGTTTATGATTTTCTATGAAGATTTAGTATGAAATGTCAAAAATAAAAATTTCAAAATTTTATTTAAAAAGTGGAATTTAAATTGAAAAAAATGTGCTATGATTATATCAAAATTCAACTGGAATTTCATGATTTTTTTCAGTTGACTAGTTTTGTGAAGAATAAGATTGAAATCAAAGATTTTGATTTAAACCTAAATTCAAAAAGTTACTAATATTTTCACTTGAAATTTGATTGAAGTTAGAAAAGAATTAAACTGCTTATAAAGTTTGAATTGATTATGTTTAACTAATTAAAATAGTCGATATTCCAATGTGCTAAGGACTTGCAAGTATTGAACATTACGGATACCTGAAGCATTAGAAGATTTGGACTTTCTAATCGACATTCGAGTTGGAAGGGTGAAGTACCAAATTGAATTTTTCCATAATAATAAAGAGTAAACACCATATTGTGTCATTTTACGCAAATATAGTTTGACTTATCAGAGCTTAATGCAAGATGACTTTTAAGATGTGATTTGGTTAAAACTTATTTGATTTTAAAATAAGACAAGAATAAGTCAAAATATTTTGCCGTAAGCCACAGAGAAGAGACGTTAAGCTAAATGGAAGTATTTTTATGTTAAGGACCGGGACACTCACATATGACGTTGTGAAGCATGAGTGCAGTTGGCTATGAGGTTCCCTTAAATTTTGAATTATAGAAGATTTGTTGCATGATATAGTCGATGGTAGATGATGACAATACTTGTTTATTGAAAGTGTCGTTACACAGACATATCGCTTAGCGTTATGACACATAATTATTTTGGTTTATGAGACGCCCATGTATTAGTTATTGTTTTGGAGTAGAAGTTCTTGGGTTATTGTTATGCTATGTTATACTTGGGTTATCGTTACAATTGCAAGTGAGTTTCCCTTGAGTTATGATAATGTATAGAGTACCCACCGAGTAAATTTTTTCCGTTTAGGCCATAGTTTTAATATTTAGGCATGTACCATTAGAGTGTGATCTTGATAACACTTATGAGTAGTTATATGTGACAGGGACTAAATGTCACGTTCTCTATGTTAGGAAATCGATCCAATTTCTTATGTTCCTATATGAAGTTTACAGAGTTTATGGGGACGATTCCATATTATGGTTTTGCGTATGCATGTTAGTTACTGTGGCGAGACACTATGCGATATTGGATTTCCTTGTTATACTTTGGAAGTGAGTCAATGATGACTTTATGTTAAAGAAGACACCATCAAGTAATTACACGTAAAGTGTTATAACACTACATGATTTTTACGATAATTAATTTAAAAGAAATTAATTAATAATAGTAATCGTTGAAAAATAGAACTTTTACAAACATCAGAATTTGGTTATGAAACTTGCATAAATGTTTTCGTGGCAATTTTTCGATCAATTTTCATATATAAGGTTTTCCGACAGAGGTTCAAATGAAAAATTATCAACGTTTGAACTTTTAGAGTCGAATTTAATTATATATAAAATTATAATATAAAGTTAATTAACGCTAATTAGTAATGTTAATGGAAACTTAGATGTTAATAAATGTTGACTTTAAATTAAATCTAAGAGAATATATTTATGTATGTGTGTGAAAATAAATTATTGCAATAAGGTTTAAAGAGGAATCAAATAAGCACAATCATTTAAACAAAGAACAAAATGCACAAAATCAAAGCATGCTAATTAAATCGCCATTAAAAAACTTAAAGCACACAATTTTCAACCCAAGATTCATCCACATTGACTGATAGCGTTCAACCCGAGGTCATGTATGGTTGATCGTTGATGTGTAAATTGGAGATATTAGAGCATAAATTGAACGAAGAAATGTAACCCAATATTTTAATTCAATGCTAAGTTTCTAATGTTCATCTATAATTAAAAAAAAAAGATTGCAATTGGTAAGTCTAAAGCTCCAAGTTACCTCCAAACCCCTATAAATATAGACCTAGTTTCTCACTTCTCTTCTCATATTTTCTGGACCATAGAGAAGAGTTCCACCGTTCTCTTTTGTCTACTATAACATCCCCTATCCACGGAACGGGTTTTCCCTTCACTAGTATACTAAAAACTTTATAAAATTATATACTGTGCCCTTGCATCCATAATGGTTAAAACCATTCAAAAACAATATGATGATACGCAAACAAGTAATCAATTTTTGGATTTTCCATCCCCATTCATTTTTGACGAGCTATCTCATTTATAGTTTCTAGGGTCGCTATTAACCTATTTGTTTTCATGGGCTTACCAATAACCTGTTTAATATTTATGGACTTCCTATCTGATTTCATAGTTTTCATGGGATTACCGAGAACCTAATTTAAGTTTGTAGACTCCCCGCCCAGTATCATAGTTTTCATTGGACCACTAAGAACCTATTGACCCCTGCCAATAACTTCATTGATTCATGGGTTCTTCCCGAACCTATTGGTATCTCCAATAACTTTCCTCATATCCTTAGTTTTCATGGATTGACTAGGAACCTATTGACAATTGTCAATAACTTAATCTAGATATAGTGTTCATGGGTTCACTAAAACCCTATTGGCCTATGCCAATAACTCTATCTTTGCATGGTTTTCATGGGTTTACTATGAATCTATTGGCCCATGCCAATAACTTTATCTATACATAGTTTTCATGGGTTTACTATGAACATATTGGCCACTGCCAATAACTTTTCGTAAGCATAGTTTTCATGGGCGCACTATGAACCTGTCTATTTGACAACATCTATAATCAGTATTTAGGCATCCTATATTTTGATCTATTTAACCTCCTGGATGCAATTCTTCTCGTTCAGGAGTTATTAAAATTATATTCACTACTGGGTCAACCAAGCTAGTTATTCTGCCTTTCTCCCCAAAATACAATTATGGGTCCATTTTAAAGTGAATATGTATATAAAGAAGCAAATATAATAACAATACAGTACCAACACCTATGGTTAAATATCTCTGAAATCATTTTCATATAAAACATGGTTAATCCCTTTAACCTATTACTTTATCAAGAAAAGCTTCTTCAAAAACTTTATTACATAAGAATGATTTCAAAACTCCTTTATTTATGCCATGGTGTACCTTTAAAAGGAGATTAATTTATTTGTTTTGAAAGCTTTCAAAACCTTAAAACATTACTTTTGAAACCTCTAGATAACCTCCTTCAAAAGCATTGAAAACTTCTTTTTAAAACACTAAACATACCTTTCAAAGCTCTTTAAATCATTTCTTTCGAACCAAAATGTACCTTTTGAAAGTACTAAACACTACTTATTAATTCGTAGAAACATAGCTTTGAAGTCAATGAAGATACCCCTTTATAAACCATTGGGTTTACTTAAAAATAGCTGTTAGGTCAAAGTGAATATGTACGAAAGTATCTCTTTCGTAACCTTTTTCCTACAAAAAATTTGTTTGGGTAAAATTTAATGGTGTCGGAACCATCCATTTGAAAGCTCAAAATATTTGTGTAAAACATTGAAGGATAGCATCGAATCTCCCTTTCAAAGCCATTGCCTTCGAAACCCTTGAATCCTTTTGAAAGCATTTAGAAAGTGGCTTTGTATAAGTTTAATAGGACAACTACCCTTCGAAAGCATTGATGACTTCAATACACCTAAAAGGTAAAAGAACGGCAGTAGAGTTTCGACTAGGTCGGAACCACTACTTTCGAAGGCATTATTTTATAAATAAAGTAAATCATGTGGATGCCTTTATTTAAAAATGAAAGATAGCAACCCTCTTCAAAAGCTAGTTAGAAAACCCCTTTCGAAATCATGTGTTTCGACTCCTTCAAAAACTCTTAGTAAGACAAAGCAAGCGCTTAACCTTTGAAAACAAAGCAAAGGTTTCGACCCTATCAAAAGCAAGGCTTACGACATCATGCCTTCTGTCTTTCACCAATCCACTTCGTACTAATCTTATTGATACTATATGTACAGATTTCGGCTTTAATATGTTTTGGCTAGGTTGGTTGCGATGAGTCGAAGCGGAAGTATATGATTCGAAAGGTGCTTCTAAAGGAGGCGGAACCCACTTGTCTGGGCAAAACTGAATTAATGCTAATTAAAATAAACTTTTGTAACTAACCAGCTTAGTTGTAAACATTTAATGGTTGCCTGAACTTTTCAAATTCTTTACCAAAATAACTGTCACCTAATTTTAGATCTAAATCATAGATTAATTTACCAAATAAGCTCTTCCATTAAGCAAAACCAATAATGCAAATAAGTCCTTTCTAAAATAATTTAATTTTCTTAGAAAACCACTTAGGAACAATCCCCAAAATTTATAGAAATTCACTTTCAACATGTTATCTAACATATAAAAATTTCAGTCCCAAATTCTTTCTGAAATAATCGAAATAAAATTTCAAACCCAATTACACATATTTTCCTTTGAAAATTCGTATTAAATTTTCCATGGCTTGGAAAATGACAAAATTTGAAACCAATCACCAAAATTGTATTTAACATAACATAAAATTTCTCATGGCATTCGAAAGCATCTTTAATCAGTTTTACCCTTAAAACCATGTAAAATCATAATTGAACAATTTTATTTAAATCAGACATGTTATAATCCAAGCATATCATCATCCAAATCATCATTAAAATGGATTTAATCTTAAACTTGAAAACAAATGATCATAGAAAAAAAGATGGTATAAATTATTATTCACCTTGATTTTGATAAGGAATTTGTGATTTGTTGTTGATTAATTTCTCCTAACTTTAATCCTTAGCTTTTGAATTAATTTTATCTTTTTCTCCTTTTAATGGCCGGCTTCCCTTAGTTTTATGTTTGTTTCATTTTGAGAAATGAAAATGAATGTGAATGGATGTGACATGTGAATAGATATATGGATATAAGGTGCAGCTATATTCCTAATAAGCCCCTGTGTAGTTTAATTAGCTTACAAACCATCCATAAGCCCATATAATTAATTTAAGCTCAACCTCTAATTGTTTTATTCAAATCTCAATCTCCTTATCATTCTAATTCTTACATTATTCTATTTAATTTATCTAGTTAAATCTTTTGAATAATGTTATCGAAAATTAGGGATGTCACAGGCTCCCTTCCTTAAAGAATTTCGTCCTCGAAATTCAATAAGGACCAAATAATAAATGTAGCAATCATCTATAACGACCCTTAACAACAATAGTCGTCTACCTGACTAGCAATTGCCTATATAAATCTAATATACACATACCCTTAGAGAAGATTAGGATAAGTATCTTAAATCCTATTTTCTGTCTCCCAAGTAAAGTTCTTCTCGTTGTCGCTCCGCTGAACTTTTACCTACCTAACTGTCTTATTCCTCAATTTTTCTTATTTCTCACCAAAACCCGAATTGATTGTCTAACAAAAGTCAAATTAGGCTCCACTATCAAATCTTCCAACCCTGTCGGATGAATAGTAGTTCTGGATCATGCACATAATTGCGAGGATGAGACACATGAAATACATTATGGACACCTGTCATACTGCTCGTCAACTCTACTCTATATGTGAGCTTCCCATCCTCTCTATAATCTGGAATGGACCTACATATCTCGGGGCCAGCTTCTCTGATTTTCCAAGTCGTACCACACCCGTCATCGGTGATACCTTAATGAAAACCTTGTCTCCAACCGAGAATTCTACGTCTTTATGCCTCTTTTCCATGTAACTCTTCTGTCTGCATTAAGCTTCCTTCATCCTTTCTCAAATCAACGCAATCTTCTCTGACGCCTCTCTAACCAATTCTAGACCTAAGACTAACCTGTCTCCAACCAACATGCTGGTGATGTGCGTGACCTTCCATACAAAGCTTTAAAAGGCACTATTTCTATACCAATCTGATAAACATTATTATAGGAAAACTCAATCAATTGTAGGTGGTCCTCCCACAATCCACCAAAGTCCAATAGACAACTCTTAGTAAATCCTCGAGCACCTTATTAACTCTCTCTGTCTTCCCATCCATCTGAGGATGATATGCAGTACTCATCTTAAGCTTGGTACCTAATACTTCCTAAAGACTCTTTCAGAATTCACTAGTGAACAATGCATCTCAGTCACTGACTATAATACTTGGAACTCCATGTAATCTTACTATATTCTTCATGAAAAATTTAGCTAAAACACGTGCCGTCATGGGTGACTAACTGGATGAAATAGGCACTCTTGATCAACCTGTCCACTATGACACATATACTTTCATTTCCTCTATTTGACCTTGGCAACCCGTCTATAAAATCCATGGATATCGAATCCCATTTCCAAACTGAAAGTTCTTAAAGTTGAAGCAACCCACTCAGCTTTTGATGTTCGACTTTCACTTGTTGACAGTTTGCACACTGCCTAACCCATAAGCCAACATCCGTCTTTATACCTTTCCAATAGAAGCTCCTCTTTCATATCCTGATACATCTTGGTCCCTCTAGGATGAATCGTAAACTTAAACCGATTACATTCTCCAAGAACTTCTTTCCTTAAGTCCTCAACATTCGATGCACACAACCGTCCCTTCTTTCTCAACCATCCTCTCTAGCCAATGCTAAAATCCTTTAGATCATCGATCTCCGTTCCAACCTCAAGCCATTGAATCCTCTCGGCTAATACTGGATCCTCTTTCTTCTTAGAAGCAATCCTTTCGATCAACACTGATCGAACTTCTAAACAAGACAACATGGCAGTACTTTGACTAGAACCAGCAGTTGATCTTAACTATACACAACAAGTAGTCAAAGCTTCTAAATCCTTCCTTTCAGCCAACATAGCTAACACCACATTCTGATGTCTCCTGCTAAGAGCATCCGCTCCCTTATTTCCTTTCCCAAGAGTATACTATATACCAAAATCATAAGTAGCTAAAATCTCCATGCAACTCCGGTGTCTCATATTCAGCTCCTTCTGAGAGAATAAATACCATAATGACTTATGATCTATGGATTCAAATCTTTCCCCTAAGAGATAATGTCTCAAAATATTCAATGCGAAGATTACCACAGCAAACTCCAAATCATGAGTAGGATATCTCACTCCATGCGGTTTAAGCTGTCGATAAGCATAGGCAATAACTTTGCCATTTTGTATTAACACCGCTCCTAATCCAGTACCACACACATCGGTGTACACCACCAACCCTTGGTTTCCATCTGGAACTACTAACATTGGAGCATTGGTCAACAAATGCCTTAACTTAAGGAATGCTTCGTCACATTTATCGGCCCAGATAAATTTCATATCCTTCCTGGTCAACTTAGTCAAAGGTGTTGCTATCCGCGAGAAATCCTTGATGAATAATAGCCAGCAAGTCCAAGAAAACTCCTGATCTCAGTCACCATCTCTGGTCTCTTCCAATTATTAACAGCTTCGATCATATCTGGATCGACTGATAAGCCCTTCTATGAAAACACTTGACCAAGAAACTTAACCTCTTTCTTCCAAAAATGACACTTTGAAAATTTCGCCTTTAGATGATGCTGCCTCAGTGTCTCAAGCATTACTCTAAGATAATCCTCATGCTCTCTTTCATTTTTAGAGTATACTAAAATATCATCTATAAATACCAATATAAACCTATTCAACTACTCCTTAAAAACTCGGTTCTTCAAATCCACGAAGAAAGTAGGTGCATTAATTAACCCGAATGGCATTACAAACCACTCGTACGAACCATACGTAGTCTGAAATTCTATCAAAAGGAATATTGTCCTTTGCCATTCTTAATTGATGGAAAACTGTCGCCAAATCCAATTGGGAAAATACTCTGGCTCCACACAACTGATCGAAGAGATTATCTATTCTGGGCAAAGGATACTTATTCTTAATCGTCTTTCGCTCAACTTACGATATCGATACACATCCTTAATTACCCATTTGGCTTCTTCACAAACACCACAGCCGCTTCCGAAGGAGAACTTCTTAGTCTAATAAAATTTGTTCCTTCTAGATCCACTAATTGCACCTTCAATTCCTTCATCTTGATCGGTGTCATCCTGCTAGGTGGTCTACTGATAGGTTCAACTCCTGGCACAAGATCAATCCAAAACACAACAACAGATTTCGGTGGTAGATTTTAACAGACTCAAAGATATCTGCAAACTCTCTTGCTAATTGAACCTGACTTAACTCTTCTTCCATTCCCATGGCACTCAACAATGCACAAACTCTCCGCTCGGAATTCTCCACTGAGAATATGATTCAGTTAGGACTATTAGGGTGTCTCAATGATATCTACCCATCCTGGCAAAATATCCTAGCCTTATACTTACTCAACCAATCCATAACCAAAATGATTCCAGAATCTAAGAAATTGAAAACATACAGACTACATGCAAACTTATGACCTAAAAGATCAAGTTATAACTAGTTACATCTCATCCCTAGAGTTGCATATCCTCCTATTGGATTCACAACCCTTAAGGAAGTAACAAGGTATGTTGGTTCTAAGCATAACCTATCAACCAAATTTTATGATATAAATGAATGTGATGCACTGGTATCAAATAGTATCCTAACAGGTATGCTTCGAATCAAAAACGTACC
Source organism: Allium cepa (assembly GCA_030765085.1). Classification (NCBI taxonomy): domain Eukaryota; kingdom Viridiplantae; phylum Streptophyta; class Magnoliopsida; order Asparagales; family Amaryllidaceae; genus Allium; species Allium cepa. The sequence goes on along the minus strand of CM060945.1, from coordinate 417,671,032 downwards.
TTCCATCACAGTCTTCCCTTTATCAGCCGCAGTAGGCCTAGCTGATGCTGGTCCAATAACAAAAACTTTACTCTGTCCGCCCCAACTGGCTCTGGACACTAATTCTTATAACACGCAACTTGATCAAAGTTGAAGCACTTCATATTCTTCTTATCTATAGCCTTCTTCCCCTTGCCTGACCGGCACTCATGCGCATAATGACCCTTCTCGTCACACTTGAAGCAAACTAAATCATCCTTTCCCTTCTCGGCAACATTTTCCTTCTGGGCTCCCTTCTTCTTAAATAACTCTTTTCTTTCCCTGAGAACCCTGGATTTCAACCTGCTTCTCTCTAGCACAAATAGTGAGCATCTCCTCATGGTGAATTGCCATCTCCACCACCACATTACTAGGATCATGGAGATGTGGCAGGGTTGCCCTAACGATCTTGGACCTCAGCCCTCTAATGAACCTCTAATTCCTCCTGATGATGGTGTCTATAGTATTATATCTATAATAGGACAACTCATCAAACTTAGTGACATACTAGACAACCGACATCTCTCCCTGCTACAGATCCAAAAACTTCCTCGGCAGCGCTGACCTAGCAACCTTAGACATAAACCTTTGCTCAAATCTCCTTCTAAAATAAGCCCAAGTTAATTCCTCCGCCAACGGTAACAATGTTCCACCAACAAAGCATGGACCCTTGCAACTGCCTAGAGGCCAAACGTCTCTTCTGCTCATCATCTAAACCAAAAATAGCAAAGATACGCTCACAATGCAACAGCCAATTCTCCACTTCTATGGCATCCACTGTTCGCATAAATGGCTTTCCACCAAGATTGGTGTAATCTCTGCTCAGCTTAGCAAAAATTATTCCCAACTGGAACCACATGATTAGCTCCTCCAACATTCCCAGCAACTCCAGCAGTAGCTCCCCCTTGCACCATATTGACAAAAAACCGATACATCGGCCCCATATATACTGGTGGATTTCCAGCACCCACATTGGCATCTGCATTTTGGTTAGCTTTAGCATGTCGAGCCGAGTTCCACCTAGTGGGTCGAGCATTTCTATTAGTTGTGGTGCTTCCTCCACTAAGATTTCCTCTTCTGTTTCCTACCTCCATGTCTTCTTTTTTGTAAATCTGCATACGAGCTTTAGTAGGATACAGAAAAACTGTCTAAAAGAGAGGGGAATACATACTTATATATATACACATCAAATACAAGTACGTTATTATAGCATTTATCCAAAACCTCGATCTTATTTTTTGATTCACTGGATTAAGTTTTTGAAAAAAAATTAGCTCTAAATTTTCTTTTAAGTTTCATAAACTTATGCTCAGATACAAACTTGTAACTTCCCCTATCTTGAGGGTGCAAGCTAAGCACTACAAATGTTGCATCCATCTATAGTATTAATTTATGGTGACAAAATACGGTAATGCTAGATTCATTCATACGGCAGAAACACATGGATATGAAATAAAATATAAATTTCAAACAACCTTTTCATTACATTTCAAAACTATTATCTAGTTTCATTACATAATCCACAATCATATCAACATTTAGAAAAATATAATTATCACACACAACCTAAGAGCGACATATGAAGATGTCTCCTTAAATGATCAGAGTATATAATTGGGCAAGTAAACAACTTTGCCATTACGACCAAAACACAGCAGAATAAAATAACTTTTTATTAACTAGCTTCCTACACGTCTCCGAAAGCTTTATTCAAATAAAAAATAAAATGAAAATATTAAACATAAAACTACTTAAAATAAATTGAGCACCGAGAGTTTAAGGGGAAAACATAAACTTCGACTCAGACATAAAGCCTGGTATGAATAAATATCTACCATCTCAAAGCATTTAAATATCTAGTGAGACCATGCCGCTAAGCGGAATGGGTTTTCCTCTAACTATTATCCTAAAAACTTTATAAAATCATATATTGTACTCCTACATCCTCAATGGTTAAAACAATTTAAAAATATATGATGATATGCAAACAAGTAATCAATTTTTGGATTTTCCATTCCCATTCATTTTCGATTAACTATCTCATTTATAGTTTATAGAGTCACTATTAACCTATTACTTTTTATGGGCTTACTAATGACCTATTTAATATTTATGAACTCTCTGTCCGATTTCATAGTTTTCATGGCATTACTGAAAACTGGATTTAAGTTTATGGACTCCCTGCCTAGTAACATAGTTTTCATGGGATCATTAAGAACCTATTGGCCCTGTGAATAACTTCATTGTTTCATGGGTTCTTCCTGAACCTATTAGTATCACCAATAACTTCCCTCATATCATAGTTTTAATCGGTTGAATAGGAACCATTGACAACTGTTAATAACTTAATCCAGATATAGTTTTCATGCGTTCACTACAAACTTATTGGCCCCTGCCAGTAACTCTATCTATACATAGTTACATGGGTTTACTATAGTCCTATTGGTCCCTGCCAATAACTTTATCTATACATAGTTTTCATGGGTTTACTATGAACCTATTGGCCCATGCCAATAACTTTTTCAAAGCATAGTTTTCATGCGTGCACTACGAACCTGTCTACCTGACTACTTCTTTAATCAGTATTTAGGCATCCTATAATCTGGTCTATCCGACCTCCTGGATGCAATTCCACTCATTCAGGAGTTATACAAATTATAATTACTACTAGGTCATCCTAACTGGTTATTCTACCCTTTCTCCCGAAAATACAGTTATGGGTCCTATCTTAAAGTGAATGTGTATATAAAGAAATAAACATAATAACAATATAGTACCAACACCTATGATTTAATATCCTTGAAATCATTTTCATATAAAACATGGTTAATTCCTTTAACCTATTACTTTGTCAAGGAAAGCTTCTTCAAAAAATTTATCCTTAAAAGCTATTTCAAAACTCCTTTATTTATGCTATGGTTCAACTTTAAAATGAGATTGGGTTATTTGTTTTGAAAACTAAGGCTTTCGAAACCTTAAAACATTAATTTTGAAACTCCTGGATAACCTCCTTCGAAAGCATTGAAAATCGCTTTTCAAAACGCTAAATATACCTTTCATAGCTCTTTAAATCATTTCTTTTGAAACTAAAATGTACCGTTCAAAAGTTCTAAACATTACTTATTAATTCTTAGAAACATAGCTTCAAAACCAATGAAAGTACCCCTTCAGAAACTATTGGGTTTACTAAAAAAACATCTGTTGGATTATAGTGAACATGTATGAAAGTATCTCTTTCGAAACCATTTTCCTTCAAAAAAATTATTTGGGGAAAATTTGATGGGATCGAAACCATCCATTCGAAAGCTCAAAACCTTTGAGTAAAACATTAAAGGAAAGCACCGAAACTCCCTTTTGAAGCCATTGCCTTCAAAAACCTTGAACCCTTCCGAAAGCATCTAGGAAGTGGCTTTGTATAAGTTTAAAACAACAGCTACCCTTCGGAAGCATTGATGACTTCAATACACCCGAAAGGTAAAAGAATGGCAGCAGGGTTTCGACTAGGTCGAAAATATTACTTATAGAAGCATTATTTTATAAACAAAGGAACTCATTCGAAAGCCCTTACTTAAAAATGAAAGATGGAAAGCTCTTCAAAAGCTATTTAGAAAACCCCTTTCGAAAGCATGTATTTTGACTCCTTCGAAAACTCTTAGTAAGATAAAGCAGTCGCTTAATATTTGAAAACAAAGCAAAGGTTTGGACCCCATCAGAAGCAAGGCTTTCGACATCATGCCTTCTGCCTTTCTCCAATCCACATCGTACCAATCTCATTGATACCATTTCGACTTTAATAGGTCTCGGCTAGGTTGGTTTCGACTGAGTCAAACCGAAAGTATATAAGTCGAAAGGTGCTTATAAAGGAGGCGGAACCCACTTTTCTGGGCAAAACTGAATTGATGCTAATTAAAGCAAACTTTTTGTATCTAAGCTGCTTTGTTGTAAATATTTAATTGGTTTCCTCAAAATTTTAAATTCTTTACCAAAATAACCACAGCCTTATTTCATATCTAAATGATAGATTAATTTAACAAATAACCCTTTCTATTAAGTAAAACCAATAATGTAAATAAGTCCTTCTTTCTAAAATAATTTAATTTCCTTAGCAAATCACTTAGGAAAAATCCCCAAAATTTATAGAAATTCACTTTCAACATGTTATCTAACATATTAAAATTTCAGATCCAAGTTTTTCCTGAAATAATCGAAATAAAATGTCAAACCCAATTGTACATATTTTCCTTTGAAAATTTGTATTAAAGTTTCCATAGCTTGGAAAACTACAAAAAGTGCAACCCATCTCCAAAATCATATTTTATATAACATAAAATTTTCTCATGGCATTCGAAAGCATCTATAATCGATTTTACCCTTAAAACCATGTAAAATCATATTTAAATTTTTTGTTTAAATCAAACGTGTTATAATACAAGCATATCATCATCCAGATCATCATTAAAATGGATTTAATCTTAAACCAGAAAACAAATGATCATAGAACAAAATAAAGATGGTATAAATTATTATTCATTTTGATTATGATAAGAAATTTGACATTTGTTGTAGATTATTTCTCCTAGCTTTAATCCTTAACTTTTGATTGAATTTCTCTTCGTTTTCTCCTTGAAATGGCCGGCTTCCCTTGGTTTATGTTTGTTTGATTTTGAGAAATGAAAATGAATGTGAATATATGTGAAACATGAACAGACATATGGATATAAGGTGCAGCTATATTCCTAATAAGAGCTTATGTAATTTATTTAGCTTACAAACCATCCTAAGCCTATTTAATTAATTTAAGCTTGGCCTCTAATTGTTTTATTCAAATCTCAATCTCCCTGTCATTCTAATTCTTACATTATTCTATTAATTTATCTAATTAATCTCCTGAATAATGTTATCAAAAATTAGGGATGTTACATCTAAAATCTCTAAAATTCTAATACTAAAATTATTGTATTATTATATATTTATATGTAGTGGAAAGCAGAGAATAAGAGAACAAACTAATATAATCGTTTCAGAACGCAGAATAAACTCAAATTTAAATCTAATTCAATACTTTCTCAAATCTATAATTCTAATAAGTGTATATCTTTTTTATATTTTAGATTTAAAGTAAGAGAAAGTCAAGTAAAAAGGGAATGGATCTAGATCTGGAGAATTAGAGCTAAAATATGGTGAGTGGGAATATTATAAGCTTTTATATAATATTAGATTGTATTGTGCAAATCTATTCCTATACAGAATTATAGGATAAATTTATAAATATGAAAATGAAATTGGACAAAACCCTGCCTACATATTCTATATCAGTTAACTTGTAATATTTACAAGTTATACGAATGTAAACCGGGAAAAGATTTAGATATTTGCGGTCGCTAGATTCATTATTAAGAAATATGAAACTATGAATTTGTTTGTGATATGATAATAATATATTGTCATTTTGAATGAATAATAAGGATGTAAAATAAAAAAGTACATTAAGATTTTAGGGGTTTAGGTGGTATTTTAATTCGTTGGAATTTAGAATATTGTAAGGTGAATTTCTATACATTGTCAAGTTTAAAACAAATAAAAATGCATTGTTTGAAACGATAAGGAATATACCTTAAAAGAAAGAGATGTATAAATAGGAATATTTACCATATTTTGTACAGTCTATTTTAAACAATTCTTTGTAATTTCGGACAACACACAAATCTTCCTTTTTGGATAAGATATAGAAATTTGTAGTGTTAACATTTTACGATAGAAACATAGTTCCGACGCATTAAAATGTAGAGAGCCCCAAAGCATTAAATAGAGAGATATAAACGCGAGAAGAACATTCTAAAATGAAAAGAAACATGATACCAATAAAAAATTGGAAATTAAATAAAAAGAAATTGAAGAGTAGGTAAGAGTAAATAAAAGGGTAAAAAGTGAATAGAGAAAGAAAATGGGAAAAAGGATAAAAAAATGGGAGACGATATTTGAGCCTATTAAAAAGGAAAGTGTTAAAAAATCATAAAGCAAAAAAGATATTGATGCATAATGAAGTAAAAGACTTAGGGTCAACAGTGAACCGAAGACAAGATAATTAAGTAAGAATGAATATTATATATATATATATATATATATATATATATATTAGTAGCCTCAAGTATGTGTTTATGACAGGTATGAACTATTAAAGTTGATGTATAATTGTATGAATAGAATGACATTAGTCATTAGAGTAGGTTCAAATGCGAGTTCAGTAGTGTAGGTTGGAATATGAGGTCAATAGTGTTGCACATTAGAAGTATGCCCACCGCAAGGGTCTACCGACAGTTGTGTAACATTATATTATACTGATCTAGGACATATCCAACAATATGACCCATGGATAGTATACGCTTATGTATGGATGAAGGAATACCCCAAATAGATAAAGGAGTCTGCTTAAAAAATAAAAAAGAGGGGGATATTGCCTTGATTGCCATAGCCAATCTAAATGGGATGGTGAGCGAGATCGGGAACTATGCAGATGTGTTTGTACCAAATCAAAAGTAGGGCTGTCATAGGGTGAGAACATCATCAGTTCTTAGAGGTCAATGGGAAAGACAGGATTGCACCTAACTGGTCTTCGCCTCCTACTAGGATATGCCAAATTGGGTAATGCACCGCCATGGTTGTTTGATAGTTTTTTTAGTTAGGGCAAAGCTAGTTAACCTATAAGATATCATTCAAAATGGATGGGGTGGTCCATGGAGCCGAGTCCATAATAGGAAGCAGGCTAAGTAGAAAATCCCCAAAGAGAGATGGAGCACGACAAAATATTTGAAAAGCCGTCACTAGGCACAATGGGAGTTCCTCAGTATGCATGACGATCAATCGTGATATGGTGAGGGCGATGGATCCTCACGGGGTGCTGATTTTGATATACCAACGGAGATAGTATCTTGGTTCATTGGAGGACCATGGTACTTATATACTTATATATATACGTAGCTATAATCTACAACGGTTAGATGGGATGTATTGTATGCAAACATGTAGTCGAGACGACTATTTAAATATTAAAATACATAATAAATGATAGAGAACAATCGGAATAAACGAGTGTTATGTATAAAGTGTATAGTTTTTCCAGTCATTAGAACGTTGTTCTGACCCCCCTCTCATTACAACCCACAGGATACCTTGAAGGACAGGTACTAGTACTAGGCGTATACGACGCTGACAAGGACACTAAACCTTAGAAGTGTCAAATCTTGGTCAGTAGTTATGTGACTTTTTATCTTTTATTTATTCCAAGACGACTTGTATCATTAGTGGTCTGATATGCATTTATTGTTTTATTTGTAGGACACCAAACCAACGATCTATATTTCGGTGGACTTGAGTTTTTGATTTAGTGGAACTTTGGGCCTACTAGGATATAGGTTGTTACAAGTGTTGTTAGAGTATAGCAATACATATATAGGTGCTCTAGCCGTATGTTATTTTAGATGACTTCACAAGCACTTAGAGTTATATTTTTTAAGTATCAAGTGTTGTATGATTTGAAGACATGAAGTAAATGTCGTAAATTGTATATACTTAAGAGGCGATTTTTAAGGAAAGCAATATTCAATGATTTGGAAAAAAATTTACGAAGAGGTGAGATTATTCTTTTCAATCACCATTTGGATTAAAAAAAACAATCTTATTAAGTCAATATTCCAAAGTAGTGGCTTATGCATGCATAATCTATTTTGATATCCGACGCACTTAAAAAAATGCACAATTTAGTCCTAGAGTTTATTGCAGCGATTGACATGTCGAATTTTAGGATGGTAAAAAGTTATGCCTTAGATTCTTTATATTTTATTTTGTATTTATTAGATTTTTTGCTAGTTACATTTAGTTTTTTTTAGCTGTTTAGTTGAAGTAATATTGCGTTCATCAAAATTAAGGCATCATCTATTTGTGATGTTTGTAAATTAAATGGTAATGGAGTATGGGATTCACCTAAGAATTCTAAATGTTAGTCCACCTAGAGGGAAGATGTTGTCTTTTATGGTATTGTCATGCCTATGGACTTAAAGAATAAGTTTATTAAGGTATGTCAACAAGGATGCAACTATTATACATGCACATCCGGTATTAAGTATGGTATCATGGACTTGCGCATTTATTGGAGTTATGGATATACTACTGGAGTTATTGTTACATATGTGAATTTAGTTATTACATGTAGTCGTAGGTGGACCAGGAGGCATAGTTGCACTAAGGCTAATAGTCAGTGGGCATGTTTACGTGTGCTTATTGGAGCTGGTAGACCTTATGAGTTATGATTAGGTGCATACATTTGTGGTTTGTATTCGAAAGGTGGAGATATGCCAGTTGTGAAGTTTGTTTAAATTAAAGTTATACTTGGACATTATATGATTAGAGATACCTTAGCGAAAGTTGAAGTGATATGAAAAAGAATGGAAGCTACATAGGATAGGCATGCACCGAGAGTTTGCAATGACTGATATGGTGTAGATAAAGGACACTCTATTAAGATATGATATGTAGGAAAGTTAGTACCACTCGTCGTTGGGCCTTTCCTGATTTTATAAAGAGTAGAGAAGTCAGCACGCTTGAGTTAGGCTTTCTAAAAAGTTGACGAGCATTCGCACGTGTGCTACAGATCATATTTAAGAACACATGTTAATGATTTAGCTGTTATGGTAGAGCCTGGTCAACATATTGAAGTGGAGATATAAGGCGATTTTAGAATACCCTGTAGGTATTTTCACATCTTAGAGCTTGATGCGAGATGATTTAGGAATAAAGAAATGAAGTTGGTCAAAGTACTGTAAGGAAAAGGTTTAGATGAGAGTTCTTGGGAACTCAAAGAGAGAATACGAGTTTCTCGTGTTGATCTCTCTTCTAATATGTTTCCCTTTTTATTAGCTTGTTGGTTAGTCTGCTTGTTTGGTTGCTTGTATGTTTGCATGGTTGATTTAGATATCTTGTTGATGTAAGCATGAATGTAGTGATACTAGGACTACTTTATGCATGTTCTTATGACATGTTTAGGTTGTTGTGGTTGCGTTATTTGAGTCATACCTTTTTCATATTGTGTTGGCTTCTATGTATATACGTACCAACCTGGGTTAGGTACCTATATTTATGTATGTTCTAACTCAGGCCAGATGATTATATGTATGTTTCTTATTATTTCTTTATATGTGTATTTACTTATTGTTTTTTATGGATGAAATTATTTACTTGCTCTTTGGTATGGTTGTTGCATATGGATGCATGGATATGCATACATAGGGAGAAATATATATATATATATATATATATATATATAAAATATGTGTGTGTGCATATATTAAGATGTTTACAGTCATTCTTGGTTGTTATTACATGTGCAATCATATGGGAGGCCGATTTAGTTGCATCCACACACATCTCATATTATATCATTTTTATTTTATTTTTATTTTTATTTGTCATATGTATTGTATGCCCTAGGTTGGGATTGCGCTTATAAGATGGATATTAGATGGATGTGGTCAAGTTTGTTTTCATATGTTTGTACGCCGGAGAGCGAGTTGCATTGTTCATATCTTAGGATTTCGAGGAAAAAAAAATCTTTTGAGGAGGGGGAAGAGTGCAATACCCCTTAATTATATGGAATTAAATAATTAAATTAAAAATGGTAAAACAATGATTTTACATAAAAGGTAAAAACATAATTCTTTGTTTACCAAATCTAGAATTACGCTTCGGGACCTATCCCATTGTGTCTTAAATGTTTTTTAGTCAAAAAACATATATAACTTGTTGAATTTGATAAAAACCGACCGAAAAGAAAAACGTTGGCTCAGTGACATCTTCGTATATAATAATTTCTAATTTCAACCCTAATACCATTGTTTTCAGCCTATAGATAAATTCTTAACTTTATCTCTTTTGTTAAAAAATATCTAACTTCCACTTAGAAAACCCTACTCCCTAAATCAACCATAATTTGCCCAAATCAAATATAAATTAAACAAATTTCTATGAAACTAATCGCCATGAAGAGAGCTACACAAATGAATCGAAGATATCATGAAATTTAGAGTTTTGAAGATGAGGAAATTATGAATAGCAAGGGAGGAGGATTTCATCAGATCATATAGAATACATGCCTAATTGTTGAATGTGATTCTCCATATTTGAGTATATACGGATAAGTTGTAGTAATTCACCGCTTATGATCTTAAATAAGTTTTTAATGATGAATTAAGATATGATTGATTAGTAATAATTTAATTATACATGATTATGATGTAATATTCATGCCTAGTTAATTAAAAAGGTAACATTGTTTAATGTAATTGAACAAGTTAATCTCTCCTTAATAAAAGAAGTGTAAAACGAAAAACTATCCCAAATTCAGTATATTATATATCAAATTTGTAGCGCTCGATGACATGAATCCATTGGTGGTGTTCTTTCATTGATTGGGTTAACGGATCACTCAAAAAAAGCATAAGAAGTTTGATAAATATGGGCCGTATGTTAAGACTCGACGGTGGAATGGCGACGATGAGACGATGAAGGGCATAATCGTGTAGGGGATGTCAAGGCCATTCAATCCACATGGTTGTATTATGTCATAGGCATTTGATTTTTCTAGAAATCGACTATGAAATGGTGACAGCAACGAAGAGATTTGGCATGGCGAAGGAGCTCGAGCAATTGGTGTCAAGTTGGCGGCGATGAAGCGGAGTCAGTGGTGGCTTTGGATCTAAGAATGGCAGTATGTAGCATCATCAAAATTGATGCAAAGCGTGACATGATTGGGTTTAGGTGAAGTTGCAATGAAGAAGGAACTGTAGTGACGAGAATTAATAAAAGAATTATTTTTTTATTAGTAAATTACGAAAATGCCCTTAATGTTCTAAACCTCGTATCTTTCACGTATAACATCTGTTTCATGCACGGTTCATAGTATTGTGGTTATGATGAGACGATAAACATTTTGGCTTATTGTTTGCTTAGTTCTAAGATGGTAAGGGAAAGCGTCTTATTTGGGTAAATTTATTTTTCATATGTCTAATGGGTCCCACTTAGACATTTTAGTACATAGAGGAGGAAATTAATTCTTGGTTGTACAAGCATTGTTCGGCACACGAGTTAGGGCTTTATCTCTACAGTGCTGCAACTGGGTTGACACGCAAATTGGGGCTCTATTCGGTACTATTCATAAGGTTTGGCAACGATGAGTTAGGGATTTATCCAAACAATGTCACATACAACTCGGCGATGCGAGCATGGGATTTATCCCAATAATGTTGCATACTATTTATCGTGCGAGTTCGATCTTTATTCCTATAGAATGACATATGGCTTGGGGGCCGTAAGTAAGGCTTTTATCCAATAGTGTCACATACGATTTGGTGACTGCGAGTTGGGGCTATATCCCAATAGTGTCACATTCGTTTCATCATGCGAGTTGGAGTTTTATTCCAACGGTGATGCCTATAGTTTGGATCCATGAGTTGGGAGCATAATTCCTAATAGTGATACATGGTGATTAGTCAAGTGGAAATACATGTTTCTATTATACTATATTTGACGTTAGAGTAGTGGACCAAGTAGTGTTTGTTTCATAATGGTCCGGTAGATTAGAGCTTGATGCACTAGGACATTTGTTATTATTTTGGTGTAGTCTTAACACATGTTATCACTAGTATCCCCATAGTATTATATCATGGTTAGTTAATTTGTTGGGTGCATGTAACACATGTTAAGATATGGTTTTCAAGCATAAGTTTTGTTTACTAGCATATTAGTATTATGCAGTTATATGATGCGTTTCACTCGCAAGGCTTATATGTGACCCCCTTTACCATTTTTTTCATTTCAAATATACTCTGATAGGTCGATAAAGAGGACTGATGGTGATTTGGAGGCGTGATGGTATGATGCACATACATTTATTTATCCTGCTATCTACTATTTTTATTCTAGTTATTCCCAGACATTACACTGTTTCCATAAACAGTATATAGAGGAGTTGTAGCTGGAGTTTATTTGGTACCATATTGTTTTATTTATTTGAGATTGTATTATTGATTATTATATTTTATCCCTTCTGCTTTAACTTTTTAAAAATATAAAATATTGCAGATAGCCCTCTGATCTATTTTATATTTTACCTCAAGATGATCCGTCGCTAATGGCATCCGCGATGTCTGCGTCATTCTAGGCATTAATCGAGAAGCCGTATATGGCGGATTGTTACATCTTTAAATCATCACAACCTAGTTCTCGAAAGGTGTATCACACTGTCATATAAATAATATAGGATCATGTAATGATTCGTCCTCCATAACACTCGTAATTCGCAAATACAAGCAACCAAATTTCATAAGTATCACATATAATGTTCTATTAAAGGTAGAATATAAAACTACAATATATAGCATATTTATCTCAGCTATCAACATTCTAAATCTCACGGTCGAAGTAATCAAATATTTTTTAGCATAAACATGTAAAAGTCTAAATGCATATCACATTAAGATACCTAATATCAGTATCATAATACAACATGCAAATGGTACATCAAATCTCATATTTAACATGCCTTAATATATTTATATAGTCTATATGTTAATATCCCAAAAACTGAATAGATATAAACATAGCGGTAAAATGATTATGGCTCTATGGACCTCCTCCAACTAGCAGAAATCTCCATTTCTATTCAACCTTCTCAAAGAATAGATAATAAAGAGGTTCATACATTAAGTCTGGTGAAAAGAAAATATCACTAATCTATATGATTACCAATATGCTACTATATCATGAATAACAACAAATGATAATACCCGAGGTAAATAAACCATGCATCCACCTACATCTTCACTTGCATCCAAAAAGTTAGCACAATTCTATTATAATGCTACTTAAATGATGAGCCTATTATTTACTAATCATTACGACACCAGTCGTGGCTCAACCATCACATAATAGGCTAGTGGGCATCGGGTCTTTGGGTAAGGCCAAGATCCGCTAAGTATAGCCACTAATATAAGACTGGTACCATGATGCTTTGATGCATTGTCAACCACCTATAATCGTATCGAACCCGAATCGATACTAACAAGTCTAACCGCTATATTTTGTTTAACAAAAGGACATATGACAAGTTGTCTAAGGCCAATCACCACTACTACAAAAGTAGCCCAAGGTCTCCCCTTTACTACCGAGATATAACATCTTTTACCTCTAAATTAGTGTGCCCAAACATGCATAACTGAAAAAATCATGCCTCGTTCTACAAATGATCTACAAATATCAAAATCCCAAAGTCGTATCTAAAGGGTACATACTTACTATGTATACACAATATCGTGAAAAATTGTATAATGCAATACCCTGGTTGTCACTTCTCAAAACTACCGGACGACTCTAGAAAGTCCACCGTAATAATTGAATTGCATCTCGAACCGTCGTTGTAGTATTATCTCGTATGACATATTTCCCAAGGCAAGGCGTTCGGTCCTCGAATTCATTGTCTTTCTCTTTGTCAATCCAGACCTGACGAATACCGCATAAATCCCTGAAACAAACCCGATATCTCAAAACTCCAAAATCCAAAACAAAAATTCAACTGTCAAATTGACAGCATTTCAGACGTCTGACCTGGATATTTAGATGTTTAAACTTGATTTCCAATATCTGAACTCAAATTTCAAATGTCCCATGTTTACAATGGAATATTTTAGGATAAACTTTCTGAATTACAAATGTTCGAATCTTCATTTCAGACTTCTAAAAATCTAATTCTTGTGGATTTAAACCTGGATTGGGAATTTCCCACATCGGAAATTAACATTCTCGACTTCTTGTTTTTCTTTTTCTTTCTCTTTCTCATCTTTGACATACAGCTCCGTATCACCAAGACACTACGCATAACATCGTTTGACATGGATTCACGCCTTTATTGTAAATTGTTCGATATTGGGATTGGTGTCACTTCGCACTCGATACAGAACCTTGAGGTAATGAATCGGTTTCACAAGCATTCGAGTTCAACTACTCGATTCACCATTCCAACTCTAAATTTCATTAGAATAACAACTGCAATTATTATAGAACATCTCCTAACCATTCTATCAATTCCCAAACTAACAACCAATCCAACAGTCAAACCTAACACAATACAATTCATATCAAGTTACTAAACACATTCATCCTATAGTCAATCGCTTCTAAAACATTCATTTAAACATGATTCCCATATCTAAAACACCAGTTCAAGTTTAATACTCAAACCCTAACAAACATTGGATATTTCACATTTTTCTTAGCATAATTAATAGTCATGCATCATAAAGTGTAAATCCCATTCAACCAATTTCAAGAAATCTAAGCTCCAATAAAGCCTATTTTGAAGCTCTCCTTTAAACAGTAAAAACATCAGCTGCTAAATTAATGGTGACAATGATTATGCGCATACGTTTGTGATTTGTATTAAAAAGGTGGAAATATGCTGGTAGTGAAGTTTGTTTAACTTAAAGTTATACTTGGGCATTATATGATTAGAGACACCTAAGTGAAAGTTGAAGTGAGATGCAAAGGAATGAAAGCTGCATAGGATAAGCATGCATTGAGAGTTTATAAGGAGTGACATGGTGTAGGTGAAGGACTCGCTATCGAGATATGATATGTAGGGAAGTTAGTGCCACATGTTGTTGGGCCTTTCCCGATTTTATAAAGAGTATGGAAGTGAGTTAGGCTTCTTAAAAAGTTGACGAGCATTCACACGTATGCTATATATCACATTTTAGAACATGGGTTAATGATTTAACTGTTACGGTAGAGCCTAGTCAACATGTTGAGGTGGAGATAAAGGAGAAGTCTAGAATACCCTGTAAGCATATTCACATCTTAGATCATGATGCGAGACGATATAGGAATAAAGAAATGAAGTTGGTCCAAGTACCATGAGGAAAAAATTTGGATGGGAGTACTTGGGAACTCGAAGAGAGAATCCGAGTTCCTCATCTTAAGTCTCTTCCAATATGTTTCCCTTTTAGTTAGGTTGTTTGGTTGCTTGTATGTTTGCATGGTTGCTTTAGATATCTAGTTGACATAGACATGAATGTAGGGATATTAGGATTGTTTTATGCACGTGCTTTTGACATGTTTAGATTGTTGTGAGAAAAATCTTTTGGAGGAGGGGAAAGAGTGCAATACCCCGGCCGTCATTTTACGGAATTAAATAATTAAATTAAAAATGGTAAAACGATAATTTTACATAAAAAGATAAAACATAATTTTTTAACAGGAGCTTGAATTAGACTTCGGGAATCATCCCATTGTGTCTTAGATGTTGAATTCAGTAAAAAAACATATATAACTTGTTGAATTTGATAAAACCGGTGATGATGACAAGCGATTAACCATTATGCTAAAAGATAATTGAAATATGGGGCTTTGCACCGAAGGTTCCTATTTTCGATGTTGTTGTAAGAAAAGTCCCAATAATAATAAATATGTGAATTAAGTCCCTGTTTTTTGTAAATCAGAAAGCGCAAACTATCTTGCGTTTTTTTATAAAAGTGCAAGTTAACTTGCGCTTTTTAAAATTTTAATTTTTTTTGAAAATTTCAAAATTTTTAAAAAAATTTCAAAATAAAAAAGCGCAAACTAGTTTGCGCTTTTCTGGTAAAAGTTGCAGGTTAGCTTGCATTTTCTGTCAGAAAAGTGCAAAGCGCCTTGCGTTCTCTTTTTTTCAAAAAATAGGGACTAAATTTACATACTTATATATACAGGGACTTTTCTTATAACAACATCAAAAATAGAGACATGTAACTCGTTTCTTGTTGAAATATATTACATGGTACATACAATGCTTCACAATTCTTGCATTATAGCACATGTTTTGTATTATTTTTGACTCATATATCTTGCAACAAAGAACATAAACGATATCAACAAACAGGAAGGACTTGGATCTCTCCTTACAAATTCCATTTCTAGCCCCTTCCATCTTCTGGAGAGAAAAGAAAAAATCTAAAACGACAGTAAATTTTTGTAGAAATATCATATTTGTTAGCAAGACCATATGTCCTAAATTTTGAATCATTCCAAACCATAACCCCTTCAAAATTACATTTCAAACTATTGTTACAAATAAATATTTTCAACGAATTGTATTAGCTGGCGATTTTGAAGATGTTAAATATTTTGAAATGTTTTAGAACTTTGTAAAAATGAACGTATTTACTAAAAAAAAAAAAATTGATTTCAAATTTTTTTTACATTAAAAATCAAAGTGAGATGAAAAAAGAATTTATAAGAGAGTGTATTTACATTTCCCAATCTTTTAATGTATATAACGTTTTAGATATGTTTAAATAATCAAAACACAATGTCTGTTGTTTTAATCTTCGCTACACTTGCTACAAATTAACTGATACTTACAATAGATGAAATGCCAGTAATTTTTTTGTAAGTAAAACTTATCTAAAAACCCCTTCTTTTTTCTTTTTTTGGGTGCAAGAGTTTGGATTAAATTTTGATTCAACAGCTGACGTTCAATAATTTTTGAAGAAAGTGCATGCAGCTCAATATGATATTTGTTTAATAGTTGTTCTTACTATATCGCAAACAGTTATTTTCTATTTAAACAAAAAGTGTGAAAAGAAAACAGCTTCTTATCCATATATATATAAGCACCACTTAACTACTGAATAATCCACTAATTTAACAAAGAAAAGAAACATAATCAATCAACTTAACTACTAAATAATCCACTAAAATATGCTTCCAATCCTTTTTTTTTAATACATAAAAGGCCTGTCAAATCCGAAACAACAAATTCCAAATCTTTAATACCATCTACATTACATTACATGTTGATGCTTCTGAGAGGTTACTGAGTTCATGAACAATTTCACCTATTACAGGCCTTCTATCAGGATCTGCCTGCAAACACTTCTCTGTTAAATTTGCAGCTTTAGTGTACTCATCTCTTGGGAAGATGCCTTCAAGCAAAGGATCTGCCAAATTCAGCAGTGCCTGCAATATAAAATTAATGTTACAAAGAATATATGTCTGCACATGCAATTACGATTTTGAAGAGGACAAATTTTTGATCTAAGCTTGTGCAGAAAACATATGCCAATAATAGGCACCATTTAAAACTTACTGTAAAAAGGACTCTTTTTCAAATATCGAATCGAAACTAGATTAAAATCATGAACTCTGTGTTCAAAAATTTAAGGGATTCACCCACATGAGTAGCATAATTGGTTAGAGCATACAGCATTCACATGTAAAAACGAGGGTTCAATTATATCCTAGTATACTTAGGTGCTAGAAGTTTTGCTCTACTTTATATATAAAAGACTTCCAAGTATGTAATAATGTAAAGGATAGATTTCTCCATTACATTGAAATAGCTACTATTTTCAATAACGAATTTGATATTTGAGCTTCTCTACCTTAAACTACAGAAGAAGTAAAAAAACAAAACAAAACAAAAATAAATAATAATAAATAAATAACGAAAGAAAGAAAGAAAAGAATAGAAACCTTCTTTTATATTTATATTGTTTTGAAAGAAATGAAATTCAAATTGAATATCTAGATATTTATTTAGTGTTTCAGAATGAATTGATTGTTTATTTTTCCCAATTGCAACTTAACTTGAGTTTTATATTAAAATCTGAGGATCAAATCATATTTGGAGAAACACGGTCGAACCTAAATTTAATTCTTCTTTTATTAGTTGATTTCCTATATAGGGAGAAAAACAGTTAATATCATTGTTTTCTATATCAGAATTGACTTTGAGCATTATTTATAGGTTGAAAAACATTCAAATATGGCCACTGACCTAGTGTCAGATATGGCCATTGTTTAAATTTTGATAATACAACTTAAAATCACAAAACTTCACTATGAATTTTGGAACTAGGCATGGCAGCTACTCCATCTATAGAAAATTCTTGGGACAATCGCAACTTAAGCTATCTTTGATTATAACTTATGAGCAGCATTCAAATACTTCTAGTCTTCTTATGTTTTTTGCAAACTGATCAAAATATAAAGGTTTTAAATTCTTGTAATTCTCACCACCAATAAGCAAACAGTCAAATAGGGTCGAGCTATTGCTAGTAGCATGCACATTACATATTTACATTCAGATCTATGAACGAAGCAAAAGTTCAATGCACAGCCTTTATTTTTAACACTTAAAGACAAGCATGATAAGAAAGCACATACCGAAGCAGAAAAATCTTTATCTTCTCCCTTGACAAATTCACCAAATCTCTTTCCAGTAATAATTTCAAAAAGCACTGCTCCAAAACCATATATATCAAATTTAACATTCAATGTTTGCGTTCTAGCATATTCAGGAGCAACATATCCACTAGATCCCACTACAGTTATTCTACCAACAGGTTCAGCATCAACTGGTCCTTCCTCGGCCAATGCAAAGACTGATAGTTTTGCATGGTACCCTTCACTAAGTAATATATTTGAGCATTTCAAATCTCTGTAAATAAGTGGCGCACCCCGCTTACAATGCAAATACTCCAACCCATGGGCAACACATAAAGCTATTCTCATTCGGGTGTTCCAATTCAGAGGTGGCATTTCTGAATTACGGCCTGTGAAAGTCGAAGAACATGTTGTCATATATGTATTGATCATTAGAAAGCATATTCCATATAGAAGTTATATGATAAATCTTTTGAGTTAAAATACAACCTTCTTCATCTGTTGATTTCCACCCACTGTTTTTTGTACTCACTTATACACAACTAATGATGGAACAACTTAACGAATATCAAATCGAAATTGATTGGGATGAAATGTATGCAAGGGACTTTATATAGATTACTCCCACGATGAGATTGTATTAATTATGCCATGTTGCATAAGTTACATGATATTCAGAAGCATGTTATATTGTAGTGTGTTAAAGGTCAGGTCTTCAGTCATATGGTAAATCATTAGAAATTTGCATGCATATCTAAGAATACAAATGTGGTATTTACCGAAGAGATGGTCATCCAGTGATCCAAGAGGCATGTACTCTAATACTAAAACTCTTTCAAAAGGATCGATACAATATCCAATAGTACTAACAAGGTTAGGATGATGAAGCCCGACTAACATCCTCGCTTCAGCAAGAAATGCTTGTAAACCATGACGGCCGTCAGCATTATTACAAAGCTTCTTTATAGCCACAAGCTATTAACATAACAAAAAGTTTGAAAGATATATTATTACATATATGTTGATAATTAGCTCCATAGCAGAAATAAACCTCAATTTTCCATGACACAATACATAGCTTTAAGTATACCTGATCAATGTGCTTGAAGGATCCTTTATAAACTGGACCAAATCGGCCTCTTCCCAATAAATTATGATCACTGTAACTATTGCAGGCGGCAGCCAATTCAAACACGTGAAATATCCTCGAATAAGCGGCTGTTCAATCCAAACAAACGTTAGCAATGGAAAATTTTCGTCAACCATTGTCTACTCCGAGTCTAAACAGAAGTAAAGAAATTTGTTTATCACGGAAAAGACTTAAAGTAAGCATTTGACTTCAAATTGTTAATAAGAGGCCACATAAAGGACTTAATTTAAGTATATAAATTATATACAATCTATAAATGAGTATTTCAATCAGAAAGGTCTTTCAAAATTCAATTACTTAAATCAGCTGTTATTATTAACCAAAACAAAACAATAAAAACAAAAAAAATTTAAAAAGTAAAGCATGGAAGGTTCTTTTCTTTTGTGAAAAAAGAAAAAGAAAATATAACACATTGAAATGGTATTTTCCTTAAAAGAACTAAGAAATATGTTTTCTCTTTTAAATGTGCAAGGTTTCTACATATGTTTAAATAAAAAATCATCCGGAAACAATTTTGTCCACATAAAATCCAAGAATATGTTTTCTGTATAAATATAAGGTTTACCGCTACAATTGACACATGTATCAAATGTAAATGCAGTGAAAATCATTAAAAAGAGGTCATATTCATACCTTAAACTATTCAGTCTGAAATCAATGCATACATTTGATGGTTGTAGAATAGTTCGCAGTGGACTTCTTTGTTAACAACACATAATGGAAAATCTTTACGTTTCAACTACGTTTACACTATCCAGGAAATGTTCCCATGTAGTATCAAATAAAGTCAGGGATTTCTTGAAGAATACCGTAGCAAAAATATGAGAAACCGACCTTTATATATAGTTCATTTTTGAAATCAAACCAAACACAGATGAGAAGAATGGGCAATTCTTTCCTTATAGGTTTCAAGTCAGCAATGACTTAAAAAAGTTGTCAAGTAAAAGCGTCACCAAGATCATAATTTCCGTTGATGTCGTAAAATATATTTCAAGAACTGAAATATAGATGACTAGATGAGTTTCTTAAATCAATGGTACAAAGAAGGGAATGAAAATCAAAATAAAGATCTATCAGACATTAACAAATCATAAACAAGGACAAACATGGAAAATCTTTGAGGAATTTTTAAATGGTAATACCTGAACTTGCACTGGCCTGATTTCTCTGATCATCTGATTTTGAAATGCAAGAACCCATTTCCAGAAATAGATTAAGATTAAGAGGGAGGAAGGAGAAGGATATATTTATTTGAAAATAAATGAGAGCGGGATGAAGAAAGCAAATGATTAATCTTTGAGTACCATCAACTGTGTTCAAAATTGATGACCTTATATACGTACAATAAAACTGATACGTAAAATTGTGTCTATGCTTATTATCACTTTGCACACTGCAATGTAATGTAATTATGTAACATATGTGAATAACAGCGTTAGCAGCGCATTAATAAGTCCATTGTCACATCCATTTTCCACTAAATACTTCAAAATTTATACTGAAATAAGGAGATTGCTATCTCCAAAAAAATAACTTCTGAAAAAGGAGAAGTTTATTTGATTACTTGATCAATGTAGAGGAATCAATAACTCTATGGTCAATATTTACACTACTAGAAAATGCCTTAATACCGACAGCTGGAACCGACGGCTTCCGACGGCTAATTTCCGACGGTTTTCGACGCGCCGTCGGCGGCCGTCCGAAACCTGCGATTATAGGTTCAGCCGAGAGCTCTTCTTCCTCCTTATTTCATACGAAAATTAAACCCAAAAATCCTCAAATTCCTTCTCCAAGCTTCCAGTCCGAGATTTCTAGCTTCCGGATCCTCCACGGCTGCCTAATCAAACTCCATTACCCTTAATCACATGTATAATATCTTATTTTTGTGAAAAATTCAGTTTTTACCGTAATTCTAGATTTGCATAAATTGATATATTAGGGCGAATTAGTGATTGCAATTGTTTCCAATAGCGTAATAACGGTTTATATCATCATATGGTATACGTATTTCATCTTTTATCGTGAAATTGTGAAAATCAAGTATACTTTGTGGTTGTTCATGTATATGTAAATTGTTGTGTATTCCTTGATTCTACGATTGTATACGTTAGTTGGAATAAGATAAAATGAATGAATGAACTAGGAGTATTATATTGTGCACGTATTTACTTATGAAAAAAATGCATTGCTCTAAATTATAATTGTGTGTATTGAAAATGACAAAAATGTTAAACCAGCTTTAAGTTGATGTAATACGTCGAATAAATGTGTTAAATTAATATATATTTTTGTAAATGTGAACAGTGAGTAAAACTGTATTTTTTCATGAAATGCGCGCATGTAACTGACAAATGTCCCTTAGAGAGTTTTTGGCCCCCTCTGACGAGTGTTGTACATGATCGTTGTATAAATATTCGTTTTTTTCGAAAAACGACCATTTATTTTCATCTAGTACAATGTTTGTCGGATTTGTCCCTGTATTGGACAAGTTATGAACACATTAAGCATTTACATTTTGTATACTACTTCGTCTCAAACGGTTCATAAAATTTCGACCTAACTTTTCTTTTTTGTTTCCCGCGTACACGCATTTGTGTACAATGCAGGGGACAAAAGGGAAATGCTGCCGAAACTTTGTTGAATCGTTTGAGACGAAGTAATATACGAAATATAAATGCTTACTGTGTTTGTAATGTGAAGTAGGATGCCTGACCAATGAAAAAAAATTATATAATTTTTTATATCGATACTTTAAAAAATAAAATGTGTCATACTTGAAAATATTTTTAATTTTGTGAAGTTGTTCAAATTCAAATATTATACGACCATGAAAATAATCTTTTTCGAATTTGTATTCTTCAAAATAAATATTAAATTTTGAACTTCTCATTTTGTCAAATAGGAAAAATGATCGATTATTTTGTTGATCGGAGGAGATGGATGTATCAAAGAAAAGGACTGAGGGGCTCAATAAAAGAAGATTTTTATAATGGTATAAATGTGTTTGTTGAATTCGTTTTAAATAATAATGGAAACGATCCAGAAATTCGTTGTCCGTGTAGTAGGTGTAGACATTTGAAGTATTTGTTACCAGATATTGTGAAAGTTCATTTGTGCCAACACGGTTTCGCACCCGAGTATTATGTTTGGAAACGGCATGGAGAAGTTGTAGCAAATACTTCTGTAGAGTCTGGAAGTGTCGTTAACGAAATAGTTTCGACGACCCGTATAGAAAATATGGTCGAAGATGCAACACGATCAATATTTCATATGGTTGAAGTTGACGACGATGATGGAAATGTTGAAGAACCAAATACTGAAGCAAATTTTTTTTATGATTTACTAGATGCTGCTAAGAAATCTATTTGGGATGGTTGTAAAAGTGGCACTCAGCTGTCAGTAATCGCATAATACATTGCGATGAAGTCAAAATACAACATCACTGAAGCTGGGTTTACGGCTGTTGTACAAACTGCAAAAGGACATATGCCGCTCGATAATCTAATGTGTGAAAATCACCACGAAATTAAAAAAACTTATGTCGGCTTTTGTTTTACCTTATCAGAAAATAGATACATGTTTAAAAGGCTGCATGTTGTTTTAGAAAGAAGACGCAAACCTTAAAAATTGTAAAGTTTGTAACCAGGAGAGATACAAACCAAGAAAAAAAGAAGGGGAAGAAAGTTCTGTACAAGCGTATGCATTACTTACCCATAACTCCAAGACTTCAAAGATTATATGCATCTTCTGTAACTGCATCTAATATGAGATGGCATAGCGTGAGAACGGAGGAAGAGAGTACGTTGACACATCCGGCCGATGGAGAAGCACGGAAGCATTTCGATAAAACATATCCAAATTTTGCAGCGGAGATTCAAAATGTTAGATTAGGATTATGTACGGACGGTTTTTCTCCATTTTCTCAATTTGGTTCTAAATATTCATCCTGTCCCATTATCGTCACACCGTATAATTTACCTCCATGGATGTGTATGAAAACGCAATATATGTTTCTTATTGTTGTCGTTCCTGTCCCCGACGATCTGACACAACGAATCCATGTATATTTACAACCGTTGATTGAGGAGTTAAAAATACTGTGGAACGAAGGAGTAGAAACATACGATGTGTCCAAGAAGAAAATTTTTCGTATGTTTGTTTCTTTGTTGTGGACTATAAGTGATTTTTCTGCCTATGCAATGCTTTCGGGATGGAGTACTGCTGGTCGTCTAGCATGTCCATATTCCATGGATGAAACACGAGCGTTCTCTTTACCTCATGATAAGAAAATTTCATGGTTTGACTGTCATCAATATTTTCTCCATGTAAATCATCCCTTCAGAGGAGACAAGAAAAACTTTCTAGCTAATAGAGTAGAAACCAGACAACCACCGACGATATGGTCAAGCGAAGACATATATGAACTTGTTAAGGACTATCCAAAGATATATGAAACTGGCGAGCAAACAGAAATTGAAGGCAATTCAATTGTTCATAACTGGTGCAAACAAACTATTTTTTGGGAGTAGCCATATTGGAAACATCTTCTGCTTCGTCATAACATAGATGTGATGTACAATGAGAAAAATGTATTTGATAATGTTTTTAACACAATTTTGAATGTGGAAGGGAAGACGAAGGATGATTTGAAATCAAGACGCGATATAGAAGAATTATGCAAACGTCCTGAGCTTTATATGAAACCAAATGACAGTAGAAAACCCAAAGCATGTTATGAATTAGATAATAATCAAGTTAAAGCTGTGTTAAAATGGGTGGAAGGGTTAAGATTTCCTGATGGGTTATCATCAAATCTTCGTAGATGTGTTGACTTTAAAAATGGTAGATTGAGCGGAATGAAAAGTCATGACTGTCACATAATGATGGAAAATTTATTTCCCGTAATGTTCAAAGAACTACTACTGTTAAAAGTTTGGAAGGTAGTAACGGAGCTTAGTATGTTTTACAAAGAGCTTTGTTCGACTACTTAAAAAGTGCAACGTTTACGTAAACTTGAAATGGACATTCATATATTGCTTTGCAAATTAGAGAAAATATTTCCGCCAGGTTTTTTTAATGTAATGGAACATTTACCTGTTCATCTCCCATCTGAAGCACGACTTCGAGGTCCTGTTCAATATGGATGGATGTATCCATTCGAGAGGTATGAAATATGTTATAACGTAATTTAATTGCATTTGAAAGATGAAGTTAATATAAATTAATTTTGCATAGATATTTGAATCATCTGAAGAAAAAAGTGAGGCAAAAAGCACGAGTTGAAGGTTCGATATGTAAATCTTACATCGAAGAAGAAGCTACGTTCTTTTTCTCTCACTATTTCAGTGACCATGTGAATATTTCATTTCAAAGTGTTCCTCGTAATGATGAAGGCGACGAACAAGAGTCCTCTCAAGCAATGTTATCTATTTTTAGACAACATGGTCGGCCTTTTGGAAAATGTGTAAAAGTATGGCTAGGCGATAGAGATCTTCATGTAGCACACACGTATATTCTTCTAAATTGTGCCGAGGTTGCACCTTTTGTTAGGTAATCTGAAATAATAATTTGTGTTTTATTCTTTTCTATAATGCATGCACGTGTATAACCTAATGTAATAATTTGTTTATATAAACAGTGTTTATGAACGTGAACATCCGAATGGAGATCTCAGTAAAGTCAAATTACGTTTATGAGCCGAGAAATTGTGTTGTTGACGAAGGGTTGAAACATCTTGCGATGGGACCAAAAAGAGTGGTCAAGACATATCCAATATATTTCGTCAATGGATATAAATTTAACACCAAAGAATACGGTGCAGAAAAATTAACAAATAATACTGGTGTATTTTTTAAAGGTAGCGACGATGCAAAAAATCACTTAAATGATTTTTATGGCGTTCTAACACAAATTTTGCAACCGACATATTTCTCACGATCCGCGGAGGATATGTTTCTATTTAGATGCAATTGGTTTAGCAATGTTCCAGGTTATGGAATTAATGTGCACAAGGATTATAATCTTATCAAAATAAAGTATACATCGCACTATCACAAGTATGATACTTTTGTACTAGCCAAATAAGTATTGCAAGTTTATTACACTCCTTATCCGTCTCTAAAAAAAGATAAAGCAGATTGGTCTGTAGTTTTTAAAACAAAGGTCAGATTCACATTCGATGGGAAGAATATTCCTGACGAACAAGCTTATCAGGCAGATCTTGAGAAAAGTAACGAAATAATAATTACAGACGATCATACAGATTTTGGTCCTTTGATCAATGAATCAAATGTTTTGGTAGAAGCGCTTGACAGTGCAGAGGAAAATATCGTCGAAAATGAGACCGAATCTGAATCAGAAGACAATGATGACTGATATAAATCTGAATCTGTTTTTTTTGAAATTGATGTAACTATGTTGAATTCTTGATGTATTATGAAATTGATGTAACTATAAAAACCAATCCGTTTACCATTGTTTACATGTTTTACGTCATTTCCATTTGTCATTTATTTAGCAATTTTTATTAAAAATGCAATGAAATCTGCTTATCGTCGGAAGAGTACACCCATAATGAATCAGGTATAACACATTTCCATTTCTATTTCCATTTCAGTCATTAATTAAGAAATTTATACCGTTGATGTCATTTTCATATGAAATATATTTCATTATCATGTTATTATTCTCTTATATAATGATGTGTATATGTCACAGGTTTATCATTATGTCATATAGAGGCGGGAGCTCTTCCCGATCGTCAGGAGGCGATGGCAGTGGCCCATCTCAAGAGCCACAGCGTCCAGTAGTTTCGTTAGTCCCTAGAGCAGAGGGGTAAGAATTAAATTTTATTCAGCATCTTATTTTTTTAGATATACGTACGTACTTATCTATATCATATTTAAAAACAGGGGGTTCGACCTACTTCCATCGAAGGTTGTGCTGGTTGTCTCTAGAACTTCTTATCGCAGTAGGATGAGTGTTTGCTGGCCGAAGTGGGATAACATCCCTCCTCACATCATAGAGTGTATATGGCAGGATGTCCTAGTATGTATATTTTTCTGTTTTCCATTTTTAATTCGTTTTTGTCGTTTTTCTACTGTTTATCGTTTAAAGTGTAAACTTTTTTTTTACTTTTTATCGTGAAATACAGGCTGAGATAGACATCCAGACCGACGATATGATGCTGGCACGAGGATACTAGATGAAGAAGATGCGCAAGAACTACAGGGACATGATATCTGAGATTAAAAAATCTGGTAAGAAACCATGGTGGATGGGAGAGAGCGTGTGCCAAGCTTGGTTGAGATACTGGAAGACGGACGAGGCGAAGGCAAGTATACTAAATTTTTTTGAATTATTAATTTGACATGATCGAAAAATAATGTATCAAATTTTGAATGTACATGCAGAGTCAGGTAGAAACTCTGCAAATAGAAATAAGAATCCCGTTACTCATCGCCGAGGATCGAAGTCGTTTCAGCAGTATCGCCAGGAGTTGGTAAATTTACCGAATAATAAATTTAAATAGTTTATGCTATATGATTTTAAATGTATAATAATTTTATATAATAATCAACTTCAGGAAGCCGAGGCACATGTTCCTATCAGCTATATGGACGTGTTCACCCGTACGCATGCTGTCGAGCATGTTAATCCAGACGAGACTGTTTCGTATACAGGCAGGACGATAAATCCAACAAAAGCCATGTAAGCATATTTAATTTTATCCAGTATTAGTAATTGTTTTAATTTTTAAACTATAATGAAATAAGATATGATATTATTAATTTGTTAATGCGGGAGAAGTTTATGGAGCAGCAGTAGAAACTCCTTGCTAATACGGGTCGAGATCAGCTGACGACCGATGAGGAGGACGCTATTTTTGAGTCTGTTATGGATCCAGCAGAGCATGGTCGACGATACGGATTTGGCAATCTAGCGGTAAATAATTTACTTTTTCTTAAAATATTTCAAATATGATATTTTGACCTTTTCAAAACAATAAACTTGGATTTTATTCATTTTTCAATTATTGCAGGCCAGTAGTCAGAGTAGGGGACGACGGAGTAGAGCTCAGAGAAATCTAGCAGATATAGCAGAATTGCGGACTAGAGTGTCTCAGCTGAAGGAACAGAACCACCAACAGGCCATGCAGACCACACAGTTGTTAGAGTACATGCAGCAGTTTTGTGGCCGCTTCCCTTCCTCGGCTGGATCTGGATCTGGTGGAGATTGATTCATTGCTTGTTTGCTTGTTTGTTCGTTCAGGTATGTTTTGTTTTAGTTTAGAATGTTTTGGTAGACGGCGTAGGTAATTATTGATTTATGTATAATTATGTTTGATGCACTTTGTTCTGTGGTTGTATGAGGATGTGGATGAGTTTGTTGATGAATTTGTGTATTAATAACATGGTAGAACATTTATTGTTATGATTATTGTTAATGTTGGAATAGTTATGTATATTATGTATTTTATTTTGATGTAATTTTATTTATTTGTGTGTTTATTGAATATTTTGTAGTTTGGGTTTTGATATTTGGTTGGATTATTATATATTGGATTGTGCAGTATTGATATCATAGTGTTTGGAAGAGAAATGTGGTTGGAAGGCTATATTTGCAGCGAATTTTAAAAAGCAGATTTACAACGGCTTCCGACGGCTTACGGCTCAAAATTTCCGACGGCTTCCGACGGCAACCGGCGGCCTGTAGCACATTATTTCCGACGGATTCCGACATTTGTCGGGATCCGTCGGAAACCGTCGGAAGCCGTCGGATTCCGTCGGAATCGTGTACGGCAGCCTCCGTCGGAAGCCGTCGGAAATACTGCTCCCCGATGCAGTATTTTCCGACGGCTTTTTCCGACGGCGGCCGACGGTTTTCGGCCGTCGGAAATCGTTTTTCCGCTTGTAGTGTTAAGATCGGTTAAAATGCAAATCTGCAATGCCATTGTCATCCTTATTGTAATTAAAATAAGGCGACAAAAATGCATAATTTGTTTTGATGAATAACATGCTCTATGCTAGGACCAAAACATGATACGCAACTGTAGTATAGGATTAAAATATAAATACATCACTTATCTATGTTCTTCAAGTTCTTCTCTACATAAATCATAATTAATCCATTTTTTGGTACCATTGTTCTAGTAATTTGTCCCAACTGTGTGTCATTCAAGGTTATAAACAAAACTTGCAGCTTCGCCTTGATAGAATTAGGGTTTGGGTTTTCATGTTTGAAGACGATAACGATAATTTGTAAATTGAGGTAAGTGGAGTGAAGTATGAAAAGAGGCAGCGGTGTTTACGTTTGCGGACGATTGGTTTTTTAACGTTTGCGGACAAGCGGACATTAAAATTATTATATCAATTTTTCTTTGATGTGATGGTTTACCTCATACTCGATCTTTAATTGGTCTCTAATTAAAAACTCATCCGCAAATATTCTAACCTCTAAGGTTTACGAACAAAGGATCGGTCTGTGGAAACGGTAATGGAAAATTATGTCTGATTGAAAATACGTGTACATAAATTTTACATCAACATTTTCTCAATATGCATTCCACGCTTGAAATTGAAGATGAATTTGTAGACAACTAAATACGTCGGACTTATTTTTATTATGTAGAACTTAATTTTTGCATCCACAACCCTTTTGTAAATACCACTCTCCACTTTGCTTCAGTCACATTTCACTTTCTTCATTTCTAGTCATAAAACCAATCTTCACAAATGACTTCAAAAGAATAATTTTTTTTTTCTTGGAATACTAAGTTGTACATTTCATCCACAAAAATTTGCATTAAAGAATTATCAAATATCGAAAAAAAAAGAAAAAAATTGAATTTCTCAAAAGATTGCTGATTAATTTAATGCGTCGTAGAAAACAACTCAAGTATTAAATACAACGGCTATAAAAAATAAGCACGATAATAATCGAAAAGAGTTCACAAAACGTAAGAAATTACGCAACAAAACAGAGGCAGGTTGGGATATTTAAAGGAACACGGGCTCATGATTACGATTGCTGGGCTTATCAAGTCAAGGTATTTTTCATAATTTCTAACAATTTTTTTCCAATTAGTAAGTAACTTTTTAAAATATCTGTCGGGAACTTGGTAATATTATTCCAAAATGAAGATCTGCACCAATAACCTTTCTGGATTATTTGGATCAAATATTTAAAAGTATTGTCATTGGAAAAAACATCGTGATCTCCGTGCAGGTTGATCCTCCTACCATTGAAACAGAGGATAAAGTGCAACCTGAGTTTCAAAGTACGGTATAAAATCCCACTTCAAATGTCGTTTGGGAAGAGAAGCCCTTACCTCTAGAATGTAATGATCCTTTGACTTCACAACAATTTCAACATTCATAGCAAACATCGATGTTGATATGGACAATTCTTCTTCAGTGCGTCGTTCTGCCGCTGTTTATTCCACTGCCCATGCTAACCGAAAACGCACACAACAGACATTTCGCGACGACGTTCATAACATGGTAGAAATGTACTACATATCAAAGTTGGTTTGGTTTTTACACCTCTTTATAAAATTGTTAAACCACACAGTCATGAAACACTTAATACAAATTTTCATCTTTGAAAATATAAACTTAGAAACTTTTGTATTAAATTCAAAAATTGCTTGGTTTCCATAAGGAGCCTTGAAAAATTTCTCACTTTAACCAACTTTAATTGTATGCGTCTAATGCTATAATTTAAAAAGTAGTTTGTTTAATAAATTCAAAAGTCAATGTTAGCAATTTAAGAAAATCATTTCCTTAAAATAACACATTATTTCATTCTTTTCAAATAATAAGAATCAATCTTATAATGCATTAATAGTCATTAGATCAATTTTTTTCTTTTTACGATAGAGATTCACTTCTTAAAAGGAAGGATTTTTAACTCAACCCGTTTTTAACTCTTGCATTTAAAAGCTCAATTGTTATATCAAACCATTTTTGAAAAATGCATTATTACAATGTTTTTATAACGTCTTTTATAACTTTAATAGAAATGGAGTAGATAAAGATAACTTTCATCATATTATTCTTTCTGTTTCCACTTTCAGTCTTAACAAAGACTCCAGTAGCACATGAGTGGACTTTTAAAAGATATGTGCAATTAAAACATATATATATACATACATATATATATATATATATATATATATATGGAAACTATCCCTTTTTTATCCTATATTATTTCTAATTAGATTACTAGCCTTATTTTAATATAAATTCCGCACTTTGTTTCTATTTAAATTTCTTCGATCTAAGTTGCTCTTATTTTAAACGACTTCTCTCTATAGCTCTTTTTCTCTTTAATTGTTTTCTTTATTGGATTATTGCAGCGCGTTCATCTACTACTTTAGCCATTGGGTTTTTCTTCGGTAACATGAAAAGAGATACCAAACGTATATCTCTATTTCAGTTGTTTTTCTACATATTTTTCTTATACGAGAATATTTTTTCCAATCTTCATTATCGGGCATCCTTACCCTTCTATTCTCTTTACCCCATTTAAATCAAGCACCATTTTAATTTATTTAACCCTTAAAAAAGAATTTTAGAACTTTGAATTAATAAATATAGAGGAATCATTGAGCCAAATATACACTTTATTTTCCATTTACTTCAAAAACGAAAAGTTTCCTTACCAAAAATCTTTAATTCGATTTTTTTTAACCCAACCATTTTTAAACATCACTAGGAATCGCTAAATAAGAATTTAAATTTCTAAATTTTCTTATATATATTTTGAAAGATTATTTTACGTAGGGAAAAATTTAGTATTTATATGCCCTTCAAAAATAACAACTTTTCAGGAATAGGGTTCTTCCATTTTTAAATAATTTCTTTGAAAATCATTTCAAATAATTTAGGAAAATTTTAAAATCTTTAAATAAATTTTTTTAGATGGGTTCGGACTTGAAAATGATCTTATTTGTCATTTCCTTTGAAATTTTCTTCTTTTCAATTATTCTCAACTTATCTTCATTAAGAATATATCAAGATGCGGTTATTATCTTGAGGTGGTTAATGCACATCTTCTGTGGGAACTTGCTTAATTATTACTTGCAGATATCTACAATACATAGACTCTTACTCCATCTTTCTCTGGATGAAATGTACATCATCAATCGGTAATTCAACAAAACCCACAATAATAGGGCAGTTTAGGCCTGACAAAGAAGTCAAGTACCATCTAGCTCTAGGGACCCTTCTATATGTCATGCTCATGCTCTTCTTAATCAATACCTTACGGTACATTCCATGGGATAATCGAGGTAGGTGCACAAATTTAACTTTATTTATTGTTCCAACTCATAGTTTTTTATCTATCTTTTTAGAATATGGTCGCAACTACTTCTATAGTTAGAATTCATAGAGTTTGGCTATTATATATATATATATGTGTGTGTGTGTGTGTGTGTGTGTGTGTGTATGTATGTATGTATGTATGCATGTGTGTGTATATATTCATGCGTGTGTAATTATAGGTAAAAATACAAACACATTTATTCAGCGTATTCCATTTTTATATCGCTTAACTTAGGCTCTGAAACCAAATGTAACAACTCGCACCTTATTGGGCCTAATTTTCGACTGAATCAAAAATCCAAGTCCATTAGGGTATGGATTGTTGGTTTTGTAACCTAAAATAAATATAAGCATATCAGAGAGCTTCCTCCATAAACTCATATCGAAAAAGTAAAATATAATAGAACGTATATACTGATTAAGGGTAGTGCCTTAGAACCGACATTATTCCTTGAATATCTAATTGTCTTGTCAATGTTGAGCATGAATGAAAAGACCTGTCCACTTACTATTCCAGTCTTGCACCAGTATTTTCTCCCTTTAAATCTACCATGTAAGTTGTAATGAGAAAAGGTCAGAACAATGTTATAGTGACTGGTAAATTACATAATTTATCCATAACACTTGTTTATGCTGATTGATTTTTATTTAAGTGTTATGTCTATTATTCACTGTTTATCAATTTAATTTCATTTGTGCCTACGATATATCAAACCCACTTTGATATATAATTATATATATGCATATATGTATAAGCATTGTACTATCCAAAAAGAAACCTTGGCCACTTAATACTTCTTAAATAGAGAGGAGGCAGACCCAACGGCTACTTAATACCTCGACCTTGAAGCAAGCCCTCCCATAACGTAATTGATAGTCAACCAGCCTAACTATGAAGGCCGATGACATCTAGATACAACTTTATAATTTTATTAGTCGTATTGTTAACACATCTTAATGACTTATCTAAGGGTTAACTAGCTCACCTCCGACAAACAAATATTCAATTAAAACTTTGACTTTCTTGCATATCCCACAAGGATTCCATACTAATAGGAAGCAAAATCCATCAAAACGTAACCCAAGTCTTTGCTAACGACCACGCGAGACTGCTGGTAGTCAAAGCCTATAAGCTAGCCCTACTCCTAAATCCGTTTTGCCAACAACACTGGCATAATCCACTGGCCCCTATAGCCAAAATTGTGGGTGGACTTACTTAATACAAGTTAAGGAAAATGCCCGATTTGGTTACTTAATACATCCGGTTTGACAATAAAGCATACCTCATTTCCCAGTTAGGCACTATCGTATATTATTTAAGACTTCTTAAATAAGAAGAATATAGTCCTAACTGCCGTTTAATATCTCAATCCCTAAAGCAAACCCCTTGACATCCCTAGAGGAACTAGGCCATCAAATACTTCAAACCCAAGGCGAACCCCTGGTATATTTTCCCCAAACCTATACGCGAATGTCTATCTCCATCCTCATGGGACCTATAGATGGATATATCTCACATCAATAGTACGTATACACAACTGTTGGTAGCCTATAAGTGAAGGGCAGACTTTCGTTGTGTGACTCTTTTGAACTTGTATTCCAACTCATACTAAACCAAGCTATTCATAACTAATCTAAATATAGGGCTAAGCCCACTAATTGACGTCCATCATAAACATATTAGTGAGGCCATATAATTTCCACCATGAAAATTATTATGCCTCTTAAGTTCATTTATTAGAATTCGTTTATTTACTTGCTATGAACTTATTCTTTATCTTATAAATTTATTTCTTTTATTCTTCATTTTCATTTATGTCAATTAAATTCGATTTATTTCTTTACTTCCAGTTAATTATCTTTTATAAACGGTTATTATTATTCAAATTGGAAAATCACTTCCTTATTTTTTTCTTCCATAAATGTCAATTTTAATTCTGTAATGACTCTCATTGACCACATTTATGTCCCCATTTGATTTCTGTAACCTCCTATTAACTGCATATTTATTGCATGTTAATAAGTCAATCATTATTAATTAATATTAGAGGTATTACCCTCTTCTTCCATTACAACCTCCCAACCCTTCGATCTATCATGTTATTAATATTTATTTTTTTTACTTGTAATTAATATTAGAACTAACGTATAGTTATTTATTACACTTTATCCTTCATCTTAAGTATATTTATATTTTTAATTAATAGATGTAGCTATATGTTTATATATAAATTTTTATTTTTTAATTCTTTAATTTCTACGTTTAGGAATTTCAAAATATATACATATGTGTACATTATACAAAGAATATTCATTTCATATTTTAATATATTGGAGTTATCCTTCCCTAAAAAGAAAATTATTACCGTTATAACTTTAACGATCTAGAATTTCACCACTTTGATTTATGAATATTTAATTAATTTTAAATATTCAATATATAGATTTTATAATGAAAATAAAAATCTTTTAAATAATAAATAATGATGGTGAAATAGTTTCTAAAATTTGTTTATAAAAATATATAGGTCAAAGAAAAATAGAAAATGTGACCGGAATTCTTTTTCCAAATTTTCGACTTCTCATTGGCTAAAGGTAATCGGAAACGTGTTGAACACTGATGAAAATATTTATATAAATATATAAATAATTTAGTGTATATTGGCATGTATATATGTATATATGATTAAGTATATATGGTTTTGAATATTAAAAAAATAAAGAAACATGATGTGATATTTTGATAACTCGAGGATAAAATATGTTTAAACATGTCTGCATTGATGTGATGGTTTGGGGGCTTAGGGAGGACAAGAATTTCGTGTGTTATTGGCTTTGAGGGGAGCATGGTTGATGAGGTGTCACCAATGTAGTTATGTAAGGGAAGGTCTTTTTAGTAATTTTCTAGTTGCATTTTATATAAAAGCAATTCTCAAATTTCTCTTTCTCATTTTACACTTCATTCTCATTTTCTAAAAATTTCCTAAGCTTTAAAAGAAATATTCCATGGCTTATTTTCCTTCTTCTTATCTTTCAAAAGTTCAAAAATCCAAGTTCCTATCTTTAAATGTTTTAGAAATCCAATTTTAACTCCTCCTTTTCCATTTCAAAACCCTTCCATTTTCTCTCTACTTTACTCGGCCATAACTCCTTGCATTCAACTCCAAATGGAGATTTACTTTTTATCAAAGCTTTTTTAATTCCAGCGAATACAACTTTCTATTGTGTCACTTTCTCTGATTTCGAGCATAAGTACCCCAAAATACATATTTTTCAAGAGTGGTTTTGAACCTAGATTTTAAACCCCGAAAATAACCCTTACTATTTTATCCATAACTTCCACAAAAATTATCCAAATTGACTAATTTTTTTAAATGATAGAGGAAAGAACAATCTAAAACTTTCCATTTGACCACTTTACCCAAATCTGAGAGGAAAGTGTCGGAAAATAGAGTGCAAGTTGACATATTTTCAAGTTGGTTTCGTTGATTTCCAAGCTTTACAAGTCCTAAGTGTTTTTGCAAAGGTTCTTCGAATTTTGGGTGAGTAAATTTATTTAACTTTCGAAGCATTTACTGTATATTTATGTATGTTGGATATATGGTTATACATACGTAATACATATATACATACATACATACATACATACATACATACATATATATATAATGTTGTGTTTGGTTTATGGAAAATTTGGATGTGAATGTATGTGCTAACTTGTAGTTTAGCAATAGACTTTGAAATCGACTGTTTATGTAATATGTTTGTATATAAAGTCATGAGCTTTGATATGTTAAAGATATAGTTTGTATTTGTATATTTTTGGATATGTTGTTGAATGGTAAGTTAGGAAAGAAATTCTAAGCTATTACATTCATAGCGATAGTCGCTATGAGTGTAGTTCGGGAAATACGATTTCCAAGTTTTCAAAGTTTTCTTTTAAAATATTTTTGAAAACCATTTTAATCTTAATTAGTAAGAATGTAACTTAACTAAATTTTTTCTCAACGTAATTAGTTTAATAATTAATTAATTTATTAATTAAAGATAACGGTTAATTAATTAAGTAATTAAGTTACGTAATTAGAGTTTAAGAATTAATTAACTAAGTTAATTAATTTTAATTAATACGAAATTTTAAATTATTGATTAATTAAGTTAAGAAGTAATTATTTAATTAATTTTTAGCTTAATTGAGTTAATTATTTTAATTAATTATTTAATTAAAGTTTAGATTATTTAATTAATTATATTTAAAGGTTAGTTATTTATTTAATTATTACTTAACTAATAGTTTAATTTTACATTTAATTAATTATGATTAAAAGGGTTTAATTTATTATTTAAGTTTAATTAAAGATTATTTATAATCAATTGAAATTAATTAATATTTAATTATTAATGAAGTTTTAATTAATTATTTAAAAATTAATAAATGATTAATTTGGGTTTAATTAATAGTTAATTATTGTTTGACTATTTAATTACATTAATTAAGATTTAATTAAATGTAATTAGGATTTAAATATGGATTTAACTTTTATTAATTATTTTAAAATGGGTTTCAAGGCTTTTAATCCTTTGGTTTCCAAATGTAAATTTGTTTAAAGGAATTTCTTTTTCAAAGACGATTTCGAATACAAGTGATTCAAGTGTCGATACCATTAAGAAACCATACAACTGTAAATGAGTTATAATGTAGATTTTTGAGTTGTTTGGATATGTGTTAGCAGAATAAATCCCCGTTCTTCTATAAATTGATTGATTGATTATTTGTTTGTGTGGACATGTATTGGTAGAATAAGTTACTGTTTTGTGATAAATTGTTTGGTTGTTTGATTGTTAATTTGTTTATGTGGACATGTATTAGTAGAATAAATCCCCATTCTGCTATGAATTGATTGAATTGTTTGGACATCTGTTTAAAATGACAAATCACCATCCTATTATTATGTTTATTAGACATGTATATACTAGTTAGCTTATATTGACATGTTATTCCTTGATTTGGATATGAGCTGTATTTACATACATGTTGACCTATGTAAATAACTATTTAGTGAATTGAAATTCAATTGAGATTGAATGGTAACTTAAATTAGTACCTCTGGGATTGCTAAGCCTCTTTTCGAATTATTAAAGTATGTTTTTGAATTAACTTTAAATTGTTAAATCAATTTGGAGTTAAAAGTTTATAAATGATTTTCAGGTTATACTATTATTTTATGAAGCTATTTATAATAATATAAAAAAGGGTTTATTAAATAAAAGGTTTACCTATAGTGATTTACAAATGATATCTTGAAAATGATATTTTATAAACGAGATTCTATAAAGGAATCATGAAGGAAGATCTTTAAAAAATTTAAAAATATAAAGAGATTTTCTAAATCATTTTAGAGATTTTTAAAGGAAGTTTTGAATCAAGTTTGAAAATTTGTACATAGGTTTGAAATGTGAAGTGAACTTATAAACGAATTTTTATAAGGGATAAGTATATGTGTTTTATAAAGTGAATTAGTTTAGAAGTAACTAATGTGTTAAAGGGGAATTGTTTAGCCATTTATATGGAATGTGAGAAGAAAGGATTTTCCAAAATGTTTTTGGTAAATACTTAAATTGTTTCCAAGTAAAAAGGGGAATGTTAAGGAAAAGAGTTTTGAAAGGATCTTTTGATCAAGTTTAATAAAGTGATTTTATTAATTAAAGTTTAATTAATAAAGGGTTAGAGGATCCCATATAGGATTGAATCAATGTTTGATTGTTTATTTAATTTGATAGTTAAATAACCAACTATCAAATATGGATCTAAACGTAACTTTAGAAATATCTAGGGGAAACACGAGGATTATATGGTACAATCACCGTTGAAGGTGCTATATATTATGCATAAACTCATTTAGTTCTTCTAGGATAAATGATAAGGAAACCCGTCCACTAATGGTTAGGAGGTGAATTCCGCTCTTGTCATTTGTCTGTTTATTTCCTAAAGAACCGAGTTCAGTTTACCAGAGTTATCGATAGTTGTTTCGAAGAGACCGAGATCAGATATGTTATCCGAAAACCACTTCGATCCAACGAATGCGTTTCGAAGTGAATAAATCGGTAAGAGCATGGAATCGAAGATAGAGATATGAAGTGAAAGGGCTAATCGCTACTAATCCTGGGGGTGATTCCAAAATGGATATAGTAGGAATAGTGCATTTGGTTTTACTTAGACTCAAAACAGAATTGTATGGATGAGTGATATCACACATTGTCATTAGAGGGCAATGAGCACTCTAAGTGTAAATTTCTTGAAAGGTAATCATAGCCTCAAGCCTCATCAATCGGGAATGATTGAAAATCAGAGGAGCCAAGGCTAAGTGGGTCTCATCCATTAGGCTATGATGTCACCCTTCTAGATACATCAACATATTTACGGATTGGTTATGCATGAGATCTCAATAAAAAGGGTTGAAAAGAAACTAAGTTGATGACATATTCAGTACTACCCAGTAAGGGTTAGGTCGGTCTTGTATTGGCAGGGATCTATAGGTTCGATCTTGGTATATTTTCTAGACGTATACCGTGATAGGTGGTACCCCAGTGCCTAGTCAATCTATGAAATCCATTCTCCAATAAGCGCAGTACAATTTTGATTATGGCCAACTATGTTGAAATGTAAGATGCAAGCATTCCAGCTATTTTTAATATTTTACTTTGAACCCTTAAACATTATTATAATATCACTGGATTTTATATAAAAGTGTTTTGGTGACTGTAAGGTAAAAACCCATCCGCATTTATGTGAGGCGTGGTCTTACGAGATACCTTTGATTTTAAAAGAAAATTTAAAAATAATAATTCAGTTGTTTGAGTTTACTCACACCAGGCCCATGTCTGACTCGGATTTTTATTTTCATTTCATAAAACTCTTAGGTGCTCAAATTTTTATGAGCAGCCAAGTAGTCCAGGTTTTCTACGGATGCATTTTGGGAGGAGCTTGGATCAGGGGGCTTCAGCGATAGTTATTTACGATCTTATTTCCGCTGTATATTATGTACTCTATTGATGTATAAGAATGGGTTGTTATAAATGTTCTAGGTTAGAAATTGTATTATTATAACTCTGATGTATTATTTTGAAATGTCTTTGTAAAGGATTATGTTGGTTAATATATTTTATTCTGTTGCGTTGTAAGATTCTGTGTTTGATTTTAGTTTCTTCTGTCTCTACCTCCTTTCTTTTTCCCCAACGAACAGTGTTTCTGACCCTTGACGGGCAACACGCAATATAGTGGTTGTATTAGTGTCGCTTTTCGAGAGTCAAAAATCTTGCTCTTTACGGTGGTATTAGAGCTTAGGTTAAGCAAATACCTAGGCTTGGTTGGGTTGACTCATTTGAGATAGGGTAAGTAGACCCTAGTATAAGTTTGAGAGTGTATATATAAAAGCGTGTATTTGTTAGTGATATAAAAATGTTTTATATTGTGTTGTTTGATATGTTAAGTGGCTTAAGAATTTTGATCGATGCGTTTGACTCATGTTATCGATAGGAATTTCCTAAACATTTGAACAAGGCCAATTGACATAGTATTGTTTTAGGGTAAATGAAATAAATTTACCTTGAAATATACATTTTATATATAAAAGAATAATTTTTTATTATTATTCTGATTGTGCTTGATTGTTAGGAATTAATAATATTTCATCATTATCATCTAAGATTTAACAGGCCATGCTCGCCCATTTTTTAGCATTGACCATTATTCATTAATCTATTTTAAATCTTCCTTTTTGAAATCTTGATTGGGAAGATAGGAATTTTGGGAGCATTGAAATGAGTACCTTGTGAATTAAACTTTACACTTTGGATATAAGGCATTCGTTGATAACGTTGAGTTAAAATTTTATTTCTAAGGGTTGTTTCA
Organism: Allium cepa; assembly: GCA_030765085.1. Lineage (NCBI taxonomy): Eukaryota > Viridiplantae > Streptophyta > Magnoliopsida > Asparagales > Amaryllidaceae > Allium > Allium cepa. Next base: position 417,631,377 of record CM060945.1, on the reverse strand, counting down.
AGAGAAAAATTAGAATATTTTCAAATAATGTTTGGAAATGTTGAATATAACAGTTAGTTGTTGTAAATTGAGGTTTTATAAAAGAAGTTTATTATAAAGGAAACTTAAACATTTTCGAAATAATTCTTGAAGAACAATTTATATGAAGAAAGCTAGAATATTTCCTCAATAAATATTTGGAAATGTTAAATAAGATGTCTCTTTTAATTAAAAAGAATTTAGGTTGAAACTTGAGAACCTAAATCCCGATGCTTTTGAAAAATGACTTTCAAGGTTTTAGGAAATAATGATAGTTTTGTTTGAAAATGTAAAGTGTTGTTTCAAAAATGGGAATTTGAAGTAAAAGTAATATTTTTAAGTTAACTAGTTCTAGTGGCTCGAAAATAACTTAAAATTGAGGAAGAGATGTGTTTGGATGGTAAACACTACTCTGGATTATTAGCCTTTTTGGTAATGGAATGTATGATACTGTTTTGGTAATATCCAGTTCCTTAGTATCATTTTAAAGTTACTCGCGCTATATGTAAATTTTCAAAGGATTGAAATTATAGTTTCATTTCAAAAACGTTTCGAATAAAACCTGGGTATTTGGATCTCATGTTTTCTTAAGGAGATAAACTCAAAATTGAATTGTGGAATCAGATAAGGAATATACTCTTAGGCTATAGTGGAGTACTATCCAAGTTGAAACTAAGAGTAATTTATGAAAGGTTTTCATAAATAATTTAGTAGGGATGGAATTGGTATTAGCGATAACCAATTAAGTGCGTAAGTTGGACATAGATCATTTCTCCTTTTCATATAGTTTTGATCTAAGATTCAAGTATATGACTTTAAGGTGTTTGCACCATTTCGAATAAGGATTTATTACCCGATTTTTGACCGCGAGCATTTAATGAGATTTTAGGTATGGAACCAAAATTTTCTATCATAGTAACAACTATGTAAGGAGAACTGAGGTTCCAAATCAAGAAGCCTGATAGGAGTCCACACATGAAAATCAGGTGAGCAATACTAGTTCGAAGGTGAAGTTATGTATTCCAATTATGATCGAATCATATTTTTGTATAAAAATGATCTATGTACATCATATGGACCGATGTATAGTTTTAAGTATTTTCTGGGATAGGTTGAGGTGTAATTTCGGGGACGAAATTCTTTTAAAGGGGAAGAATGTAACGACTTGGAATTTCACCGTTTTTATTTATAAATGTTTAATTAATTTTAGATATTTAATCTATAGGTTTATAATGAAAATAAAATTCTTTTAAATAATAAATAATGATGGCGAAATAGTTTTTAAAACTTGTTTAGAAAGATAAACATAAAATGTGACCAGAATTCGTTTTCTAAATTTTCGACTTTTCTTTGGCTAAAGTTTATCGAAAATGTTGTGAAGACTAATGAAAATATATTTACATAAATATATAAATAATTTAGTGTATACTGGCATGTATATATGTGCATATACTTAAGCATATATGGTTTTAAATATTAAAAAAAAGGAAACATGATGTAACATTTTGACTACTTGAGGACTAAACATGTTTGCATTGATGTGATGGTTTAGGGGCTTAGGGAGGATAAGAATTTCGTGTATTGTAGGCTTTGAGGAGAGCACAGTTGATGAGGTGTCACTAATGTAGTGGAGGTTATATAAAGGAAGGTTTTTTTTAGTAATTTCCTAGATGCATTTTGTAATGACCCAATTTTTCGACGCCTGAAATCGACATCAATACGTCCACTGTATCGAATGTCGCACAGTCGAATGCCCAAAAACCGAACCATTAGGGTTAAAGAAGAAGATAGAAGAAGAAACAAAAACAATAATAGAATATCATATTTCGCAGCGGAATAATATACATTAGATAAATGAATAATTCTTTGGAAACAAAAGCACTATATCAGTTATACACCACATTACATATCATAGTGTTACAACAACAAACAGCAGAAAAGAAATATTATATACTAGTGATACGCTTAGCCATCCAGCTTGCCTCCAGATCTCCACATCATATCTTTTCTGGCTTCGCTCCAGAATAATGGTAACTTGACTCTAGGCTGCCCGTGTGGAAAATTATGGGCACTTAGAATTTAGAAAGGGAACAATAAACTCCAGGTCAGACATGAGACTGGTGTGAGATCTTAAAAATAGTTATTTTCACAAAGAAAAGGAAATGAAATCCGCTATGCTTTTGGAAAATGAAACTACCATAAGGCCTCCCCGCACACACACAAGGCAAGCGCACAATTGGAGGAGATTTCTCCTTATGATAGTCATACATGCTTGATATGCAAAATCTCTTTGGAATTATTATTATTAGTGCATAGTGTGGAAAACATTACAAAAATATAATATAAATCTTAGCCAGCATAGGTACCATTATATTATGCCTACTATAGCTACCTCCTGAGGAGGCAGGTTATACAATTGCAATCGTAAAGGGCTCGTATTTTTCTTTGGATTTCCAACAAATGGTCAGGCTAAGGAACTTCCTGGGCCACATGGGTACGCCTCTGGAGGGACCCCCTGAGAACCTAACTGGATATTTGCCAACACAAGGTCGGGTTACCTCTGTAACAAGGTAAGTACTACACGAGCATGCCATCCCCGGTCGTTAGCGACCTTTATCCGAGGATCCTCAACCACAAAGCAATAACCACAAAATATAATAAATTTGCAGCAACCACATAGGTTAAATATCTAAGCTCCATACCATGATACAACCCTTTTCCAAAAGGAAATGACATACCCTCAGGAGGCGCTACCCCTAAATAACCTTACCGCATCCTTCCTGTTTCGACCATTTTCGGGTTGTGAGGTCCGACGAAGTCTCGTCCACAAAGCTACACTTTTCACAAAGCCATGCTTCGATCAACAAATGATCAGCAACATTTCGTATGCCACATTATCAATTTGGGAAAAATATCACTAGTAACCATCAGCTACATAATCTCTGAGCTCGTACATCTTAGAGAAGGGTGTTAAGCTAAGAGAATAAATTCTCCGCCACCAACAGAAATGTATTTGATAGAAACCAGCTTTACATCTCAAAGTGTAACGCCAGACACACATCCATACAAGTCCATTCCGGGATCAAACAGAACCGAAGGCGCTTCAAAGAAGCCCTTATAAATATGGATATTCACGAACCACGTCCTGAATCCCCATCACAAAGGGTGATAAAATCTCTATACCGGAACAACCCGGCGTAGAGACATTCGACAGGTAATCCTTTCTCTTTTGAAAATACCCGGTCTTCGACACCATCTTCAAATGCGATCCCACTTCGTCGTATCATTATTCGAAATGGGTTTTATGACACTAAGTCCTCCCCCCGCTAATCCGAATAATGAGAGCTTATTTTAAAAATAAGTATTGCATTCAGATTTCAAGTAAATCACAACAAATATCCACTTCGATCTTTTAAAGAAAAGATCCGTCACTATCACAAAGATTCGATGTGGTTTTCGAATATCCATTTGGAATCCGACCCCCGGTCGCATCGAAATTCAAACGTCGTTTAAGGGCCAATATTGATAGTCGATTATTTAACCATCAATCAACATTCACAACAATCACCAGATTTAAATAATTTTCTCCCAATTATTTATTTTCAAAATATCTTTACAAGATATAATTTTAACACTTCAACCATTTGAAAACAAATTTCAAATCACTTTTCACCTTTCAATCTTTTGAAAACAAATTTCAAATCACTTTTCACACTTCAATCCTTTGAAAACAAATTTCAAATCACCTTCCTCACGTGGAATAAATTTCTAAATATTTATTTAATTCGACTGAAAATTTGCCTAGTTCAAATACTTTTAAAAAAAATTAAAACACTTACCAAAATATATTTGGAAACATTTAAAATAAAACTATTTTAAAACACTTGCTTAAATATTATTTATGAAATATTATACAAACATATCATATAAACTTAAGTCCAAAATAATTTTAAAATATAATTATTAGATAGAGGGTAATTATTTAAATAACCATTTTCTAATCAAAAATCAATTAAACCTTTAATAATCACTTCTATAATTAATTAAATAAATCTTTACTAGAATGATTTTCAAATAACTTAAGAAAATAATTTTTCCAAAACATTCTTTTTAAAACCAACTTCAAAACTTTTAATTTTGAAAGTTACTTTAAAAACATACCCGGCTTTCCAGGGAAAATACACCTTCCATTTCAAAATGGACCATTTCAATCAATGAATAATTTTTTCTTGATTTATCTCAATTTATATTCCTAATTTGCAAATTTCTTTCCACATTTTAAAAATAAATCACTATTTATTTTTAAAACAAATTTCCCTTTCCTTTTTAAATTCCTGTTGTGAATTTAAATTTTCCAAATATCCACAGATATACGATTTCAAATCGATTTCAAAAATCATTTCCAAGCACCAAATCAATTTCCAAGTTGATTTCAAATTTTATTTTAAACACTAAATCAAATTCCAAATTTATTTCTAAATTTATTTCAAACACCAAATCGATTTTTATTCAAACACCAAATCAATTTTCATATTGATTTCCCAAAGATTTATTTTTTTAACACCAAATCAATTTCCGAATTTATTTTTAAAATAAATTCCTTTATGTCTTCCAAACTATTTAAAATACGTATTTTAAAATAAATTCTTCAACTTTTGGATAATATTACTTAAAATCCATTTAATAAAATCCTTTTCCATATTTTCGGAATTTATTCAATAGGATTCAAAAATGAAACTTTATCCTTTTAAAATTCTTACTTTTAAATTTATCCGATTCTCAAAAATAAATTTTACTATAAACTTTCAACTTGAATTTCAAAAATCCAATTTTATTTATTTCCGGTATCCTATGATACCAAAAATATATTCGGCTAAACTATATCCTTCAACTATTTCAATCACAAATATGATCATATACAGATTATAAATAATCAACACACAATATTGAAACAAATTCAAATATTTAAGGAATCCAGTTGGATCCCTCCAACCTGTTTCCCTGCATCCACAGACGTTAGCACAACAATTAAATACCAATTCCACTTCGAGGTAGAATATCACGGTATATGGGATCAATATAATATCATCCGCTATTATGCGGCGCATACGGTCTCATCCGCTATATAATGGCGGAAATCAATCACTCCAAATACATATGTAATACCAATTCCGCTTCAAGGTGGAATATCGCGGTATATGGGTTTATATAATATCCTTCGCTATTATGCGGCACATAGGGTCTAATCTAATACAATTGATAATAATTTATCATTCAAGGACATAATCAACAATTTTAAATTTAACCATTTAAAACTAAATCGAAAAATCCGATTAAGTGAGAAGATCTCACCTTTTGATTTTTGCATGCAATCCATTTCCATCTTGACTTATTTTCATGTCTTATGAATGACATAAATAATTATATCATTCATTAATATTTGAATAAATCGAACAATTAAATTTCTATTAGATAAATTTAATTAACCAATGATTTTGTTTTAAACTAATACTTTTAATTTTAAACAAATTCCTCTCAATAAATTTATTTAACTAAAAATTAAATGTAAAAACTAAATTCTCTTTAATAAATTATTTTTCAATGTGTACCTGCATATTTACTATTCAATGTGAAACCAAAAATAATTTCTAGATTTCAAAAACTAATTCTACATAACCTTTCTTTTTATTTTCAAACTTTATTTATATAAATTAAATTTTTTGTCTTCAAAAACAATATTTTTAAAAACTTCTACCAAAATCCTACATATATATATATATATATATATATATATATGCATTTTACTGACCGTTGTATTTCACCGTAAAAAAATTTACTGCATGCATATATATATATATATATATATAAATTGAAACAGTATATTTTATTTTCACTATGTATACAAAATATATCAATTAAACTTAGATTAAAAAGCAAAACAATGGATCACACCTCACTGCCCTTGGGACGAACATCGACGCTGCTTGACGAACTGCCATACCCAGATCTACACCGATGGCTGCTCAATCTAATGCGAGCGTCCACCATTTTCGAACGGTCGCGTCACCCTAGGTCGCGAATTTCGCCTCGATGCTCACCCCTTCTCCATCATGCCACTGCGTAAAACATGAAAACCATCATCACCTTGAAATGAGCCGTCTACCCAATCCTCACGACGTCACCCCGGCCATCGAATCCCCATTGTGAATCGCCTCGCGAACTCATCAAAATCTCCGCCGCAAATCGACCCCGCCTGATGCTAGCGGCCACTTCGATCTTCCATTCCCCCTTTTTTTCCTATTACGAACGAATTCGTTCGATTTATGTAAGGAAGGAATATCGATTTCCTTATGCTCGGTAATTCACTTTTTTTTATTTTATATTTTTTTCTTCGAGCTGAAGATTTTGGGTTTGAACGATAAAGGCTTTTGAAAATGAACAGGTTGGCTATGTTATATCCTTTCATTATTTCTATTATGATGAAGAAATCTATTTTTTTATAAAAAAACAAATTGCCACATGTATACAATTGTCTTCAAAAGCCTACAAGTGTTCATTTGTACATATTCTATTTATTTCATGTACTTAAAGAAATATTAAAACCTTATATTTGTTCTTATTCAATTTTTTTTTAAAACTTTAGTTATTAATATTTTAAATTTAAATCCAAATTTAAATCGTCTCCAATCCGAAGTTTAAAATTTTTGAACTCCTATCGAGGCATGCCGCCAAGCGTTTATAATATTAAACCCCTATTCCGAATGCGATGGAAAAGGTTCCGAGTCCAAATTCGATCATACAGAGAAGATAGCTTTTCGAACCCAGCTTTTAAATTGAATTTTCGATATAGTTTTCAGCGCGTTTGCTTATCGTACGGTCAAACAATCACTCCAAGCACTACGAAAATTGAAATCTGATAATAGTACAATATTACGGATCCAATGGAACTGGTTTCGTCGAATTCCGAGACTGTGCCCTGGAAGGCTATTTTAAATATCGATTTAAACGATATAAATTCCAAAACTGAACAAATCACTTTCAAATTCAATTCAAAAGCTTTCATTATCTTCATTATCATCAATATAAATTTTACAAGCCTTTGAAATATTTTTAATCACCTTAAAATTGAAGATACAGATTTTTACCCTGCTTCAATAAATTAAATTCATAATTTAATTGCCAAATTCATAGTTATATTTGAAATTTCAAATTTAAAATAACTTCCAATGTTTAAAGTCAATTAAATATTTCAATTTAAATGTTAAAATGTTCGAGTCGTCATATTCTTCCCCCCTTAAAAGAATTTCATCCTGAAATTATTAGTTAAGAAGAATGATCCTTAACTCATTTATCACTTTTTCAAAACCAAATAGTTTTATCAACTTTCCAAAACAAATCTTTTTTATTAAAGGTCCATTATCATTTAAACTAACTTTCCGAAACCTTTCATAAATTTCGAACAACATTGTTTACTTCACAATTCAAATTCAAATTCAAATTCAAATTCAAATTTTAAAGTATCAAAATTTCTCAAATTTTTTTCTAAATCCCTAAATTTTCGAAATTTTTTGCCAGCGTCTCCTTTGCGTGGCTGGCTTGGTGCAACTACAAAATGCCACCATGGTCCCCCAGATTTCAAAAAAAAACAAAAAGCTAAGTGGCTATACAAGAAAGTCACCAAATTTTATATAGAAATTCAAATACATACCTTACTATCGAGCAATTTAATTTTATCTTCGAAATCAAATCCCAATTCCATTTCCTTTTAACACACCTGTATGTCCTGCTTACCATTTCCTTACAAAATTTCAATATTCATTTCATTCAAACTCGTACGATATCCGTAGACCATTCGTACGCAATATTAAATTTGATCGCTCACTCGATCACACAATTTCACTTTCGAACTAGCATCGTCCACCCGACTTCCTAGTACGGACTCAGATCTGGTTTCTTGATCGGAAATCGTCATTCTCCATGTATAGCCCCAAACTATGATAAGGAATTTCCAGAATCAACCAAAAATCCATATCCAGGTCCGCCGTCGAAAATCGAGTGAAAAATTCTAACTCAGATTGATATAACTATTCCAAAATTCTATGCTCAAATTCTGGATCAAATCGTTATGCGAATAAAATAATATACGTACATCCCACGTATTTACTCCTACTGATTATTAGATATATCAATTTTCTTTTATTCACATTGATCTTTCATTCCCTAATTAACTTTGTATATCTCCAATACCAAATTTACTTAAGTTTAATATAAATATTTTATGTACTTCTTATATTTATTTTCAATTCACCACCTTTGGTTTACATCTACTTATATTTAAATTGGATTTCAAATTCCATACGAATTCAATTTACCTTCTATTTATAAATATTGAATTCAATTCATTCCAAACCATATTTAATTTGTCATTCCTTCAATTAGTTTCACTTACTAATTTCATTTTAATACTTCGCTTTGTTTATCAAATCAAATTCAATTTCTCTTTCGTTTACTTGTAATTGTAAATTCATTTATTCATTCACAATTTTATTTTTCACCTTAATAAATTTTATTCCATAACTATTTTTATCAGATTGCAGAGTCTTTTCAACATTTCAAACTCATTTTTTTGAAATCAATTCAAATTATCTTTTGAATTTCCAAAACCAACCCCAGTTTTCCAAACAATTTCCATTTAAAATAATTCCGCAGCAATTGCACTCCCGAAAACTCGAAAATGAACATCGATGATGGTGCAGTCATCACCGAAGTTATTTTCCAGCGATCGAAAAGTTTTTAGTGCTTTTACCTTCTTTAAAAACATTTTTCAAATATTTTTAAGTTCCAAATCCTACCAAATTCCCAATCCAATTCAAAATATTCCCTAACTAATCTCACCATTTTTTTCAAAACCTTTGAAAACCATCTTCAACACTCAAAAGGAATTAAATCTTTTGAAATTTCAATCTCAGATGCTTCCAAATATTTTCCTGGAATTCTATTTCAAATTATAAATCACATTTACAAGTTTCATTTATATATGAATTTATTTCTTCTGTTTGTTATCATTTCAATTTCTTATTCAACAATAATGATAATACTTCGATATTATCACTTCCAAACAAACAAACAACCATATACAACTATAATAATTTACTGAAAAATATTTCCTTCATATACGAAAATAGTTTGGATAAAATTATTTCATTTACCCTAAATTTAAAACAATATCGTGACGAATTGTTCTGTACAAGTGTTTAGAGAACTCTATCGATAGAGTTGTACAGACTATGCCGACCAGAAACCCTATACTACTCAACAAACCAATCATTACAACGTAAAACAATTTTTTATATTCACTAACAAGTACGTGCTCATATCTATTATTACACTCAAACTCATTCTAGAGCACTACTGACTCTATCTCTAATGTGTAATCCCCACCAGAGCCTAGGTTGTCGCTTAACCAAATGCTCTGATACCAAATGTGACGATTTAGGCCTTCGGCCGTCCGACAACGGAAACCTTTCACCGTGGCACACATAGGTACCTCGCATTCGCTTTTATGGCCAGCCTTTCGACTTCTTCACCTACTCGATTAACCAACCCCTCCCCGGGGATATGTAAGGGTAAGCCGTTTGCCACCGAACGCGAAGCAAAAACCCCCTATCACGTTGTATTAAGCAAGGTCAGTCATGGGACTGGTGTGAGATCTTAAAAACGATTATTTTTACAAAGAATAGGAAAAGAAATCCGCTATGCTTTTGGAAAATGAAACTACCATAGGCCTCCCCGCATGCACACAATTCAAGCGAACAATTGGAGGAGATTTTTCCTTATGATAGTCAAACACACTTAATACGCAAAATCTCTCTGATATTATTATTCTTAGTGCATAGTGTGGAAAACATTTCGAAAAAATAATATAAATCTTAGCTAGCATATGTACCATTATATTATGCGTGCTATAGCTACCTCCTAAGGAGGCAGGTTATATAATTGCAATCGTAAAGGGCTCATATTGTTTCTTTGGATTTTCAACAAATGATCAGGCTAAGTAACTTCCTGGGCCACATGGGTACGCCTCTGGAGGGATGCCCCGAGAACCTAACCGGATATCTGCCAACACAAGGCCGGGTTGCCTCTGTAACTAGGTAACAACTGTACGAGCATGCCAACCTCCGATCATTAGCGACCTTTATCCGAGGATCCTCAACTACAATGCAACAACCATAAAGTATAATAAATTTGCAGCAACCACAAAGGTTAAATATCTGGGCTCCATACCATGATATAACCTTTTCCAGAAGGAAATGACATACCCTCAAGAGGCGCTACCCCCTAATAACCTTGTCGCATCGTTCCTGTTTCGACTATTTTCGGGATGTGAGGTCCGATGAAGTCTCTTCCAAAAAGCTACACTTTTCACAAAGCCATGCTTCGATCAACAAATGATCAGCAACACTTCGTATGCCACATTACCAATTTAGGAATATATCACTAGTAACCATCAACTACATAACCTTCGAGCTTGTACGTCTCAGAGAAGGGTGTTAAGCTAAGAGAATAAATTTTTTTCCACCAAAAGAAATGTATTTGATAGAAACCAGCTTTACATCTCAAAATGTAACGTCAGACACACATCCATACAAGTCCGTTCCGGGATCGAACGGAACCGAAGGCACTTCAAAAAAAGCCGTTGTAAATCTGTATATTCAATAATCACATCCTAAATACCCATCACAAAGGGTGACAAAATCTTTATACTGGAACAATCCGGTGCAGAGACATTCGACAGGTAATCCTTTCGCTTTCGAAAATACCCGGTCTTCAACACCATCTTCAAATGCAATCCCATTTCATCGTATCATTATTCAGAATGGGTTTATGACACAAAGTCCTCTCCAGGCTAATCTGAATAATGGGCGTTTATTTTAAAATAGGTGTTACATTCAGATTCCAAGTAAATCACGACAAATATCCACTTCGATCTTTTAAACAAAAGATCGGTCACTATCACAAAGATTCGATGTGGTTTTCGAATATCCATTTGGAATCCGATCCCCCGATCGCATTGAAATTCAAACGTCGTTTAAGGACCAATATTGATAGTCAGTTATTTAACTATCAATCAACATTCACAACAATCACTAGAATTAAACAATTTTCCCCCAATTATTTATTTTCAAAATATCTTTGCAAGATATAATTTTAACACTTCAACCATTTGAAAACAAATTTCAAATCACTTTTCACCTTTCAATCTTTTGAAAACAAATTTCAAATCACTTTTCACACTTCAATCCTTTGAAAACAAATTTCAAATCACCTTCCTCACGTGGAACAAATTTCTAAATATTTATTTAATTCCACTGAAAATTTGTCGATTCAAATACTTTAAAAAAAATTAAAACACTTCCAAAATATACTTGGAAACATTTAAAATAAAGCTATTTTAAAACACTTACTTGAATATTAGTTATGAAAATATTATACAAATATCTCATATAAACTTAAGTCCAAAATAATTTTAAAATAAAATTATTACAAGAGTGTAATTATTTAAATTACCATTTTTTAATCAAATATCAATAAATCTTTAAATAATCACTTCTAATATTCTGTACCCTAAATATGTTCAAATAACTTAAGAAAATAATTTCTCCAAAACATTCTTTTTAAAACCAACTTCAAAACTTTTAATTTTGAAAGTTACTTTAAAAACATACTCGGCTTTCTAGGGAAAATTCACCTTCCATTTCATAGTGGACCATTTAAATCAATAAATATATTCTTCTTGATTTGTCTCAATTTATATTCCAAATCCGCAAATTTCTTTCGACATTTTAGAAATAAATCAATATTTATTTTTAAAACAAATTTCCCTTTCCTTTTTAAATTACCATTGTTAATTTAAATTTTCCAAATATATACTGATATACGATTGTCAAATTAATTTCAAAAATCATTTCCAAACACCAAATCAATTTCCAAATTGATTTCAAATTTTATTTTAAACACCAAATCAAATTCCAAATTGATCTCTAAATTTATTTCAAACACAAAATTGATTTTTATTCAAACACCAAATCAATTTTCATATTGATTTCCCAAAGATTTATTTTTTTAACACCAAATCAATTTTCGAATTTATTTTTAAAATAATTCCTTTACCTCTTCCAAACTATTTAAAATCTGTATTTTAAAATAAATTCTTCAACTTTTGAATGATATTACTTGAAATCCATTTATTAAAATCCTTTCCCATATTTTTCGAATTTATTCAATAGGATTCAAAAATAAAACTTTATCCTTCTAAATTCCTTCTTTTAAATTTATCCAATTCTCAAAAACAAAACTTACTACAAACTTTCAACTTGAATTTCAAAAATCCAATTTTATTTATTTCCGGTATCCTACGATACCAAAAATATATTCGGCTAAACTATAGCCTTTAATGATTTCAATCAAAAATATGATCATACACATATTATAAATAATCAACACACAATATTGAAACAAATTAAAATATTTTTGGAATCCAGTTGTATCCCTCCAACCTATTTCCCTGCATCCACAGACGTTAGCACAACAACTAAATACCAATTCCACTTCGAGGTGGAATATCACGGTATATGGGATCAACATAATATCATCTGCTATTATGCGGCGCATAGGGACTCATCCGCTATATAATGCGGGAAATCAATCACTCCAAATACATATATAATACCAATTCCACTTCGAGGCGTAATATCGCTGTATATGGGTTTATACAATATTCTCTGCTATTATGCGGCGCATAGGGTGTAATCCATTAACTGATAATAATTTATCATCCAAGCACACAATCAACAGTTTTAAATTTAACTATTTAAAATTAAATCGTAAAATCCGATTGAGTGAGAAGATCTCACCTTTTGATTTTTGCATGCAATCCATTTCCATTTTTATCTTGACTTGTTTTCATGTCTTTTGACCTTGTATAAATAGTTATGTCATTTATTAATATTCGAATAAATCAAACAATTAAATTTCTATTGGATAAATTTGATTAACCAATGATTTTTATTTAAACTAATACTTTTAATTTTAAACAAATTCCTTTTAATAAATTTATTTAACTAAAAATTAAATGTAAAAACTAAATTTTCTTTAATAAATTGTTTTTCAATGGGTACCTGCATATATATTATTCAATGTGAAACCAAAAATAATTCCTAGATTTCAAAAACTAATTTTATATAACTTTCCTTTTTATTTTCAAAATTTATTTATATAAATTAAATTTTCTCTTCAAAAACAATGTATTTTAAAAACTTCTACCAAAATCCTACATATATATATATATAAGCATTTTACTGACTGCTGTATTTCACCATAAAAAAAATTAATTTCCTGCATGCACACACACACACACACACATATATGTGCATGCATTTAAACTATATATTTTTTTTCGCTGTATATATGAAACATATCAATTAAACTTAGATTAAAAAGCAAACAGTGGATCGCACCTCACCGCCTTGGGACGAACATCAACGCTGCATGACGAACTACCATACCCAGATCTGCACCGATGGCTACTCAATCTGCTGTGAGCTTCCACATTTTTGAACGGTCGCGTCACCCTAGGTCGCGAATTTGGCCTCGATGCTCACCCCTCCTCCATGACGCCACTACGCGACACAAAAATCATCATCACCCCGAAACGAGCCGTCTAACCAATCCTCACGACATCGCCCCGACCATCGAATCCCCATCGTGAATCGCCTCACGAATTCACCGAAATAGCCGTCGAAAATCGACCCCGCCTGATGTCAGCACCGCTTCGATCTGCCATTCCCCCATTTTTTTCTTTTATTACGAATGAATACGTTCGATTTATGTAAGGAAGGAATATCGAGTTCCTTACGCTCGGTAATTCACTTTTTTTTTATTTCATATTTTTATTTCTTCGAGTTGATGATTTTGGGTTTGAACGATAGAGGCATTTGAAAATGAACAGCTTGGCTATGTTATATCCTTTCATTGTTTCTATTATGATGAAGAAATCTATTTTTTTAATAAAAAAAATTGCCACATGTATATAATTGTCTTCAAAAGCCTACTAGTGTTCATTTATACATATTTTATTTATTTCATGTACTCAAAGAAATAATTAAAACCTTATATTTATTCTTATTCAATTTTTTAAACTTAAGTTGTTAATATTTTAAATTTAAATCAAAATTTAAATCGTCTCCAATCCGAAGCTCAAATTTTTTTAACTAATATCGAGGCGTGGCGCCATGCGTTTACAATGTTAAACCCCTATTCCAAACGCAAAGGAAAAGGTTCCGAGTCCAAGTTCGATCGTATGGAAAAGATAGGTTTCGAACCCGGCTTTTAAATTGAATTTTCGATATAGTCTTCAGCGCGTTTGCTTATCGTACGGTCAAATGATCACTGCAAACACTATGAAAATTAAAATCCGATAATAATACAATATTACGGATCCAATGGAATTGGTTTCTTCGAATTCCGAGACTGTGCCCTGGAAGGCTATTTTAAATATCGATTTAAACGATATAAATTCCAAAAACTGAACAAATCACTTTCAAATTCAATTTTGAAGCTTTCATTATCTTCAGTATCATCAATATAAATTTTACAAGCCTTTGATATATTTTTTAATCACCTTAAAATTGAAGATACAAATTTTTACTCAGCTTCAATAATTTAATTGCCAAATTCATAGTTATATTTGCAATTTCAAATTTAAAATAACTTCCAGTATTTAAAATTAATTAAATATTTCAGTTTCAAATGTTAAAATTTCCAAGTCGTCACACATTTTATATAAAAACAATTCTCCGATTTCTCTTTCTCATTTTACACTTCATTCTCATTTTCTAAAACTTTCCAAAGCTTCAAAATAAATATTTCTATGGCTTATTTTCCTTCTTCTTAGCTTTAAAAGGTTTAAAAATCCAAGTTCTAATCTCTAAATGTTTAAAAAATGCATTTTTAACTCTTGTTTTCCATTTCGAAACCCCTCCGTTTTCTCTCTACTTTACTCAGCCATAACTCCTTGCATTCTACTCCAAATGGATATTTTCTTTTTTCAAATCATTTTTGAGACAACCCGCAAATCCGTACCTCTTGAGTCAACACCATTCTACATCGATTAACTCAAGTGGAACAGAAACACGAACCATTAGGGTTAAAGAAGAAGTGGTAGAAGATAGAAGGAACTAAACAATGTCAGAATCTCACAGTCGCAGCGGAATAAAATATAATAGCAAATATAGATCTTTACACAAAATGAAAACTATACCAGTTTTATACATCACATCATCAGAGTATCTCATACATCAAATTACCAATCAAACAAATCCATACAATCATAGCAGCGGAATATATATAGGTACAGATAATACGTCTTGGGCTCCAGCTCCTCTCCTGCTCCATAGCAACCTATCCGGAACAAATAATACTCGGTCTGACCCGAGCATTATAAAGAAATAACACCCGAGTAAGTCTGGAACACCAGCTGATAATAATGCATCCAAATTGATTATTAAAGTTTCAAAAATCCTTTGAAAACTAAAGCATCTCATAAGACCACGCCACAAATAAACATGTCGGGTTTTTACCTTACGATAGCTAAAACACTTTTTATAAAAATCCTCTGATATTATAATAGGGTCTATTTACAAATACTTATAAAATAGCCGAAATTGTTACATCGATTAAATTCCAGCTAATAGCCACAAAAGTGGGTAATACAAACAAAACTCGTACAAGGCTCGTAGGGAGAATGAATTTCCAACAATGATTAGGCACTGGGGTACCACCTGTCATAGTACGGGGCCTAGATCACCGTACCGAGGACCACGCCCGATCCCCTGCAACACAAGGCCGGACCCATCCCTTACTGGACAGTTCCAAATAAGATCACCCCGCGGTTGGGATCAGCAACCGCACCACTAAGCCGAAATAAAAAGGGACATCTAGACGGGGATGACCTTACTCTCAAGTGGGGGCTACCCACGAAGCCTTGATGCATATCCCCTGATTTTCAGTCATTCCATTTTGATGAGACTTGAGGCTAAGCGTTACCTTTAGAACGTTTCACTTAGAATGCCCATAGCCTTCCTGACGATGTCTCGAAAGCATTCATCCATACAAGTCTGTCCCGGGTTCGAACGGAACCGAAGGCACTACTCCTACTACATCCATTTTGGAAATATCCTCAGGATTAGTAGCGACCAGCCCTTGCACTTCATTGCTCCATCTTCGACTCCGAACACGTTTTTTCCACGAAACGTACAAACTGGATCGAAGTTGTTTTCGAGAAATAAATCTCGATCCCGATCTCTTCGAAACGATCAACGCATTTGTCCCATATTGATAGTCGGTGATCTAACTATCAATTTATATTCACAAACATCCATCACACAATAAATAATCTCACATTATTTATTTGCCTCTAATATCTTTACAAGATATATTTCCAAATTTTCAAAGCTCATTTGAAAATAATTTCCCAAAATTCTTCCTTTACAAGGTAAACCCTTTATCATTAATTCCCATTGGAAATAACCAAGTTCAAACAATTTAGATTTTTAACCAGTAAAACACTTTATTCAAAAATATACTTTAAAATATGGAAATTTACTACTAGTTATTTACTCAAAATATAATTCCAATATGTACAGTAAAATCATTTATTAAGATATAAACTTTGATTTTAAATAAGGGTTTTGTTAAACTAAATTTAAAAGTAGTGTTTTAAAAGATTAATATTAATTTCAAAATAACTTAAGTCAAAACCAGCCTTTAAATAAATCCATTTGTAAAAATAATTACAAATGTATTCTTAAATCATTACTATTGCTAATTTATTAATTTGTTACTTTAAAATAATAATTTTCAAACACTCTTTAAACAAGTTTAAACTTTAAACTTCCTTTTAATAAAAATCTGTTTAAAACTCGAACTTGGTTTTCCAGGGAAACACACTTTCCATTCCAACATTCCAAAGAATCGGTCTTATAAATCCAGCCAATTTATTACCATTCAAATTCATGTTTTTAATAACATAAATTTCATTTCCATGTTAAAAATATAACTTCTTTCAAAGCCCAAACATAGTTTTCCATTCCTGGAAATTCACTTTCAAAGTTCGGGTTTAAAAATCTTTTAAATAAATTTTTGAGAATTTATTAAAGGAAAATAATACTTACGAATTTCCTAAATAAATCCCAATGGTGAAAAATTGCATTTAAAAATATTTTATTTACATTTTAAACTGCTTATTTATATTTGGAAAGCCTTATTGAAAATATACTTTAATTTCCTGGAAAACGTCACCAAATAATCCCATCGTTATTTTGTAACCATTTATAATTTCTATTGAATTTATCTCCTAATATTTTTACTTTCACATTTATCAACTGATAACTTTTCTCTTCGTTTATCATTCCAAATTTACCAATTTCCAATTTTCATCCCAACAGATTTCAATTTTAATTCTTTTAAATTTTTTTATTTAACAATATCCTTTATTTCCTAAAAACCCAATTTATCCATTTATAATTAAATTCTGAATTTATAATTTATCCAACAATATTCTAATACAATTTAATTTCTGATTTATCAGTCACAACATATAAACAGATTGCATTATCAATTATAAAAAATAAAAATAAAATTACTACATCGTGAGGAATCTAGTTGGATCCCTCCAACCTGTTTTCCCTGCATCCACAAATATTAGCACATCACATATATAAATATCAATCCAGACTGATAGCAACAATTATATTCAAGCAATCACACAGATATTCAAATATTAACTATTTAAATTAGCTAGCATCCAGATGTGAGTGAGAATAACTCACCTTGGGTTTCGGCGAGCGTTCGAAATTTAAATTAAACCGAACGACGTTCGATTTAACTCAAATATATACTTGCCCGGAATGATTCCCGAACTGCACCATTGCGTAGTATGCATCTCTGTGATTCCGGCGCCGCAAATTTCGTCGAAATCTGATTACATATGTAATAGATATGAATTTTATAAGTTTCGATTTGAATTTAAACAAATTTCTTTTTTTTATTTTATTTTTTATAAAACCTTGAATAGATCCTGGACGCACGATCCACAAGAGGAATCACAGCCGCACCCTAAATTTTCTCCCTCACGCGCACGTACAGGTGAAGTTCGAACCCATTATCATAGCTAGGGTTTCAAACTGTGACCACCTCGATGTATGCTACGTCGATCGGCCTGTGCCAACCTGAAGCTCTCCACGATCTCCACCTTCGACTGGATCCACACGAAACTCAGCCACCTCCTTCGTCATGGAGACGAGCTTGAACGTGCGGCGAACGCGAGTCCCACGGCACCACCACGTCACTCGAAACCAAATCTTGACCGTTGGATCTGAAGCCTGCGTCGATCTCTACGATATTCCAGTTGGAAGTTTTTGCGATTGCTAGACGGATTGATCGCAAATTGGAAGAGAAAGTCGATTATTTTCGGCCATAGAAAAGAAGAAGAACGGCGGCTCTGGAGTGAACTAGGGTTTAGTAACGATATATGTATATATTATATTATTTAATATTATTTTAATTAATAAAATTCTCAATTTAACAATTTATGCAAACGACCTCCAAATCACATGCACCAATTGGCATTCCTAACGTTTTTCCGTGTTCCGGACACAATGGAACAGGTTTCGTAAGCAAATTTGATCGTATATGCGAGTTACGGAATTAAACGGTAAATTTTAAATTAAACCGATTAAAACGATTTCGATGCGTTTCGAGCTGCCAGGGTCAAACGACAACTCCGATTGCTACGAAAATTGAAATCTGATAATAACTAAATATTACGGATCTAATGGGACTGGTTTCGTCGACTTCCGAGACTGTACCCCGAAAGGCTATTTTAACTCGTCGATAAATTCGAGCGATTTTCAAAATTGTCAAAAACGCTTAAAATTTTCACATTTAAAATTCTATTAACTTAATAATAAATCATATAAAATTTATAATCGCATTAAAAATCATTCCGGCTCATTCCAGACCAAAATCTGATTAATTGCAATATTTTATCTTTAAATTTTATTATTAAATTAATATAAAATCCCAAATAATAACTTATTAACCTTTAAATTCATCTAAAAATCCAATAACTCTTTTAATGACCAAATAGATTTAAAATAAATTTTTGAACTCATTTCCATGTCTATTTACCTCCATATACACAATTTATCCCGACTCAATATTCTATTATTACTATTTAAATTCCAATTGGGTTACCATATTTGGAATTATAAGTAATTTATTAATTCCACCCAATTTTTTTTATCTTAAGACCAATTCAAAATCCACATTGAACATTTAAAATGAATTAAATGTTCAAAATTCAATGGCTTAAAAATCCAGGATGTTACATTCCTTCCCCCTTATAAAAATTTCATCCCCGAAATTTGCTAATGTAGAAACTATGCTCAAACTCACTTACTCATCCAATTTGCTTAGTTAAAAGCTTATATTCACTTTCCAAAATCCTTTAGCTCAACCTAAAATCATTTTCTTTATTTATACTCAAAAGCTTTTGTGGCAACATTATTTCAAAACAACATTACTAGTTACTAAAATTTTCCAAAATCCCCAAAAAAATTCTAACTCCCAAAATTTTCGGAAAATTTTGGCAGAGTCACCCCTGCACGGAGGAGCTTTCGCGATATCGCGATACAGATAAATATATATACATCGAACCACACGGTCAGAAATCAAAATATATCACAATATATATACCATTTCCCAATTATATTTGTGTAAGCGTACCTTTTTAGCAAATTTTAATAGCAAGCGGCTAATATAACGCATATACGCGCTCCAACTCTCTCGAACGCCTTCTGTACCTGTACTACACTCAAACAAACTCATCAGTCTTTAAAGATATGAACATTTTAACAACATTTCCAATATAAATGTAAGCCAAACATATCCATTTCATAGCCTAACCAACAATTTGCATGATTTCACAAGTAAATCATATTTTATAGCATGTACCAAGTTTCTTTTCTAATTCCAAGCTCCATTTTATTTCATACAAATGAGTTACATACACGTTTACCATTCTCAATTCATAATTACTACCACCAATTCATATTCACTTCAATATTACGAACATAAGCTTTAGTATTTTCAATTTACTTCCATTTAAATTCAAATTGATTCAAAATCTGATGTACTTATGATTTATTTGCAATTTTTTTTTTCCAAATTCAAACTTCATTTTATTCCACTTGAACGACTTACATCCGAGTTGCAAATGTTAGATTCACATTCACTTCAATAAGAGTAATATATGCTTTTGATTCATTTACTTTTCTTTTTAATTAACCTGCATTTACATACAAACCCACTAAATAGATTCCAATCCATTTCCCATTATTCAAATATCATTTTCATTTACTTCCTTTAATCCATTCACTTAAATATAATGACTAATTTCTATGCAGGTTGCGGCTATTCAAACAAATAACCAATCCTTAAGCTTATAACCATTAACATTAATTCCAACTATATTCATAGTAATTTTATTCAATTTTGCATGGTTCACAAACCAAGCATTCTTATTCCATTGCAAATTTTTAACTTAATTTTCTTATTTTCACTTCAAGATCATCATTTAAGTTTAAATTAATAACATCACATTCTATATTATTTACAACTCATACGTCTTTAATTTATCACAAAAATTAATTAAAATTCTCTCCACTTGCATTTCAATGCCTATTACCCAACAAAATTTATCCAAGACAACATCATTCAATTTGCTTAAGTTCTTCCAATTTTCATTATCTTCTTATATCAATTTTATTTTATTTTCATTTGATTCTCATCCAAATCAATTCCAATCCATTTACTTGCATTCCAATTTATTATCTAAACAAATTTCATTTAAAGCTATTTCATAAGCTTAACCATAACCATCTCACCATATTCTTAAATGATTTCAGTTCCATAATATCTCAGTTTATTTGCATTTAATTGATTCTTACCCAATCAAACCATTTACAAATTTTAATCCAACTAGCTTATAAATTCTATCAAATGTTAATTTCAAATTAGTATATTCACCAAATTCTAGTTCATATTCAATAATTAAATCTTTTATTAATCATAATGCCACTATAAATCATCACTATTATAATCCAATTCCATTATTCATTCACACTCTCAATATTTATTACCAAAATTAAATTCCATTCCAAAACTGGACTTTATTTACTTTCCAAATTTTGGCCAAACTATCCAAAATTTTATTCATGCCAATACAAATTCCATTTAATTTAGCTTACACAAAATTCATTTCCATACAATTATTTTGAATTTAGTTGAGTGAGCATTTACTTCATTCAACATCATTTCAACTAAATTAAATTTCCATTCAATTCGATTCTTATCCAACTTTATTTCAAGTTTACTTGAAATTTTGCTTAGCCAAATTAAATTCATTCCGCTTCTTTACCACTTAAATAAGGATTGAATTTCATTCAATATGCCTATAATGCAACTGAATTTTGTATTTCATTTCACTTCAATTTTATACCTCCATAAATAAATTCAAAACTTATTTTCTATTGTAAGTTCATTCATCCATTTATATCTCTCTTTCCTTATCTTACTTTACATTCCATTTAAGATTAAGTTTAAATTCACCATACCATTCAACTATTTCCCATTTGTGATTATAATTCCACTTTACTTGCGTTAAAATCAAAATGTCCATTCTCAAGTTCATCAACATATTTATTTATAAGTTTATATTTCTCATTTTAATCCTTTTATGTCTCATAACCACAATTCCAAATTCTATATATATATGTATCACTGAATTCTTAAGGATACAAATTTTCTTTCAATCTAATTCTTTGTAAAATTTTAAATCCACAATTCCAGATTATAGGTATAACACATAATAGCTTATGGGTACAATTTATTGTAAAATAACCAATGATTACTAAGTTATTTACATTTCAATTTAATCCAAATCAATTTAATTCTAAGTTCAATTTATTTAACTTATCCCAATTTAAATTCAAAATCCACTTCAATATACTTTATTCACTTTTAATAACTCAAGTTAAAATTTTGATTCCAAGATTAAGATTTACATTTCCTTCTTATTAGCATCAACTTTACCAAATAAGTTCATTAGTTGATGCATTTTACCTTTACACACCATTTAAATAGAATGTTCCAGAATTCAATTACCCGGTTTTATTCCAAAACCATTTTTGAAATAATAATCAATTCATACCCATTTGGTATATCAATCAAATCTCCAGATTTTCCAAAACAACTGGTTTATACCAAACAAATCCAAACAATATCATAATCAACCATTTTGGTAGCAATCCATCACTTTAGAAACTCGAAAATGAATTCTAATGATGTGGCCAGCATCATCAGGATTATTTTCCAGCGACTGAAATGAGTTCAGTGCTTTCTTACTTCCCAAATTCATTTCAAAACAATTCCCATTCAAAAATACTTCCCAAAATAATATTTCATCATCGCCTTCAAATACTTCGGAAAACATTTCAAACTTTCCCAGGAATTTAAATTTCCCGACCTTTATTTTCAATACATTTAAAATCCTTTTTAAAACTTCCAGGTTTAAAATTCTGGTTTAGTTTAAATTTAGTTATTCTTCTTTTATATAATTTATACCTATAAAATTTATTTGATTACAACCATGTCTACTTTAAGATTAAATTTGGGATTCTTATTTAATTATTGTATTAACAACCAATCAACCAAATATATATATATATGTAATAATTTCAGAAAATTATTTCTTTTATATCAAAATATAATTTGGGTAAAATTATTTCATTTACCCACTTTAAAAACAATATTATGTCGGTTTATCTTGTTTAAGAGTTTAGAAACCCCTATCGATACGGTTGTACTTCCCGCACCGACCAGAATTCATAAACACTCAACCGATAAGTCAACACAATATAAAAACAAATTTTATATTCACTAACAAGTACGCTCTCATATCTATTATTACTCTCAACTCATTATAGAGTACTATTGACTCTGTTTAATGAGTAATTTCCCCCACCAAAACCTAGGTTGTCGCCAACCTAGCTCTGATACCAAGTGTGACAGCCCGCAAATCCGTACCTCTTGAGTCAACACCATTCTACATCGATTAACTCAAGTGGAACAGAAACACGAACCATTAGGGCTAAAGAAGAAGAGGTAGAAGAAAGAAGGAACTAAACAATGTCAGAATCTCACAGTCGCAGCGGAATAAAATATAATAGTAAATATAGATCTTTACACAAAATGAAAAATATACCAGTTTTATACATCACATCATCAGAGTATCTCATACATCAAATTACCAATCAAACAAATCCATACAATCATAGCAGCGGAATATATATAGGTACAGATAATACGTCTCGGGCTCCAGCTCCTCTCCTGCTCCATAGCAACCTATCCTGAACAAATAATACTCGGTCTGACCCGAGCATTATAACGAAATAACACCCGAGTCAGTCTGGAACACTAGCTGATAATAATGCATCCAAATTGATTATTAAAGTTTCAAAAATCCTTTGAAAACAAAAGCATCTCGTAAGACCACGCCACAAATAAACATATCCGGTTTTTACCTTACGATAGCTAAAACACTTTTTATAAAAATCCTTTGATATTATAACAGGGTCTATTTACAAATACTTATAAAATAGACGAAATTGTTACATCGATTAAATTCCAGCTACTAGCCACAAAAGTGGGTAATACAAACAAAACTCGTACAAGGCTCGTAGGGAGAATGAATTTCCAACAATGATTAGGCACTGGGGTACCACCTGTCATAGTACGGGGCCTAGATCACCGTAACGAGGACCACGCCCTATCCCCTGCAACACAAGGTCGGACCTATCCCTTACTGGACAGTTTCGAATAAGATCACCCCGCGGTTGGGATCAGCAACCGCACCACTAAGCCGAAATAAAAAGGGACATCTAGACGGGGATGACCTTACTCTCAAGTGGGGGCTACCCACGAAGCCTTGCTGCATATCCCCTGATTTTCAGTCATTCCCATTTGATGAGACTTGAGGCTAAGCGTTACCTTTAGAACGTTTCACTTAGAATGCCCATAGCCCTCCTGACGATGTCTCGAAAGCATTCATCCATACAAGTCCGTCCCGGGTTCGAACGGAACCGAAGGCACTACTCCTACTACATCCATTTTGGAAATATCCTCAAGATTAGTAGCGACTAGCCATTACACTTCATTGCTCCATCTTCGACTCCGAACAAATTTTTCCCACGAAGCGTACAAACCGGATCGAAGTGGTTTTCGAGAAATAAATCTCGATCCCGATCTCTTCGAAACGATCAACGCATTTGTCCCATATTGATAGTCGGTGATCTAACTATCAATTTATATTCACAAACATCCATCACACAATAAATAATCTCACATTATTTATTTGCCTCTAGTATCTTTATAAGATTTATTTCCAAATTTTCAAAGCTCATTTGAAAACAATTTCCCAAAATTCTTCCTTTACAAGGTAAACCCTTTATCATTAATTCCCATTGGAAATAACCAAGTTTAAACAATTTAGATTTTTAACCAGTAAAACACTTTATTCTAAAATATACTTTAAAATATGGAAATTTACTACTAGTTATTTACTCAAAATATAATTCCAATATGTACAGTAAAATCATTTATTAAGATATAAACTTTGATTTTAAATAAGGGTTTTGTTAAACTAAATTTAAAAGTAGTGTTTTAAAAGATTAATATTAATTTCAAAATAACTTAAGTCAAAACCAGCCTTTAAATAAATCCATTTGTAAAAATAATTACAAACGTATTCTTAAATCATAACTATTGCTAATTTATCAATTTGTTACTTTAAAATAATAATTTTCAAACACTCTTTAAACAAGTTTAAACTTTAAACTTCCTTCTAATAAAAATCTGTTTAAAACTCGAACTTGGTTTTCCAGGGAAACACACTTTCCATTCCAACATTCCAAAGAATCCGTCTTATAGATCCAGCCAATTTATTACCATTCAAATTCATATTTTTAATAACATAAATTTCATTTCCATGTTAAAAAAATAACTTCTTTCAAAGCCCAAACATAGTTTTCCATTCCTGGAAATTCACTTTCAAAGTTCGGGTTTAAAAATCTTTTAAATAAATTTTTGAGAATTTATTAAAGGAAAATAATACTTACGAATTTCCTAAATAAATCCCAATGGTGAAAATTTGCATTTCAAAATATTTTATTTACATTTTAAACTGCTAATTTATATTTGGAAAGCCTCATTGAAAATATACTTTAATTTCCTGGAAAACATCACCAAATAATCCCATCGTTATTTTGTAACCATTTCTAATTTCTATTGAATTTATCTCCAAATATTTTTACTTTCACATTTATCAATTGATAACTTTTCTCTTCGTTTATCATTCCAAATTTACCAATTTCCAATTTTCATCCCAACAGATTTCAATTTTAATTCTTTTAAATTTTTTTATTTAACAGTAGCCTTTATTTCCTAAAAACCTAATTTATCCATTTATAATTAAATTCTGAATTTATAATTTATCCAACAATATTCCAATACACTTTAATTTCTTATTTAGCAGTCACAACATATAAACAGATTGCATTATCAATTATAAAAAATAAAAAAAAATTACTACATCGTGAGGAATCCAGTTGGATCCCTCCAACCTGTTTTCCCTGCATCCACAAATATTAGCACATCACATATATAAATATCAATCCAGACTGATAGCAACAATTATATTCAACCAATCACACAGATATTCAAATATTAACTATTTAAATTAGCTAGCATCCAGATGTGAGTGAGAATAACTCACCTTGTGTTTTGGCGAGCGTTCGAAATTTAAATTAAACCGAACGACGTTCGATTTAACTCAAATTTCTACTTGCCCGGAATGATTCCCGGACTGCACCATTGCGTAGTACGCATCTCTGCGATTCCGACGCTGCAAATTTCATCGAAATCTGGTAACATATGTAATAGATATGAATTTTATAAGTTTCGATTTGAATTTAAACAAATTTCATTTTTTTATTTCATTTTTTATAAAACCTTGAATAGATCCTGGACGCACGATCCACAAGAGCAATCACGGCCGCACCCTAAATCTTCTCCCTCACACGCACGTACAGGTGAAGTTCGAACCCATTATCATAGCTAGGGTTTTGAACTACGACCACCTCGATGTACGCTACGTCGATCGGCCTGTGCCAACCTGAAGCTCTCAACCATCTCCACCTTCGACTGGATCCACACGAAACTCGACCACCTCCTTCGTCATGGAGACGAGCTTGAACGCGCGGCGAACGCGAGTCCCACGGCACCACCACGTCACTCCAAACCAAATCTTGACTGTTGGATCTGAAGCCTGCGTCGATCTCTACGGTATTCCAGTTGGAAGTTTTCACGATTGCTAGACGGAGTGATCACAAATTGAAAGAGAAAGTCGATTATTTTCGGCCATAGAAAAGAAGAAGAACGGCGGCTCTGGAATGAACTAGGGTTTAGTAACGAGATATGCATATATTATATTATTTAATATTATTTTAATTAATAAAATTCTCAATTTAACAATTTATGCAAACGACCTCCAAATCACACGCACTAATAGGCATTCCTAAGGTTTTTCCGCGTTCCGGACACAATGGAATAGGTTTCGTAAGCTAATTTGATCTTATATGCGAGTTACGGAATTAAACGATAAATTTTAAATTAAACCGATTAAAACGATTTCGATGCGTTTCGAGCTGCCAGGGTCAAACGACAACTCCGATTGCTATGAAAATTGAAATCTGATAATAACTAACTATTACGGATCCAATGGAACTGGTTTCGTCGAATTCCGAGACTGTACCCCGGAAGGCTATTTTAACTCGTCGATAAATTCGAGCGATTTTCAAAATTGTCAAAAGCGCTTAAAATTTTCACTTTTAAAATTCTATTAACTTAATAGTAAATCATATAAAATTTATGATCGCATTAAAAATCATTCCGGCTCATTCTAGACCAAAATCTGATTAATTGCAATATTTTATCTTTAAATTTTATTATTAAATTAATATAAAATCCCAAATAATAACTTATTAACCTTTAAATTCATTTAAAAATCCAATAACACTTTTAATGACCAAATAGATTTAAAATATATTTTAGAACTCATTTCCATGTCTATTTACCTCCATATACACAATTTATCCCGACTCAATATTCTATTATTACTATTTAAATTCCAATTGGGTTACCATATTTGGAATTATAAGTAATTTATTAATTCCACCCAATTTTTTTTTATCTTAAGACCAATTCAAAATCCACATTGAACATTTAAAATGAATTAAATGTTCAAAATTCAATGGCTTAAAAATCCGGGACGTTACAATTTTAGTTCTAATGACTAAAACTTTCTATCGTATCACTTTTTCTTATTTCAAGCATAAATACTCCAAAAATCCATATTTTTCAAGGGTGTTTTTAACCTAGATTTTGAAGCCTGAAAATACCCCTTACTGTTTTGGCCATAACTCCATCCAAATTTATCCAAATTGAATAATTCTTTTTTTAAGTAAAGAACAATCTAAAACTTTTCATTTGACCACTTTGCTAAAATCAGAGAGAAAAGGGTCGGTAAACAGAGAGCAAGCTGACATATTTTCAAGTTGGTTTTGTTGATTTCCAAGCTTTACAAGTCCTAAGTGTTTTTGCAAAAGTTCGGTGAATTATGGGTGAGTAAATTTATTTAACTTTGGGAAGCATTTACTTTATTATATATGTATGTTGGATATGTGTTCATATTATATATATATATATATATATATATATATAATGTTGCGTTTGGTTTATGGTATGTTTGGATGTGAATGTATGTACTAACTTGTAGTTTAGTATTAGATTTTGAAATTGACGGTTTATATGATATGTTTGGATATAAAGTCATGTGCTATGATGTGTTAAAGGTATGGTTTGTATTTATATATGCTTGAATATGTTGTTGAATGGTAACTTAGGAAAGAAATTTCAAGTTATTACATTCGTAGTGATAGTCGCTATGAGTGTAGTTCGGAAATAATGATTTCCAAGTTTTCGAAGTGTTCTTTTAAAATGTTTTTGGAAACATTTTAACTTAATTAGTGAGAACATAACTTAATTAATTTTGTTTGAGATAATTAGGTTAATATTAATCAATTAATTTATTAAAGATAATGGTTAAGTAATTAGAGTTTAAGAATTAAATAACTAAGTCAATTAATTTTAATTAATCAAGAAAGTTTTAATTGATGATTAGTTAAGTTAAGAAGTAATTATTTAATTAATTTTTCTTTTGATCAAGTTAATTATTTTAATTAATTATTTAATTAAAGTTTGGATTATTTAATTAATTATATTTAAAGGTTAATTATTTATTTAATTATTACTTAACTAAAAGTTTAATTTTACATTTTTAATTAGTTATGATTAAAAGGGTTTAACTTATTATTTAATTTAATTAAAGATTATTTAATTAAATAATTGAGATTAATTAATATTCATTATTAATGAAAGTTAATTAATAATTAATAAATGATTAATTTAGGATTAATTAATAGTTAAATATTGTTTAACTATTTAATGCAATTAAGTTAAGATTCAATTAAATTTAATTAGGATTTTAAATCCGTTGGTTTGCAATAGTAAATTTGTTTAACGGTATTTCTTTTTCAAAGATGGTTTTAAAAACAAGTGATTTAACTGTCGATACCATTAAGGAACCATATAACTGTGAATGAGTTATATGTAGATTGTTGGGTTGTTTGGACATATGTTAGCAAAATAAATCCCCATTCTACTATAAATTGATTGACCGATTGTTTATTTGTGTGAATATGTATTAGTAGAATAAATCCCCATTCTGATATAAATTGTTTGGTTGTTTAATTGTTAGTTTGTTTGTGTGGACATGTGTTAGCAAAATAAATTCTATTCTGCTATTAATTAATTGAATTGTTTGGACATCTGTTTAACAGGACAAATCACCATCCCGCAATTATGTTATTTGGACATGTATATGCTAGTTAGCTCACATTGACATGTTATTCCCTGATTTGGATATGAGTTGCACTTACATACATGTTGACCAATGTAAATAACTGTTTAGTGAATTAAAAAGTTCCAATTGAGATTGAATGGTAACTTAAATTAGTACCACTGGGATTGCTAAGTCTCTTTTCAAATTATTAAAGTTTGTTTTTGAATTAACATTAAATTATTAAATCAATTTGTAGTTAAAAGTTAATAAATGATTTCCAGATTATAGTATTGTTTTATAAAGTTATTTCTAAATAATATCTTGTTTAAAAAAGGGTTTATTAAATAAAAAGGTTTACCTAAAGTGATTTACAAATGATATCTTGAAAATGATATTTTATAAACGAGCTTTTGTAAAGGAATTGTGAGGGAAGATTATTAAATAATTTAAAAATATAAAAAGATTTTATAAATCAGTTTAGAGATTTTTGAAGAAAGTTTGAATCATGTTTGAAAATTTGTAAAGAGGTTTGAAATGTGAAGTGAACTTATAAACGAACTTTTATAAGGGATAAGTGGATGGGTTTTATAAAGTGAATGAGTTTAAGAGTAAGTGATGTTTTAAAGGGGGATCGTATAGCCATTTAATATGGAATGTGAGAAGAAAGAATCTTCCAAATTTTATTTGTAAATACTTAAATTATTTTCAAGTAAATGTTAACAAAAAGAGTTTTGAAAGGATCTTTTGAAGAAAGGTGATTTTATTAATTAAAGTTTAATTAATAAAGGCTTAGAGAATCCCATATGGTATTGAATCAATGTTTGATTGCTTGTTTAATTTGATAGCTAAATAACCAACTATCAAATATGGACCTAAACATAACTTTAGAAATATCTAGGAGAAATACAAGGATTATATAGTGCAGTTACCGTTGAAGGTGCTATACATTATGTATAAACTCATGTAGTTCTTCTAGGATGAATGATATGGAAATATATCCACTAACGGTTAGGCGGTAAACTCCGCTCTTGTCATTTGTCTGTTTATTTCCTAAAAAATCTGGTTTTATTTTACCAGAATTATCGATAGTTATTTTGAAGAGACCGAGATCGGGTTTGTTATCCGTAAACAACTTCAATCTAATAAATGCATTTCGAATTGAATACATCAGGAAGATCTTGGAATCGAAGATAGATATGTGTAGTGAAAGGGCTAATCCCTACTAATCCTGAGGGTGATTCCAAAATGGATGTTGCAGGAATGGTTCCTTTGGTTTCATTCAGACCCAAAACAGACTTGTATGGATGAATGCTATCAGCACATTATCATTGGAGGGAAATGTGCATTCTAAGTGTAAATTCCTTGAAAGGTAATCGTAGCCCCAAGCTTCATCAACCGGGAATGACTAAAAATCTAGGGAGATGCAGCAAGGCTAAGTGGGTCGCACCGATTAGGTATGTTGTCACCCTTCTAGATACATCTACATATTTATGGATTGGTTGTGCATGAGATCTCAATAAAAAGGGTTGCCAAGCAACCGGGGTGATGACATATTTGGTACTCTCCAGAAAGGGGTAGGCTAGTCTTGTGTTGGCGGGGATCGATGGGTTCTATCTCGATATTTTTTCTAGACGTATACTGTGATAGGTGGTACCCCAGCACATTGTCGTTGAATTGAATTCATTCTCCAATAAGTGCCGTATGATTTTGACTGTGCCCAACTATGTTGAAATGTTAGATGCAAGCATTCTAGCTGTTTTTAATATTTTACTTTGAACCCTTAAACATTATTTTAATATCACTAGATTTTATATAAAAGTGTTTTGGTGATCGTAAGGTAAAAACTCATCCGTATTTATGTGCGGCGTGGTCTTACGAGATACCTTTGATTTTAAAAGAGTTTTTAAAAATAATAATTCCAGTAAGTTGAATTATCCTCTGTCACCATAGGTGTTGAGCCACATACATGTATAAGACTCAAGAGTTCATTGACTCTTTCTTTGCTCCTACTGAAGGGACGCTTGGTCATTTTTCTTTTGAGACATGACTCACATGTGTCAATTGATTCATAATCAAATGTCGGTAGAAGACCTTCAATTTTCAGTTTGTGCAGACTTTTTTCACTAATAATGTAATGACCCAGAATTTCATTCATTTGAATTTGGAATATTTAATTGATTTTAAATATTGAACAGTTAATTTTATATGTTAATTAGACTTGAATTTTAAGTATAATTGTTATTTGAATATTTGAAATTGTCTAAATAATTAAATCTTGAATTTTAATGGAATAAAATGATTTCGAAAGTAGATTTAAATTCTATTTGAATAAGAATGAAGATAGGAAACTTTTAAATTGAATTAAAAGTGAATAAACTAGTTTTAGTAATAGTCGTTTTAATTAACGTGTAAAATAAGATTCTCGAGCACTATCTTGGATTTTGACGAAACCAGTTTCATTGGATGTGTAATAATGAATTATTATATGCCGTCAATTTTAGTGGCAATTGGACGTATTGTTTGGTCGTGCAAGTTCGAAACACATGGAAATTAATTAAAAGAATTTAAATTAATAAAATTCAATTTTGAGAAGCTAACTTCTGTATATGATGGGATTGGGTCTCTATATTGGTTCCATTATGTTCGAAATAGGGGTATTACCTATAGAACTCCATGAGGCACGCCACGATAGGAATTTGAGACTTTCCGAACGTATAGAGTCGGATGTTTTAAATAAAATAATATATGAAGCCCATACCCAAACCCATACCTTTGCCATGCCTTAGCCATACTTTCCCATGTTCTCACCCTTACTTCCTTCCCTCTATATAAATCACGTCACAACCAGAAAGGGATGAATTAGCCAAATTTTCAAATTTATACATCACACCATCGAATGGTCCTCATCCATCGGGGATAATCCATGCCATTTTAGGCAAAGTTACCAACTACAAACTTGTAGACGATGTCAAGCTTGAGTCATTCAATGTTGATATCTTCATGGTTTGTTGTGTGGTGGTCTTAGTTCATAGCAGAACGTAGAATCTACTTTCGAGAATTCCAGCGGTTCTAGCACATGTAGGTAATGGAGTCTAAATGGGAGATGTCGAGGAAGGCGATGGCGTGGTGCTGGCTAAGTTTCGTGGCCAATGATCAACTACGGTGGCGATAATTTCAAGATGAATGGCATGTCATTCAGGTTCATTTTGCTTGACATCGGTGACATGGGGGCGGGGGAGGGGGTCGAGCGAGGGGAGATCGATGCGGCATGGCAACAACGATGTTCGGTAAGCTTGCATCGGTGGCAGGCGACCCGACGCAATAGCAACATGAGAGGAAACGCAGTTGGCAGTGGGTTCTTATATACTTGTGTTGTAATTATGAATGAGGGAGGGAAGGTAATTAAGAGTTAAAAAATTAATTAATTTAATGTTAATGATAATTTAAAATAATCTCAAATGTTCATTAATTCATATCTAATTCATACGAGGTTGAAATTGGAAGCTACAAGTTGTGTTATGATTGTTTTAGAAAAATCTACGATATAGAGTTGGAGTGGATGGATTTGGGGCTAGTTGAATTTCACGCTAAATTGAACATCGTTCAATTCAAACGGATCTAGAGCACGCAAGCGACAACTGGAATAATTGTGAGTTAGAACTTACCTTTTTGGTTAATCAGTATAATATCAGAATGTTATAAATTGATAAAAATTGTTGATTGAATGTTTAGATAATTTACTATTTAATTCAGTTCTTTTGGTTTTATTCTCGTCCCAAGAGCGGATGATCTTTTATATATACCCACCTAGTAGTGGATGATCCATATTTTATGATTATATATTATTTATGTTGTAGGTGACTGGTTGGAGGGATTCAATGGAATTCCTCTCTTTTTTTGAAATGTTTACAATAATATTCATGTCACGTGAATTATTGTATATTAAACCTGATTATTGGCTCTTTTGATTATGACATTGTCATGTTTTCGAAACTAAAACCCTATAGTGATAGAAAACCAATATGGATTGTGGATAAACATTGGGTACTTATTAGCCTCAAATTAGTATTTCAAAAATACTATAAGTCGCCTTTCAAGTTGATTTTTGAGACATGAAATGATTTATGTCCGAAATTGGGCTTGGAAAATATTTCGTTTTAAAGGATTTAACTTCTATTTTACTCTAACCTTTTATGTCTTTTCTAAGTTATTTATTCATAATTAATATTGTTTTAAAGATTATCTATTTATATTTAATGTTGCATTAAAGTTATTTATCAATATTTTAATATTTTTAAAAGTTATTTATTTTAAAAGATTAATATGGTTGAAATTAATTATTAATAATGTTATGAAAGCTGGTCATTTATTATAGTATCATTTGAAATCAATTTTTTTTGAATTAATGATGTTTTGAAATTTTTAATCATTATGTTTAAGATGTTTGAAGATAATAATAATTATTTATCTATATTGTTTGCTATTAATAATTATTATTACATAATAGTGTTTTGAATAGTAATTATTATTTAACTATAAATGCTTTTGAGATTTATAAATAAAGTTCTATAAAAAGGCATAGGTTTGATAAGAGGAGTTTTATAAAATGTTTTGCAGACTTAAAGAGAAATTGTTTATAATGTATAAAAAAAAGTTTTATAAATGGTTTTAGATTTTTATAAAGAAATTTTATACATAGGTTTGTAAATTTATAAAAAGAGTTTCACAAATAGTTGTATGGACTCATAAGGGTTTATAAATGACTTGAGAAATAATTTATAAATAGTTATAAATGATTTTAGAGATTTATAAAGTAGTCTATAAATGATTTTTGAATTATATGAAAAGGGTAAATCTTTCTCAATTTTGTGAATATTCTTATACCGTTATGACAAATACGGGTATTTTTCCAAGTATTGAAAGTATAAGGATTTGTGGGTATATCATTGTAAACGTATTCTTATCCAAGTAATTAACAAAGTGATTTCAATTAATGAAAAGATTAATTAAGATGATAGTGGTTGCTTATATTCTTAACTAATGTTTTTTTTTCCTATGGAGTTAAATCTTTGATTTGAATGCGTGTTTGTTGATAGTTAAATAACCGACTATCATATATGGATCCAAAACGTAACATTGGGCATATCTAGGAGAAACACATGAGTTATATGGCATAGTCACCTTTGATGATGTTGTGCTATGCGTAAATATCATTTCATACTCTTAAGATAAATGATAAGGAAATCTATCCACTAACAGTTAGGAGGCGATCTCCGCTTTTATCTTTGACTTCTTGTTTCCTAAAGAACTGGAGTAGAGTTTACTGAAAATAATTGAATGTTGTTTCGAAGAGACCGAGATCGGATATTTTGTCCAAAAACCACATCGATCCAACTCAAGCGTTTCAAAATGAAAGCATCTTGAAGAGCATGGAATCGAAGATAGAGTTATGAAGTGCATGGGCTATTTTCTATTTTCCTTGGGAGGGACTCCCCGAAATGGAGTAATAGAGGTAGTGCCTTCGGTTCGTTCATCTCCTGAACGACTTATATGGATGAATGCTGGCATTGTGTCGACAATTGGAAGGCAGTGTAGCATTCAAAGTTGGTTTGCTATTTGAAAAGGTAAAATGTAGCCTCAAGCGTCATCGACCGAGAAATATTAAAAATCAAGCATGTAGCAGAGCCATGTGGGTTACTTCCATCAAGATATGGTCATTCCAAATCTAGATCGATTACATTCTACTCATGTATGCTTCGAAACCCATTAACAAAATGGGTGCTCATATTCGGTACTACTAGTAAAGTGGTAGGCCAGTCTGGTGTGGTAGGGGATAAGATGTTCTTGTCATACCCCATTGCATTTTATCTAGAAATGTACCGTCGGAAGGTAGTTCCTTGCCTTGTCATAGTATAGAATTAATTTTCCAATATGAGCCTTTACGGTTTAATTATATACCTATTATACTAGAATTTAAGTAATGTAACTATGATGGCTCGGAATTTTACCTCTTTGATTTGGGAATATTTAATTAATTTTAAATATTCAAACAATAGAATTTATAATTAAAATAAAACTCTTTTTAATAATAGATAATGATGGTAATATTTTTTGAAATTTATTTAAAATATAATTAGTTCGATGAAATAACAGAAAATGTGACCGAAATTTGTTTTTCGAATTTCCATTAGTTAAAAGTTGTCGAAAAAGTTGTGAACTCTTATGTAAGTATATATATACACACATATAAATATTAATAAGTTAGTGTGTATTGGTTTACATATAGGTATATTCTTGTGTATATGCATATATATATATATATATATATGTTAATAAAATGAAAGATTCTTTAAGAGATATAAGGAGAAATTTTGTATAAAAAAGTACAAAACATGTTGGCTTTGATGGGATAGGATGGTGTGATGCTTTGGGGGCTGATGTGGATGTGAGGTGAAGGCTAGGTGAGATGGAAATAAGGTAGTGGAGGGCACAAGGCAATGTTAGATAGATAATTTCTATCTTCTTTTATTTATAAATAGCCTTCCATTTCCTCAATCTTTTCTCCTCTTTCTTCGTCCATACCTTCTTCATTTCCGACTCAAATGGAGATTTTTTTCAAATATGTCAAATTCAAGTGGCTACAACTTTTATGTAGATCACTTTTTCAAATTTTGGGTCTACACTACACCAGAAATGTGATTTCGCCACGGTTCTGGGCCGTGGCTAATTAATTTTGCCACTGTCCAAAGCCATGGCAAAATGGGCTGTGGTAAAATTTTGCCATGGCCTTGAGCCGTGGCTAATTGTAATTTAGCCACGGCTTTGAGCCGTGGCAAATTTTAATTTCGCCGCGGTTTTGAGCCGTGGCCAAATTTTAATTAGCCACGGCTCAAGGCCGTTGCAATATTAAATTGAAAATATTGCAAACATAAATTAGCCACGGCTCTGAGCCGTGGCTAAATTCAGTTGGAAAACCGCATATAAATTAGAAACCTCTACCTAAAGCATAAAGCTCCAGTTTGAACAAAATATGAGCAAGGTAATACCCTCAAATACAAATTGTAATATTCAAAGCTACGAATTTACAAAGTTCAAATGTACAACTACTCATACCTAGCACAAGTACAACATCTCCAAACTAAAAACTACAAAGTTCAACCTCAATTTACAATGTCGGTAGGCACCAGCAATTCAAATTACAGACCCTTACTTCAAAGTTCAACACATCATAGTTCATAACTAAAATGTAAAAACTTAGTATATATTACAAGATACAAATTAACTGAATATATAGGCATGAAACCTACTTCAAAGTTCATACATATTACATATAACTTTAGTATTTAGCAAATAGAAGCAACCCATCCATAGCAGACCCTTACTTCAGGTGACCAACCTGCAAAGCAAAGTTTGTGTTAGGCATGTGAATGACATTTCGACAGACGGCATAGGTTAGGCTGTGATAACACAGTAAGTACATAAGCTTGAAGCCTAACTTTTTATATTTGAACCTCATAAAAAAAATCCAAGGATGTGGAGCTTCAGTTGAAGTAATATTTTAGAAAACTATGACCTATGTACACAAACATTTATAGCGTGTAATTTGCATATCTGTTGATCTATGTACACAAACTATGACCACTGGTACACAAACATTTATATCATGTAAGATGCATGTTGGTGCAACAAACAATGACCTCAAAAACTTAAAGTTTGTAACTTATTAAACTTTAATATTTGTTGCAACTCACTTGAGTTGCTTTTATTTATTAGGACTGTTTAAAGAAGTCTATGAATCTGTACCACTGGTGCATATTATTTCAGTTCCAGTTGAGCAAATTTGGGATTTTTTTTGCAATTTACACACTGGTGGTGTACTAGTGGTATCATAGTAAAAGGCCTGATCTGTATTACTGGTGCATTAGTAGTATAAAGAAGAATCTGCACCTCTGGTGAATATTCTTTTTGCTGTTATTTAGAAAAGAAAATTAAATATTAAATATTTATTATTTAATACCCTTAAATCACTAATTTTTGTTTACTGTTATTTGCATATCTGTTATTTAGTATTATTTCTTCATATAATCAAATGTAGTAACTTACTGAATTTTATGCTTTTATACACTTGCTGCATTTCAAGATTTAATAATCTAAGAATGCATGAAGGAACTGACATCGACATGTAGCATGCTAGCAATGGTTTCAAAGGAAAGAGATCAAATGTGGGATAAAGAAAGAGTTCAAAAGGGTCAGCAATGCTTCTTGATATCGAGGTCATTTTACTAAAATAGAAATTGAAGACCTTGACGAACATGTCTTGATTAAAGAAGGGTGATTTTGATACTGAATGATAGCATAGTCAATAAGTCATTTCACATCTGTAATCCTAAATCAGTAAAAGACTTTTGCCTTGAATGGGACAAAAATGTTAGAATTCCTTTTTTCTTTCTAATACACATTTTAGTTATACACATTATTTTAGTTACACACATTATTATAAATGTGGTATAGCTTTTGGTTTTGCTACATTATTACCTATGACCTCACTTTTATAATGGAAAACGAAAACTAGAGGTTTTTAAAATTTGTTTTTAAAAAGTGGGGCAGTGTATTTTGAATTGAATTTACACTCACACATGAAACAAATTTCATGTATAAATATATGCACATAACCATAACTATAGTAATGTGGACAGAGCCATATTTATAATCAAACACAAATATAGAGCCAAAGTATAATAATACATACATACCTGGCTTATGCGTCTAAAAAACTAATTTATCTGAAACTTCTCTACCTCCAATTTTGGGTCCTGTAAGTTAAAAAAGCAATAATGAGCAGAAACTCATCTAGAAAAATAACATCACAATTTTTTCTGATATCAAGTACTTGCAGGTAATTTAAAGATAAAGCTACATCAACAAAATCTAGGCATTCCTGAATAATTCAAGCTAATTTTTCAGTATTGAATACATTCAAACCAAATAACTAAAGGTTTCAGCAAAGTTCGTATAAGAATTTGTATCCGCACTCAAGTAATAAAATGCAAAATAAGCATAAATAATGAACTCACCATCTATCTAATCAAATATTGCTATTCAATTATTACTTGAACAAGGTTTGAAATTACATTTAAGATGGCATATTTAAGGTAACATTGAATATAAAATATCAGGTTTCGTTATATTTGTGATGCATTGATCAAAAAGCATTAACTTCATTTTTAATATCCACCATTAGAATAACATAGTCTTATGCTTAAATGAACACACTCCAAATTCTGGCTAGTAACTAGTCGAAGTTCTTTAAATATGAATGTGATAAATTGATTTGAATAAATTAATAAAGTGCAAAGTTGTAGTTTGTTGTCTTAGTAAAGTTGGACAGGATATGATATCGATCAAAAAATAAAAGTTTTTCAATAACATTCAATCCACAACATAAAAATAGATTGCGTTTAGCGCACATTCTTATTACTAATGTTGATGACTTCAGGTGAACTACTACTTCTCTGTATAAGTATTGATGCATGAACTATATTGTTACATTTCCCTCTCCTATGCAACATGAATATCATTCAAATTCTCTTAACTTCTCAAATCATGCTTAATTGTCACATTCATTTGGTTTCGCGCATTCATTTTCCAGGTTTTTTCATTTAAGTGTAAGTGCACACATTTGTAGATAATAAAGAGCTGAAGCTTCATAACCAAATAATTTGAACAAGCAAATATGTTCCTGTATTGGTTTCAATGGGATAAAACAAGGAAAAATTTAGCATAGCAATATAAAGGGAAGTAGAAAAAAAAACAAATAATGAAGGAGATAATAAAGAAGATAAAACTTAACCACTAACACCCTCAAGCTTAAGTTCAAGAATACAAGAAATGATGCATCCAAATTCATCTCGGCCAAGACTAAAGAAGGCAAGGCATACGCACGCACTATCCCATCACAATGCATGAACCCGACCCTCTGCCTACACACACTAGCACAGTACGCACGCACAAATTTATACATTTTTCTTAATTAAATAATACCATTAAATACTCTTTATTAATTTTGGAAACTATGAACCATAATTATGCTCATATATATTATCAAAGATATGCTTATTAAAATTTAATTACTCTTTATTTATTTATTTCATTTTGAACTATATAAAGTGTACAAAATTATTTTAAACTTAAAACTCACACAACACATATAGCATTGCATGAAATACACATATCAAATTCTAATACCCAGACTTGTGCGAGAAAAATACAAGTACTTCATTTTCTAAATATTTATATTTACACACACAGTGAGTAATGGATACCCAATATATAATCATGCAATTTCCAAGGCAACCATAGTTTACAAATGAAAGCCACATCAACTTTATAAAACTCACACCTTGCATATTTAGTATAGTAGCATCTCCCACACCTTGCATATTTCTTTTCAGCCGGTAACTATATAAAACTCACTTTTATTTATTTGTAAGTTATGTCAGACATTAGGTACAATAACATACAACTCGCAATTGTATATAGTTTTCATCTTCATAAATCCATCAATTCATGGAAAGGATATGCATTCAAACTGCCATAAAGTAGACTGACTGCAACAATTTGCATGTCTTAATATCCATTATCTTTGTTTTAATTTACTAACTGGGAATTGATCAAGTTGTGAAAATGATCTTTTTAAATCATAATTTTTAATATCTAAACCATTCTAGCTGGCACATGATAATATATCTCATACGTCCACAAAATCATATATAACCTCCTTTCTTTGCTAATAATCTTCAGGTTTTATCTATCAACCGTATAGTGTTGCATTTGGATACTTATACACACCACTACTATAAGTACACTAAGTTAAAATATGAATTTAGTCATTTGCTGATACTGGAATGCATAGATAAAAAAGTTTCAGTGAACTACATATAAAGAAAATTGAGTTTCTACGATACAGAAAACTGCAACCAACATAATCTCAAACTTCAATTTAGAACAACATGGAAATAACATATTTACATAATTTATCACATTACTAACGTAATAGAAACATAAATATCTTATTAGAGCATTAAAATTGATACAAAACAAAACACAAATAAATATCTTATTAGAACATGAGTATGGACGCAATCACTAAAGACTAAACATGCTGCTTGAATCCTAAATTTTAGTTCAATATCAAAACAACATAATGCTTTAATTAATGCCTAATTAACTAATGGTTGAAATGAAGATGTACCGATGCCCAAGCATGGTGCATGAACATATTCAACCTACTGCCATAACATATGTATAGAAAAATTACTAAAGACTTAGCATGTTTCATGAATCTTGAAACTAATGCCTGAATAACATGCTGAATCAATTTATTAATATGACTGTATATCCAACTAAAGAAAAAGGAGTATTGCTTTCTCGTAGCATGAACATAATGACTATTACAACCGTACAACGGTGGGAAATCGACAAAAACATTTATACACCAAAAATATGTATTAAAAATAGCCTCAAATGATGCTCAAGTGTTTAAGGCACTAAAGTGCAGAGAGAAAATTGCAAAGTTTGAATTACAACGGTGCTATAAAAATGTTTCTTCTGTAGTATCCAAATATAGGTTAGAGGTAGCTAGGTATAAATCCTTTAGATTTCATTCATTTTACATATATTTGAAATATAAAAATAAAAAATACATTACATATCCATCATCTACTTACGAAAAGGGATAATACAAAAGTATTTGTATCAAAGAATTCATCAGTAGGGAAACAAAAGAAAATAGTCATGAACAAGATGATTAGAGAACTTACTAAAGGAAATAACAGTTCATTCACTAGCTATAAATTATCCATGTTGCTGGTTTACAAAGCATATTTATATCCAGGTCTTTAGGATTCTATAGCTTAATAAAAGGAAAACAAAATATTATTGAAAAATAAAAAAGGAAAAAAACAAATAATGACAACACATGAAAATTTGCACCAATTTTTCTCACCGGGAAGAACAGAACACTGACGTAATAAAAATCAATCGAACAGTCTAAAACATTAAACATAAAATTGATACTAAACTCATGAATAGTTAAAAGCATGACAGTATCTATGGACAAAACTGGAAGAAAAATCATTTTATTTTGAACACCAAAAAATACTGAAGTAACTAAATTTACCTTGCAATCGACAAAGCAAAATGCGGAATTGAGGGAGAACTTGGAATCGACAAAGCGAAACGCGGAATTGAGTGGAAACGATGAGAGCGAACGAAAACTGAGGAAAGCGGGTGACAATTGATGAAAGCTAGGACACGGAGGTGAATAATTGGGGATGGATATATGGGGCGTTTTTCTATAAAGGGGGTGAATTGTTGAGATATACTAACATGGGTAGGGGTGAATTTTTTTGGATAACACTGGAACAGTCAATAGCCGTTCCAAAATTATCACGGTCAGCAACCATGACAACTTATTTTGCCACGGTTCGGAACCGTGGTAAAATTGCCACGGCTTAAGACCGTGGCAATTCTTCCGCATTTGGTTGTGGCAAAACGGACAATATGGTGTAGTGCTAGCTATGTTAAAATCTTGAAAAGTGTTTTTGGACTCAGAGATCCAAGTCTGAAAATGGTCATTTTTATTTCGACCATATCTTCTTCAAAATAATTCGTAATTGAGTGTTTCTTTTTTTTTTAATTTTTAGAGGAAGGAATTTCCTAGAACTTTCCTTGTAACCACTTTACCAAATTCTGAGTGTAACATGTCCATAAACCAATGAGAAATGACCCCTTTCGAGTTGATTTTTGGTGGTTTCTAAGCTTTACAAGTTTAAAGTTCATTTCAAGTTTTTAAAAAGATTTGGCGAGTAACTCCTTGGAAATATTTTAACTTTTTATTTTTTATGTTTGTTATGCAATATTTTGGTTGTTTGGTTGGATTAGCATGTCATTGGATATATGCGTGTTGCTTGTATGTGATTAAATATGTGGTATGGCTGATTTTTAGCTTAGACTTATTAGCAAGACCTAATAATTGTTGTTATGGTCATAAAATTAGATCTTTTCTTATTTTGGAATTGCGAGATCTTTATTGATGTATCAACTTGTGAATGCTATGAATGATTAGCACTTGACTTGTTAAGGTGACATGGAGATCCCTTGAGTTAAGTGGTTTACGTAATTTGTTTTCTAATAAAAAGTTCTAACCTTTACATTTGTTTTCAAAACATTTTACTAAGTTAGTAAAGTAAGCTAAAGTAAAGGATAAGAGTTTTAAACGTTATTGTATATGGAAAATAAGTTTTCAAATTGTGACGTCCATAGCGATAGTCGTTATGGATGCAATTTCGCTTTAAAAATCTGAATTTTTCAAATTAAGGTTTTATACTTAAAATTATTTTGTAAATTTTTTACAAGCCTAAAATAATTTTTTTAAAAGTTAATTAAGGATTTAATAATTAATTAATTAAGTTTTAATAATTATTATTAATTAAGTGTTAATAAGGTTTATTAACTTCAATTAAGTAGAAATTAGTTTCTAGTAAATTACCTTTTTAAGGATAAGATTAATTTTAATTAATCAATTATTCAGTATGACTAATTTTTAATTAATTACAAGTTAGTAAATGATTTACTTTTAAATTAAGTACTAATTAA
This sequence comes from Allium cepa, assembly GCA_030765085.1. Taxonomy (NCBI): domain Eukaryota; kingdom Viridiplantae; phylum Streptophyta; class Magnoliopsida; order Asparagales; family Amaryllidaceae; genus Allium; species Allium cepa. The sequence goes on along the minus strand of CM060945.1, from coordinate 417,588,566 downwards.
ATATAGGGTTAATTTTTATTAATTATTAACCATGTGCTTAATTTTTAATTAATTAAGGTTTTAATATATAAATTATTTATTAAAGGTTTAATTTATTATTTAAGACTTAAGTAAAGATTATTTAATTATGATTAATTAATATTAAATTATTAATTAATGTTTAAATCATTATTAAATAATTAATAAAGGATTAATTAGTGTTTAATTATTTATTTAATAATTATTTATTACTTAATCATTTATTTAAAGGTTTAATTATCTATTAATTATTTATTTAATTAAATTAAGATTTAATAATGATTAATTATGATTTAATAAGAGTTTAACTTACAATTAATTATTTTCAAGGGGAGTTTAAGTTTTAAATCCTCTGATTTTCTAAGAATCAATTTATTTAAAAAGCGAATTCTTTTATAAAGGATAGTTTTGAGCATAAGGAATTCAAATGTCGATACATAAAGTAGATAGATAACTACGAATATAATGTTGACTGATTGAATTATTTGGACACCTAATAGCAAAGAAAATCCCCGTTCTACTATTGTGTAATTGTTTTGTTATTGTGGACGTAGGATAACAAAATAAATTTCCTTTTGGTTATAAATTGATTTTTGATTATGTAGACATATGTTAGCAGAATAAATCACCGTTCTGCTAAATAACTTGTATTTTACATCTGTTTAGTAGAATAAATCACAATTCTGCCATAATTTCCCAAGTAGATTATCTGGACATCCATTTAAGCAAAATAAAAACCCATTCTGCTACTATAATAACTTAAACATGTGTTTAGCAGAAAAAGTCCTCCTCTGCTATTACAGTAACTTAGACATCTTACCTATGTTTTGATTTTTTTATTGTCAACTGGTTCCATTATATATATCTACTTGTTATGTAAATACCCATGCTATAACTTGAAAAGTAAACTTAATTAAAAGAGAACCATTGCGAACACTAAGCTTCTGTCAGATTTTTAAGTCAATCATACTTTTAATAATGGATTCAAGTTGAGTAATGATTCTAGTAATGGACGTTTTAAATAATCATTTTGTTTACCAAAAGGACTTTATTAAATGAGTTTATTAAACGAGTTTTTTAAATAAGATATATTTATAAGAAATTTTTATAGATGATTTTAGATATTTATAAATGAAGTTTTATAAATAATTTTGGAGACTAATAAAGAGATATATAAATGGTTTTAATATTTATAAAAGAGTTTTGTAAAATTTAGTTTGGTGATTTATAAAGAGTTTTGTAAATGGGTTTGGAATTTAAGTAAAGAAGTTTCATAAATAAGAGAGATTTATTAAGAGGATTTATAAAAGGAAAATTATAAAAGGATTTGAGATTGAACTTCCTTTAACTGACCTTCTTAATTTTGATAGTATGAACATTCATTCCATACTTAACACCAAAAGAATATTATTTGAGGTTATGTTTATCTCTAATTTAAATAAATTTTGTTTTGATCCATTGATATGACTTGGAAATGAGAAATCTTTCATAAATGTTTTGTGAATATACTTATGTCAATGAGATAAGTATATGAATGTTTTGAAACACACTTTTGAAAAGAGTTTTAATAAATGAAAGATTTGGTTTGAGGCTTAGTAGTTGCTATGGATAATTAAATCTATCAATTTGTTGTTGTTTGTTATTTGATAGTTAAATAACCGATTATCAAATATGGACCAAAATATAACTCCGGAAATATTTTGGAGAAACATGTAAGTTATATGGCATAGTCATCTTTGATGATGCTGTATTTTGTGTATAGATCTCGTTTTGTTCAACTAGGACAAATGATAGGGAGATCCGTCCACTTAAACGGTTAGGGGTGATTCCTGCTCTAATGTATTTTATGATTATTTCCAAAATAACTGGGGTTGAGTTTATCGGAACTATCAAATGCTATTTCGAAGAGACCAGGATTGGATTTTCTTTATCCAAGACCGCTTTGATCCAACTCAAACTTTTCGAATTGAAGATGGAGCTTTTGAAGTGCAAGGGCTACTTCTTACTAATCCAGAGGGTGATTCCAAAATGGATGTAGTAGAGGTAGTGCCTTCGGTTTCATTCAATCCTAGAACGAATTTGTATGGACGAATGCTAGCATTGCATTTTTACCTGATGGGAAGTGTTAGCATTCCAAAATGGTTGCTATATAAAAAGATAATCGTAGCCTCAAGCCTCATCAACTGGAAAAATAACCAAAGTAAGGCATGCGGTAGGGCTGTGTGGGTCGCTTCCATTAAGATATGATCATCTAAGATCTTGTGTCAATATCTCTATGTATGCTTCAGGGCCTATTATGGTTGTTTGATCGAAACCAAGGGGTGATAATATTCGATGCTATCTAGTAAGGGGTAGGGCTGGTCCTGAGTAGCAGAGGTGCAACGTGTTGTAGTCTCCCATACATTTTATCTAGAGGTGTATGGATTTGGTTGGTAAAACCTTACCCTTCCATAGTTGGAATCCATTTTCCAATATATGCCATAGGATGATTATATACCTATTATGTTGGAATTGAATAATGTAACAATTTTGGCTATGATTAATATTAATTTGTGTTCTAGACATTATCATAATATAACTGGATTTTCTATAAAAAGTACTTTTGTTACCATAGGGTAAAAACTCATCCGTGTTTATGTGCGGCATGGACTTACGAGATACGTACCTTTGATGTTAAATTTTTTTACAAGTTATAATAAATTAATTCCTTGTGATTTGAGTTTCTCATGTTGGTTTTACCAGACTGATCCGGGCGTTATTTTTCTTATAATGCTTGGGTCAGCCCGAGCATATTTTCCAGGTTCAACTGGATCCTTTGGAGGTTTCAGATGACGAGCTGGATTCTCCAAGACTTATTCACGTATCTTATATTATTCTGCTATTTTTTGTTTTTTTTTGTATCTATAAGCAAGTATAAGGACAAGCTGTTATAACTATCTAGGATGGTAATAGGTTAATATACTTTGATGATGTGTATAATAAAGATAATTTATTTTCGTAAAGGCTTGTTCGTATTATATATTACTCGTCATGTATTGTGAGATTCTGCTCTTTCTTTTTCTTTCTTTCACTCCTAATGATCTGCCTTACGGAGACTTAAATGATGAGCACATGAATCCGTGGATGTATTAAAGGTCGTCTTCTGATGTAAGAAAGGCAGATCATTACAGTAACATTTTCGGTTTTTTACTTTTCTACCTTTTTTAGGTGTAAGAAAGGCATACGAATCCTGGATGGATTCTCTCTCTCTTCCATTCTCATTTCTACCTTTTCTAATTACCATCTTCTTCCATCTTGAGAACAAAACTCTTTGATGGCTTCCCTTTGGAATTCTAAGGAATCTAAATTTGAATTTTTTTACTTCTTTTTAAATGTTTTAAAAACATATTTTTAAACTTTTTCTTTCTCCATTTCCCTCTCACTTCATCCGACCATAACTTCCTCTAAAATTCTCCAAATCAAGATTTTTTTTCAAACCACCTATAATTGCGGTGGCTATAGTTTTTGTGTGAACTACATTTTTAGTTTTCAAATTTTTTTTGGGTCAAAAATATATTATTGTATGACTCATTTTTGGACCCATATTTTCAAGCTCGAAAATAACACTCTAACTTTTTACCATATCTCTCTCAAAATAAATGCAAACTGGATGGTTCTCTTTTTTAAAAGATAGAGCAAATAATTTTCAAGAACTTATCTTTTGATCACTTTTTAAAATTTCGAAAGTAACATGCCCAAAAATAAAGGAGAAGATGATCCATTTTCGAGTTCATTTTGTAGTTTCCCAAGCTTTGCAAGTTCTAATGTATTTCATGTTTTCAAAAAAAATTGGAAAATTTTGGTGAGTAAATCTTTTTTTAAAGTTCGTAGCTTAGTGATTGTTGTTGCTTGGTTAATAAATTAGTTGCCGGTTGGGTAAATACGATATTGATTTGAATATGCTTATGAATATTTGCATGTAGTACTGTATTAGACTTGAATTTGAAGTCTAAAATTGTTGTAAATGGTATTACCATTGGAATTGCTAAGCTCTTTTTGAAATTATAAAGTATGGTTTTGAATTAACTTCAATTTTTTATTCAATTTGGAGTTTCAGGTGTATAAATGATTTTTCATGTTATATTAATATTTTATAAAGGTATTTATAAATTATAACTTGTTTATAAAATGGGTTTTACTAAGTAAAAAGTTATTTACAGTGATTTAAAAGGATGAGTTGCAAAAGATATTATATAAAGGATTTTTCTATAAGAAGATTTATCAAAGGAGTTTTAAATGGGGAAATGTTTTATAAATGATTAGAGGTTTGTAAAGAGGTTTTGTAAATTGACATATAGATTTATGAAAGTATTTTATAAATTGTTTTTATAAATTTGTAAAGGTATTTAAATATGAAGCCGACTTTTAAAAGGGAACTTTCTATAAAGGATAAGTGGATTGGTTTATAGTTAGTAACTTTTACAAAAGGAATTTGAAAAGAGAGAATTTTCCAAAATTTTTGATAATATACTTATACCAGTAAGATAAGTATAAATGTTCCCAAGTATAATGTCACGACCCGCCCCTTCGGTCCTCCAAAATCGACATAAATACGCTCATCGTATAACATGGAAAATGGTTGAGTTCCAAAAAGATAGATTGTTAAGGGAAAAGAAAATAGGTAGAAAAAGAAGAAAGTAAACAAATCAGAATCTCATAGCGGTCTGAATAACATATAGTATGAATAGTTCTTTACACAAATCAAAACTGTAATATACATATATCACATCAGAGTACATAAATCAATAATTACTTGGACTGTTATAACAACCTGCCATCACAACTGCTGGTAATTTCAACCAAAACACTGCAGTGGAAATAACAAGTACGAGAAATTGTCGGTCTCCAGCTCGTCTCCTGAGCTCCATAGCATCTTAACCCAAACCTATAATACTCAGTCTGACCTGAGCATTATAATAAAATAACAACCGAGTCAGTTTGGAAAACCAGCATGAGAAAACACAATCAATTTGAATTATTAAAGTTTCAAAATTGTTTGAATATCAAAGGTATATTGTAAGACCATGCCATAAATAAACACGACAGGTTTTTACCTTACGATAACCAAAAAAGTTCATATCAAAATCCTCTGATATTATAATAGTGTCTAAGTACTAATACTTATTCAAATAGATGAAATGCTTGCATCTCGAGTTTCAGCATGTTGGGCACAATCAAAACTGTATGGCGCTTATTGGAGAATGGATTCCATCCGAATGACTAGGTAATGGAGTACCACCTGTCACGGTATACGTCTAGAATAGCATATCGAGGACCAAGGAGGGATCCCTTGCTACACACGACCGGACTATCCTTAACTTGGATATGCCGAATATGCTATCACCCCGAGTGTTCCCACCCTTTCCGAGCTCCTTCCATAAATCATAGCAATAATTTTCGAGGGTATCTAGAATGGTGATAAACATACACTAATTGGGTGCTACCAAATTAGCCTTGCTACATCCCCTGCTTTTCGGTCATTCCCGGTTGATGAGGCTAGAGGCTACGATTACCTTTCAAAGAAATATTCACTTAGAATGCTCATTGTCCTCCAGTGACAGTGTATCGTTAGCATCTACCCATACAAGTCTATTCCGGGCACGAACGGAACCAAAGGCACTATTCCTACTACAACATTTTTGGAATCATCCTCAGGATTAGTAATAATTAGCCCTTGCACTTCACTGCTCTATCTTCGACTCCATGCTCTTGTCTTCATTTCAAAAACGTACTCGTTGGATCGAAGTGGTTTTCGGATAACAAATCCGATACCGATCTCTTCGAAACAACGTTCGCTATTTTCAGTAAAATCAACCTCGTTTATCTAGGAAATAAATAGGACTGGAGATCACCTCCTAACCGTTAGTTGATGGATTTCCTTATCAATGCCCTAGAAAAAAACGAGCTTATACGTACATTATAACACCTCAAACGGTAACTGTACCATATAATCCCCGTACCTCCTCTGGATATTTCCAAAGTTATATTTAGGTCTAGATTTAATAGTCGCTTATTTAACTATCGAACAACAATCAATTCAATCAAATACTTCTTTTGCAATAAAAAAACACCAAGTTTTATTAAATTTAAATTTTAAATAAATTAATTCTCTTTATCAAAGGTAATGTACTTATCTTATCGAATTCACTATATTCACAAAGTATCTTTTTCAAAAATATTTGAAAACCCTTTTAAAATAATGCGGAAAGTACCATTGTAGTATCAAATCATGAATCACTGCTCAATGGTTACATCTCTATCCCAGAGAAAATTCGAAACTTAACTGCAGGCACTCACTGTCTTCGATTTACGCCACTCGAATATACCATTACTTCCCGAAAATTTTGTTTAAATATTTTCTTAAAATAATACTTATAAGTTGCAAAATAAATCTCTAAGTTTTAATCTAGGCGTATATACTTGAATAAAAGTTATTATATAAACCCATATTAAAATTTAATAATTTACCTTTTAGACAAAATGTCGTCCAATTGTGAATAAAATAATAAATCTTTAACCATCGTTATAAAGTAACTAATTAATAATTAAATATATTTTCAAACAATTTAAAATAATTAAACAACCAATCTTCCATAATATTTTTAACACTTTTAAAATTACCAAGTTAATAATTAAAAATCATATTTTAAAAAAAAACAGGCCAAATTCTCGATTCCAAGTTCACTTCGTAAATTTGGAAGCCTTACTTGAGTCTAGTATAACTGATTTTATACTTATTTCCAAATTCACTTCTGTTCTTCCAAAATATTTAAAATCTCGATTTTAAAACCCTTTATATTTAAACAAGTACCATTTAAGAATTTACTATTAAAATCCTTTTATATACTTTACCCCAAAATTCCATTTACAATATCCCGACTTAGTTAAGTACAAATTTCAAAACCATATATTTTATCCAATTGATTAACCCCAAATTATTTATAAATATTTTACTTCAAAAACTCCCTTTTAAATTCTTTTTCGATTTAAAACATATATTACTGGTATTTTAAATACCAAAATCTAGGTCAGAACCTGTCATAGCAGCCAATCAATTCAAATCACTCAACAATCTACCGCAGATTATTCAGACAAATCATATACAAATAAATATAAAATTCAATTCAATATTTTTACGGAATCCAGTTGGATCCCTCAAACCGGTTTCCCTACATCCATAGATGCTAGAACAACTTAAAAGGCACCAATTGCACTTCGAGGTGGAATATCGCGGTATATAGGGTCATCCGCTATTATGCGGGATGCATAGGGTCTGATCCGCTATATATATCCGGAAATATCAACACTCCAATATATATAGTACTATATATAATACCACATCCAATTGATAATAATTTATCAATTTAACCAGTGAATCATTAATTAATTTTAACTACCTAAAATTAAAGCCAGTAGTCCAAAATTGAGTGAGATTAACTCACGTTGAGTTTAATTCGTCGAACTTTTCAATTTTAAATTAAATCGAACATGTTTGATTTAACCTAAAATTTTCGCTAGCTTCGATCGGCTCTAGATCCGATCCATAACATACCATTCGTCGTTGCGATTCCGGCGCTGCTTGTTTTGTCCTATTTCAGCCTCGCATGACAAAGTTATGCTATTTTAAATATTTGAATATATATATATATATATATATATATATATTATAATAATATTTTTTATTACACTACCTAGATCGGCCGCATGCTTTGCTCTAGAAAATCATAGCCATGCGTTTCCTTCTTCCCCATCGTGTAGGCAGGAACAACAAACCTATGTCGCCTATCATCAACCTCTTGCCGCAACCCCTTCGATCATCTATAGGATGATCGGTGACCACCATTCAAACCCATATTAGAAACTCCATCCACGACAAAAACTTTTCAAGCTCGGTCCCTCCGTAGCTTTAAATTTCGAGAACGAACGACAGCCTTTCCTGATCGATTTTTGGCCTCTATGTCTCGTCGATTTCGATCTCGACCGTTGGATGTGTAGAGAAGGACGTGCTCTACAATTTTGTAGTTGGGGGTTTTTGAAAATAGTTGATGGATTGCAAGATGAATGAGGAAGAAGAAGATTGTTTTTCGGCCATTAAAAAGAAACCATCGGCTACGACATAGAATTGGGGTTTCTCTACTATACAACATATATATACACGTATATTTATATTATTTTATTATTATTTTTGAAATTAACGTGCTTTTTCAAACGAACTCTTAACGAAACGTGCCACCTGTCATTTACAATATTTTACCCTTTTTCCGAACATAATGGAATATGTTTCAAGGCCTAATTCAATCGTATGTGGAAGATAGCTTTTTGAATTGAATTAGATTATTAAATTTTCGATATTTTTTCAACGCATTTCTATTTCGTACGACCAAACGGTAACTCCAAATGCTAAAAAATTTGAAATCCGTTAACAATGAAGTATTACACATCCAATGGAACTAGTTTCGTCGAATTCCGAGACTATGCACCTGAAGGCTATTTTGGCTCGTCGATTTTTTTGAGCAATTTTCAAAATCAATTGAATTGTTTAAAAATTCAATTTGAAAATTTTACTTGCTTTATTATAATTTAAATAGAATTTATATTTATATTTGAAATCACTCTGATTCATTTTAAATCAAAGTTCAATTATTTACACATTACTGCATATATTTAATTTCCATTATTAAACTAATATAAAAAATTTCAACTTTAAATTTATCGACTTTTAATTCCATTCAAAAGTCCAATATTAAAATTCTAATCCCAATAGAATTTAAAAAAAAATTAGGCATCATTTCCATGTCCATTTATTTCCAGATTCACATATTACCCCAAATTTTCAGCATTAAATTTATATTTACCAAATCCAATTAATCGTTATATCTGAAATGTTAAACTATTTTACCGATTCTTCCAAAACCTCCATATTCAAAATCAATTAATAATTCAAATTCAACATTTAAAATAAATTTAATGTTCAAAAACTAAACGACCCAAATTCTGGGTCGTTATATTCCTTCCCCCTTGTAAAAATTTCATCCTCGAAATTTGCTAAGGTCGGAAAAATGCCCCCAAACCCATTTACTTTTCCAAAACCCACTTAATAAAACTCTACATTCACCCCTACCCCTCTAATTTTACCTAAAACAATTTTTTCCATCCCTAACTAAAATACCTTTTACTTCAACTTTAATTAAAAAAATCAACTTTTCCTAGTTAACAAGATTTTTCCCAAACTTTTCAAAAAAATTCTAATACTCTAAATTATAGAAATTTTTTGACAGCGTCTCTTTTGTACGGAGATCCTTTTACAGTATTACAAGAGAGATGAATATATATACATCGACCCACACGGTCGGAAAACAAGATATATATCAATATATAATCATTTCTTATTTTATAGCGTAAGCGTACCTCATATTAGCGTTTTTAAGTGGGCAATTTATTTTATATGCATTTACGCAACCAAAATATATCCAACAGCTTCATGTACCTGTACTTACTCAAAATAAGCACATAACCTTCACAAACATGAAATTTTAAAACACTTCATTTATTTAACTAGCCAAAACACATAAATTTCATAACCCCAAATATGCACATCATATATTACAAGAAATTATAAGATTCCAACACTAATTTAATTTCCTTTCCATATATCCATATATTACTTCATTCAATTCGAAATGATTTACGACCAATTTTATTTCATTCAATTCATATTCACAACAAACAAACTCATATTCAATCCAGATTGATTTGTATGCGCCTTACTTGCATAAATTCACTTTTATTCAATTTCAAATTGATTTACAAATCAATTGATTTGCATTCCATTCATTATAGACTCCTACTATATGCAAACTCATTTTATCAGTTTTAATTTATTCCCTTTTTTGATTGACTCTAATCAATTTATCTAGTTTCCCTTTAATGCCTATTCAAGTTATCTACCAAACTTTGTTCGCTTTATTTTTATATCAAACACATTCCAATCTATGTTAATTTTATTCATGAGTTCATTTCATAAATAATCACTTAAGTTTTTCATTGCAACCAAATTCCATTTCTCCTTTAAATTGATTTCCATTCAACTTATTTGTTTCCATTTAATTCACATAGTGCTATTCACTTCATTTTATAGTGAACGATATTTAATTTCAATCTAATTTATAATAAACCATTTCACAAAATTATTTCTAAGGCTTATTATAAACATTCCATATCGCTACTTAGGCCATATTCATCTTTAAAACTTAAGTTCATGCCCATCTTATCCAACTCATATTCCAAAATCGTATTAAATTCATTTATTCTTAAATTGAACTCATTTCTTGTTTATCAATTACTTATCCATTTTAACTTGGTTATGCTATTCCACTTCCTTTGTTTAATAAGTTATACTACTTATTTATTCACAATTTCCTAAAATTTTCCCACTTAAGTTTACTCACATTCAACATTTATACATGTAGTTATATAAAAACTTCACAATTCATATTGTATTCAATTTTCTCCATTCTAATTCACTCTCTGTTTAAAAATCCAAATTTTGAATGTCCATTTCTTTACTATAGTATCACTATTTTTCATTTAGTCTTTATCATTTCATTTCTCAATTTGTAAGTCCAAGAACTTATTTACTTAAAATCTTATATTGCTCACCTAAGTCCACTTATATTCCATAATCATAACTTTGGATTATCTATATCACTTAATAGCTTAGGTTTATCCATTTCATTCAATTCTTATAACTTATGATTATACAATTATTCTACATTCCAAAATTTATATCCAGTTTAGATCAAAATCCAATTTTCAATTTTATTTCACTTATCTTAAGTTAAATTCCAACCTATCTTGTTACTTTAATTTACTCACGCTAAATTTCAATTCCAGAATTAAAAATTTACAATTTCCTTTTTTATCTATGTCAACTTCCAATTATAGGTTCAATAACTCCTTTTTCTTAGCTTTACAAATTATTTAAACGGAAATCCCAGAATTTAGTCACTCGATTTTTATTTTAAAAACACTTTGAAATCATAATATACATACATCACTTTGATATATCAAAATGCTTCCAGATTTTCAAAAAAACTTGGTTTTTACCCAAAACAATTTCCTTTTTGAAACTTCTAAAACAAAACCTTTTTACCAAACAAATTCAAAACAAATGTTCATAACCAATCACCACGGTAGCAATCCATCACTTATAAACTCGAAAATGAATACTGGTGATGTGGCCGTCATCAGTAGGATTATTTTCCAACGACCAAGGTGAGTTCAGTGCTCCTTTACTTCCAAAATTTATTTTAAAACTTTCTATTTCAAACCACTTGGGAAACATTTCCAAAATTTCCAAGATTTAAAAATTCCAAACATTAGTTCAAACCCATTTTAAAACATTTGCCAAATTTTCGAGATTTAATTTATAGTTTAAATAAATTTTAGTTATACTTTTTTTTATAAATCATTCTCATACAATTTCTATTTGGTTATATATATACCCGTTTTAAGTTTTATAATCTTATTTGTTTGTAATATTAGCAACCAACAATCCAAACGCATACAGTATAATAATTTCAGGAAATTATTTCTTTTATATCAAAATATAATTTTGGATAAAATTATTTCATTTACCCATATTAAAACAATACTATGTCGATTTACCTTGTTTAAAGTTTAGAAACCCATATCGATGAGGTTGTACTTTCTATACCGAATTCATATATACTCAACCGATAAGTCAACACAATATAAAAAAATTCTATTAATACACTCAACTCATTCTAGAGTACTACTGACTCAACTCATTCTATTAATACACTCAACTCATTCAATTCATATTAATACACTCAACTCATTCATACATAATCAACCGATAAGTCAACACAATATAAAAACATTCTATTCACTAATAATTACGCGCTCATATCTATTAATACTCTCAACTCATTCTAGAGTACTACTGACTCTATCTCTAATAGGTAATCCCCCACCAAATCCTAGGTATATTGCCAACCTGAACTTGGATACCAATTGTCACGAACTGCTCCTTTAGTCCTTGAAAATCGACATAAATACACTCATTTTATAACATGCCAAACGATCGAGTGCTGGAAAGACAGATTGTTGAGGAAAAAGAAAATTGATAGAAGAAGAAGAAACTGAACAAAACAGAATCTCACAGCAGACTGAACAACATATAGCATGAATAGTTCTTTATGCAAATCAAAACTGTAATGTACGCATCTCACATCAGAGTACATAAATCAATAATTACAAGCCTGGATAGTTATAACAACCTGCCCTCATAAGTGTTGGTAATTTCCACCAAAACATTGCAGCGGAAATAACAAGTACGAAAATACATCTCGGTCTCTAACTCATCTCCTAAGCTCTATAGCATCCTAACCTGAACATGCAATACTCGGTCTGACCCGAGCATTATAAAAAATAATACCCGAATCGGTCTGGAAAACTAGCGTGAGAAAACACACTCAATTTGAATTATTAAACAATCACAATTCTTTGAAAATCGAAGGTATCTCGTAAGACCACGCCACAAATAAACACGATGGGTATTTACTTTCCGATAACCAAAATAGCTCATATCAAAATCCTCTGATGTTATAATAGTGTCTAAGAACAAATACTTATTGAAATAGCTGAAATGCATGCATCTCACGTTTCAGCATAGTTGGGCACAATCAAAACCATGCGACGTTTATTGGTGAATGCATTCCATCCGAATGACTAGGTACTGGGGCACCACCTATCACGGTACATGTCTAGAGCAGCATACCGAAGACCACGCCGGGATCCCCTACTACACAAGACCGGACTATCCCTAACCTTAATAGACCTAATATGCTATTATCCCTGGTGTTCCCACCCTATCCAAGCTCCTTCCATAAATCGTAGCAATAATAACTGAGGGTATCTAGAAAGGTGATAAACATACCCTAGTAGGGTGCTACCCACTTAGCCTTGCTACATCCCCTTGTTTTTCAGTCATTCCCAGTTGATGAGATTAGAGTCTAAGATTACCTTTCAAAGAAATATTAACTTAAAATGCTCATTGTCCACCAATGATAATGTACTGATAGCATTCACCCATACAAGTCCGTTCCGGGTCCAAACGGAACCGAAGGCACTATTCCTACTACATCCATTTTAGAATCACCCTCGGGATTAGTAGCGATTAGCCCTTGCACTTCACTGCTCCATCTTCGACTCCATGCTCTTGTCTTCATTTCGAAAACATACTCGTTGGATCGAAGCGGTTTTTGGATAACAAATCCAATCCCCGTCACTTTGAAACAACGTTTGCTATTTTCAGTAAACTCAACCTCGTTTCTCTAGGAAATAAACAGATGAAAATAAAATCGAAGATCGCCTCCTAACCGTTAGTAGACGGATTTCCTTATCAACGCCCTAGAAGAATGAAACAAGCTTACACATATAGTATAGCACCTCGAACGGTAAATGTAACATATAATCTCGATACCTCTTTTAGATATTTCCAAAGATATTTTTGTCTAGATTTGATAGACGGTTATTTAACTATCAAATAACAATCAATTCAACCAAATACTTCTTTTTCACTGAAAAACACCAAGTCTTATTAAATTTAAATTAGGAATAAATTAAATCTCTTTATCAAAGGTCATATACTTATCTTATCAAATTCGGTTTATTCACAGAGTATCTTTTTGAAAAATATTTGAAAACCCTTTTAAAATAATGTGGAAAGTACCACTTGGATCATAGCTTAATGGTTACACCTTTATCCCAGAGAAAATCCAAAACCTAACTACAGGCACTCACTGCCTCCGATTTACGCCACGCGAGTATATCTTTACTTCCCAAAAACTTTGTTTACAAATTTTCTTAAAATAATACATATAAGTTCCAAAATAAATCTCGAAGTTTTAATCTAGGCGAATATAGTTAAATAAAAGTTATTATAAAAAGCCATACTAAAATTTAATAATTTATCCTTTAAACAAAATGCTGACCAATTCTAAATAAAATAATAAATCTTTAACCATCATTGTAAAGTAACCAATTAATAATTAAACATGTTTTTAAAAATTTAAGAAAATTAAACAACCAATTTTCCACAATATTTTTAACACTTTTAAAATTACCGAGTAGATAATTAAAAATCCTCTTTTTTTTAAAAAACAAGCCAAACTCTTGATTCCAAGTTCACTTCGTAAATCTGGAAACCTTATTTGAGTCCAGTAAAACCGATTTTATACTTATTTCCAAATTCACTTCTATTCTTCCAAAGTATTTAAATTTTTTATTTTTAAACCCATTATATTTAAACAAGTACCATTTAAGAATTTATTATTAATGTCATTTTATATACTTTATCCCAAAATTCCATTTATATCCCAACTTAGTTTAGTACAAATTTCAAAACTAAGTATTTTATCCAATTGATTAACTCAAAATTATTTATAAACATTTTACTTCAAAAACCCCTTTTAAAATTCTTTTTCAATTTAAAACATATCTTATTGGTATTTAAACACCAAAATTTAGGTCAAAACCTACCATAGCATCCAATCGATTCAAATCACACAACAATATGTCACAGACCAGACAAATCATATACAAACAAATATGAAATTTAATTCAACATTTTTAAGGAATCCAGTTGGATCCCTCCAACCTGTTTCTCTACATCCATAGATGTTAGCACAACATAAAAAATGCCGATTCCACTTCAAGATGGAATATCGTGGTATATAGGGTCTTCCGCTATTATCCGGAGCGCATAAAGTCTCATCCACTATATATGCGGGAATATCAACACTCCAATATATATATATATATACACACACACTACTACATATAATATCACATCCAATTGATAATAATTTATCAATTTAACCAGTCAATCAATAATAATTTTAACTAATTAAAATTAAAGCCAGCAATCCAAAATTGAGTGAGATTAACTCACATTGAGTTTAATTCGCTGAACATTCCAATTTTAAATTGCATCAAACACGTTCGATTTAACCTAAAATTTTTGCTAAATCCGATAGACTCTAGATCTGATCCTCAGCGTAATGTTCGTCACTACGATTCCAGCGCCGCTTGTTTCATCCAATTTCGACCTCGCATGACAAAGTTATGCTATTTTAAGGATTTGAATATACATACATACATATATATATATATATATTATAATAATAATTTCTTTTTTATTACACAACCTAGATCGCCGCATGCTTAGCTCTAGAAAATCACAGCCATGCATTTCCTTTTTCCCTATCGCGTACGTAGGAATAACAAACCCATGCCGCCGATCATCAACGTCTGCCGCAACCCCTTCGATCATCTACAGGATGATCAGTGACCACCATTCAAACCATTATCAGAGACTCCACCCACGGCCGAAATATCGTCAAGTTCGACCCTTCACAGCTTCAAATTTCAAGAGAAAGGCAGCCCTTCCCGATCGTTTTGTGGCCTCCTGTCTCTCGATTTCGATCTGCACCGTTGGATGTGTAGAGGAGGACATGCTCTACAATTTTGTAGTTAGGGGCTTCTGAAAATAGTTAATGGATTGCAAGATAAATGAGGAAGAAGAAGATTGTTTTTCGACCATTAAAAAGAAACCGACAGCTACAGCGTAGAATTAGGGTTTCTACTGTGGCAACGTGTATATACACATATATTTATATTGTTTTATTTTTTTTTGAAACTAAAGTGCTTTTTCAAACGAACTCCAAACGAAACGTGCCACCTGGCGTTTATAATGTTTTACTTCTATTCCGAATATAATGAAATATGTTTCGAGGCCTAATTCGATCGTACATGGAAGATAGCTTTTTGAATCGAATTAGATTATTAAATTTTCGATATTTATTTCAACGCGTTCTATTTCGTACGACCAAACGGTAACTCCAAATGCTACGAAATTTGAAACCCGATAATAGTAAACTATCGTGGATCAAATGGAACTGGTTTCTTCGAATTCCGAGACTGTGCCCTGAAAGGCTATTTTAACTCGTCGATTTTATCAATCGATTTTCGAAATCGACGGATTTGTTTAAAAATTAAATTTTAAAATTTTACCAACTCCATTATAATTCTAATAGAATTTTATTCATATTAGAAATCACTCTGATTCATTTTAAATCAAAGTTCAATTATTTACACTATTACTAGATATTTAATTTCTGCTATTAAACTAATATATAAATTTTCCGCTTTAAATTTATCGACTTTAATTTCATCCAAAAGTTCAATATTAAAGTTCTAATCCCAATAGAATTTAAATAAATTTTAGGCATCATTTCCATGTCCGTTTATTTCCAGATTTACATATTACCCCAAATTTTCTGCATTAAATTTATATTGACCAAATCAATTAAATGCTTTATCTGAAACGTTAAACTATTTTACCGATCCTTTCAAAATCTTCATATTCAAAGTCAATTAATAATTCAAATTCCACATTGAAAATAAATTTATTGTTCAAAACTAAGTAACCAAAATTTCGGGTCGTTACATATAAAGAGGAAGTAAGGATTTTGGGAAATAGTTTTGTGTAAAGATCTTTTGATCAAGTTTTATAAAGTGATTTTATTAATTAAAGGTTAATTAATAAAGGCTTAGTGGATCCCATATGCAATTAAATAAATGTTTGAATGATTTTTTATTTGATAGTTAAATGACCGGCAATCAAACCTGAACCAAAATTTAACTTTGGAAATATCTAGAAGAAACACGTAAGTTATATGGCACAATCATCCCCAATGGTGCTACACTATATGTATAAATCTCGTTTCGTTCTTATAGGATAAATGGTAATGAAATCTATCCATATACGGTTTGGAAGTGAACTCTGCTCTTATCTTTTGCATGCTTATTTCCTAAAGAATGGTGGTTGAGTTTACTAGAAATTATCAAAAGTTGTTTCGAAGAGATTAAGTCGGATATGTTATTTGAAAACCACTTCGATCCAATTCAAGCATTTCGAATTGAAGACATCTTGAAGAGTATGTAACTAAAGACGGAGTTTTGCAGTACAAGGGCTACTTGTTACTAACCCAGAGGGTGATTCCATAATGAGTGTAGTAGATGCGGTGCCTTCAGTTCATTCATCACCTGACGACTTGTATGGATGAATGATGACATTGCATCATCACTTGGAAGGCAATGTTAGTATTCCAAGTTGGATTGCTTTCTAAAAGTAAATATATAGCCTCGGGCCTCATCAATCGAAAATGACTAAAACTAGGGAGATGTAGCAGAGCCATATGGGTCGCACCCATTAGGGTATGTCACCACCAAATCCAGAATCGTTAATTGACCCTTTTTATGCTTTAGTATGGTTGTTGATCACAAATGTGGTAGTGATGTATTCGTTACTATCCAGTAAGGAGTAGGCCAGTCCTGTGTTGGCAGTGATCGATAGGTTCAATCCCGGTACATTTATCTAGAGGTCTACCATGGTGGGCGGTACCTCAGTAGCTCAGTCATCGTATGAAATCCATTCTCAAATAAGAAAATTATGGTTTTAGTTGCATCCAAATATGTTGGAACATGAGATGCAAGCATTTCAGGTATGTTCTATATTTACTTACAATACCCTAGACATTATCATAATATCACTGGATTTTCTATAAAAAGTGTTTTGATTATCTTAAGTAGAAACATGTCTGTGTTTATATGCAACATAGTCTTACAAGATATACCTTTGATTTTAGAAGGGTTTTAAACATAGTAATTCAGTTGTTTGATTTTACTCACACCAGACCCATGTATAATGCGAAGTTTTATTTTCTTTTCCTAAAACTTTTGGGTGCTTAAATTTTTATGGGTAGCCAAGTAGTTCAGGTTTTCCCATGGATACATTGTTGAGGAGCTTAGAGCAGGAGGTATCATTTATAACTAGTTATTGTCTTGTTTCCGTTGTATTATCTTATATCAGTTAAGTAGGGGCATGTTGTTATAATTGTCGAAGGGTAGAATTGTATTAGGATGAAGCTGACATATCATTATTGAAATGACTTTGTAAAGTATTATGTTGATTAATATATGCTATTCCATTGCGTTGTGAAATTCTACGATTATTTCTGTTTCTTCTATCTTCAATGTTCTTTCTTTTCCCTAATAATCAGTCTTTCTGACACTTAGTTGTTCGACACGTAAATACCGTGGATGTATTAGTGTCAACTTTTAGGGTTCTGAAAGGTAGATCGTTATAGGTCAATAAAAGTAATTAACGTTATTGATAAGGATCACTAGACACTTGAACAGAGCAATTCGACATGATATTGTTTTGAAAGATTGGATAAATGAAATAATTTTACCTTGATTATATTTTATATATAAGGTAATAATTTTTCAGAAATTATTATATTTATACAGGGTGTGTTTGGTTGTTAGCGAATGATAATATTTGATTATTATCATTTGTTGTTTGTTGTTCTAATAAAGTTGTTGTTATAATCTAAACAAAGATAAACAT
The DNA here is from genome assembly GCA_030765085.1 of Allium cepa. Taxonomy (NCBI): domain Eukaryota; kingdom Viridiplantae; phylum Streptophyta; class Magnoliopsida; order Asparagales; family Amaryllidaceae; genus Allium; species Allium cepa. The sequence continues at coordinate 417,570,010 of CM060945.1, read as the reverse complement.
TTGTAAAATGAGTTATATAATAAAGTGAATTTATAAACATGAATTATAAAGTATTAATTATAATTAAAATAATCAACATTTGTGAAATGATATTATATAAGAAGTGAATATAAGTATGATTTATAAATGTGATTTATAAATGAAAAGGAAATGACATTGTATAAGTATTTTTACAAACATGGGTTATAAATAAAAAAGGATTTAAAAGCTAAGAATTTGAGAATTTAAATCCCATTGATTTTGAAAATTATTTTTCAAAGTTTTGGAAAATATTTTGAAAGCAAATATTTTAAAATGGAATTTAAGTGTTAAAAAAGCACTAAACTCACTTCGGTCATTGGAAAATAATTTCGATAATGACTGCAACATCATGACGTTCATTTTCGGGCTTCCAAGAGAGGAATTGCTACCATAGAAGATTTGTTTTGGAAAACAAGTTTTGATTTAAATCCCAAATATGATTTTTATACAAAAAAAGATATATTATATTATGTATTATTTCAAAAAAGAGTCGAAATAAAATAGAGTGTTTAAATTCTAAATATTTTTATCTAAACATTTTTTTGAAATCATAAGAAAAGATTTTGTAACTTATAAATTGAGGAATACTATGTTAATTTTTTATAAAACTTGTTAAATCTGATAAAATAAGTTAATTGGAAAATTTTATATTCTTAGATATAGAAGAGAGTAAAATGAATTTGAACTTAAGTTGTAAAATGATTGTATACTATAAGTCGTAATGATAGAATGTGAATGAACATAAGTAAAGATTTGTGGAATTTTAAGCAGATAAGTTTGTATAACTTATGGAATTTGAGAAAATGAAAATGTAAAGCCAAATTTTAAAATGGTTAAATTTTTTGAAAAGTAATCAGAAACCTAAAATTGAGATGAAATGGAATTTAACTTAAGTAAAGTTAAATGAAATTGAATAAAGTTAAATGAAATCGAATTTGATTTTTTAATGAATTAATGGAATGGGTTAAATGAAGTGAACCAAGGAAAGGAATTAGTAAACTGAATATGGTTTGGAATGTTGTTTGCTAAAATTAAGTATGAACTTAAGTTTTAAAGTGATTGAATTACATAAGTTGTGTTACAAGATGTAATAAACTTGTGTAATGTTTTATGTAATAATTCATGAATGATATTAGTATTGGAAGAATTATACCAAGTAGTAAATGAAAGTAAATAAAATGAATATGAACAAAGAAGAATGGGATATAATAAGAAACCATTTGAAATAAATACGTAAGTTGTACATGTACTATTTTATTCTCATAACTGTTTGATCCAGATTCCAGTATACGATTTTGAGATGATTTACATAGGTCCATGTTAGAATTTTTCACTCGATCCTTGATATCGAACACTGGATATGGGTTTTGATTGATTCTGGGATTCTCTATCATAGTATATAGATGTATAGGGAGGATGGCAGTTTCAAATCAAGGAACCGATCTAGGTCTGCACTAGAGTGGTCGTGTGAACGGACTAGTTTGGAAGTGAAATTGTGTGATCGAGCAAGCGTTCTGATTTAATATTATATACGGATGATATATGTGCATAATACGGTTTTAATAAATTAAATGTTGACATTGGAAAATGCAAACTAATATGGTTTTGAATTAATTGGATGGATATTATTTGTTTGATGGTTTCTCTGGTTACATTTGTTACATTTGCATATAGTTATTTTATTAGTACATTTATATTAATATTACTTTCCTTATACTTGTTCTCATTGGTTGTTGAGTTATTAGTAGGTGCGGATGGCGTATGCTTCACATTTGGAGCTCGCTTTCGCGTTACATATTGATTGAATATGCTTGCTAATACTAATAAAAGGCACACATCTCGGAATACATATCATATTTTTATGTTTTCCCCTACAAGATGTCTCATTCTTAAGGATGATATGTATATGTATGTTTGCGATTATATATATTGTAAATTTATCCGATCGAACAGCGCAAAGGAGATGCTAGCGAAATTTTCTATAAATTAAAGGCGTTAGAAAATTTTAAAGAATTTTGAGATATTTTGATAACTAAGATTTGATTTTTGGTGTTATGACTTGGAATGATATTAGTTTGAATCTGTGAATGAATTTAAAGATATAAAAAATTTATAATCTATTTTCAGCTAATTTTGAAAAGTTAAAGGTTTGGGGAAATTTTCTTACTTACTAATTTCAAAGATGAAATTTTTTTAAGGGGGAAGAATGCAACAACCCAGAATTTCAGTCATTTAAATTTGAAATACCTAATTGATTTAAATATTGGAAAGTTAATTATATAAATTAAATAGACTTGAATTTCAAATATAATAGTTATTTGAACATTTGAAATTGTTTAAATAATTAAATCTTGAACCTTAATGTGAATAGAAATGATTTTGAAAGTCAATTTAAATTCTAGTTGACTAAGAATGAAGATAGCAAACTTTTAAATTGAATTAAAAGTGAATAAACTGGATTTAATAATAGTCATTTTAACTAACGTGTAAAAATATCATTCCGGGACACTACCTCAGAATTTGATGAAACCGATTTCATTGGATATATAATGGTGAATTATTATATGCCAACGAATTTCATGGCAATCAGATGTATCATTTGGTCGTTCGATTTCGTAGTGCGTAGAAATTAATCTGAGGTATTTTTTTTTATATAAATATGTGATTCTCTATAGTAAAGAAGAGCGCGCGCGCGTACACACATGTATATATATCACTAGTAATAAAGGAGATGCCAACAAGTCTGGCAGGTAGTAAAAACCTTCCATACAAAAGAAATAAAATAGAAAAACCTCCCAAAAGCCTATAAAACTAAAGACTAGCTCTAAGTAATCTACTCTAACCATAAACTAATGACCGGAACGACTCCATGAAAAGTGCAGCCTTCTACAACAAATCCCACAACACCAACCTCAACAACCTAAACCCGAAAAACCTCAAAGTAGCAAACTGCAAAAACTCAAGCCATATACAGACTCCAAAGCAACAAACAACTTAAAAACACCCTCGAAACTTCAATCAACCTCTTGAAAAAGACTTAGAATCTTTAAGTTTCAACCGGAGACTTCTTCTAATGCTAACAGCTAAAATACACCGACTAATTCTTCTATCAACTTTGGATTTAGGAGTAGAAACACGGACATGAATAGTAGATGGTGAATATCTTCTAAGAGAAGCGAAGCAGCATTACACAGTAAATTTGAAAGGCCCAATGTAATAATAAATGACCTTGCTAGAATCACTGTACAAATCTCCAACAGTATACCCAACCTATGTTGTAGCCTGATCACCCTATTTATAACAATGCTCCATGAATTCAGCACCTTAGTCAACAAAAACACTGAATAGTTATCACCATAAGGCACCAAGCAATTAGAAAAACATTCATTAACCCTGAACAGCACATCAGATGAAAAATCATTAAATTTGCATGCACCAACACCATGAACATAGATATCACACAATAAGAAAGCACCAACACGATAATCTCCAGCTCCATCTTCAGAGACAGACAACTTTCTCACAACCCATTCATCAAAAATCTCCACTTCTTCATAAACTTGATCACCACAAGTATCATCAAAACAATTTACTGGCAAACCCGTACTATTCAACAAAGCAACAGAGGTAGATAGTGAAAAAAATTACCTTGTCTTCAATGTCTCCTGCCACCATATATCATCGAGCAGATTGCAATACTATCATTAATCTTGATCAACTCATCAATTGGATCATCATTACTACCAGATCTCTAAGCATCAATATCATTATCATAACACCCCTTTGAAACTCCCACTATATCATCAAAAAGCACGATCCCTTAAACTAGAGCATCGGAAATATCGGCAAGAGAACCATACTAATATGCAACAACACCATGATTTGCAGTTTCTTTCTTTGAATTTACTAGGACATTGAATTCCAACAAATCCGCTAACTAATAATATTCACTGAATCTACCAGTAACTAAACACTGCCAAGGGAAACTCTATAATCGATTACCAACGGTTTAGGAACTTTGAACAATTCATCTGCACCTTGAACCATGTCAGCATTCAATGCTAAAAAAAATCACTGCTTCCTTTAGAATAACAATCCTTGATATTAAAGAAACTAGAATTATCTTCCCCTATAATGTGCACCCGATCAAAATTATCACAGCCTGAGGCATCCTCTTGATAGTGAAGATCTAAAATGAAATTCAATAAAATCGGATCCAATAACATAGAATCCATTTTTTAGTGATTCACAGAGTTCATCCTAAACACATTAGTATAGATATCCAGATGCCTATCCAAACTCACATCACTCGAACTAAATCTAGAGAATTTAGAATCTTTGAAACAACTAGCAACTGAATTAATTTTGGGATCACCAAACTTCACATTATAATTCATACCTATATTGACAGAATTAACAGCATCAAAACGATTAAAAAGATCTTCCAAAAGCTCGATACTCTCAAATCTTTGAATACATATCTGATCAAGAAGAATACACTTAAGCTTCATGCATTTCAAAACATATTGGAAGCCATGATCAAAAATACCAAGCTTTTTATTACTACCAACAACCGAAACCATCAAAGACCACGAACAACTATTCTTTTATGACCAAAACGCCCACATCTGAAGCAACAAATAAGAGGTTGACAATCTCTAACAAAATGCAAAACATCTCCACATCTAAAGTAAGAATTCAATTTCCATTTGAAGCCGCTCCATTCTTTGGGATTATGATTAATAGATTCAGAGAAACAATCTCTATTATTAACCTCTCAAAAGTTAGAACTATTATGCGAGGAGAAATTAATACCAAAAATCTTAGGGGATGGATAAGAAACAAAGGAAGAAAGAAAGGAAAATAAATTTATAGAGGGATGAAAGAAATTGGAAAAGGAGCAGGCCGCCATTTTCTTGAACTCATGCTTTTCTGAAACTCCTCAGTTGTGAGACGCTAGACATAAACGAGATTAATCAAAGGTATATAAATTAATAAAATTCAATTTTGAAAAGCTAACTTATCTATACGATGGGATTAGGTTTCTCTACTAGTTCCACTGTGGTCAGAACAAGGGTATTACATATAGAATACAAAGTGCCATGCCTCAAAATGAATTTGAGACTTTTCGAACACATAGAGCCAGATATTTTAAAATAATATATGCCCATATCCACACCCATATCTATGCCATGCCTAGGCCATACTTGCCCAAGTTCTCACTCTTAGTTCCTTCCCTCTATATAAATCGCGTCATAACCAAAGAGGGACGAATTGGCTAAATTTTCAAATTTATACATCACCTCATCGAACGGTCCTCAATCATCGGGGCCAATCCATTTCAAGTGAAGTCACAGACTACAAAGTTGTAGATGACGTCGAGCTAAACTCATTTAATAGTGGGTTCATCATGGTTCGTCGTGTGGTGGTCACAGTTCGTAGTTGAACGTCGAATCTACTTTGAGAATTCTGGCGATTCTAGGTACTTTTAGGTAATGGGGTCTAAAAGGGAGATGTCGAGGAAGGTGAGGGTGAGGTGCTAGCAAAGCTTCATAGCCAATGATCAAATGCGACGGCGGCAATTCAAGATGAACGGTGCAGCATTTGGATTCGTTTTACTTGACGTCAGTGGCACGTGGGGTGTTGGACCAAGGGAGATCGGCGTGGCATGGCGGCGACAGTCTTCAATGAGCTTGCGATGGTGTTAGGTGATCAAGGCGGTGGTGGCACGATGGGAAACATGGTCGGTAGGGGGTTCTTATGTGCCTGGGTTGTATTCGCAAACGAGGGAGGAAAGGTAACTAAAAATTTAAAAATTGATTCATTTAAAGTTAAAACCTCAAACGTTCATGAATTCAGATCTAATTCATACGAGGTGAAAGTGAAACATGATAAGTTGCATTGTGATCTTTCAGCGAAATCTACGATATATAGTTGGATTGGATGGATTTGGAGCAAGTTGTATTTCACGCTTAATCGAACGTCGTTCGTTTCAAACGGAACCCGAGCGCAAAAGCGACAATTAAAATAATTATGAGTTAAAACTCAACTTTTTGATCAGTATAATATTATAATGTTATATAGTTGATAAAAATTGTTGATTGGACGGTTGAATGATTTACTATTTTAGTAGTTGGTTTGGTTTTATTCCCGCCCTGGAGAAATTGTTCTTTTCTATATACCCGACAAGTAGCGGATGACCCATATTTTATGATTATATGATGTTTATGGCGAAGGAGGATGGGTTGGAGGGATCTAATGGGATTCCTCACCATTTTTGATATATTTTCAGTAATATTCATATCATATGAATTATTGGATATTAAACCTGATCAATATTTCTATTGATTATGACATTGTTATATGTTCAAAACTAAAACCCTATAATGATAGAAGATTAATATCGATTTTGGTTAAACGTTGGGTAGCTATTGCATGGCCTAAAATTAGTATTTTAAAAACACTACACATTTGAGTTCGAGTTGGTTTTTGGAGACAGAAAATGATTTTAATTCCGAAATTTGGTTTTCGAAATATTTTGTTTTAAAGGATTTAACTTCTATTTTACTCCGACCTTTTATCTGTCTTTTCTAAGTTATTTATTCATAATTAATATTGTTTTAAAGATTATTTATTTATATTTAACGTTGTTTCAGAGTTTTATCAACATTTTAATGTTTTGAAAAGTTATTTATTTTAAAATATTAATATGGTTGAAATATTTATTAATAATGTTTTGAAAGTTAGCCATTTATTATAATAATACTGAAATAAATCATTTTTTGAATTAATGATGTTTTAAAATTTTAATTATTATTTTTAAGACGTTTAAAGTTAATAATTAATTATTTATCTATATTGTTTACTATTAGTAATTATTATTACAGAATAGTGTTTTGAATAATGATTATTATTTAATTATAAATGTTTTTGAGATTTATAAATAAATTTTTATATAAAGACTTGGGTTTTATAAGAGGAGTTTTTAAAATGTTTTGCAGACTTAAAGAGAAATTGTTTACAATGTATAAAGAAATTTTTGTAAATGGTTTTAGATTTTTATAAAAAAAATTATAAATGAGTTTATAAATTTATAAAAAAAAGTTTTATAAGTAGTTATATGGATTTATAAGGTTTTATAAATGACTTGAAAATAATTTATAAATAGTTATAAATGATTTTAGAGATTTATAAAGGAGTTTATTAATGATTTCTGAATTATATAAAAAAGGGAAACCTTTCTCAGTTTTCTGAATATACTTATACCATTAAGATAAATATAAGAATATTTTTCCAAGTATTGAGAATATAGGAATTTGTGCGTATACCTTTGTAATGGAATTTTATACAAATAATTTACAAAGTGATTTTTGTTAATGAAAATATTAATTAAGAGGTTAGTGGTCTCTTACATGCTTAACCAATGTTGGTTTTTCTAATGGTATTAAATCTCTGATTTGAATATGTGGTTGTTGATAGTTAAATAATTAACTGACTATCAAATATGGACCCAAAACGTAAGTTTGAAAATATCTAGGAGAAACACGTAAGTTGTACGACATAGTCATCTCTGATGGTGTTCTACTGTGTGTATAAATCTCATTTCGTTCTCCTAAGACAAATGATAAGGAAATCCATCCACTAATAATTAGGAGGTGAACCCCGCTCTTATCTTTGATTGCTTATTTCCTAAAGAACCGAGGTTGAGTTTACTTGAAATCATCGAATGTTGTTTCAAATTGGCTGGGATCAGATATGTTATCCGAGGACCATTTTGATCCAACTCAAGCATTTCAAAATGAAAGCATCTTGAAGAGCATGGAATCAAAGAACGATTTTTGAAGTGAAAGGACTGTTATCTATTTTCTTTGGGAGGGATTCCTCATAATGGATGTAACAGAAGTAATGCCTTTGGTTCATTCATCTCCTGAATGACTTGTATGGATGAATGTTGACATTGTATCATCGACTGGAAGGCAATGTAGCATTCCAAGTTGGTTTGCTATTTAAAAAGGTAAACTCTAGCCTCAAGTCTCATCGGCCGAGGAATGACAAAAATGGGGCATGCAACAAGGTCATGTGGGTCGCTCCCATCATGGTATGATCATTCCAAATCTAGATCGATTACTTTTACTCAAGAATGCTTTAGGGCTCATTAACAAAAGGGGTGATCATATTCATTACTACTAGTCAAGTGGTAGGCTATTCCTGTGTGGTTGGGGAAGAAGATGTTCTTGTCAGACCTCGGTGTATTTTATCTAGAGATGTAACATCGAAAGGTAGTTCCTTACCTTGTCATAGTATGGAGTCCAAGCCAATACGAGCCTTTGCTATTTTAGTGGTATACCTGTTATGCAGGAATTTAATTAATGTAACAATTTCGGCTATGATTAATAAGTATTTTTATCTTAAACGATATTATAATATCAGAGAATTTCATATGAAATGGTTTGGTTATCGTAAGGTAGAAATCCGTCCATGTTTATGTGCGGCATGGTCTTATGAGATACTTTTGATTTCAATGGTTTTTTTAATAATTTTAAAATCCAATTGGCTATGTTTTTCGCATGTTGTTTTTCCCGATTAACTCGGTTGTTTTTTTATTATAATGCTCGGGTCAGACCGAGCATATTACAGATTTAGTTTGGATTCTTTGGGATTCAGGAGATGAGCTAGAGGCCCAGATACATATTGATGTACATGGTTATTTTTTCACTTCATTCATTGTTATATTTATCAACTATTATGAGGACATGTCGTTACAACTGTCCGGGCTTAAATATGTTAGTATACTTTGATTTATGTGTGTGTATACATATTACCGTGTTGTTTCTTTGTAAAATCTGTTTCATATTATATATGTTATTCGCTGCATTGTGAGATTATGTGTTTTTAGTTTTCGTTTCCACTTCTTCTCCTCTTTTCTTCTTATTTCTTCTTTCTTCCCCCTAACTATTTGCCTTTTTGTTCAATTTGGGCAGGACATGCATGGTTGATTATCTTCTTAAACTGTACGGAAAAGTGGGCCATTACAAATATGACCTAGCTTACAATACCATAAGTAACTATTATTAATGTCAATAAAAGATCTATTCATAGCACAAATACGATTTAAATTAAGTCTATATAGTTAAAGCACTTAGCGATTCTACAGTAGTGAAGGTGCAAAAAATTATAGTGGGGATAAAGTGGGGATAGAACAAAAAATAGCAGAGTTGCAAAAAGCTTCATTAGATATAAAACTAGATATTCAAATTTAACTTATTCTCATTCTCACATCATTTGTGTAGGAAAATGAAATATGTTTAATTTTATATAAAAAAAATTGAAGAATGTCATGATTTTTGTATACTTGATTTGGTGACTGCAATAGATTTTCAACTTATATCGAGCACTTATGCCTTAAAATTATGTCATTACCTTAACTTTGTTGATTTGTTTTAAAAAAGAACTAGTTAAATCAACCTCTGTATATTAATGCTGCTAAAGCGGATGCTAAAAATAATTGATTTAGTGTGTTTAGCGGAGAATAATGGGAATTAAAGTGGATCTACTTTTTAATAGAACTAAATTGAAATAGCACAGCGGTCGAAGAGCCTATGCACTATAGTGGGGATTTTACGGGGCTTTAACTGCACAGTATTAAGTATATAAATGTCATTATCTAAAACACCAATGCAAATTTTATTTCGATCAAACATAATATTTATGATACTATCTTTATAATGAAAACTAAATCTTAAATAATCTTGAAACATGTATAATACCGCAAATACATAATAACAATTATTTAAAACTAAATCAAATCCATTCGACAAAGTCAAGTGATAGTCTCCAACTATAGTTGCATTTACAAGAGATCCATCAACAACTTGAAGCTTCATCTCAACATTCACCACATGCCATCTTCCTTAAGTCGCTGTAATGAATTACAAATGTGAGTTCAGACCTATTATCGTAAACCCATGATAATATTAATTGCAAAACAATTCTATGACCAACTTCAAATGGTCTAGACAATTGCGTTTCTAACGCCCCTTCTTGTGATAATGGTGACATTCACCTTTGTCAATAGAAGCATCATTCTTACCATTTTAGAACCTTGATTGTGTTCCTTTGAAACATTCGAAGGCTATGCTTTTCCCTTAACAACCAATACCATGTTCTAAAACTTAAATGATTCCTTAACTGAACTAAACATGTTGAGTTTCTCGATAAGGTTTATGCTCAACTGTTTCATATTGTTGTTAAATAAGAATGGTTTAAACAATGGAGTCAGCGATTCTAGGGCCAAATCCACTTGTAGCCCGTCACTAATCGTTACTTGTAGCTCTAAAAGTCTATTAATATAGCCTTTTATTGATTAACCGAAATCCTCAATGCGACTCCCCATATTTATCTTCGTATTGATAATTTTCTTAATAATATCATACTTTGTGGAATAGGATTACTCTCCAAACAAAGGTTTGAGTTTTCCAAAGATGTTGTGAATGGACATATGTTCGTATTTGAGCGATGTTGTAATCAGCTACCTAAGTATTATATGACTTAACGGGCTTGGATCATTACCATTAACAGGTTTCTATCCAAAAGATTCGATTATAGATGACCACAAATGTCCATATGTTAATGATATCCTGATTGCTCTTAGCCAGTGAATGTATTTTGGTCTGGTGAGCTTATCATCTGCAAAAAATAGTCTAAGATTGATGATTTTGCTGCAAATTTTATTTAAGTAGATTAGCACATATTAAACATAACATATGTGCCTATAATATTTGATAGGTGAGACGTTACATTTTATTTATCTCTAATATGCTCTTGCTAGACTTTTATGTTCCTCAAAACCCTAAGAGAAATCATAGAAACCTTTTGATTTGTCTAGTGGGTGTTAGTACCCAGTTGCCTTGGAATTCAAATCTTAAGGAATATTGTAACAACCCATAAATTAAATGGTAGTTAATTAAAAAGAACTAATAAATAATTACTAAAGTCAAAAAAAGGAATTTTCACAAACATCAGAATTTGGCTACAAAATTTGCACCATTGTGCTCGTGACAACTTTCATATATAAAGTTATACCATCGAATTTTAGAAAAAATTTATATGTATTAAGAAAATAAATAATATCAATTAAAGTTAATTTAACATTAACCAAAAAACTTTATGGCTAAGTAATATTAATTTTAGTCAGATCGAATAAAATAAGTTGTTGATGGAAACAGAGTGAATAAAAATCAATAATTAACTTATATAGTGACCAACCAATTAAATAATATTAATTAAAGTTAGTTTAACATTAACCAAAAAACATTATGGCTAAGTAATATTAATGTTAATCAGATCAAATAAAATAAGTTGTCAATGGAAACAAAGTGAACAAAAATCAATAGTTAACATATAAAGCAACCAAACGAACCCCTTATTGGGATCGGTCAACTACCAACGCTCGATCGGTTGAGACGTAGCGGTCATCTGGGGGTAAACTAGCAGTACGTATTGAAAATTGGTCGAATGGCCCAGATTTAATATGAATCAATCTGATGGTTGGAGTTGATTCGAATCCCTATAAATACAAGACTACTTCCTCACTTTTCTCCTTATATTTTCCGCATCAACGGTGAAGCTCTACCATTTTATTTTCTCCATGAATTCTAAAAATTGTATAATTTATAATCTACAAAAATATATAAGTGGAGAATAGCGAAGAATAGTAGAAAAGAAGAATAGGGTCGAATCGAACCGTTAAAGCTAAGGTAAATTATAAATCTAAATACAAATCTATATTAAATTCAAATCTCTTATCGGATCCAAAATTCTAATAAATATATATATGCTTTTGATGCATATTTTGGTAGAACGAAAGGGAATCAATAAGGAATAATAGACTTACATTTGGAGATTTGGTAGCTTAGAGATGAGTGGAGATTTATAGATTTATATATAATATGGATTTATATCATTGTGAATCTGTTCCTTGTATGCCTAAATGTAAATTTTGAAGTTGTAGGCTCAAGTATACATATGTAATGAATTTGAGAACCGTGCCTACATATTTTATGAAATGTTAACGTTTATTAAATATAATATATACGTGAATTTAGAAACTAAGGATGAAAGTACTCCCTAAAAGTTATGAGATAGTTCATTAATAAGATTTTATGTAAATTCCATATTTATTAGTTGAATGCTATATGTTATTTAACATGAAGTGAAAGTTGTTACTAATTGGAAGGGATTTAAGTAACATTTTATTTCAATGGAATAAAGTATGTTGTAAGGTAAATTTCTATACATTATCCAGTTGTTAAAAGTGTATTATTTGAGATAACAAGGAATATACCTAAAAGAAAGCGATATACAAAATTAGGATGTTTACCGTATTTTGTACCATTTATTTCAATAATAAAAAAAAGATAATTCCCTGTAATTCAATACATAGCACAAATCCTCTTTTAGATAATTTATGAAGGTGTCAAAATTTTCTTTTGGGATGATATAATTCTAATACATTAAAATGTAGAAATCCTTAAGTATAAATTAGTAGAGATAATTACAATAATTTAATTGCCAATTTAATATATGTGATTTAAGATAAGTTAGAGAATAAAAAACAAGAGATGAAGTATAAATAAAGCAACGGGATAAGGAATTAAAAAAAAGTCATAGTGATCAAAGAAAGACATCTAATAGTTGAAAAGGAACGACAAATTATATCTAATAGTATTAAGTGGAAGTCAACTAGTAAAAGATATTTAATCTATTAAATTAGAATGATCGGTAAATAACATTAAAGGACATTAAGGAAACAAGAAGTAGGTTCATGTAAAAATAACAGAATGCTAATAGTTGAACATTGGAGGCGTAGTAATTCGTTAAATTTATACAGCCTCAAACATGCGTTATGACGGGTATGAATTACTAGATCTAGGCAAATATTTAAATTAACCATGAATGACGTATTCATTAGTATAGGTTGGAATGTGAGGTTGGTAATGTTGCACAACATAAGTCTGTCCTCCAAAAGGGGCTACCAGCAGTTGTGTGTACATTATACTAATGTGTGATATCTCTAACTATTAGGCCGGTGGAAATATATGTTCACATATAAGTGAAGTGAATATACCTAAGTGGGTTCACCCCGGTTTGGAGTCCTAAATGGTCAAGAAAGGTCTACTTCAATCCTTATAGAGGGTACTAAGTATACATGTGGGTATTTCCTTCATTACATTAGGCAATCTAAATGGGATAGTGAGCGTAGGCTCGACGCTATGTCAGCAAAGTTGGTAACATATATGCAAGGAGTAGCGCTGTACACATAGGTCGAGAGCATCATCGATCCTGAAGCAGTCATTAGAAAGACTTAGGTTATGCCTAAACGGACTACGCCTCCTACTAGTGTAGGTTCCATATGGGATATGCATCGCCTCAAAGTTCTTTATTAGTTTGTTTATATTTAAAAGGCAATGCAAGAAAACTCGTAGATGAGTTTTTATGATGAATTAGAATGTGATTAAAGAGTTCTATTCATTATTGGACACCAACATGAAGTTCTTTGGTGTACGCCGACAATTCGGCCCAGACACAATTTTTGGAAGCCTAACACTGTGCAAAGTTAAGGATAGTAGCAGGAATGTATCTTGGTCCACGGGGGGACTGTGATACTTACACACACACATGTGTGTAGTTACTGTAGACCTCGAGTAAGTTAGGCATTTCGTATGCATACACGAAGTCAAAATAACTAAGTTTTTTAAAAAAAGATAGATATAACACGGAATGGAAGGCAATTGGCATAAAGTACCTTTATAAATAAAGTATGTACCTTACCATTTACCAGAACATTGTTTAGACCCCATCCTCGTTACAACCCATATGATGGATTAGACAGACAAAAATTGGTGCAAGGCAGGAACGAGGGAAGGATAGATTTCCTTATGCATGCTCTATGCTGACAAGGGCATTAGATACTAGCGGTATTAGCCTTAGTCAATAATTATATGTTTTACTATATTTTACTATTCCACTAAGAGTTTTTATTGATAGTGCTCTGATATACATTCATTTATTTACCGCACACCAATGGTTCATACCCAAACGGACTTAGGTTTAGCAAAAATCCAAGCCTATTTAAGGTGCGAATTATAATGTCAGATATAAGAGCAAGGTTAGTTGATCATAGGAATTAGAATACACTGTATGAACATATTTTTATTTTTACCTATATGTATATATATATGTGTGTGTGTGTGTGTGTAAATTCCAAACTCTAGAAATTCTGACTTTAAAAGTAGTTGAAACCATAATTTGAAAAGACGGACAAGGCGACTTTGAGTTGGAATAACATATGAAGTTAAAAATATATGCCTATCCTAATCACCCTATGGGAGATAATTTTATTGGAAGATGTCGAGTTAAGAGGAGCATGAATGCGACGTATAGAAGGATCCTTGAAGCTTGATAGTACTTGGCTCTCTTGTTGGGACTAGATTGCCCTATGATTATAGATCCCTCGACATTACTGATCGATGATGTATATTAGAACTAGATAAATGAGAAGTAAGAATTTATATGTTGTAAATATCTGGAAGTAAGAATTAAACAAGTTTCCGAAGAAAGGTCTGTAGCAATCAATACAAGATGATGGTCGGATTTTTAAAGTATTATGAAGGGAGATGAGTTAGAAAGTGAATCAAAAGGAAGAAAAGTCCAAAAGAAACGAAAAATAAAACTCATTTTGAGTCCGACTTTATATGAAAGAATTTAATAAAAGCTTTGAAAAAATATAAACAATATATTTGAAATGATTTTTAAGGGATTTATTTAAAAGTAGGAAAACCATATTTTAGAGAAGAAAGTAAATATTAAATTTTCTGCAAAATAATTTTTTTATGTAAATAGAATTTCTAGTAGAAATTAATATTATCTGGAGAAATTTTTTTGGTAAAAAGGGTTTTTATAAAGAGGCATTTCCTTTGGAATAAATGGTAAATAAAGCATATGTATGACTCGATGGTTTTCTTGATTTTGCAAATTCAAAATTTTAAAATTCTTTTAAGAGGTGGACAATAGGAAGTAGTACTGATTCAAATGGGATAAAGAGAATAGAAGGTCTTAAGCATCTGATAGATAAAGTAATAGAAATGCTTCAGTGCAAAGAAGATTTAGAATACAAATTAAATGGAAGGAGACAAGATGCTGAAAACTAAAGCAGTAGAAGAACGTGTTGCAAGAAAGAGCTATATAAAGATGCTTTAGAAATACTATAAAGTATATTTTTAAAGAGTTGTTTGGCACAAAAATTGAGTTTTTAGAATAAAAAACTTAATAAATGATTTCAGTTAAAATCCCTACTTTTTAAGAAGTAAAATCTTTGTTGTGAAAAAGGCTTTAAAGGAAAGATCTTTTTAAATTGCAAACATTGGTTTTCGAAACTTAATAAATAAACTTGCTTCGTAAACCCTAAAATAGAGTTTTAAAATTTCCGCGCTTGTATTTTAAATATATAAGTTTTCGATTAAGTACTTCACGATTGTGAAGTATTTTATTATAAAGATGGAAAACACAAAACTAACATTGATATGGAGTACATATGGATGATTGTTGTGACGCCTTACTCCAATACTCACACTAGCCAAGGACACTGCGGAGTGATGTCGTCGACTAGCTTGAAGAATAAGGCTGTTGAGGAACGACCATCTATGTAATTGGTTTGTGCGAGTACCGATATGCCAGATAAAAGGTCATGCATTTCATTTCTAGAGGAAATCTGACATATAAAATACCAACTCAAAGCTACTACATAATGGCTGTGTGGCTTTTGGAAACAAATATAAAATAAGCATAACACAAAATCAGTCACAGATATTCATATCACTAAGGCGAAAATAGATATAAATATAACACATAGATCAAAGTGGTGGTCATACGAGATCCACTAATCACAAAAGAATAGATACATGTGCTAGACAAAAGAATATGTATACATCATGGAGTCTCTATCTCGAATGTATATAAACAAAAAAACTACTAAGCTAAAGTAGTTAGCCAAAAGTAAAAGCTAGTCCCTACTAAGAAGTCAAATGGAAGCACCTGAAACACCTCGGTCTGACCCGAGTATTATTTAAGAAGAAAAATAATAAACGGATCAGTCTAGCTATGAATATCATACAAGACGAGATAGGATCAGAGATATGACAAAAATATATGATAACAATAATGTCATGTCGTGACAAGTATGTATTTGATAACAGTGAAAATCATACAATAACTCAAATCTCCTCAAATATCCAAAAAAAATATCATACTCTTTAGCTTATTCATCAAACCTCAAATATTGACAAAACATATCAATGCAAGTCAAAAAAATTGGTGAAACACAAATTCTAGAAATTAATAATTAGAAATCCAGAAAACACAAAGGGGGAGGCCTATCACAAACAGGAGCATGAAAACTCACCAACATGTATATCACAAACAGAACGCTATTCCATGGTCACTAACCCATCAAATTTGAGCCGAAGCACCACAAATGGCCCGAATACCATGGGTCGTTTCCTCACCAATTTGAGTAGAAGCTCCACCGAAACGGAGTTTAGTCCCCCACGTAGAAAAAGAGACATCGCCCATCACTAGTCTAAATCATAAAATGATCATCATTGATCAATAAATGTAAATTACACTAAGCTAGTAAATAAATGAGTTTAGCTTCATGTCCCATAACCACTAGCTTAACTTAAATATTTACGAATAGGTTTTAGATTTCCTCTCAAAAATTGTCACGAGAGTTCAATCGAACAAGTCCAAAAATTAACCGACGAAGTAAACGCAAGTGTTTCATATCACTTGCTTTGCTAACTCGTTTAATTGGATCTCTCATACGGATGAGGTAAAGGTTTGTATATACTAATAGATTGGAAAATGGATTTAAAAATGAGCTTTGTATTAAAAGTAGTATTGAAATCATTTTTGTTGAATAAGTTTGGGTATTTACTACTAATTTAAAAATATTTGTATTTTAAATGACAAAACACAGAAATGATTGTAAAAACAATCTATCACTAAAAAGCCACATTCAACGATGTGAATTAAAACCATGAAAGTCGATAACAAATCCATCAAATTGATATTCCCAAAAATCTAGAAAAGAAGCCATCAAAGTCGATAATAAATGACAACAAATAACTGGATCAACAAAAATCGATAAAAATTGGAAATCCGCTCAAAAATAGGCAAAATTCAATAAGACCGGACCTCTGGTAAATTTAGCTAGACGTCTGAACCTGGGTTCTGGAAGTTCATATTTTTTTTTCTCTTTTTCCTTTTTATTTTTTGAAGGCTCCCAAATGTCTGGTTGGATTTAACCAAACGTCTAGTTATAGGCTCTGCCATTTTAGTTTTTATCGTTTCTTTTATTTTCTTTAGGATACCTAACCAGACGTCTGGTTGTCTGTGCTGGGCAAAAATTTGCTTAGGCCATTGATGGCCAAATCAACTCAGAAGTGATCGATCGAGTGATGCAGGCTAAGGATTCATGCCAAGCGATAACCCAGCCCTATTTGCTCTTCAATACACCACAAATAACGTGTCCAAACATCCATAATAGGATTTTTATAAATTTTGACGTCAAAACCAAAAATGGAAAAATTCACCAAACCAATTCAAATCAAAAGAATTTGGACATGAAATAGATGTTAGAAATTCATACCTAATAACATTGAAAGCTATAGACGTAGATGCAAGTTCAAGAACTCACCTTTAAACTCAAAAACAACAATTAAGAAGCTCTAAAACAAGGAAAGATCAATTTCACTTCAATCACAAGTCAAGTAGCTCCAATCTATGATCATATGCAAATAGTTCCTAAGTTAGGTTATAGGAAGTTATGAAAATTGTAGAGGGATTGAGATGGAGAAGATGAACAAGATGCTTAACTAAGCTTCTCTTTGATTTTAGAACTAGAACTTGAATTCCCAAGAGAAACTAGGGCTTAGGAATTTTAGTTTCCTCTTCCCATTATTCTTCCTTAGGCTTGAGCATTAGGAAATTATGAGTAGAGTGAATGAATGAAGAGGAGTGGAGTGGGAACCATTAGGTAGAAGGTCTGGGTTATCTTTTTTGGCTTAGTGAGCTAGAACACAACCCGAAGCCCAATTGAAAATACCAAAATGCTAATCAACTCCAAACATGTCGATGTTTATAATTAAAAAAGTTGTAAACATCGTTTTAAAGTCAATGGAAGTGGTTTCGAGTTCGGATTCGATTGTTTACAAAAAGTCACATTTCGGACTTTAAATTCAACTAACGATGCTATATTTAAATAAAACATTTAAATATATAATCGTAAAATATGCGGATGGTTAAAGACTCACCTCCTTAAAGAAATTGCATCCACACAATACTTAAGAAGAAAATAAAGAGTAACAACCACTCTAAGGCATAATAACACAAAAAAAAAATTAAAATGAGAAGTTCACCTTAAGGAGCACGAGAGAGTAAGTCTAGATGTGTTTGCTTGATGAATTCTCTGGATTCCCAAGAACAATCCTTAGGATTTGTGGACCATTGAACTTTCACAAGCGGAACATCTTTATTTCGAAGGCGTTTAACCTCCATAGCAATGATATAAATAGGATGTTGCTCATAAGTAAAATTAGGTGAAACTTCAATTTCTTCAATAGCACTGGGCTTAAGAATAGAATCAAAATCTCTAAGGCATTTCCGTAGTAGAAAGATGTGGATTGTGTCATGAATATTAGAAAATTGAGCTGGTAATAAAAGAAGATAAGCCATGGAACCAATGCGTTCGGTGATAATGGGCTAATATATCGAGATGCTAACTTTCTCGGTTGACTGAAACACATAACACCCTTCATAGGTGAAACATGAATGAATACCGAATCTCCCATAGAAAATTCCAAATTCCTTCTTCGGTTATCAGCGTAGGATTTTTTTTCTACTTTGAGTTTATCTCATCTTATGACGGATAAGGTCAATCTTTTCTATGGAATCACGAATAAAATCTGGACCTTAAACCGACTTCAAGCCAACACAAAGGAGATCTATAGGGCCTTCTGTAGAGTGCCTCGAAAGGTAACATACCAATACTAAATTGGAAGCTACTATTATAAGAAAACTCAACAAGTGAAATATGATCTTCCCAACTTCCACCAAAATCAAGAACACATGCATGAAGAAGATTTTCAAGAGTTTGATTCACATGCTATGTTTGTCCATCGGACATGGGTTGATAAGCGGTGCTAAAACTAAGCTTTATTCACACAGCTTTTTGAAGACCCTTCCAAAATCCACTAGTAAATAATGGATCACGATTGCTAGCAATAGAAGTAGGAACTCCATGCAATTTAATAATTTCTTTAACATAGAGTTTGTCCAAAAGAGGTATGGTTTGGTTGGACCAAACGGGAAGAAAATGGGTGGATTTTGTAAGCCTATCTACTATCACCCATAGACTATCATGACTCAAACGAGTACGGGGAAGACCTTCAATAAAGTCCATGGAGACTTGATCCCACTTCCAAACGGGAATGTCTAAAGGTTGCAATAACCCACTGTGCCTTTAATGCTCGGCCTTTATGAGTTAGCAAGTCATGCAATGCTTAATAAAGTTACCAATATCATATTTCATTTCATCCCAATAGTAAAGTCGTTCATGTCCGCATGCATTTTACTACTACCGGGATAAATGGTAAATTTAGAATGATAAGAATCTTCTAAAATGTCTTTACGAAGATCACTAATATTTGGCACAACAAGTCTATCAAATTTTCGAATGCCTTTGCAAGCATCAATATCAAAGTCTTTCAAACTATCAACCTTATTTTTATCCCTACAACTTTGGTTAAGAAGAGCCAATCTGGGATCTTGCTTTTGAGCTTCAAGAATGCGGTCTAAAAGAGAAGGATAAACCTCAAGGCTACATAAAACAAGAAATGAACATGAATCGGATTCGCGATCTCGAATCTCACTTGTGGATAAAGTCTCGAGATCATTCCATTCGGATATCATCATGGAAGCAACTGCTTGTAGCTTATGACTTTGGGCAATGGTAACATGATTTCCCTTTCTTAGAGTATAAAGAATATCAAGATCATAAGATGCAAGGAATTTGAGCCAACGTCATTGATGCAAATTAATTTCCTTTTGAAAAAATAAATACTTCAGTGATTTATGATCGGTGTAGAGAAAAATTTCTCTCCCAAAAGATAATAATGCCAAATTCTAAGGGTGAAAAAAATGGCTGCGAGCTCTAAATCATGAGTGGCGAATCTAGTCTTGGTAGGCTTTAATTGCCTAAAAGCATAAGCAATAATATATTCCCTTTGCATGAGAACGGCTCCCAAATCAACACGACTAGCATTGGTATAAACAACCAAGTCTTGTTTCCCTTCGGGAATCACGAAAATAGGAGTATTAGAAAGGAGTTCTTTTAATTTCTGAAAAGCAGCTTCACATTTATCTGACCAAATGTACTTAACTCTCTTCTTTGTCAAACTAGTAAAAGGCACAAAATTTTTAGAAAAGTCCTTTATGAACCAACGGTAATAGCCCGCCAATCCAAGAAAGCTACGAATTTTCATCACACTCTCCGGTCTCTTCCAATTTTGAATCGCCTCGATCTTTGAAGGATCCACGGAAATTCCATATTCATAAATAATATGTTCTAAAAATTTCACATGGGATTGCCAAAAGTGGCACTTAGAAATTTTTTACTTTCAACTAATTGCTCCTATGGGTTTCCAACACAATTCGAAGATGTTTTTCATGCACGTCCTCAGTTTAAGAATAAACAAGAATATCATCAATAAAGATGAGAACAAATTGATCGAGGAAGTCTTTGAAATTTCGGTTCATAAGGTCAACGAAATAACCTCGAGCATTTGTTAAACCAAATGGCATAACAAGCCATTCATAAGATCCCTAACGAGTACGAAACGATGTCAAAGGAATGCTATCCTCTACAATACGAAGCTGATGAAAACCGATTGCTAAGTCTAATTGTGAAAAGATTCTAGCTCCGCTAAGTTGATCGAGTAGATCATCAATCTGAGGTAAGAGATATTTATTTTTGATGGTGAGATCATTAGCCTTGCGATAGTCAATGCAAAGCTTAAGTGTACCATCGGATTTCTTCACAAACATAGCTGAAGCTCCCTAAGGAGAAGAACTAGAACAAATAAACGGTTTTTCTTCCAATTTGATAATTGATTAGGCATCTCCTCATTTTCCTTGTTGGATATACAATAAGCAGGACGAGTGATAGGTAGAGCTTTCGAAATTAGATTAATTCTGAACTCAATTGCTTGCTTAGGTGGTAATCCTAAAACGGGATCAAATATATTGGGAAATTTCCGAACACCGTGACTGAGGGAAATGACATCTTCCTCATCGTCATTATCATCATCATGTGGATTTGGAGATATAGGGTTGCCACCAAATTAGAATCTGAATCTTTAAGAACAATAGAAATCTGCTTAACAGATTGGGTATGTCGAAGATGGATAGTCCTCTCAGGACATAGGATGTGTGCTTCATAACGATTAAGCCAATCAATTCCCAAAATCATTCTGAAACCTAAGTAATGCATAACATGCAAATCGGCACAAAATGCATAATCACATAGAATAATTGCAACATCCTTACAAAATAAACCAAATGTTGCAGATCCACCCACTGGATTCACAATTCTTAATGAAGTCATCAAGTCCATAACATTTGAAGAAAAAGTATCAAAAAGTTATTTTGATATAAAAGAGTGAGATGCACCTGTATCAAAAGGAACTCGAATAGAATGATCACGAAACATAATAATGCCATCAAGAACAGAATGAGAAATACCTTGACCAATAGAAGTGTTAGTAGGGGTTTGCACAACATTCAGTTTTCCCTCTTTCTTGCTTCGAAGTTTGGGACAGAAGATTCAGGATGATCCGAACTTTTGCAATAGCGACAAGTAAGGGGCTTCGGACACTTATTTGCATAGTGGTCCTTAGAACCACAATTGTAGCACTCTCCACGACTATAGGTAGGAGTCTTTGCTACCGAAGTTGCTTACTTCCCTTTCTTGTTGGGAATAGGGCCTTTGAACTTACTGTCGAGTTGCCTCTTCTGGTTGTTGTTGAAGTTTTGTTTGGCACCCCCAACATCACCATCACTTTCTTTATCAGCCTCTTCAAGTCGAAGAGCGATATCTATAAGCTGATCGAAAGGAACTTCTAGTTTCAAAAGTAAAGCCTTTTTGAGATTCTTATTCAACCCATGGATAAACTAATTTTTCTTTAATTGGGTATAATACACTTGACCGCATATTTAGAGAGGGATTCAAAAGATGCGACATAATCTATCATAGAAGATTCGCCTTGAACATGGTCAATAAAGCGTCGAGCTAAAATTTTTAGCTTCTGGCACAAACTTCAACTAGAATCTTTCCTGAAATTTTTTCTAAGTAAGATCCGGTTTAACAATTTCCAAAACCAAAAGCTAATACCAATATAATGCTCTCTCCTAGAGCATGCTAGAAGCCACATGGACTCGATGTAGATCTACAAGATTCATGCGAGAAAAGATGCGATCGCATGTTCTAAGCCAAGCTTGGACTTTTATAACGCTTTCATAACCCTTGAATGGCCTTCCACCCAAATTGGTATAATCACTGCGTAAGCGTGCAAACCCGGATTTAGGGTGTTTAGGCTCAGGAGTGGGTCCGACAATTTGGGCGTTCTTTACAAGATCCAAAAGTTATTGGGTAGACATGAATACGCCATCCTGAGGAGTAGCACTGGATTGATCGACCCTGGGACGGCCAGGGATAACCATTTCTCTTCTTTAAGAAAGAAAGAAAGAAGAGGAAAAAGGTCATTCTCAGAATGAATTCAAATAAACTAGATTTATAAACAAGGCATCATAAAAAGAAATAGGATAGAACGGGTCCTAAGACTTGAATTAAATCCTAAGGCACAATTCCTAAGAGAGACTTAGGACAATGATCCTTGCTAAATTATTCTACGTTGTTAAGAAGTTTGGTTTCGATACCAAGCTATGATGCCCCACCTCTATACTCACACTAACCAAGGACAGTACAGAGTAATGCCATCGACTATCATGAATAATAAGGCAATTGAGGAGCGACCCTCTGTGTAATTGATTTGTGCGAATACAGATATGACAAATAAAAGGCCATGCATTTTATTTCAAGAGGAAATCTGACATATCAAATACCAAAGCAAAGCTTCTACACAGTGGATATTTGGCCTTCGGAAATAAATATAAAATAAGCATAACACAAAATCAGTCATAGATATTCATATCACTAAGGCGGAAACAGATATGAATATAACACATAAAAGTGAAAATCAAAGTAGTGGTCATACAAGCTCCACTACATCACAAAAGAATAGGTACAAGTGCTAGACAAAAGAATATGTATACATCATGGAGTCTCTATCTCGAATGTATATAAATAAAAAAACTACTAAGCTAAAGTAGTTAGCCAAAAGTCAGAAGCTAGTCCCTACTAAGAAATAAAGTGGAAGCAGCCGAAACACCTCGGTCTGACTCGAGCATTATTTAAGAAGAAAAATAATAAATGGATCAGTCTAGCTATAAATAACATACAAGATGAGATAGGATAAGACATATAACAAAATGTATGATAAAAATAATGCCATACTATGATAAGTATATATCAGATAACAATGAAAATCATACAATACCTCAAATCTCCTCAAATATCCAAAAAGAATATCACATTCTTTAGCTTATTCACCAAAGCTCAAATATTGACAAAACATATCAATGCAAATCTCAAAAATTGGTGAAATGCAAATTCTAGAAATCAATAATTAGAAATCCAGAAAACACAAAGGGGAGGCCTATCACAAGCGGGAGCATGAAAATTCACCAACATGTGTATCACAAAAGGAACGCTATTCCATGGTCGCTAATCCATCAAATTTAAGCCAAAGCACCATAAACGACCCAAAGACCATATGTCGCCACCCCATCAATTTGAGCTGAAGCTCCACTGAAACAGGGTTTAATCCCTCATGTAGACAAAGAGGCATCGTCCATCACTAGTCTAAATCATAAAATGATCATCATTGATCGATAAGTGTAAATTACACTAAGTTAGTAAATAAATGAGTTTAGCTTCATGTCCCATAACAACTAGCTTAACTTGAATATTTATGAACATATTGTAGATTTCCACTCGAAAATTGTCATGAGAATTCAATCAAACAAGTCCAATAATTAATCGATGAAGTAAACGCAAGTGTTTCATACCATTTGTTTTGCTAAGTCGTTTAATTGGATTTCTCATACGAATGAGGTAAAGGTTTGTATATACTAATAGATTGGAGTACAAATTTAAATGAACTTTGTATTAGAAGTAATGTAGAAATCATTTTTGTGAAAGATTTGAGTATTTACTATTAGTATAAAAAAACCTTTGTTTTTCAAAGTGACAAAACACATAAATGACTGTAAAAACAATCTATCACTAAAACAACATTCGACGACGCGAATTAAAACCATGAAAGTCGATATCAAATCTATCAAATGGATGTTCCCAAAAATCTAGAAAAGAAGTCATCAAAGTTGATAATAAATGACAACAACTAATCGGATCAACAAAAATCGATAAAAATTGGAAATCCACTCAAAAATAGGCAAAATTCAACAGGACCGGATGTCTAGTAGGTTTAGCCAGATGCCTAAACTTGGATTTTGGAAGTTCAGTTTATTTTCTTCTCTTTTTCCTTTTTATTTTATGAAGGCTCCCAGGAGTCTAGTTGGATTTAACCAGACGTCTGGTTCGGGGCTCTGCCATTTTATGTTTTATCGTTTCTTTTATTTTCTTATGGAGCCCTAACCAGACGTTTGGATTTTTCAACCAGACGTCAGGTTGCCTGTGCTAGGCAAAAATTTTCTTGGGCCATTGATGGACAAATCAATTCGAAAGCGATCACACGAGCCTGTGTTGGTTGTTACAATTGCCTAGGTAAGATAGGTAGAAGTTAAGGCTTTGAATAAAATAACCATGAATGCTCATAGTGTTGCAACAAGGAATACACGTAAAATATAAGGAATGTTGGTATGAATCTAGAAATATTTATTTGGTATGTGTGGAAGCTATAAGATGAATCGTCGAAGGAATGATGAACGATATCAAGTACACTTCTACGAGTTCTAGAGATTACTCACATAAAAGATTAAAGGATAAAGAAAGTAAATACAAAAGTTTGTGAATATTGTCAAGAGATTTTGGTTAAACGAAGACAATAACAGAGGGTAATGAGATGGAAAACAACATAGAGGACATAGGTTAACTCATGATTAAGGAAGGCAAGATACATGGTAGAAAAGTTATTCCACCAAGCCAACTTTTCAATGAGTTATTCTAAATGTGCATAGTTTATGTTTCTTATCCATCGCGGTGTGGGAATGCACTGTTTATCCTACAATTAGATATAACAATTGAAGTAATGAATGGAACTTGGTTATTGGGAGCAAAAACGTGAGTTTAGACATGTTGGTTACAGTAGAATGACATACCAAAAATGTCAATTTTAATTTAGTAAGGAGTGGTATGGCCACAACATCATTAACATCAATGGACATTATAAGGCTATGTCCAACGTTTGCGTTTCTTTTAGGCTTTGGGTTGTAAACATTAGTTGCTTTTGTTTGTATAAAAGCACGAATGATATTATAAGGATGTTCTACTTTATCTTTGGGTTGATTTTCTTGATTGGCCGCTATATTTGTTAGAAAATAGCATAAATAAGAAAATCTTATAAAGACATTTGACTGCAAATTAAGATTGGAAGTTTATAAGTAAATTAAAAAATTTATTGAATTAGCTACTAAAATTAAATAAAGTTAAATCCCATAAAGGCATTAAAATTTTGGGAAGGTATATTTTAGTGAGCAAAGGACAGGGAAGGGTTGTAGAAAAACACATGTCACTAGTATCCCCATGCCTTAAAAGATGAAATTTGAAAATGTATTGATTCGTTGATTATTGTTCTAAATGAAAGAAAATGTTTCTGAAATTTGTAAATTCACTATGTAACAAGATAGAGTCAACCATAGACATTAACCCATTGAAGAAATCCCGACCTCATGGGATGTGACTTAGTTTGTTTTGAAAAGTTAAAAACAAATACTTTTGAAAATTTTATTCAAAAACCTTCGATTTATTATAGATAAAATACATTTATAGAAGTTTTAAAAAATGAGTTTTTATTTTTAATTTTTTCTACTATTTCAAAATTTAATTCAAAAAGATTTTCAATGGAAAGAGAATTTTTTTTAATTTTTGAAATGTCACATATTTAGCGTAGGAAAAGTCAACGGGTTAGTAAATTGAATTTTACTCTTAGCAAATGATAGTATGTAAAATGTAGTTTGCAACAATCGAAAAGGCTGTTTAAGCTTAGGAATTTCTTTTTACATACCTTGTTTGTAACGATCCCGATTTTTAAGTCAAATTTGAATTAATAATTAATATAAATTTTTGAATTTAATTGAGAATTAATGGCGAGTTAGTTTGAAGTTTTCTAAATTTTATAAAGATATGTGGTTATTTTGTGTTTATATAAGTAAATTATAATTTGAAATTTGAATTTGAAAATCAAATGTTAATATATTGAAATTTAAGTGGACTTAAAGAAAACTTTATAATTGAAACAAAAATATAATAAGTATGATGACTTAAGTTTAAAATGAAAATTTTAAAATAAGTATTTATTAATAAGTTTAATATCTTAAGTTTGAAATGAAATTGGATTTAAAACAATATATTTTAATTTAATAAAAGTTGTTTTCTAAATGTATATTTATTATATATATATATGTATAGATTTTGATAAAATTTTCAAAAGACTATTTAAAGGTTAAATTTTTATTTGATACAAATGATTTTTAAAGGGTTGTTTAAAGTTAAATTTATATTTAAAAAAAAACTTATATATATATAATCTATATATGTGTTTATTTATCAATGTACAATTAAATTTTGAAATCAATTTCTTTAAAGTTATAATTTATATAATGACTTGAATTTAAATTTAAAACAAGAATGGATATAAAGTTTTAATATGTATTTATCTTTTGAAATTAATAAAGCCTAATATACTTGAAAATAAACATGGTTTATATATATATATATATATATATATATATATATAGGTTAAACACTTTTCTTTCATAAGCATAGTTAAAGATATAAACACTTTTAAACAAAGTACATAACTAAAAAGTAATTTGTATAAGACTTTTTTTAACATTTATACATAAATAACTATAAGTGTAAATAAGATACAAGCAAATAAACAAGTATAAAATTTTAAGCATGAAGTTAAAAAGTGTTAGCAAAATGAAGTAGCAAATGCATGAGTTACTTTAAACTAAAATTTAATAAAATGTATTAAAAGAATTTTTGTAAGCTAGATTAAAAAACTTCTCACCCTCTTCTCTACATTCTTTATCATCTTTCAAAAGAAAAAAAATTCAAAATCTGAATCAAACCAAAAACCTGAGGAAATCAAGCAAAATTCAGATTTAAAAACTTAGAAAAGCAAAATCAAATGCAATAGCAACTTCAGTTCCAAACTGAAGAAATTTAAAAATCAAAGCCTAATCAATAAATTAAAAGATGATCAAACTAAGGCCTCAAGATTCAACATTAACAAGCAATCTTGAGTTCAGCTTCTACCTGGAACTAAAAAAAAAGCAAAATTTCAGTTTGCAAAACCTGCTTGCAAAGATTTGAAGCAAAGCAAGTTCAGATTCAGAAGCATGCAAGTCAAATTCAAAAGCAAGATGAATTAAAAAGGAAAATCAGATCAAGTCTTCAGCTCATAAAACAACCAGTCTTCAGATCAGACTCTACAACAACTAACTCAAACTAATATAAACCTGAAATCAAGTTAAAGATCAAACTCAAAAACATTCCCAGATCATTCAAAACCTGGTCTCTGCTCTTCATACAAGGTGAGCAAACCTCTTAGACCTACTTCTATCTGATTGATGTCATGGTTAATATTTGAATCTGTTATGAAAGTATTGCTTAGTTGTTAAATGTATCTGCATGTATATATCTGTGTGTGGATTGAGATATGCATGCCTGTGTGTATATGGTTTCTGTGTTACAACAAACCCAAAATCAACCAGAGAAGAAATATTCATATCTTCATATTTAGATCTTTTCAAACTATGATTTCTGAAAGGAAATTGTTTATAACAAAGTTAAGCAACTTTTAAAAATAATTTCAGGGAAAAATATTAAGTGGATATCGTGTAAAATATTTATTTACAGTAAAATCATCATGAATCAGAAAATTAGAGTGTTTCAATTTTAAAATCTGATAACATGACCGTGTTCGTATTTCAAGATAATGATTTTTGGTAGAGATCTTATGATTTTTAAGCAAGTGATGGCCGTGAATTTGTTAGGTGATCAGAAAAAGCATTTCCGTACAATATTGTTGATCGGCGAGTTTATCCTCGTCGAAATTGTGGTGGAAGATAGTTCGAGCATCATAGATTATCAGAAAAATGCTCACAAAATTTTTTGTTGATCGTGGTGATGCGGCGACTTGATTGTAGGGTTGAAACCTAAATTTTGGTTAGGATCAGAATTCGATCGATTATAGCGTCGATGTTGAATTGGACTTTGCCACAAGGGATGGAACCGAAGCTCGAATGATTGACGATGAATTGGTGAGGCTAGTGAGGATTCAGGCGAATTCTGGTGGCAGCACGTGAAGTTTTTTTATGTCGGCCAGGTTGCGTTTAGGTGTTGCTCGAATTATCAAATTCGATTTTCAGTTCAGGTTCATCAAACTGGGTGGTTGAGTTCGTCGATGGGGTCGAGGGTGACTTGTGGATGGTCATGATGTTGGTCGGAAAAGGTTCCGACGATCGTGCACGTGCATGCGAGGGATGGTGTATCTTCTGCTATTTGAATTTTTGGGGAAGAAAGAATGCTCACGGGTCCAGGTACGTGAAACTGATTGATTTTCTCGAAGCAAAGAAAAACATGGGTAGGCTTGGGTTTAAGCTCGGGTAGATCGTGATTTTGCTTGGGGTTGTCGATTGTTTGCACAAAAAATGGGCAAACACCTCCAAGTCGTATGATTTAGTTGATTATGTGTTGTTCTTAGTGGTTTGGGTGATTTATGCAAATATGTAAAATAGATGGACTAAACTGTAAAAGACACACAAATTTATAGTGGTTCGGCCAGAATGTGCCTACGTCCACTTTATATGTTATTCTCCTTTTCTCTTCGGATTACAGGTACAAAGCTTTTATTACAAGAGTATGAAAGTTGTTTGAAAGTTCTATCCGTGCTTGAGCTCTCAGACTTGTCTACCATTGTTGTACCCCTGCCCCTCTATTTATAGAGTGGGGTTGGGGACAGGGGTCTTGGATGTATATAGCTGCTGGTGGGCCTGGGCTGATGCAATCTGGCCTGAAAGTGTTGGTATGGTATGCCTTGGTCCGGTGGAACTTGGTTCGGCAATGGGTGGAGTGTGGGATGGTTCGGTAGTGAGGGGAATTGGACCGGTGGTGGCTTGGGAGTGAATTGGTTCGGTGGGCATGGGATGGAGCCGGTCCGGTGAGATGTTGATTCGGTGGTAGGGAAGGAGCCAGTCCGATGAGGAATTGATTCGGTGGTAGGGAAGGAGCCGGTCCGGTGAGGAATTGATTCGGTGGTAGGGAAGGAGCCGGTCCGGTGAGGTGTTGATTCGATGGTAGGGATGGAGCCGATCGAAACACACCCAACATTCGCCCCCCAAAGTAGGGCATATGCCTGTATATGTCGTACTTTGTTTTAAGTCATTCATCTTGGACGCTATCATCTGGTCTCTAATGCCGAACCAACTGGTCCGGTTATTGACATTTGCTTATATATAGGGGCCTAACGCTTTCGTTTTTCCTTATCAGCCGAACCAAACCCCTGTCTTTGCCGAATCAGACTCTCATCTCTGCCGAATCAAACATGTCAGCCGAACCGGAATCTTATTTTGCTGAACCAGGTGAGATCCTTTTCTGCCGATTGCGTTTTTGTTCTAGGCTACCGAATGGTTTCGGGGACTTGACTCACCGAATGAACTTCGTGGAGTATAAGTGCCGAATGAACTTATATACTTGGATTACCAGATGAACTCAAATCTTTGAATTACCGAATGAACTTTCGTTCTTGAATTGCCGAATGGTTCGAGTGTCGAATGGACCTTATATGCTTGAATTTTTATGTTTTGAATTACCAGTGAAATTCCGGACTACATATACTTGCATGTTTATATCCTCTGTTCTAACGATGTACTTTCTCGTGGTGTAGATAAATGTCTCGTAAAGTGGAAACTCGATCAGATAAGAATAAATCCAAGGACGAAGGAGAGTCTACCGTAGTGCCCCCAGCTCAGCCAGAACCGGAATGTCATGGACCCACCCCGAGATCGCTAGTAGATGGGTATGGTCCTCAAGAGCTTCTGAATTCTCCGCCTGACTACTTTCCTAGCTCTCTCAAAGAAGAGCAGCTTGATGTTATCTCCCACTCCTTTGGGATTGATAGAGCACGCATGATGTTGCCAGGGAAGGCGGTTATGCCATATAATCCCCCTGAAGGATACTTCGCTTATAGTAGGTACCACTGCATGTGTGGGGCGATTCCTCCAATCAATGCTTGGATAGTTAGCTTCGTCACCTATTTGAAGATGGCCCCTTTCCAGCTTCAGCCCAACTCCTACGCTATCTTGGTGTGCCTATTCGTTATTTTCCAGAGAAAGTACGGGTGCCCCCTTCCAATCGGGAGATTCAGTACCTATATAACTTGAGGGGTTACAAGAAGGGGTCTCCATACATCAGCTTGGAGTCGGCCGTGTCCTTTAAGCCGGTCCTGGACTTGTATTCAAAGTTCACCATGTTTAAGAAGGAATGGTTCTTCATCCAGGACGACTCCGTTTCTATCCACCACTTCACCTCTGGCTGTAAGTTGAAGCTTATTTATAATTTTCGTTCTGACTGAAATGCTTCTTCTCATGTGTTTATATTTCCTGCTAGTGACAGGTGGCTTTGCGGTCCTGGAGAACGATCACCTGGTTCAGATGGCCGCGGAGATAGAAGCCATTTCGGGAAGGGATAGGTCAGCTTCCTACCTGATCAGGAATGCCACACTCCTAGGACACAACTTGATTCTACCATATCAGTCTGTGGTCAAGCAGAGGGATACGGTTGAGGAAAGAGCTGCTAAATCCAAAGGAGGGGCCATGACAAAGAGCAGCAAGAGGAAACCCTTCTCGATACCTCCATTCGTCGGGGGGAAGAAGCTCAAGAAAACTGATGGACCCTTTCCCAGCACGTGCCCAGATGTTCCGGAGGAGGAAAGTGGGGAGGAGGAAAGAGGCGAGGAGGAGAGCGGAGGTGATGGAGAAGGTGATGGTGGTAATGGTGGCGAAGGATAAAGTGGTAGTGGCGTTGGTGCCTTGACCTCTGGGCAAGCAGGTAAGATTCAAGAGTGGACGGATGATGCTTTCCACCAAGCTTTTGAGGGGTTGGAGGAAGGGTCGGCCTTGGTGGAGAAACCGAAGAAAACTGATAAGGCCGGGACTGGTGCCAGTCCATCTTCTGAGAGCATTTCAGCCAGGGCAACTCCGACGGTTCAAGGTGAATTTTTGACTCCTCTTTTAACTTCACATGTTTCTTGGATTATAGTCTCATGCATGCTTGTAACACTTGGTTTTTATTCCAGGAACGGGTAAGGCAGCCAAGACATCAGACATTCGGCACCGCCTCGAGCAATTCAAACTCCTCAAAGCTTTTGCTAAACCGAAGCCTTCGACCAACCGTTCCGGGGGCGTAGTCGGCTATCGTCCTCTTCTCGGAGTTATTGAAGAGGATATTCAAAAGAGAAAGAGGAGGCGCTCCATGTTCGAACCCTCACTTGGACCTCAACCCCCAACCCAGCCTATTCATGATATCACGGGGGAGGATACTGAGTCCATACCATCTCCACATCCATCAGAGAATCCTACCGTTACTCATGTTGATCGTCCCGGCTTGGCTCGTAACCCATTTGCGGGTCATCCAGATCTGGACCCGAGTTCTCATTATATTTCCTTCGATGAGGTTACCAGTGAGCACCTCCTACCCCGCAATCCTATGGTTAGGGTGCTTGATGAGGCTAAGTCTTTGGATCTCGACTTGTTGACCACTCGGATTGTGACTATGGGGGATGAGGCCAAGGCAAACATCGATCGGGTGGATGAGGGGACCAGGAAGCTGATGGCGCATCATGCCCGACTGGTTAAGGCTGGAGAGGAAATCGGAAGTGCTAACATTCGGTTGCAGCTAATGGTTTCCGATCAAGCCATGCAGCTTGCCGATCAGGCCATCCAGATCTCCTAGCATGAGGCGGCCTCCAAACGACTAAAGAAAACCATGTAAGAGGCTAGCAAGGCAGAGTTGCGAAAAATGGAGGCTGCTTGCAAGAAATGAATTGACATGGCCATCGCAACAGTGGATGAGGTTCGGAGAGAAGATCTTGAGCAGGTAGAGGAGCTATCTGGAAGGCTTGAAGCCGTAGGGCTTGCTCAGGCCAAGCTAAAGGAGGAGATGGAGGCAATGAGGAGATCCATTCCGGCAGACTGCTCGCGATACCGATTGGAGAGGGATGCTGCCGTTGCAAAGTTGTCGGCTTCTGAGGCCCGTATGAGGGAGTTTGAGGAGAACGAGGGGATGATGGATGATATCCTGCAGGATATGTATTTTCGTACTTGGAAGCAGGGCAACCTATCCTGGATGGACGATTACCCCCGGGTCATGGCTAGGACATATCTCCGGGCTTTGGAAGAGGCCAAGGCTGATGCGGATAAAGAGGGTGGCGTGGCCTTTGTTGGGACACAGCTTCTATGAAGATTTTGATTGCTGACAACAATATTAAAGCGATCGACAAATCAAGACCTACATATGGTACTCTAGATTATAGGTTGATTATTTGATGTTATAATAGTAATAAAATTGTCAAAATCTATCCTCAAATAATCATGCACAAAATATAATATATATATATACACATTTATATAGGTTGTGCACTTTATTGTGCAACTTAACAGAGACCGGTCGACCGGTCCAAAAATGAACGGTCGACCGTTCCTGTTGAATGTGCACAATAAACGTGCACACATGCACATAACGACTATATTTTTAAAAACCTGTCTACCGGTTAGTTTTTGACCTGTCGACCGTTTTTAAACAGAGAGCAACTTCTTCCAAAAGACACATCTTTCTTCAATGGTTGCGTCTCTTCTTCTTCATCAATGATCATAACTTTTGACTGCAACTTTTCACCAAGGGTTATAACTATTTTCTCTCTATAAATACACATCAATATCATTGATTAAAACAACAAGTTTTATTAAGATTATATATGCTCTCTATCTATTCTTTGAATTCACTTGCATTCAAAAAGCTCTAAACTACTTTCATTCCTTATTGAATCATTGACACTATCTCATATATTTTGATTCAATAAGCAATATAAATTCCATAATCTTCACAAACATCATTCACAATTTGAGGATAAGATTATAGGAAGAGTGTACTACAAGTGACAAATCCGTGTTTACAAGAGCACAAGTTGTCAACAACAATTGTAATTGTTTTTGTTGAAGTCCTCAGTATTGTAAGAGGCAAGTGTTGAAGTCCTCAGTATTGTAAGAGGCAAGTGTTGAAGCCCTCAGTGTTGTAGAGGCGTGAAATCCCGTTCGGCTGTTCGGGTAATTGTAAACCTGTTCCTCCGGGTGAAGCGAGGTTGTAATTAGTGAAAATCCAGATAGTAGTCTGGGACTGGACGTAGGACGGTGCTCCGAACCAGTATAAAAATCTCTGGTGTGATTTTTCTATTTTTTTATTTACAATGCTATTATCATCTATTTCTGCATTTGTATTGTAATCCATATTACACGATCCGTGTATACTATATTAGCACATATAATTGTATACACACCGCACTTTCATTTGGTATCAGAGCACGGTCATCATATAACCGTAACACAGTTATTTGATATATTCTTGTAATATGGCAAATAACGCAAGTACTAGCACTCAAAACACCACTTACACAGAAGGGCAATCGACACAAAGACCTCCATTTTTCAATGGTCTTAACTATAGTTATTGGGCAACACGTATGTCATTCTTTATGCAATCAAGTAGCTATGATGCTTGGAATGCTACTCAAAGAGAAATAGTGAATCCAACAACTGATTATTCAGAATGGACTGTGGCTGAGAAAACGGCAGCAGCCGTAAATGCAAGAGCAATAAATATGTTGTTCTGTGCATTAGACCAAAATGAATATAATCGTGTTAGTATCTGCACTACTGCATATCAAATTTGGCAAACGCTAAAAATCACTCATGAAGGTACTAACAAGGTTAAACAAGCCAAAATAGCCATGCTGAAAAGTCAATTTCAAAATTTCAAAATGAAACCAAATGAAACAATCAATGACATGTATTCACGGTTTCAAACTATTCACCATGCACTTATTGGGTTAGGACAAAAGTATTCTGATTTTGATGTTGTTTCAACAGTCCTACATTC
This sequence comes from Allium cepa, assembly GCA_030765085.1. Lineage (NCBI taxonomy): Eukaryota > Viridiplantae > Streptophyta > Magnoliopsida > Asparagales > Amaryllidaceae > Allium > Allium cepa. Next base: position 417,535,353 of record CM060945.1, on the reverse strand, counting down.
TCTGACTAATGAATGGGAAGGAAAAGTATTAGCAATTGAAGAAGCTAATGATCTTTCCGTCATGAAGCCAGATGAATTGATAGGAAATTTAATGTCCTATGAAGCAAATTTGCAGGCTAGAAAAGAACAGAAAGAAGAAAAGAAAAATATAGCATTTCATGTTGAGAAAGATGAAAATGAATCAGATTCTGAAGATGAAGATTTGGCGTTCATTGCTAAAGGTTTCAAAAAATTCCTAAAATATCGAAAAGCCAGTCGCTACAATAAAAGGAAACCTGGATCAAATAAACCATCTTCATCTGCTATAGAATGTTTCAACTGCCATAAAAAGGGACACATGCAGAAGGATTGTCCAGAACAAAAGAAAAAGTCAGAAAATGACAAATTCAAATATAAGAAGGACAAATCAAAGAAACGAGCCTTCTCAGTAACATGGGATGATTCAGAGTCATCTTCATCAGAAAGTGAAAGTGATTCGGAGAATGAACAAGCTAATGTTTGCTTTATGGCAACAGAAGATGAGGTACAAATTCCTACATTTGATGAATTACTTGATATTAATGCTGAATTGATAATCAAATATAAAAACTTAAAACGTCAATTAAAAGTAGTCAAAGCAGATTTAAGTAAAGCAGAGTTTGAACGAGATATGTTAAAAGATGAGAAGAAAATATTAGAAGAAGAACTTGAAAATATTCAAGAATCATCATCTAATGTTGACTCTCAAATATCTCTTTTGAGTCAAGAAATAGAAGCTCAAAAAGAGAAAAATAATGCTCTCACTACTGAAAATCATGAACTTAAAGCAAAAGTCAAAATTCTAGACCTAGAAAAAGCTAGTTTACAAACAAAATTTGATGACATTACTCAAAATGTTTCTAACTTTAACAAAGGTCGAGAAAATTTGACTAAAATCATTAAAAGTTCACAATCTATTTCAGATAAACAAGGTTTGGGATATAACAAACATGAAACTAAAAAACATCTTAGAAATAAAAGGAAGAAGAAAGTACAAAAAACTGAAGCTAAGAAAAATCTTAGTTTATTATATTTCAAACCAAAACCAGTTGTGAAATTTCAAAAGAGAAATGTCAAGACTATCAAAATATGGGTTCCTAAAACAAATAATAACTTGATTAGGAACAAATACATTCAGCAATTCATGAATAATGTACATTTTAATAACAATTATATATATAAAGGGGATACCGGACCCAAATGGGTTTGGACTCCTAAGACCTAACTCTTAGGACCCTATAAAAAGTGGGTACCATGAACTTAATTCTATGATTGCAGGTCCCACTGAAGAAAAGAGGAAAGTGGATATTGGACAGTGGTTGCTCAAAGCATATGACGGGAGACAAGAGCTTACTAACAAATATTAAATACTCAGATGGTGGCTCAGTCACTTTTGGAGACAATTCAAAAGGTTATATCATCGGCAAAGGCGATGTGAGCAATTGTGGTACATCTAACTTACCTCTTATTACTAATGTCATGCTAGTTAGAAATTTAAAACACAATTTACTTAGTATTAGTCAGTTATGTGACAAGCGTTTTATAATTTCCTTTTCAAATAATAAGTGTAGTATTTTAGATAAAGACCATAATTTGGTTTTTGAAGGTTATAGAGACAGAAATATATATATCCTAAATATGAATATTAATCATAATTCAGATATGTGTCTTATGGCTAATGACAATGATCCATGGCTATGGCACAAACGTTTCTGTCATATAAACTTCAGAACTATTGACAAGCTAGCCAAAAACAATCTAGTTAGAGGACTACCCAAAATGAGTTTTAAAGTTAACAACATTTGTGATGCATGTCAATTAGGAAAATTGACCAAATCATCGTTTAAATCCAAGAAAGTCATATCAACATTACAACCGCTTGAGTTACTGCACATGGATTTATTTGGACCTACTAGAGTTCAATCAATAAATCACAGTCAATATGTGCTTGTAATTGTTGATGATTTCTCTCGTTATATATGGACAATTTTCTTAAAAAATAAAAGTGATACTTTCGATCATTTCAAATCTTTCGTCAAAAGAATTCAAAAATCAAAAGGGATTAAAGTTAAAAATATAAGAAGTGATCATGGCGGAGAGTTTGAAAATAATGAATTTGAACATTTTTGTACAAAGAAAGGTATATATCATAATTTTTCGTTTCCCAGAACTCCACAACAGAACGGAGTAGTAGAACGAAAGAACCGAACTTTACAAGAATGTGCAAGAACATTATTAAATGGAACCACCTTACCAAAACACTTCTGGGCAGAAGCTGTTGCAACTGCCTGTTATGTTTTAAATCGTGTGTCCATAAGACCTCTTACCAAGAATACTCCTTATGAATTGTTTAACAAAAGAAAGCCCAAAATCTCATACTTCAAAGTTTTTGGTTCTAAGTGCTTTATTTTAAATACGAAAGACCAGCTTGGAAAATTCGATCCAAAAGCCGATGAAGGAATATTTGTCGGTTATTCGGAACGAAGTAAGGCCTATCGAATATTTAATAAACGAACCAAAACTATTGAAGAATCACTTCATGTATCTTTTGATGAAATCTATCAGCATCCTCACACAATATCAGATGATGAAGAATCAATAGTCATTAATAATCCAATCATCTCAAATACTGATTCTGACTCAGAAGTAATTATTGAGAATACTCCTCAAATATGTGAATTACAATCACCACCAAGAATATTAAGAGACCATCCGGCCCAAAATATAATAGGTGAAATAACATCACATGTCAGAACAAGGAGTCAACTCAATCAAATGGGTCATGTCGCTTTTCTCTCAAATATCGAACCCAAGAATTCAAAAGAAGCTGCTACAGATGATTACTGGATCATTGCCATGCAGGAAGAACTAAATCAGTTTGAGCGCAATGACGTTTGGGAACTTGTTCCGAGACCAACTGATCAGTCAGTAATTGGTACTAAATGGGTCTATAAAAATAAGGCTGACGAACAAGGAAATATCACCAAAAATAAAGCAAGATTAGTAGCACAAGGATACAATCAGGAAGAAGGTATCGATTATGAAGAAACTTTTGCACCAGTTGCTCGACTAGAAGCTATTAGAATTCTATTATCTTTTGCTTGTTATCATAATTTCAAACTTTATCAGATGGATGTCAAAAGTGCTTTTCTCAATGGATTTATCAAAGAGAATGTCTATGTCGAACAACCACCTTTATTCGTACATGAAAAATATCCTGACCATGTGTTCAAACTTAAGAAAGCTCTGTATGGTTTAAAACAAGCACCTCGTGCTTGGTATGAACGTTTACGTAGCTATCTTATTAATTCAGGATTTGAAATAGGCAAAGTCGATCAAACTCTGTTTATTAAACATTCTCGAAATGATATTCTGGTTATCCAAATATATGTAGACGATATCATCTTTGGTTCAACAAACGATAAACTCTGCAAGGAATTTGCAAGTATTATGACCAAAGAATTCGAAATGTCTCATATGGGAGAACTATCTTATTTTCTTGGACTTCAAATCAAACAACTTTCAAACGGTATTTTTATCAATCAAGAAAAATACTGTGAAAATCTTATCAAACGCTTCGGATTACAAAATACATCTGGTAAACCAACTCCTATGAGTACAACTACACATCTTGAAAAAGATGAAAGTGGTAAGAATGTTGACCAGAAATTATATCGGAGCATGATTGGTTCTCTTCTTTATCTTACAGCTAGTCGTCCAGATATATTAATGAGTGTTTGTTTATGTGCTCGTTTTCAAGCCGATCCAAAGGAATCACATTTACGAGCAGTGAAACGTATAATTCGTTATCTTAATAATACCAAAGATTTTGGTCTTTTCTATCCAAAAGAATGTCCATTTGAATTAGTATCATATAGTGATGCTGATTTTGGTGGCTCACGGACGGATAGAAAAAGTACAAGTGGTACGTGCCATTTTATTGGAAAATCACTTGTCTCTTGGTTTAGTAAGAAACAGAATTGTGTTTCACTATCAACATGTGAAGCTGAATATATATCAGCGGCTCTCGCTTGTACTCAATTACTATATATGCAACAAACACTTCAAGATTTCGATATACATTTATCGAATTCTATTATATACTGTGATAACACGAGTGCAATAAATCTCTCTAAAAATCCAGTAAATCATTCTAGAACCAAGCATATTGATATCCGTCATCATTTCCTTAGAGATAATATTGAAAAAGGTAATATACATCTTGAATATGTTCACACTGACAATCAAATAGCCGATATTTTCACTAAACCATTACTTGAATCTAGTTTTATTAAACTACGAAGAGAGCTTGGCTTAGTATCTCGGAAAGATCTAGAATAGAATAAGTAACCTTCAAACTTAGGCTATATATTTTTCAAATAATTCTTAAATTTCAGCCTATAACAAACTATACCTATTTTTATAACTTTTTTATCTATCATTGTTTTTGTTTACGGCTAATTATCTCTAACAAATCCTATCCTCAAGTTCATTGGCAAACTTTTTTCTATATAAACGTTTGAAAAAAAATACACTTTCATTCATTCACCTTCTTGCTGAAAATTATAAATCACCTTAAACAAGCTACCATGGCACACATTTGCGACAAATGCGCAGAGGAATCTCATATTTCTATCACAAGCTCGGAGTCGGAGGAACAATACTCTCCGATTACACCGAAACAAAGGCCGGAATGCCCTCACCATTATTTTCACACACCTGGCCATACTCCAACATCCAAGCGTGCAAAGAAAGCACTATTCTGCTCTCCGCGCACGAAGGCGCAAATCGATGAGATTCATCACTACCAAAAGCATCAAATCGATCTTCAACGACAACTACATTATGGTCAAAACCTACTATACCATGAACAACAACGTACTTCAACTCGTTTATCCGCTTTAGAACGAATGGCTTCATTCTTCTGCGGTTCAAACAAACACGATGTTCATGAACCAATGCCGTCAAGACCATCGACTTCAACAACTCCAAACTCTTGGGATAAAAACTATAACGAGAATGAAGGAGCTCGATATAAGTGGAGTCCGTGGGCTAAACGCATTGAAAACGACAAGAATTCTAATAACAACTCACCTTCTCATTAGAATTCCATAATGTATATTATTTTGCTTTCATATATAATTCTTGTAATACAGTATATTTTTGCAATAATAACATAATATATAATATATTCATTCGACTCGTTTTCAAAAATTTTTTTGCCAAATTCTGCATTTTTACACACAGAGCCAAACCGGTCGACAGCCTGAAATATGACCGGTCGACCGTTTTGCTCTCGGGTTGAAAACGGTCGACCGGCAATATGCAGGCGGTCGACCGGTCGGCAGTTATTCCTTTTTTTATATACTTCACGTATATATTTTGCCACCAACCCTCTTTACTTTCTACTCTCTTCTGAAAACTTTCCCATTTCCAAACCCTAGTTCATATTCTCAAGCTTCACAAACTCTCAAATTCTCTTCAATGGCTCCTCCTCAGAAGAAATCAAAGAAAAGAGCAACATCAGAATCTTCTTCTCTTACTCTCTCTGCTAGAAAATGGCTAGAATCTCCGGTTGCAGTAACTAGATGGAATCAAATGACAAATTACAAGTTCCATCCGGGCTCATTCATCAAATTCGACGATTTCACTGCATACGGTATTCAAAGATTAGCAAATAGATCTCGTATCTCTCCTCTTATTGATTTTTCTGTAAATAGCGTACAAATTAATCATTTGATGATTAAGCTATTTTACGCGAATATGAATTTAGAGGAATATACTCCGGATAATCCAAATGGAGTTATTTGGTCAGTAGTATGTGGAAAACGAATCTATCTCACTTATGATAGAATTGCTTCTATTTTGGGAATACCGAATAGGGGTGAAGAGTTTTCATCGACGTTTTGTGAAGTTTTCACCCGGAATAGTACGAGTCATAAATTTATAGAAGATGATAGTAACGGCACCAAATCGATTGGGCTACGACCGACTGCAAGGTTGTTACACCATGTCCTAATGCACTCTCTATTTCCTCGATTAGGAAACTATGATGCCGTTTACAAAGAGAATTTCAAGGCTCTTTATGCTATCTACGATGATATCGAAATAAATTGGGTTCACATGATTTTCGATGAAATTCTTAAGGTAAATAACTCTACTCGTCCACATTTCTTCTATAACGAGTATATTATGTGTATGTTGCTTGCATGTGGAGTCACACCCCCGGATTCGGCATATTCTACACCAAAGTGTATTGACTCCACTACTATCAAACGGATGAAGCTTCCTCCTCCATATGTTCATATTATGCCATTCGAACAATGGCAACAACGCGATACTCAAGAACAACAAGCTCCACCATCTCGTCGTCGTTCTGAAGATGTTAGATTATTGAAATCTAAATCATCTACAAGAGAATCTCTTGAAACCATCGCTCGGAATCAATTTTTACTTGAATCAAGACTAAAACGAATGGATTCGAAAATTGATAGACGATTCAATAAGGTAAAGTCATTCTTCGGCGCTATATGGGATGCTATATCATGTAGCACATCCGTCTCGACCCAACATCAAGACCCCGGAAAACGTCCGGCTCCTCCAACTTTTACTTGGTCGACATCCGAGGAATCCGGTGGTACAAGCGGACAAGGTCGTGGGGACAATGACGATGATGATGACGATGACGATGACGACGACGATGATGATGATGATGATGATGAGGAAGAGATTCAGTCGGAATGAAGTTAGTTTGTTTTTCTTTTCATTTCTTTAAAAACATATATGGCACTTGTACTAAATAGTGTCCATCTTTTTATTCGTAGTAGACTATGACTTGCATTGTACTTCATCAAAACATCCTGTGTTTGAATGTATGCATTGTTCTCTTTGTTTTATATTTTCTATTGTTTACTCCTTTTTGTCGATGACAAAGGGGGAGAAAGGTGCTAATAATTGTTTGCAGGATGAAAGAAGCTAATAATTGTCTGCAGGAAATCACATATTCAGGGGGAGATCCTATACTTGAGTTTTTATATTGTCATCAATCAAAAAGGGGGAGAATGTTGAGACACAGCTTCTATGAAGATTTTGATTGCTGACAACAATATTAAAGCGATCGACAAATCAAGACCTACATATGGTACTCTAGATTATAGGTTGATTATTTGATGTTATAATAGTAATAAAATTGTCAAAATCTATCCTCAAATAATCATGCACAAAATATAATATATATATATATACACATTTATATAGGTTGTGCACTTTATTGTGCAACTTAACAGAGACCGGTCGACCGGTCCAAAAATGAACGGTCGACCGTTCCTGTTGAATGTGCACAATAAACGTGCACACATGCACATAACGACTATATTTTTAAAAACCTGTCTACCGGTTAGTTTTTGACCTGTCGACCGTTTTTAAACAGAGAGCAACTTCTTCCAAAAGACACATCTTTCTTCAATGGTTGCGTCTCTTCTTCTTCATCAATGATCATAACTTTTGACTGCAACTTTTCACCAAGGGTTATAACTATTTTCTCTCTATAAATACACATCAATATCATTGATTAAAACAACAAGTTTTATTAAGATTATATATGCTCTCTATCTATTCTTTGAATTCACTTGCATTCAAAAAGCTCTAAACTACTTTCATTCCTTATTGAATCATTGACACTATCTCATATATTTTGATTCAATAAGCAATATAAATTCCATAATCTTCACAAACATCATTCACAATTTGAGGATAAGATTATAGGAAGAGTGTACTACAAGTGACAAATCCGTGTTTACAAGAGCACAAGTTGTCAACAACAATTGTAATTGTTTTTGTTGAAGTCCTCAGTATTGTAAGAGGCAAGTGTTGAAGTCCTCAGTATTGTAAGAGGCAAGTGTTGAAGCCCTCAGTGTTGTAGAGGCGTGAAATCCCGTTCGGCTGTTCGGGTAATTGTAAACCTGTTCCTCCGGGTGAAGCGAGGTTGTAATTAGTGAAAATCCAGATAGTAGTCTGGGACTGGACGTAGGACGGTGCTCCGAACCAGTATAAAAATCTCTGGTGTGATTTTTCTATTTTTTTATTTACAATGCTATTATCATCTATTTCTGCATTTGTATTGTAATCCATATTACACGATCCGTGTATACTATATTAGCACATATAATTGTATACACACCGCACTTTCAGCCTTCAGAATGGATGTGGTTACCGTTCAGTTCACCAAGGAGGAGAAGGTGGCGGTGAAGGAGGGCATGCGGCTGCTTACCGCCGAGGAAGTGGGTGTGCAGTTGGAGGATGATGATCAGGGAGCAGACGCTGGTAAGTCTTCCCTTTTAATCTTTTCTTAACTTGATTGTTTATCGTTTATCGTTTATCGTTTATCTAATAGATTCTTCTCCTGAATTGGACAGGTGGGACCTCTGGTCAGCATGCTGGGAGTTCTGATCCTGCGGTCAAGTAGATCTTGGGGGGTCGGAAGGATAGAGTTGAAGTTCTGATGCTGCCGACTATTTTGGCTTGATCCGGACATTTTTGGTTTTACTGGAAATTCCTGTATATACTAGTTCCAAAACATTAATGTACTTTCAGGTTGTAATTATGTCATTGCAACGAACGACTTTATTCTTAACATGTAATTTTATAACATAAGCTGATTCTGTCATATTTGGATGCTGTCATTATTTTGATGTGTTGCATAAGAAATATAGCCATGCATGTGCTGGTGAATCAATTGTGTTTGATGTCAAGTTCTTGCTTAAAATATAAATTCACGTCTTGCAATGTTAATGTGATGTGTGAATATATCAGAGCTACTTATTTGTATACAAGAGAAGGAAGTACCGCCCTTTCGATTTTTCAGTTGTAGGTGGTAGCTTTGAATGCCTTGTGTGATCGAACCCGTCATCCAGTTGAGAGACCCGTCATCCAGTTGAGAGTTCTCATTCCCATTAGCGAGTGCCTCCTATTTGGTGTCCTGTACTTTAAGGGTTGTTATAAAGGATAGGAGGAATTTTTTTAAATAGAATGGAAATATAAGAAATAGTAAAACTTCCAATCACGGAAGGCCTTAAGTTCGTCGCAAACGGGTTTTGTAGTCACTTTCCCTAGCTGTGGGTCTTGGAGACATTTGTCACCCATCTTACGCCTCTGTGGGGAGTTTTCTTTTTTGCCACAGCCGCACTTAAGACACATCGGAGCCGAGATCGCACACAGTAACTACCCGGGCCATTATGGCCCGTAATCGTGGGTATTATTCGGTTTACCGTGGCCGGCTAGCGCGGGTGCCGATCGTCAACTGTGAACTGCCACTGGCTGGCCACACCTTATGTTGGGGCTTATAATCAGTTCACAGTTGTCGGCGAGCCGAACGCCGTATTGAGCTGCCTCGGCTATAGTCGGCCTTCTCGGTGGCTTATGATCGGCTCATTACAGTTGGCTTTGAGGGCCGTCGCGAGCAATGAGTTAACCCGCAGCAGAGGGATGCTGAGCAAAAGTGTCTCATTGGCGAGGGCATAGATTCGTATAGTACCTGTTAGGTCTTGTCCAGGCGAGGTTGTGCCGTGAAGTGTGCAGAATGGAAATGCCGTTTTACAGGATTTCGTTCAACAGAAAAGGATAAAGCTTAACAAGCATCCAAAATATAAAGGAACAAGTTAAAAAGAGACAAGATTTTTAAAGTGGTTCGGCAGAAAATGCCTACGTCCACTGATTCTCTTTGTTAATTCACTTCATATGGGCAGTACAAGTTAAGAAAAGTATCGACGAAGGTGTTGGATGTTCCATGCCCTCTGGAACACCTCTCCGTGCACTGTTGACAAAATATAAGCTCCATTGTGGAGATCTTTATGAATTACATAGGGTCCGTCCCAGATTGGATCTAGCGCTCCGGGGAGCGGGAAGATCCGTTTGAGGACAATATCTCCTTCTCGTAAGCTGCGGTGCTTGACTTTGGGGTTGTATCGTGCTGCCACTTTTTGCTTGTGAGCTGCCACTTTAAGTGCTGCATCATTTCTTCTTTCTTCAATTAGGTCCAAAGACATGTGTAGGAGTTCTTCATTCTCTTCTGGGTTGTAGTGGATCCTACGGTGGGAGGGCACTACAGTTTCAACTGGGAGCATGGCCTCTGATCCGTATGCCAAAGAGAAAGGAGTATGCCCTGTTGATGTTCTGAAAGACGCGCGGTAGGCCCAAAGTGTCGTAGGAAGTTCATCCACCCAAGCGCCTTTTTACTTTTCAAGCTTCTTTTTGATCAGAGTTTTGAGAATTTTGTTGACAGCTTCGACTTGTCCATTTGCCTGGGGATAAGCCACAGATGAGAAGCTTTTGTGAATTCCGTGCTCTCGGCACCAGTCGGTGAACTCCTCGCTTTCAACCTGAAGTCCATTGTCCGATATGATTTTGAGCGGAACCCCGTACCTGTTAGAACATTTTTGATCAAGAAGTTAATAACTTTTGCCGAAGATATTTTATTTAAAGGTTCCGCTTCCACCCATTTGGTGAAATAGTCGACTGCCACTATAGCATATTTGGCTCCACCTCGGCCCATCGGCAGTTCGCCAATCAGGTCAATTCCCCATACCGCAAAGGGCCAAGGACTGGTCATTTGAGTAATCTAATTTGTTGGTAGTCGAGGAATCTTAGCAAATTTCTGGCATCTGTCACATCTTTTGACGAAGTTTAAGGCGTCTTTGTTTAAAGTGGGCCAGTAATACCCATATCGGATTATTTTCTTTGCTAGAGTCTGCCCTCCAGTGTGATCTCCGCAACTTCCTTGATGGATGTTGGACAAGACTTCTTTGGCTTCCCTTCCAGCGACACACCTTAATAAGGGGTTAGAGAAGCCGCGCCGATAGAGGATGCCTTCTTGTATTGTGTAGCGGGAAGCTTTCCTCAAGATTTTCTTAACTTCGCTACGCCCTTCGGGCAGTGTTCCACTTTGTAAGTACTTCCGGATGGGAGTCATCCAAGTTTCCTCTTCGATTGCAGCTATCAGATTCACTTGCTCGAAACTCGGGGCTAGTTGCTTTGAGATGGTTATTGTTCCGGAAGTGGTGCCGTCCTTCATGCTAGCTTGCTTTGCCAGTTCGTCGGCCTCCTGATTCTCTCCTCGAGGAATGTGTTTGATTAAATAGTGATCCAATTGATTGAGCAGCAGCTTGGTCTTCTTTAGATATGATGTGAGTCGTTCTCCTCGAGTCTGGAATTCTCCCAGTATTTGATTTACAATAAGTTGAGAATCACTATGGAGACATAAAGAACCGACTCCAACCTTTAGGGCAAGTTTTAATCCGGCTATTACTGCTTCATATTCTGAATCGTTGTTGGTGGCAGCGAATTCCAACTTTAGGGCATAGTGCGACTTCCTTCCCTTGGGGGTGATTATCACAATACCTGCCCCCGAGCCTTATCCGTTTGATGCTCCATCTACAAAGAGATTCCACTTGATATCTTTTGTTATTTCAGATCGATCTTTACCTTCGTTGGTAGTGAATTCGGCAATGAAATCGACCATGGCTTGTCCCTTGATGGCGGTGCGAGGGTGGTAGGTGATATCATATTGACTCAGTTCAATGCACCATTTAAGTGGTCGCCTAGAAGTGTCGGGGCGATGGAGTACCTGCCTTAGCGGTTGATCGGTTAAAACTCTGATGGAATGAGATTGGAAATAGTGTCGCAGTTTCCGTGACGTGATTAGCAAACAGTATGCTAGCTTTTTAAGTTTAGGGTATCTGGCTTCTGCCCCTGTAAATCTCTTGCTTACAAAGTATACGGAACGCTGCACGCGGTTGTCCTCTCTCACCAAAGCGGCGCTTAAAGCATGGGACGATACAGCAAGGTATATGTATAGTTCTTCACCTTCATTTGGAGTTTAGAGTATTGGTGGTCTCTGAAGGTGTTCGATTAGGTTAAGGAAGGCCGTCGAGCATTCGTCAGTCCATTCGAACTTTCCTTTGTCTTTCTTTAGAGCTTCGAAGAAAGGGATGCATTTGTCGGTTGCTTTAGAGATGAACCTGCTTAGGGCGGCCACTTTCCCATTTAGGCTTTGCATCTCTCTTCGATTGGATGGTATCTTGATATCTTGCAAAGCCCGGACTTGTTCGGGGTTTGCTTCAATCCCCCTGGCATGGACGATGAATCCCAAGAACTTTCCCGATGATACTCCGAAGGAGAACTTTAGAGGATTCAGCTTCATTCCATATTGGCGAAGTATTTGAAACATCTCGTCCAGGTGGTTTATATGATCGTTGGCTTTTCTCGATTTTACCAGCATGTCATCCACATAAACTTCCATAGTTCGTCCTATTAGTTCCGCAAACATATTGTTGACGAGGCGCTGATAAGTAGCTCCGGCATTTTTAAGTCCAAAAGGCATTACTCTGTAGCATTACAATCCCCGGTCAGTGATGAAACTAGTGTGGTCTTGATCGGGGGCGTGCATAGGGATCTGATTATATCCTGAGTATGCGTCCATAAAGGATAAGAGTTCGTGTCCGGCTGTGCTGTCCACGAGTTGATCGATTCGGGGGAGTGGGAAGCAGTCCTTCGAGCAAGCGTCATTTAAGTTGGAGAAGTTGATGCATGTTCGCCACTTCCCATTAGCCTTCTTTACCAGTACCGGGTTGGCGATCCATTCTGGGTAGATGGCTTCTCGTATGAAGTTATTGGCAAGTAGGTTCTTTACTTCTTCCTCGAGGGCTGCTGATCGTTCTTTCCCCATGCTTCTCTTTTTCTGCTTTACTGGCACCTTGGTAGGATTGATGTTCAGTACGTGGCATGCTACGTCTGGGGAGATTCCACTCATGTCAGCGTGCGTCCATGCAAATACATCCAAGTTGTGGCGAAGAAAATCGACGAGTTGATCCTTCAATTCCGCTCTTAATTGAGACCCGACTCTCAGCAGTCCACTTGGGTCGTGTTTGTCTACAGATACAAATTTCATAGCCTCTGCAGGCTCGGTGGTGGCCTCCTCCTCCTTGTCCCTGGGGTCTAATTCATTGAAAGGATCGCTGGTATATCGAAGAGGAGGGGCTTTCTTTAATTGCTATGCTTCCAAGTTTTTCTTGCAGAGAGAAGTCTCTGCATCCTTCCCTTTATCCTTCCTACGGTTATTGCGAAGTTCAGTTACATAGAAATCTCGAGCGGCGTCTTGATTTCCCTCTATTTCTCCTATTCCGTTATCTGTTGGAAATTTCATCTTCAGGCACCACGGGGCTAGGACAATTTGGAAGTCAGACAAGGCTGGTCTTCCCAAAAAGGCATTGTAGGCCGAGTGGTTCTCTATTAGTACAAATGTTTGTTTTCGCACAACGGAGCGGGGATGACTTCCTATTTCGACAAAGAGGTCCAGTTGCCCGAGGGGCATCTTCGGATCTCTAGTGAAACCATGTAGCGGTTTGCTGCAGGGAGACACATCCTTCATTGAAAGCTTCATTTTGTCGAAAGCATGCTTGAATAGGATATTTACCGAGCTTCCAGTGTCTACTAGAATTCGGAAAACTTTGGCTAGATCGAACGAGGCAGAGATGACCATAGGATCCATGTGAGGGTACTGCCTTCCCTGTAGATCACGCCGACTGAATGTGATGTCATCATTCTCTTTCCGTTTCGGGTGGCGTTCTTCTGTAACAGAATTAACGTAACCTTCATTGTTTCTAAGTGACTTACCGTATCTTTCCATCTCTGCCAGCTTCCGTCGGCAATGTGTGGTCCTCTTGATATGGTAAGGACCACTATCTTCTCTTGACTGGAGCCGCTGGTGTTGCGATTTCCTCCGCCTACTTCCGGGAGGGGTAGCCCTGGGTTCTCATTGGCAGGAGTTGAAGTCATGTTCTGACCTTTCACATAGCGCTCCAGTCTCTTCCTTCTGATGTGTTCTTCAATCAAATCCTGGAGATGATGGCATTCATTGGTGTCATGCCCATGAGATTCGTGGAAGCGGCAGAATTTTCCAGACTTAATTGCATTATTTGATTCCTTCTTGTGCGGGGGGCGCTTGTATCTAACTTCGTCTTTGGTGGCCAAGAAGATGTTTTCGATTGTTTCATTCAAAGGAGTGTAAGAGTCAAACCTCAGTCATGGCCTATATAAGCGCTTTTCTCCCTTCTTGCCCCCAGCACTATCTCTGGAGTCATTTCTTCGAACGTCCTTTGCTACTGCGGGTGTGTTGCCATGAGCTGCCTTGGTTTGTTGCCCTGTCTGCCTTTCAATGGCAGCGTCTTCAAGTCTCATGTATTTCCCGGCTTCATGGAAGAAATCGGGTAAGGTAGCTGGCTTTTCTTTCGTTAATCTCCTAGCAAATTTAGTATCCGGTTGTACACCACTGAAAGGGCCATTAGGATAATTTTCTCGTTGGCATCTTGAATTGCGGCCGCTGCGGCGTTGAATCGGGTTAGATATTGTTGCACTGTCTCTCCGGGTTTTTGTTTGATATTAGATAGGGAATAAGCGTCCTTGGATTGTTCCACATGAATGCGGAACTGGCTGATGAACTTTTCTTTCAACATTTTCCATGAGCTGATGGACCCTTGGGGCACATGGCAGAACCAGGAGGTAGCTAGATCTGCCAAGAATAGTGGGAAGCATTTACAAAACACTCCCTCCGTTGCTCCGCTCATGAGCATATGCTGTGTGTATCACTGTAAGTGTACAACGGGGTCAGAGGTTCCCTTGTAAGGTTCCATTGTTGGCATTTTCCATTCCCGGGGGGTGATGGCAGTTTCGATATTGCGGGTAAAGGGGTTGGTTACCCTAGCGCCTATCCCTCGATCCCTTTGGTCCCGTTGGACGCATTCTCTGAACAATCGCGTCATCCTTTCATCAGAACTTGGGGCTGATAGAAATGAGTTTGGTTCTTCCCTGCGGTAGTGATTCCGTCCAGATGACCTGTAGGGATGGTATCGTCTATCACTCCTAACATTCTCCAATGGCTGCCTCTGGTTTATCGGGGGCACGCTGGGGTCAGCCACAGTTGGCCCTTGCCTTGATCTTCCCCTGCTAGTTTATGTCCTCTGTACTTCCTCGGGTCCAACTTCGGGCTGGACTCCAGCTCGGCCCCATCCATTGGTGTTTCCATGGTTAGGTAGCATGGCAGGCTAGCTATATCCGACCCCAGCCTGGTACCTCCCCTGTTGGGTTCGGTTCCAAGTGTTTCCTCGGGTCGGAATTCGGGATGAGTCCGGGCTCGGCTCCTAACATAGCTGTTTCTATTATTAGCCTCTTCGAAGAAGAAAGACCTTTGTCGTCTCCCAGATCCTCCAGATCAGGACTCACCCCATGATTCAGTGTTGCGGTTGGATTCTTCAGCATACCTTAAGCGTGACATGAGTTGATCCACCAAGGCTTCTTGTTGAGATGCGAATCGGTTAGTTACTTCAGCCACAACCCTGTCCAGATCCGCCCTTGTAATTGGTTGTTCCGTAGCAGGGGCTGTCGGATTTGCCTGATTTCCATTTGCTGTTGGATCCGGACGATTGTCTTGATCTCTGATCACTGGATCTGAGATACTGCTAGTTGCGATGTTCTTTCCTTTGTTAGCATCTTTCTTCCTTCCGGGAGGCATGTTTTCCAAGTAATGAACGATGCTGATAGGAAAAGGGGTAAGCGGGGGGGTCCTGAGTTCAGCTCTCAGTGAAAGCACCAAAAAATGTTTGCACAAAAAATGGGCAAACACCTCCAAGTCATATGATTTAGTTGATTATGTGTTGTTCTTAGTGATTTGGGTGATTTATGCAAATATGTAAAATAGATGGACTAAACTGTAAAAGACACACAGATTTATAGTGGTTCGGCCAGAATGTGCCTACGTCCACTTTATATGTTATTCTCCTTTTCTCTTCGGATTACAGGTACAAAGCTTTTATTACAAGAGTATGAAAGTTGTTTGAAAGTTATATCCGTGCTTGAGCTCTCAAACTTGTCTCTCATTGTTGTACCCCTGCCCCTCTATTTATAGAGTGAGGTTGGGGGCAGGGGTCTTGGATGTATATAGCTGCTGGTGGGCCTGGGCTGATACAATCTGGCCTGGAAGTGTTGGTCTGGTATGCCTTGGTCCGGTGGAACTTGGTTCGGCAATGGGTGGAGTGGGATGGTTCGGTAGTTGGTGGTTCGGTAGTGAGGGGAATTGGACCGGTGGTGGCTTGGGAGTGAATTGGTTCGGTGGGCATGGGATGGAGCCGGTCCGGTGAGATGTTGATTCGGTGGTAGGGAAGGAGCCGGTCCGGTGAGGAATTGATTCGGTGGTAGGGAAGGAGTCGGTCCGGTGAGGTGTTGATTCGGTGGTAGGGATGGAGCCGATCGAAACACACCCAACATTGATGTTATGTGAAAAACGGTTTCAGATTTCAAAGGAAATCAAGTTATTTAAAAACAAATTTTGTTAAAACAAATTTGCTTTTTATAAAATGTTATCTAAGTTTTAAATTAACTAAGAAGGTTTTTTTGAATAAAATTATCTTAATTTACCAAAATTCAAAAGTTGGTTTAAAATAAATATAACTTTTATTTTTAAAAGTTTAACTTAAATAAACTTAACAATATTAAAGGTTAGTTAACTAATATAAAGAATGTTTTAATGGTTAATTAACTTTTTAAAGTGTAAGTTAAGTTAATTTATTAAAGGAAATTAATCACTTGAAGTTAATTACTTAAATAAATTTATTAAGGTAAATTTGTTAACAATTTAAGTTTGATTTATCAAGTAATTAAAGATTGATTAAAATGTAATTAAGGATTAATTACTTGATGATTAATACTTAAAGGATGATTTAATTTATAATTAATTAAGTGGTGATTAATTTAAGACTAGTTAATTAAATGATAATTAATTAAAGGTTAATTAATTAATGAAAGTAAGTAAAGATGGATAATTAATGATTAAATATTGATTAATCAAGTGTTTAAAGGTTAATTAATTTAAAGAATAATCAATTAGTGTGATTAATTAAGGTAATTAATTTGAGAGTAATAGGTTAATTAAAGATCAATTAATTAATGAAAGTAATTTAGGGATGATTAATAATTAAGGATTAATTAATTAACTTTTTGTAATTAATTAAGGATAATTAATCAAAGAATTAATCATTAATTAAAGGTTAATTAATGATTGAAGAATAATTAATAGTAATGGTTTGTAATTAATTATTAATTAACCATGATTAGCAATTTATTCATAGGTAAATGATCTGATTTAAATTAATAAGACAATTAACTGATCTTACTTATGAATGTTTGGATCAAATTAGATGCTTTGAATTGTGTGATGTCCCTGATGTATTATGTTCTGTGATATGATTAAGCTGCGAAATGTAACTTACTATTTGTGATGAAGGTAATTTATTTATCTGTGATGTTATTTATTTTCTGCGATGAACTTATATTATTCATCTATGGTATGTAAATGAAGACGTTACATATTATACGGCTTATCGGTATTGCTGTGTTTGACTCTATAATGATTGATGTTGTGGCACTATTGTAAAACCCCTAGACTACACCATACAGAAACAAATATGGATTGCACGAGGAAATTGGTTAAGTCACAGATATTTGAATTAAATATTTAAAAATGATTTTTAAAGTTGAATTTTGAATCCAAATGATTTTGGAAATGAAAATGAGTTAAAAAGGAGTTTTAAAGATGAAAATTATTTGAATAACTTGATAAAGTTTTGAAATTTAAATAATTTGATTTGAATTTGAATTCAAGATTTGAAATTGAATTCTATGTTGAGAATTTTGGTGTAAAAATATTATACAAGTTATAAATGAATTTATATGGATTTAAACCATTTTGAAAGTATTGTTTTAAGAATACGAGTTTAGCCCAAGGGCTTTAACTTGCACAAAATTAATCAGATTTTTCCGAAATGAAAACTATTTGTTTTCAAATAATAAAGGCTTTCATATAAGGAAAGAATTTTCGATTTGTGTTTTCGAATTTGAAATGTAATGGTTTTCCAAGTTATGAATGAATCTTCGAAAACGACTTTGAAAGCTGTGAATTAAATCTTTGATTTAAAGATTGGATGAGTTAATCCGATTTAAGTGGAAATTGTTTTGAAATCTGTGAATGGATCTTTGTGAAAGATGGGTGAACTTTGTGAAATGAATCTTTATGTTTAAAGATTTGAAGATGGTAATTGGTTTAAACCATTTGAAAGGAAAGTTTTGGGTTTTAAAGTTGCGACTTAACTGAAATCCCAATATCCATATGTTTTTAAATATTGCGCCCATTATTCGTTTAGCCGGGAGGGGACCTTTGTGTCATATAACCCATTCCGAATAATGATACAACGTTATGAATAGCATTTGAAGACCGGTGGTGAAGATCATATTTTTTCGAAAGCAAAAGGATAACTCGTCGAATGTCTCTGCACCGACTGGTCCCCGGTATAGAGACTCCATATGTGATGGGAAGTCCGGACGTGATTAGAGATTATCCAGATTTGCAAGGGCTTCTTTGTGAAGTGCCTTCGGTTCTGTTCGAACTCGAAATAGACTTGTATGGATGTGTGTCTAACATTACACTTTGAGATATAAAGCTGATTTCTATCAAATGCATTTCTGTTTGGTGGCGGAGGTTTATTCTCTTAGTTTAACACCCTTCTTTGAGACGTATGAGCTCAGAGGTTATGTAGTTGATGGCTACTAGTGATACATTCCCAATTTGGTAATGTGGCATATGAAGTGCTGCTGATCATTTGTTGATCAAAGCATAGCTCTATGAAAAAGCGTAGCTTTGTGGACGAGACCTCATCTAGCCTCACAAACCGGTAATTGTCGAAATAGGAAAGATGTGGCAAGGTTGCAGGAGTCGCGCCCCTAAGGTATGTCCATTCCTTTTGAAAAAGGGTGGCATCATGGTATGGAGCCCAGATACTTAACTCACGTGGACACTGTAAATTTATTACTGTGTGATGTTGCTTTGTGGTTGAGGATCCTCGGATAAAGGTCGCAAACGTCTGGGGGTGGCATATCTTAGGTTTTACTCTCGGGAAAGGAGTAAACCGGCCTTGTGTTGGCAGAGATCTGGGCAGGTTCTCGGGACGTCCCTCCAAAGGCGTTCCCATGTGGCAATAGGAAGTTCCTTAGCTTGATCATTTGTTTGAAAATCCAACGAAACAATGCGTGCCCTGTACGGTTTTAGTTGTATAATCTGCCATAAATGTGGCGGTAACCTGCTATTGAACATGGTAGCTATAGTAGGCATACGACGAAATGCTGTATGCTGGCTAAGATTAATATTATACTTTCGAAATGTTTTCCACTATACACTAATAACAATATCAAAATGGTTTTTGCGTATCAAGCATTTTTGACTATCAAAAGGAGAAATCTCCTCCAATTCTGCGTTTGCATGGTGTGTGCGGCGGGAGGCCTTACGGTAGTTTCATTTTCCAAAAAGCATTGCGGATTTCAATTTTAAATTCTTTTGTTGTCTTTTTTAAAGATAAAACTGTTTTTGTTTGCTCATACTAGTCCCATGACTGACCCGAAGTTTATTGTTCCCTTCCTAAACTCTGGGTGCCCACAATTTTCCACACGGGCATTCTAGAGTTGGTTTTTTCAAATAGCCGAGTAGTAGGAGTAGATTTGATAGCCTTCGAAGTCTTTGGATTGGTAGCTTTCAGTCTTTAGGAATCTTTTTCAGTCTTTGGATGACTGACCTTGCTTAGTATAATTTGATGGGGGTTCGAGCTAGCTTTGGATTGGAGATGGAGTTTTTGGAGTTTGGCATTGAAGACATTGTCTTTCCGCTGCTGGTGTCTCTGTTATTGTCTTGTATCTATCTTTAATATATTGATAGTCAGTTGTATCAAATGTTTTGTATCAAATACTTTTGTATCAATGATATATTCATTTTCTTCCGCTATGTTGTTGTACTTAATGTGTTATAAGCTTCGGCGAACCAGATTCGACGTTTGGATCTACGTCATTTGAGTATGAGTGACGTATTCAGTGCCGATTTTCGAAGGTCGAGTCAGGGTCGTTATAATTGGTATCAAAGCTGAAGGTTGAAACTTTATCTCAGGAGTATAACACATTAGGTAGCTCATTAGAGATAGGGTGAAGTGTACCCTAGAATGAGTATATCCCTAAGAAACCCGTCTGTATGCCTCAGTAAATTCTCTTACTATCCACTGATAGTGAGTATGAGGGAAAGAAAAGGATGAGATAGGGGACAGGGAAGTACCACTTCCAATGGTCAATACCCGCAACAACAATGGAAACAACTTTCTCTATCAATCTCCTTTGATCCAGTTTCAGATTCTTTAATTGCTTCGTGGCAGCTCGAGGGAGAAGCTTTGGTGTGATGGTGCCACTACGAATCGTGAAGATAAGTTTCTATCTCGTATTCTCGTTATCAGCTTTTCGTTTTAAACTTTAATGAATATGAAATTTTAAATTGAAAAAAAATTTGATGAATAAAATATGAAGATTTGTATCGATAAAACGATTTCGATTAAAACCAAATTTGAAATTCTATTGTAATTTCTTGTGAGAATCAAAGTCCGAAGAGGGACAAATTGATGTATACTTTGGGATATTCCAACCTGGAATTGGGTATCCATTATCTGTTCTTTGAGGGTCTCGATATATTCTACAAGTGGTTAGTTCTCCCTTCGAACTAACCGATGCCCCTGCACATAAGTAGATCTGGTGACCCGAGTATCTTGTACAGTATTGAATGAGTTTGTTCTCGTATCTATTAGTGATATTCTGATTTGGTGAGCCAAATATAAAATAGATAATCGGCTTGATTTATGATTCTCTATCTTTGTGTATCCATCTATTCTTTGTTGTCTCCGTGGAAAATTTCGGGGACGAAATTTTCTTAAGGAGGGGAATCTGTAACGATCCCCATTTTTAAGTCAAATTTGAATTAATAATTAATATAAATTTTTGAATTTAATTGTGACTTAATGGTAAGTTAATTTGAATTTTTCTAAATTTTATAAAGATATGTGGTTGTTTTGTGTTTATATAAGTAAATTATAATTTGAATTTGAAATTCAAATGTTAATATATTGAAATCTAATTGGACTTAAAGAAAACTTTGTAATTGAAACAAAATTATATTAAGTATGATTACTTAAGTTTAAAATGAAAATTTTAAAATAAGTATTTATTAATAAGTTTAATATCTTAAGTTTGAAATTAAATTGGATTTACAACATTATATTTTAATTTAATTAAAGTTGTTTTCTAAATGTATATGTATTTCATATATATATATATATATATATATATATATATATGTATATGTATAGATTTTGATAACAATTTTCAAAAGACTATATAAAGGTTACATTTTAATTTCATATAAATGATTTTTAAAGGGTTGTTTAAAGTTAAATTTATATTTTAAAAAAAGCTTATATATATAATCTATATATGTGTTTATTTATCAACGTGCAATTAATTTTTGAAATTAATTTTTTAAAGTTATAATTTATATAATGACTTGAATTTAAATTTTAAAACAAGAATGGATATAAAGTTTTAATATGTATTTATTTTTTGAAATTAATAAAGCATAATATACTTGAAAATAAACATGGTTAATATATATAGGTTTAAACACTTTCCTTTCATAAGCATAGTTAAAGATATAAACATTTGTAAACAAAGTACATAACTAAAAAGTAATTAGTATAAGATTTTTTTTAAAACATTTATACATAAAGAACTACAAGTGTAAATAAGATACAAGCAAATAAACAAGTGTAAAATTTTAAAAGCATGAACTTAACAATTGTTAGCAAAATGAACAAGTGGCAAATGCATGAGTTACTTTAAACTAAAATTTAATAAAATCTATTAAAATAATTTTTGTAAGCTAGATTAAAAACTTCTCACCCTCTTCTCTACATTCTTTATCATCTTTCAAAAGAAAAAAATTTCAAAACCTGAATCAAACCAAAAACCTGAGGAAATCAAGCAAAATTCAGATTTAAAAACCTAGAAAAGCAAAATCAAATGCAACAGCTACTTCAGTTCCAAACTGAAGCAAGTTTAAAAATCAAAGCCCGATCAAGAAATTAAAAGATGATTAAACCAAGGCCTGAAGATTCAAAATTAACAAGCAATCCAGAGTTTAGCTCCAACCTGGAACTAAAAAAAAAAATCAAAACTTCGGTTTGCAAAACCTGCTTTCAAAGATTTGAAGCAAAGCAAGTTCAGATTCAGAAGCAAGCATGTCAAATTCATAAGCAAGATGAATTAAAAAGGCAAATCAGATCAAGGCTTCAGCTCATAAAACAACCAGTCTTCAGATCAGATTCAACAACAACTAACTCAAACCAGTATCAACCTGAAATGAAGTTAAAGATCAAACTAAAAAACATTCCCAGATCTTTCAAAACCTAGTCTCTGCTCTTCATACAAGGTGAGCAAACCTCTTAGACCTGCTTCTATCTGATTGATGTCATGGTTAATGTTTGAATCTGTTATGTAAGCATTGCTTAGTTGTTAAATGTATCTGCATGTATATATCTGTGTGTGGATTGAGATATGCATGCCTGTGTATATGGTTTCTCTATTACAACAAACCCAAAATCCACCAAAGAAGAAATATTCATATCATCATATTTAGATCATTTCAAACTATGATTTCTGAAAGGAAATTATTTACAGCAAAGTTAAGCAAGTTTTGAAAATAATTTCAGGGAAAAATATTAAGTGGATATTGTGTAAAATATTTGTTTACAGTAAAATCATCATGAATCAGAAAATCCGAGTGTTTCAATTTTAAATCTGATAACGTGATCATGTTCGTATTTCAAGATAATGATTTTGGGTAGAGATCTTATGATTTTTAAGCAAGTGATAGCCGTGATTTTGTTAGATGATCAGAAAAAGCATTTCTGTAAATTATTGTTGATCGGTGAGTTTATCCTTGTCGAAATTGTGATGGAAGATAGTTCGAGCATCATAGATTATCAGAAAAATGCTAGCAAAATTTTTTGTTGACCGCGATGATGTGGCGACTTGATTTTAGGTTAAAACCTAAGTTTTGGTTAGGATTGGAATTCGATCGATTATAGCGTCGATGTTGAATCGGACTACTCCGCAAGGGTTGGAACCGATGCTCGAATTATTGACGATGATCTAGTGAGGCTCGCGAGGATTCAGGAGAACTCTGGTGGCGGCACGTGAAGTTTTTTTTTGTCGACCAGGTTGCGTTTAGGTGTTGTTCGAATTATCAAATTTGATTTTCAGTTCAGGTTCGTCGAACTGGGTGGTTAAGTTCGTCGATGGCGACTTGTGGATGGTCGCGTTGTTGGTCGAAAAAGGTTCCGATGATCGTGCACGTACACGCGAGGGATGGTATATTTGCTGCTGTTTGAAGTATTGGAGAAGAAAGAATGCTCACGGGTCCAGGCATGTGAAATTAATCGATTTTCTCGAAGCAAAGGAAAACGTGAGTAGGTCTGGTTTAAGCTCGGGTAGATCGTGATTTTTCTTGGGGTTGTTGATGTTATGCAAAAAATAGTTTCAGAGGAAATCAAGTTGTTTAAAAAAAAAAATTGTTAAAACAAAATTTCTTTTATAAAATGTTATCTATGTTATAAAATTAACTAAGATGGTTATTTTGAATAAAATTGTTTTAATTTACAAAATTTTAAAAAATAGTTTAAAATAAATATAACTTTTATTTTTAAAAGTTTATCTTAAATAAACTTAATAATATTAAAGTTTAGTTAATTAATATAAAGAACGTTTTAATGGTTAATTAACTTTTAAAGTTTAAGTTAAGTTTATTTGTTAAAGAAAATTAATCACTTGAAGTTAATTACTTAAATAAAGTTATTAAGGTAAATTTGTTAATAATTTAAGTTTGATTTATCAAGTAATTAAAGATTAATTAAAGTATAATTAAGGATTAATTACTTGATGATTAATAATTAGAGGATGGTTTAATTTATAATTAATTAAGTGATGATTAATTTGAGACTAGTTAATTAAATGATAATTAATTAAGGGTTAATTAATTAATGAAAGTGATTAAAGATGGATAATTAATGATTAAAAATTGATTAATCAAGTGTTTAAAGGTTAACTAATTTAAAGAATAATCAATTAACGTGATTAATTAAGGTAATTAATTTTAGAATAATAAATTAATTAGAGATTAATTAATTAATGAAAGTGATTTAGGGATGATTATTAATTAAAGATTAACTAATTAACTTTTTGTAATTAATTAAGGATAATTAATCAAAAAATTAATTATTAATTAAAGTTTAACTAATGATCAATGAATAATTACTAGTAATGGTTTGTAATTAATTATTAATTAACCATGACTAAAAATTTATTAATAGGTAAATGATCTGATTTAAATTAATCAGACAATTAACTAATCTTACTTATGAATGTTTGGATCAAATTGGATGCTTTGAATTGTGTGATATCCCCATGTATGATGTTCTGTGATATGATTAAGCTGTGAAATGTAACTTATTATCTGTGATGAATGTAATTTATTTATCTGTGATGTAGTTTATTATCTGCGATGAACCTATATTATTCATTTATGATCTGTAAATGAAGATAGGAGTTATAGATTATACCGCTTATTGATATTTCTATATTTGACTCTATAACGATTGATGTTGTGCCACTATTGTGTAAAACCCCTGGACTACACCTTACACACATAAATATGGATTGCACGAGGAAATCGGTTAAGTCATAGATATTTGAATTAAATATTTAAAAATGATTTTTAAAGTTGAATTTCGAATCCAAATAATTTTGGAATTGAAAATGAGTTAAAAAGGAGATTTAAAGATGAATGTTATTTGAATAACTCGATAAAGATTTGAAATTTAAATAATTTGATTTGAATTTGAATTCAAGATTTGAAATTGAATTCTATGTTGAGAATTTTGGTGTAAAAATGTTATACAAGTTATAAATGTATTTATATTTGAAAGTAGTGTTTTGAGAATGTGAGTTTAACCCAAGGGCTTTAACTTGTACAAAATTAATCGGATTTTTCTGAAACGAAAACTATTTGTTTTCAAATAATAAAGGCTTTCATATGAGGAAAGAATTTCCAATTTGTGTTTTCAAATTTGAAATGTAATGGTTTTCCAAATTATGAATGAATCTTTGAAAACAACTTTGAAAGCTGTGAATTAAATCTTTGATTGAAAGATTGGACGAGTTAATTCGATTTGAAGTGGAAATTGTTTTGAAATCTGTGAATGGATCTTTGTGAAAGATGGGTGAACTTTGTGAAATGAATCTTTTTGTTTAAAGATTTAAGGATGGTAATTGGTTTAAACCATTTGAAAGGAAAGTTTTGGATTTTAAAGTTGTGACTTAACTGAAATACCAATATTCATATGTTTTTAAATATTGCGCTCATTATTCGGTTTAGACGGAAGAGGACCTTTGTGTCATATAACCCATTCCGAATAATGATACAACGTTATGGATAACATTTGAAGGCCAGTGGTGAAGACCGAATATTTTCGAAAGCGAAAGGATAACTCGTCGAATGTCTCTACACCGACCGGTCCCTGGTATAGAGACTCCATATGTGATGAGAAGTCCGGACGTGATTAGGTATTATCCAGATTTGCAAGGGCTTCTTTATGAAGTGCCTTCTATTCTGTTCGAACCCGGAACAGACTTGTATGGATGTGTGTCTGATATTACACTTTGAGATGTAAATCTGGTTTCTATCAAATACATTTCTATTTGGTGGCGGAGATTTATTCTCTTAGCTTAACACCCTTCTCTGAGACGTACGGGCTCAGAGGTTATGTAGTTGATGGTTACTAGTGATACATTCCCAATTTGGTAATGTGGCATACAAAGTGCTGCTGATCATTTGTGGATCAAAGCATGGCTTTGTGAAAAAGCGTAGCTCTGTGGACAAGAGCTCATCGAGTCTCACAACCCAATAATGGTCGAAATAGGAACGATGAGACAAGGTTGCAGGGGTTGCGCCACTAGAGTATGTCCATTCCTTCTAGAAAAGGGTGGTATCATGGTATGGAGCCCAGATACTTAACTTATGTGGACACTATAAATTTATTACTGTGTGATGTTGCTTTGTGGTTGAGGATCCTCGGATAAAGGTCGCAAACGACCGGGGGTGGCATATCTTAGGTATTACTCCCGGGAATGGAGTAAACTGGCCTTGTTTTGGCAGAGATCCGGGTAGGTTCTCGGGGCGTCCCTCCATAGGCGTTCCCATGTGGCAATAGGAAGTTCCTTAGCCTAACCATTTGTTGGAAAATCCAAAGAAAATATACGCGCCCTGTACGGTTTTAGTTGTATAACCTGCCATGGAATGTGGCGGTAACCTGCTATCGAACATGGTAGCTATAGTAGGCATAGGACGAAATGTTGTATGCTGGCTAAGATTAATATTATACTTTAGAAATGTTTTCCACTATGCACTAATAATAATATCAAAATGGTTTTTGTGTATCAACATTTTTGACTATCATAAGGAGAAATCTCCTCCAATTCTGCGTTTGCATGGTGTGTGCGGCGGGAGGCCTTATGATAATTTCATTTTCCCAAAAGCATTGCAGATTTCAATTTTAAATTATTTTGTTGTTTGTTTTAAAGATAAAACTATTTTTGTTTGCTCATACCAGTCCCATGACTGACCCGGAGTTTATTGTTCCCATCCTAAACTCTAGGTGCCCACAATTTTCCACACGAGTAGTCTAGAGTTGGGTTTTTAGATAGTCGAGTAGTAGGAGTAGATTCAATAGCTTTCGAAGTCTTTGGTGTCGTAGCTTTCAGTCTTTGGGAATCTTCTTCAATCTTTGAATGACTGACCTTGCTTAGTACAACTTTATGGGGGTACGAGCTAGCTTTGGATTGGAGATGGAGTTTTTGGAGTTTGGCATTGAAGACATTGTCTTTCCGCTGCTGTTGTCTCTATTATTGTCTTGTATCTATCGTTGATATATTGATTGTCAGTTGTGTCAAATGTGTTGTATCAAATATTGTTGTATCAATGATATATTCATTTTCTACCACTATGTTGTTGTACTTAATGTGTTATAAACTCCGACAAACCAGATTCGACGTTTGGATCTACACCATTTGAACACGAGTGATGTATTCAGTGCCGATTTTCAAAGGTCGAGTTAGGTTCGTTATATTGTAAATTGGGGAACAAAAACTGTTTTGAAATAAATCTGTTTTAAAATTTTAAAAATAAATTTCCTTTTGCAAATTGTATTTAGAAAAGTTGGAAAAGAATCTGGGGAAGAAAAGAAGGTTCTAAGGTACAGTAGAATGAATACACAAGAGAAGAATGGAAATATGGAATTTTTCATCAAAATTTTTTTTCAACAAAAGAATATAGGTTTAGAAAACCAGATTTTCAAAATTTTGGAATGTTAGAAGTTGTACGTTAGATATTGGATGGTAGGGATTTGATGAAAAATTGGTTGAACTATACTCCTATTCATAGGAGTATGGGAAATTGTTGTGCGGAAAAAGATTTTGTATTTTTCAAAACTTGCATACATATATAATTGCCAATATATATAGGTTGTTTGCACCATATTTTCAAAATTGGTTTAAAAATATGCATTCATATATAATATGCCAATTTAGCATTATTCAACATACATATCATATATGTTGTGATACACTATGCACTTGTGCACGATTGGCTACAAAATTGGTTGCACACTAATATGTTGGATAGCTTAGAATGGTTGCCCTCTATGTTGCATGATTTAGTCCTTGAGGAATTCCAAAGACAAAATTATTTCAAAGATGGAAGAATGTAATGCCCCATAAGTTAAATGATAGTTAATTAAAAAGAATTAATAAATAATTGCTAAAGCCCAAAAAGGGAATTTTCACAAACATCGGAATTTGGCTACCAAATTAGCACTATTCTGTCCACGGTGATTTTCTAAACAATTATCACATATAAAATTGTCTGATCGGAGTTCAAATGAAAATGTTATAAACATTTGAAGATTTCAAATAAGAAATAATTATATATGTACACTAAAAAATAAATAATATTAATTAACTTAACCAAAGGCTTAATGGTTAAGTAATATTAATGTTAAACAAATCAAATAAAATAAGCCGCTGAATGAAAATACCCAAAAGAAATTAATAATTAACATATATAGCAACCAATCGACCTCCTCATTGGGACCAGTCAACCACTAGTGTTCGACTGGTGGAGACATAGCGATCTATCAGTGATAAGCTGGCGGTGTATATTTAACCTTGGCCAAACAGATATAATCTAATCAAAGGGCTGGAATTAATTCGAACCCTTATAAATACAGGCCTAACCATTCACTTCCCTATTCATATTTTCTAAATCAATGGCAAAGCTCTGACATTTTCTTTTCTCCTAAAATTTTAAAAATTATATAAACTATAATCTCTATAAATATACAAGTGGAGAATAGCGAATGATAATAGAGAAAAAGAATAGGGATGAATCGAATCCCCAAAGGCATGTAAAATTGTAAAGCTAAATTAAAATCTATATTAAACTCAAATCTCTTCTCAGATCTAATATTCTAATAAATATCATCCGCTTTTGATACATATTTTGGTAGAATGAACGAAAGTCAATCTGGAATAATGGATTTAGACCTAGAGATTTGGAAGCTTAGAGGTGAGTGGAAAATTATATATTTTTACATAATATTGGATTTATTTCATTGCGCATCTGTTCCTTGTATGCTTGAATGTAAATTTTGGAGTTGTAGGTTTAAATATACATATGCAATGAATTTGAGAACCTTGCCTACATATTCTATTAACTATTAATGCTGACAAAATATAGTAATACTTGAATCTGGAAAGTAGGGTGAAAATAGTCCCTAAAAGTTATGAGATAGTAAATTAATAAGATTTTATGTAAATTACGGATTTGTTAATTGAATGTTGTATGTTATTAAACATGAATTGAAGTTGTTACTAGTTGGATTGGGATTTAAATAGTTATCTTAATTCATTAGAATGAAGTATGTTATAAGGTAAATTTCTATAAATTATCCATTTTTATAATTATGTATGAAATTGTATTATTTGAAATAACAAGGAATATGCCTAAAAGAAAGAGATGTACAAAATACGTACATTTATCGTATTTTGTATCGTTTATTTCAATAATAGTAGAAAATATAATTCCTTGTAATTCCAAACATAGCACAAATCCTATTTTAGATAATTTATGGGGGATTATAGTATTAAATTTTCTTTAAGGAAGATATAATTCCAATACATTGAAACGTAGAAATCCCTAAATGTAAACCAAAGTATTGTAAGTAAAGATAATAATAATAACTTAATTGTCAATCTAATATGCACGATTTAAGGTAAGTTAGGTAATAACCAATAGGCGGCGAAGTATAAATTAAGTAATGGAACACGGAATTAAGAAAATCATAGTAATCAAAGAAAGAAAACTAATAGTTGAAAGGGAACATTGAACTGTATCCAATAGTATCAAATGGAAGTCAAGCAGTAAAAGATATTTAATTTTTTAAATTAGAAATAAGCGATAAATGATATTAAATAACAAATAAGAAGTAGGTTCTTGTAAAAATAATTAAATACTAATATTTGAACATAGGATTTATAGTAATTCGCTAAATTTATACAACCTCAAGTATACATTATGGCGAGTGTGAATTATTAGATCTAGATAAATGTTTAAATTAATTATGAATGATGTAGTTATTAATAAGGAATAGAATGTAAGGTTGCACAACAAAAGTCTTCCCTCCAGAAGTGGATACTAAAAGTTGCGTATACATTGTATTGATGTGGGACATCTCAAACTATAGGACCGTTGGAAATATATGCTCGCATATAAGTCAAAGGAATATAATAAAGTGGGTTTGCCTCATTTTGAAGTTTTAAACGGCCAAGTAGGTTCTATTTCAATCCTTATAAGGTGATACTAATTAACCAGGTAGGCTTTTCCTTGATTTCATTAGGCAATCTAAATGGGATTGTGAGTGTAGGCTCGACGTTATATCAGTAAGGTTGGTAACATATGTGCGAGTGGGGCTATATACATAAGTTGAGAGCATCATCAGTTCTAGAGCAGTCATTGGAAAGACATGGTTACATATTGACAGACTACACCTCCTGCTAGTGCAG
The DNA here is from genome assembly GCA_030765085.1 of Allium cepa. Classification (NCBI taxonomy): domain Eukaryota; kingdom Viridiplantae; phylum Streptophyta; class Magnoliopsida; order Asparagales; family Amaryllidaceae; genus Allium; species Allium cepa. The sequence goes on along the minus strand of CM060945.1, from coordinate 417,505,200 downwards.
GTTCCATGTGGAACATGCCTCCTCAAAGTTGTTTGTTAGTTAGGACACAATCCGACCTAGACACTCTTGGTGGAAGCCCCATGTTGTGTTGAGTTATGGAGACTAGCAGGGAATGTATCCTGGTCGTTGGAGGACTGTGATATACATACATACATACATTTAGCTATTATAGACCACGAGTAAGTTGGATGTATCATTTGCATACTCTATTCATGCTCTATGCTGACAAGGGCATTCGATATCAGAGTTATTAATCTTAGTCTGTAATTATATGTTTTATTATATTTTACTATTCCATTGACAGTTTTTACTAGTAGTGCTCTGATGTGCTTTTGTTTATTCACAGAATATTAACATCAATGATTCATACCCTAGTGGACTTGCGTTTTCGATTTAGGAAAAATTCAAGCCTATTTAAGGTGCGGGTTGTTATAAATATTAACAAATCATAGGCTCGCAAATGATGGAAAACATTATTGGTTATATCATATAAACTCCTAATCCATTGAGTAACGACCCATAAAATTTAACTATTTTAAATTGTTAAATATAATATGGTTATTGAATAAAAATGGTTAGAAATAAAATTTATATTTTATTTATGTAATTTATTTAATAGGAACTTGAGTAAAAATTTGAAATAACCAATTTTAATTTTTTTGGAAATAATAGTTTCTAAAATGAATTTTATGTATTGAATATATTTATAATAGTTGGTTGAATAATAAATGTTAACTTATTTAGTTGAAATTAAATTAATTATCGAAAACTAAAATTCATTGAGATTATAATATTGGATAATTAAATTTTTTAGATTTAATATTGGAAATTATTTAAATATCTGGACTTAATATGAATGAAAATGATTTTAAAAGTTGATTTAAATTCTATTTGAACAAGAATGAAAATTTTAAATTTTAAAATTGAAGTTAGAAGTGAATAAATTAATTTTAGAAATTACTTGTTTTAATTAACGAGCAAAATTAACCATTTTCGCCACTATCTCGGATTTTGACAAAACCGTTTCATCGGATCCATAATAGTAAATTACTATAGGATTTCAAGTTTCGTGTCGATTGGACTTATTGTTTGACCATTCAAGCTTGTAACACGTTGAATTTAATTTTAGGATTTAATTAAAATAAATTGAGTTTTAAAAGCTATCTTCTACGTACGATCGAATTAGGCTTCAAGACTAGTTCCATTGTGTTCGGAATAGGTGTAAAACATATGGAACGTCGGACAGCACTCTTCGCTTGGAGCTCGAGAATTTCAGGCGTTTATAGGCAAGATATTTCAAATTATAACAAAATAGATATTTCTTCATTCCTCTAACATATCGTACAGGCAGCTTCCCTTTTGTCTACCCCGCACTTCATCTCCTTTCCCATCTCATTTCAAAACTGTAGATCGTATAAAAAAATATAGAGCGAAGAACGAGCGATGTAGTGCACTAGCGGAGGAGGATGGAGCGAGGGAAGCGGCGAGTGAAGTCGCATTTTAGGATGGGGTTCGATCGATTTTAGGGTTTTGATGGCATGGTGGAGCACACTCGTACGTGCGGGGGTGTGGATGCGATGGCAGTCTAGGGATACGGTGGCAGTTGCAGGTGACGACAGCGGCTCGTTAGTGGATAGGCACTATTCATTTTGAATAAAAAGCAAAGTCGAGAGCGTTGGCCTGGAATGATAACGTGAGAGATGAAGAGCAGAGATGGATTAAGGGTGAGGGATTTAGTTAATTGTTAATTAGTATGTTGGTTATGTTTTAGTTATAATCGAATATTAATAAAATTCGTAAACTTTTCGTGATTTGGACAAAACGAATTGTGTTGGAATCGTATCGAAGTCATCTACGACAGAGGATGGAGGTGGAATTTATTTGAAGCTGAATTATTTTCATTTTCAAATAAAAGGTGAGTGTTTGAAATGCTCACAAATGACCAGATTATTTTTATGTTGGTTAAATTGAAATCCCGAGATGATTTAATTTTATTGATTGTTGTTTGGTAATTTAACTGGTATAGAAATCGTCACAGAAATTAATATGTTAGGAATTTTGAGTTAACAATTAAATGGAAATTTGAACTAAATTGCTGGTAAAATTTCCAGTTATTGATAATTGGCAACAGTTGTGATAAATTAACCATTTGGATGATTAATTGTGATAGATGCTAACTGATTGTTGTTTTGGTTGATTTGATGTTTATATATATATATATATATATATATATATATATATATATATATATATATATATTGTATCACCCCGTATATTATTCACAGTGTATAAAACAGTTATTTGAATTATTTCGAATGAATCAAGAAATTGATTGAAATGATATATATAACTATGACATTTATTTTGGATTGAAATGATATATGTCCATTCTTGAAATTAAATTGAAATAACTGATCACTTGGACATAGGATAGAAAATTATATACGAACACCAGACTAATTAAATTAAATAATTTTAAAACTTTTGATTTTAAAAATATTTACGTGACTTGGATTTAAAGAAATAAAAATCATATTTATAAAGATTGAATTAATTTCAAATTCGAGTTTGAAATGTTGGATATAAAATTGTTAAAAGAAATTGTTACACAAAATTTAATTTAGAAATTGAAGTTATGATTGAAATATAACTTGATTTATAGAAATTGAATTGTTTTAAAGGGTTTGAACTTTTATTTGAACTTTGAAGTTACTTAAGGAAAAGTGATATAAATCTATCTTAAATTTGGACCCGAGAATGGAATTAATTTTAAGATTGGAATCTAAATTCAAAAATTGAAGTTTAATTTGAATCAAGTGATTTAAATAGATATTTTGAAACTGAACTCGAAATTCGTATAAATTGAAATGTGTTAAATATAGGAATGGATTTGAAATTTAAGCGTTTGAATTGAACCGATGAAAAATAAATATCGAAATCAATTCGAATTGAAAATTTAACATTGAAGTTGATCTGAATTTGGAATTAGAATCAAAGTTAATTCGAATTCAAATCGAAATTGAATCAATTAAATCACAATGATTAAAAGTTTATAATGTAAGATATGGGATAATAATTAAAGGTTAATTAATTTATAAATAAATGATTAAAAGTTAATTAATGGATATGGTTTGTAATTAATTAATAGTTAATTAACCAGGATTAGTAATTTATTCATAGGTGATTAATCTGATTTAAATTAATCAAATGATTAATTAACCTTATTTATGGATGTTTGGATTGTATTGAATGCTTGAAATTGTTTGATATCCTTGATGATTGATGCTTTGTGATATGACTTATTTTGATTTGAGCTATGATGAATGTAATTTATATATCTGTGATGAATTTATATTATTTATCTGTGAATCTGTGAATGAAGACAAGCATTGTAGGATTATTCCGCTTCTCAATATTGCTGTGTTTGGATTGTGATGATCGATGATGTTGCACTATTGTGTAAAACCCTTGGACTATACCTTACACACACAAATATGGATTTCACGAGGATTCGGTTAAGTCACGGATATTTGAATTTAATATTATTTTATGCAAAATGGTTTTAAAAGTTGAAATTTGAATCCAAAACGGTTTGTGTCAGGATCGGGATTTTCGACCACGAAAGTCGACATTAATACGTCCAATGTATCAACTGCCGATCAATCGAATGCCGGAAAACCGTACCATTAGGGTTAAAGAAGAGGTAGAAGATAGAAGAAGAAAGAAAAAGAAAAAAAAACAATATCAGAATCTCATAATCACAGCGGAACAACATATAATAGATAAATGAATAATCTTTAAAACAAAGAATCCTATCTGTTATTACATTACATTACATTATCAGAGTTTACAACAACAACAGCGGGAAAGAAATACTATATACTAGTTGATACGCCATGCCATCCAGCTTGCCTCTAGGTCTCTACAGCAACTCCTGAATTCCAGAATAACTTAATAACCTGACTCTAGACTGCCCGTGTGGAAATTGGTGGGCACCCAGAATTTAGGAAGGGAACAATAAACTCCAAGTCAGTCATGGGACTGGTGTGAGAACTTAAACAGTTTATCTTTTTTTAAAAATAAACAAATAAATATTTTAAATTAGACTCGCAATGCTCTTAGAAAATGAGACTACCATAAGGCCTTCCGCAAACACACACACAATGCAAACGCAAAATCGGAGGAGATTTCCCTTCCTGATAGTCAAACATGCTTGATACGCAAATTTTTCTTTGATATTATTATTATAAGTGCAAAGTGTAGGAAAACATTTCGAAAATATGATATAAATCTTAGCCAACATAGACATTCCGAACTATGCCTACTATAGCTACCATCTAAACAGGTTCTACAACTAAAACTGTACAAGGTGCGTATTGGAGTTTGGATTTCCAACAAATGTTCAGGCCAAGGAACTTCTCATTGCCATATGGAAACGCCTCTGGAAGGACGTCCCGAGAACCTAACCGGATATCTGCCAACACAAGGCCGGGTTACCCCTAGCTGGGTAACTACTGACACGAGTATGCCATCCCCCGGCCGCAACCGACCTAAATCCCGGGATTCACCAACAACCATAAAATAATAAGTTTGTAGCACAACATTGGTTAAGTATTAGGGCTCCATACCATAATACCACCTCTCTCCAGAAGGAAATGACATACACTAAGGGGGCACTATCCCCTAATAACCTTGCCGCATCTTTCCTGTTTTGACCATTACCGGGGTGTGAGGTCCGACGAAGTCTCGTCCACAAAGCTAAGCTTTTCATAAAATCCACGCTTTGATCAACAAATGATCAGCAACACTCAGCATGCCATGTTACCAAATTGGGAATGTATCACTAGTAACCATCAACTACATAACCTCTGAGCTCGTACGTCTCAGAGAAGGGTGTTAAGCTAAGGGAATAAATTCTCTGCCACCAACAGAAATATATTTGATAGAAACCAGCTTTACATCTCAAATTGTAACGTCAGACACACAACCATACAAGTCCATTCTGGGTTCGAACGGAACCGAAGGCACTTCCAAAGAAGCCCTTGCAATCCGGATATTCACTAATCACAACCGGACTTCCCATCACAAAGGGTGATAAAATCTCTATATCGGAGATCAGCCGATGTAGAGACATTCGACGGTAATCCTTCCGTTTTCGAAAATGAAGACCTCTTCAACACCGGCCTTCAATTGCTATCCATTACGACATATCACTATTCAGAATGGGATTTATGACACAAAGGTCCTCTCCTGGCTAAACCGAATAACGAGCGCTTATTCTTAAAATAAGTGTAGCATTCAAATTCAAGCAAATCACAACGAATACCCATTTAAAGGTAAATATTGACAGTCGGTTATTTAACTATCAAGGCCAACAAACAAATATCCAACACCATAACAATCACTAGGACCTTTTTATTAATCTTCCATAAATTAATAACTTGCCAGATATTCACTTCAATCTATCTTTAAAAAGATATGTTCTCTAAACCATTTCAATCTCATATTGGAAAAGCAATTCCAAATACTTTTTCATTTTCAATTTATCTTTAAAAGATAAAAACCCAAAACATTTCACTCCATATTGGAAAACATTTCCATACTTATTTAACAATAAGTAATTCACAAATCTATTTATTTTCAATACTTAGAAAATATCCAATATACTTAAAACACGATTAAGTATATATCTTATTCTTTTAAGGAAAACGTTCTCTTAAACACATTCATTTGAGTCAAAATGAATGTTGCGTAAAACATCGTTACGACAACCCAAAATCACTAGTATAGGGATTCGAAATTAAGATAGATATTGTAACGACCCAGAATTTTTATTAATTAAAATTTGGATATTTAATTAATTTTAAATATTAATAAGTGAATATATAAGTCAAATAAATTTTTATTTGAATAATTGGATTTAATTGAATAATTAAATCGATAATTTAATACGTTAAATTATGGAAATAATTGAAAATTGAGTTAAATATGATTGAAAATGATTTGTAAAATTTTATTTTATCATGTTGAAGTTAGAATGATATTTTAGAACTTTTAAAATCGAATTAAAAGTTAATTTGTGAAAATTGAATATTTTAATATTTAATAATCGACTGTAAAATAGCCAATTTTTGAACAGTCTCAGAATTGAACGAAACCAGTTTCATTGGATTCGTAATAGTTAGTTATTGCCGGATTTCAAATTTCGTGTCAATCGGAGCTATCGTTTGATCGTGGCAGCTCGAAACGCATCGAATTGTTTTTAATTTAAATTTGGCGAGTGAAAATAGCCATTTTTCAAAAAGTCTCGGATTTCGACGAAACCAGTTTCATCGGATCCATAATGTGATATTATTGTAAGGTTTCAAATTTCTTGTCAATTGGATTTACCGTTTGTCCGGTACAAATTAAAACGCCTAGAAAATCGCTTAAATCGGTTTAATTCAAATTGAGCGTTTATAGCCATAACTCGCACAGATGTCCGAATTAGCTTCCGAAACCTGTTCCATTGTGTCCGGAACGCGGGATAAACCCTAGGTACGTCAGTTTCGGCGAGTTCGGAATTTCCGAATGAATAGTGTTCGAAAATTCTCTATAGATAGCTCAAATTTCACAAATTAAAAGAAAAAAATATATTAGGGTTTCATCATCTTGTGGCCGCCAGTTTTAGGCATGAATGGCCGAAAATCACCCTCGTTTTTCTTCAATTATCTCTTCATCCACTCAACGATTAATGAAAGTTTCAACTAGAGTATTGTAGAGGGCAACACGAACTACAAGATCAACGGTGGAGATCGCGAATAGCTTCACGGATTGATGGGAAATCGAGTGCAAACATGGCCGTTCATCACACGTGCGCGCGCATCACGAGGAGGCCGAGTGCCACCATAGTCAGGCCGAGCATAGGGGGGGTTGAGTGCTTCGAGATGGCGGTGGTTTGATCGAGTTTCATCGAGTAATTGGTTTGCAAATTCAAACCCTAATCATGCTAATGGGTTCGAATGAAACGTGAGTGGTCTGTAGCTTGCGTGAGTGAGTGGGAAGAAGGGGTGGACGGCAGAGATTCAAAGGAGCTAGATCCAACGGCCACGATTAGCTTAGGGTATTAAAATTTTTAATTTATGTTGTAATTGTTATATAAAAATCGTGTAAAGTTTAAAAATCAATATCTTTTTCATACGAGGTCGAAAACGCGCGAAACCAGTTGCGTTGGAATCGTATGGTCGAGCACTACGCGATGGAGTTGGTTTGGAGTCGTTTGGAGTTAGTGAGAATTTCAGGTAAAATTAAACGCACGTTTAATTTTATTCGAAATAAATCGCTAAAACGGAATTTAAATCAAGGTGAGAACTTCTCACTCAATCGAATCAGTTTCGATTTTATTTTAAATAGTTAGATTTAAAATATTTGAATGCATGTTTGAATGATGATTGATATCTATTGATTGTTAAAAATAGACATTATACGCCGTTATTAAGCCGATGTTATTTAATAAAAACATATACCGCGAATATTTCATAAACAGTGAAATTGGTATTATATATAATATCAATATATATATATTGGCATATGTATATATTGGAGTTATTGATTTCCCGCATTTTTTGTTTAGCGGATGAGACCCTATTACGCCGTTATTAAGCGGATAATATTTAAATCCCATATACCGCGATAATTTCGTACTGGAGCGAAATTGGTATTGTGCTAATGTTTGTGGATGCAGGAAAACAGGTTGGAGGGATCCAACTGGATTCCTCAACAGTATTTATTTGATTATGGATATTTTGATATTCATTGATTTTCATATCGATATACGATATCGTTGTTGTCGTGATTGACTATTTGGTGTGTAGCATCATTGGACCCAGATTTTGGGATTTTAAAATAATTTTAAAGTGATTTTTGAAAATATACTTTATTTTTGGAATTGATCCATCATAAATAAATAACGATATAATTTTTAAAGTTATAAAAATTATGATTTTTGAGAATATAGTTAAAAGCTGATTTTTGAGAAATATGAATTTATGATTTTATAAAATAGTTTAAACTGGGATTTTTGAATATATTATAAAGAGTTTAAATATAGGATTTATAAAATTTGATTATTTTATAAATCAAGAGAATGATGAAATTATAAAGGAGATTAAAGATGTTTTAAAATAATAGTATAAATTGATTTTATAAAGGATTTATAAATTGATATTTATAAGTTGAAACATTTGAATTATAAAACGAGTTTTTATAAGTGTTTGAATGAAGTGAAAATGAATTTCATTAAAGAATGAAATTTATAGAATTATAAAGGGTGAAGTTATAAATGAAATTTATAAATAGTAAGATTTATAAATTTGTGAAGTAAATTGAAGAATAGATTTGGTTAAATAAATGAATCTTATAAGTTATAAGATTTATAATTTGGGAAGTTTAAAAGAATGATCTTTGTAAAATAATCGTTTTATAAGCATTTGACTTATAATATGAATTTTTAGTATATCATTGAGATATGAATTGAGATAGGTTAATAAAGGAATTTATAAAAAGGAAGTTTTTATAAATAAATAGAAATGGAGTTTATAAACGTTGTTTTATAAATCCGCAAACGACTTATTTTGATAAGTAAATTGTTATAATTTATTTATGGAGTTATATTCACGTTTTTAGACAGTGAATAATCCTTTGAAATAAAATGCATAGAATTGATGAAGTTAGTTAGCGTAGTATATTCACGTTTTTGAATAGTGAATAATACGTTAAAGAAAATGTTTAGAATGTGATATTTTAAATAGAATTAAACCGATCTAATGATGTTTTAAACATGTTGAGATTCGAAACCATAGATTTCAACATTTATTGTTGAAATAGACGTTTTCGAGAAATAGAAGGAGATGATGGACTATAACACTGTTGTTATAGTAAATGATTTCCGAAAGGAAATGTTTTGAATAGTATTGGGATTTATATATCTATTTTAATTTCGAATCCCTATACTAGTGATTTTGGGTTGTCGTAACAATGTTTTACGCAACATTCGTTTTGGCCCAAATAAATATGTTTAAGAGAATGATTTCCTTAATAGAATGAAATATATACTAAATTTCGATTTAAGTATATTGAATATTTTCCAAGGTTGAAAATAAAAAGATTTATGAATTACTTATTTATAAATAAGTATGGAAACGTTTTCCAATATGAAGTGAATATTTAGAATTTATCTTTTTGAAGATAAATTGAAAATGGATAGTTGAAATCGTATATGCATGGATATTTTGAAATATAAATTCATTATGGAATTTATAAATGAAAAGTGGAATTTGTTTAAAAATAAATATTGATTTATTTTTGAAGTGTTGAAATTATATATCTTGTAAAGATATTTTGGAAAATAAATAATTTGGAAAATTATTTGGAATCTGGTGATGTATGCATATTCATTGATAGTTCAATAACCGACTATCAATATATCCCTTTGAATGGGTATTTGATGTGAATTGATTGAAGTTGAATGCACACTTATTTTTGAATAAGCGCTCACTATTCGGGTTAACCGGGAAAGGACCATGGGGTCGTATAACCCATTCCGAATATGTGATACGTCGTTATGAATTGCATTTGAAGATTGGTGTTGAAGACCGGTATTTGCGAGAGCGATAGGATGACCTATCGATTGTCTCTGCACTGGGTCGCTCCTGGTATAGAGATTCCTTAAGTGATGGGAAATTCGATCGGGATTGTGAATACCCGGATTGCAAGGGCTTCGTAAGAAGTGCCTTCGGTTCTGTTCGAGCCCGGAACAGACTTGTATGGATTGTATGCCTGACATTACAAATTGAGATATAAAGCCGATTTCTTTCAAATATATTTCTGTTGGTGGCGGAGAATTTATTCTTTTAGCTTAACACCCTTCTCTGAGACGTACGAGCTCATAGGTTATATAGTTGAAGTTATCAGCGATATATTCCCAATTTGGTAATGTGACATGCTGAGTGATGCTGAAATGATCATTGTGTTGATTATTTATGATAGGATCATTTGTTTGATCGTCTATCTTGGTGATCATTTCTATGACCATTTGTTGACCCAAAGCACGGCTTTTTGTACAAAGTGTGTTTTTGTGGATGAAACTTCGTCGAGCCTCACATCCCGGAAATGGTCAAAACAGGAAAGATGCGGCAAGGTTATGAGGGGTAGCTCCCTTTAGGGTATGTGCATTTCCTTCTGGAAAGGATGGTATCATGGTATGGAGCCCAGATATTTACTCATGTTGAAACACTATATTTTATCACTGTGTGGTGTTGTTGGTGACGAGCGCTCGGTTAAAAGGTCCAATGGGACCGGGAGATGCCATACTCGTGTAGTAGTTACCTAGTGATAAAGGTAACCCGGCCTTGTGTTGGCAGAGAGCTGGTTAAGTTCTCGGGGACGTCCAGCCAGAGGCGTTTCCATGTGGCAATGGGAAGTTCCTTGGCCTGACCATTTGTTGGAAATCCAAAGAAACAATACGAAACTTGTACGGTTTTAGTTGTATAACCTGCTATGGAATGTGGCGGTAACCTGCTATTGAACATAGTAGCTATAGTAGGCATAAGTGCGGAATGTCTATGCTGGCTAAGATTTATATCTTTATTTTTGAAATGATTTTCCTATACTATGCACTAGTAATAATATCAAATGTTATTTTAAATGCGTATCAAGCATCTTTGGCTATCATAAGGAGAAATCTCCTCCGATTCTGCGTTTGCATGTGTGTGTGTGCGGGAGGCCTTATGGTAGTCTCATCTTTAAAAAGCATTGCGAATTGAATTTAAAAATATTCCTCTTTTTGATTTTTAAAGATAAATAAACTGTTTTGAGTTCTCACACCAGTCTTGTTAAGCTTTGGGCTATGTGATGGGGGGTTCTCGCTTCGCGGTTTGGTGGCGAACGGGAGACTCTTACTCCCACACATCCTCTTTTAGGGAGTTGGTTAGGTGTAACCTGAGACAGTCGAGAGGCTGGCCGTAAAAGCAAGGTCTGGGGTACCAGTGTAAGCCATGGTGGGGCTGGGATGGTTGAAAAGCCTACCGGTTGTGACCGCTACCTCCGGGTCATTACAGTTGGTATCAGAGCTTATGGTTAAGCGACAACCATGGTTCTGTTGGGTATTACTCATTAGAGATAGAGTCAGCAGTACTCTAGATTGAGTTTGAGTGTAATAATAGCTATGAGAGCGTATTTGTTAGTGAATATGAAATCGTTTTATATTGTGATGATTGGTTTGTTGAGTGGTATATAGATTCTGGTTAATACGAGTAATTAACGTTGTTGATAGGGATCTCTAAACACTTGTACAGAACAATTCGACACAGTATTGTTTTAAATTGAGTAAATGAAATAATTTTACCTTGATTATATTTTATATATAAAGGAATAATTTTTCAGAATTATTAAAGTAAATATAAGTTGATTGTTAGGTTGTTTGAATAATCTAAATAAAAGAATAATTGTATAAGTAAAAAGAATTATAAGAATTGAATTATAATTAAAGTGATTTACAATTGTGAAATAAACTTATATATATAAGAAGTGAAACTATATGAATATAATTATGAATATGAGTTGTAAATAATCAAGTGGATTAAATGAATATAAACTTGAGTTATATAAATGAAAATTCAACTGTAGTAATTGAATTGAATTAATGAATTGAATATTAATCAATTGAATGTGAATAATTGATATGAAATAATGAATATAAGTGTTAATTCATTAAAATCTAATGTTATTGGAAGTTGAATAAATTGAATGAGAATGAATATAAGCAAAGGAATTTGGTTGTAATTAATATACTTTGGTTGTTATATGATTATTAGATTGATTGTATATAATTCATTGTATTAATGAAATTGGAAGCTATGAAATTGAATTCAAATTAGAAGTAAATAAATTTGAATAGAAGTGAATTTGATTTGGTAGTGAACCAACTTGAATATGAATTAGTAAGTGATAACTAATTGAAATATGAATGAAAGTTGATAAAATCCAATGTTGATAAATCAAATGTGATTTGAATTGAAAACCATTTCATTGAATATTAATGAGAATATAAATGAATATTTGTTGGTTATGGATGTTAGTTGGTTGATGGTTGAATATATATTGCATTTGTTGTTTAGTTGCATTTGCTATGTTGGCATATATAGTTATGTTGCTATATGTTGTATATTGAGATTATTGTCTATATGCATGTTCTCATGTTGTTTGTTGAGTGTTTAGTAGGTGCGGATCGCGTTTGCTTCGCATTTGGAGCTCGCTTTCGCGCTATATTAGCCGTATATGCTCGCTAATAAAATAATAAGGTACATATCTCGGATTACATACCGTACTTTTACACTTTTTCCCTGCGGGATGCCTCATTACTTGATGAGATGTATATTTGTGATATATATACTGTCATTTTTTTTTTTCGATCGAGCCGCGCAAAGGAGACTATGGCGAATTTTTCCGGAAATTTAAGGCGTTAGAAAAAATTTGAGAAAATTGGAAAATTTTGAAAACTTTAACTTTGATTTTGGAATTGAAAGTTAAACAATAGTAGTTATTTTTGAAAAGATAACTAAGTATGATTTGAAACTTAGTAAAGTATTGTAAGAAGTTTAACTATGAATTTTGGGAAAATTAATAGATTCTGTAATTTTCTTACTTAATAATTTCGAGGACGAAATTCTTTTAAGTGGGGAAGATTGTAACGACCCAGAATTTTTATTAATTAAAATTTGGATATTTAATTAATTTTAAATATTAATAAGTGAATATATAAGTCAAATAAATTTTTATTTGAATAATTGGATTTAATTGAATAATTAAATCGATAATTTAATACGTTAAATTATGGAAATAATTGAAAATTGAGTTAAATATGATTGAAAATGATTTGTAAAATTTTATTTTATCATGTTGAAGTTAGAATGATATTTTAGAACTTTTAAAATCGAATTAAAAGTTAATTTGTGAAAATTGAATATTTTAATATTTAATAATCGACTGTAAAATAGCCAATTTTTGAACAGTCTCAGAATTGAACGAAACCAGTTTCATTGGATTCGTAATAGTTAGTTATTGCCGGATTTCAAATTTCGTGTCAATCGGAGCTATCGTATGATCGTGGCAGCTCGAAACGCATCGAATTGTTTTTAATTTAAATTTGGCGAGTGAAAATAGCCATTTTTCAAAAACTCTCGGATTTCGACGAAACCAGTTTTATCGGATCCATAATGTGATATTATTGTAAGGTTTCAAATTTCTTGTCAATTGGATTTACCGTTTGTCCGGTACAAATTAAAACGCCTAGAAAATCGCTTAAATCGGTTTAATTCAAATTGAGCGTTTATAGCCATAACTCGCACAGATGTCCGAATTAGCTTCCGAAACCTGTTCCATTGTGTCCGGAACGCGGGATAAACCCTAGGTACGTCAGTTTCGGCGCGTAAATCGGAGTTCGGAATTTCCGGATGAATAGTGTTCGAAAATTCTCTATAGATAGCTCAAATTTCACAAATTAAAAGAAAAAAATATATTAGGGTTTCATCATCTTGTGGCCGCCAGTTTTAGGCATGAATGGCTGAAAATCACCCTCGTTTTTCTTCAATTATCTCTTCATCCACTCAACGATTCATGAAAGTTTCAACTAGAGTATTGTAGAGGGCAACACGAACTACAAGATCAACGGTGGAGATCGCGAATAGCTTCACGGATTGATGGGAAATCGAGTGCAAACGTGGCCGTTCATCACACGTGCGCGCGCATCACGAGGAGGCCGAGTGCCACCATAGTCAGGCCGAGCATAGGGGGGTTGAGTGCTTCGAGATGGCGGTGGTTTGATCGAGTTTCATCGAGTAATTGGTTTGCAAATTCAAACCCTAATCATGCTAATGGGTTCGAATGAAACGTGAGTGGTCTGTAGCTTGCGTGAGTGAGTGGGAAGAAGGGGTGGACGGCAGAGATTCAAAGGAGCTAGATCCAACGGCCACGATTAGCTTAGGGTATTAAAATTTTTAATTTATGTTGTAATTGTTATATAAAAATCGTGTAAAGTTTAAAAATCAATATCTTTTTCATACGAGGTCGAAAACGCGCGAAACCAGTTGCGTTGGAATCGTATGGTCGAGCACTACGCGATGGAGTTGGTTTGGAGTCGTTTGGAGTTAGTGAGAATTTCAGGTAAAATTAAACGCACGTTTAATTTTATTCGAAATAAATCGCTAAAACGGAATTTAAATCAAGGTGAGAACTTCTCACTCAATCGAATCAGTTTCGATTTTATTTTAAATAGTTAGATTTAAAATATTTGAATGCATGTTTGAATGATGATTGATATCTATTGATTGTTAAAAATAGACATTATACGCCGTTATTAAGCGGATGTTATTTAATAAAAACATATACCGCGAATATTTCATAAACTGTGAAATTGGTATTATATATAATATCAATATATATATATTGGCATATGTATATATTGGAGTTATTGATTTCCCGCATTTTTTGTTTAGCGGATGAGACCCTATTACGCCGTTATTAAGCGGATAATATTTAAATCCCATATACCGCGATAATTTCGTACTGGAGCGAAATTGGTATTGTGCTAATGTTTGTGGATGCAGGAAAACAGGTTGGAGGGATCCAACTGGATTCCTCAACAGTATTTATTTGATTATGGATATTTTGATATTCATTGATTTTCATATCGATATACGATATCGTTGTTGTCGTGATTGACTATTTGGTGTGTAGCATCATTGGACCCAGATTTTGGGATTTTAAAATAATTTTAAAGTGATTTTTGAAAATATACTTTATTTTTGGAATTGATCCATCATAAATAAATAACGATATAATTTTTAAAGTTATAAAAATTATGATTTTTGAGAATATAGTTAAAAGCTGATTTTTGAGAAATATGAATTTATGATTTTATAAAATAGTTTAAACTGGGATTTTTGAATATATTATAAAGAGTTTAAATATAGGATTTATAAAATTTGATTATTTTATAAATCAAGAGAATGATGAAATTATAAAGGAGATTAAAGATGTTTTAAAATAATAGTATAAATTGATTTTATAAAGGATTTATAAATTGATATTTATAAGTTGAAACATTTGAATTATAAAACGAGTTTTTATAAGTGTTTGAATGAAGTGAAAATGAATTTCATTAAAGAATGAAATTTATAGAATTATAAAGGGTGAAGTTATAAATGAAATTTATAAATAGTAAGATTTATAAATTTGTGAAGTAAATTGAAGAATAGATTTGGTTAAATAAATGAATCTTATAAGTTATAAGATTTATAATTTGGGAAGTTTAAAAGAATGATCTTTGTAAAATA
Organism: Allium cepa; assembly: GCA_030765085.1. Classification (NCBI taxonomy): domain Eukaryota; kingdom Viridiplantae; phylum Streptophyta; class Magnoliopsida; order Asparagales; family Amaryllidaceae; genus Allium; species Allium cepa. Next base: position 417,489,829 of record CM060945.1, on the reverse strand, counting down.
ATCGTTTTATAAGCATTTGACTTATAATATGAATTTTTAGTATATCATTGAGATATGAATTGAGATAGGTTAATAAAGGAATTTATAAAAAGGAAGTTTTTATAAATAAATAGAAATGGAGTTTATAAACGTTGTTTTATAAATCCGCAAACGACTTATTTTGATAAGTAAATTGTTATAATTTATTTATGGAGTTATATTGACGTTTTTAGACAGTGAATAATCCTTTGAAATAAAATGCATAGAATTGATGAAGTTAGTTAGCGTAGTATATTCACGTTTTTGAATAGTGAATAATACGTTAAAGAAAATGTTTAGAATGTGATATTTTAAATAGAATTAAACCGATCTAATGATGTTTTAAACATGTTGAGATTCGAAACCATAGATTTCAACATTTATTGTTGAAATAGACGTTTTCGAGAAATAGAAGGAGATGATGGACTATAACACTGTTGTTATAGTAAATGATTTCCGAAAGGAAATGTTTTGAATAGTATTGGGATTTATATATATATTTTAATTTCGAATCCCTATACTAGTGATTTTGGGTTGTCGTAACAATGTTTTACGCAACATTCGTTTTGGCCCAAATAAATATGTTTAAGAGAATGATTTCCTTAATAGAATGAAATATATACTAAATTTCGATTTAAGTATATTGAATATTTTCCAAGGTTGAAAATAAAAAGATTTATGAATTACTTATTTATAAATAAGTATGGAAACGTTTTCCAATATGAAGTGAATATTTAGAATTTATCTTTTTGAAGATAAATTGAAAATGGATAGTTGAAATCGTATATGCATGGATATTTTGAAATATAAATTCATTATGGAATTTATAAATGAAAAGTGGAATTTGTTTAAAAATAAATATTGATTTATTTTTGAAGTGTTGAAATTATATATCTTGTAAAGATATTTTGGAAAATAAATAATTTGGAAAATTATTTGGAATCTGGTGATGTATGCATATTCATTGATAGTTCAATAACCGACTATCAATATATCCCTTTGAATGGGTATTTGATGTGAATTGATTGAAGTTGAATGCACACTTATTTTTGAATAAGCGCTCACTATTCGGGTTAACCGGGAAAGGACCATGGGGTCGTATAACCCATTTCGAATATGTGATACGTCGTTATGAATTGCATTTGAAGATCGGTGTTGAAGACCGGTATTTGCGAGAGCGATAGGATGACCTATCGATTGTCTCTGCACTGGGTCGCTCCTGGTATAGAGATTCCTTAAGTGATGGGAAATTCGATCGGGATTGTGAATACCCGGATTGCAAGGGCTTCGTAAGAAGTGCCTTCGGTTCTGTTCGAGCCCGGAACAGACTTGTATGGATTGTATGCCTGACATTACAAATTGAGATATAAAGCCGATTTCTTTCAAATATATTTCTGTTGGTGGCGGAGAATTTATTCTTTTAGCTTAACACCCTTCTCTGAGACGTACGAGCTCAGAGGTTATATAGTTGAAGTTATCAGCGATATATTCCCAATTTGGTAATGTGACATGCTGAGTGATGCTGAAATGATCATTGTGTTGATTATTTATGATAGGATCATTTGTTTGATCGTCTATCTTGGTGATCATTTCTATGATCATTTGTTGACCCAAAGCACGGCTTTTTGTACAAAGTGTGTTTTTGTGGACGAAACTTCGTCGAGCCTCACATCCCGGAAATGGTCAAAACAGGAAAGATGCGGCAAGGTTATGAGGGGTAGCTCCCTTTAGGGTATGTGCATTTCCTTCTGGAAAGGGTGGTATCATGGTATGGAGCCCAGATATTTACTCATGTTGAAACACTATATTTTATCACTGTGTGGTGTTGTTGGTGACGAGCGCTCGGTTAAAAGGTCCAATGGGACCGGGGGATGCCATACTCGTGTAGTAGTTACCTAGTGATAAAGGTAACCCGGCCTTGTGTTGGCAGAGAGCTGGTTAAGTTCTCGGGGACGTCCAGCCAGAGGCGTTTCCATGTGGCAATGGGAAGTTCCTTGGCCTGACCATTTGTTGGAAATCCAAAGAAACAATACGAAACTTGTACGGTTTTAGTTGTATAACCTGCTATGGAATGTGGCGGTAACCTGCTATTGAACATAGTAGCTATAGTAGGCATAAGTGCGGAATGTCTATGCTGGCTAAGATTTATATCTTTATTTTTGAAATGATTTTCCTATACTATGCACTAGTAATAATATCAAATGTTATTTTAAATGCGTATCAAGCATCTTTGGCTATCATAAGGAGAAATCTCCTCCGATTCTGCGTTTGCATGTGTGTGTGTGCGGGAGGCCTTATGGTAGTCTCATCTTTAAAAAGCATTGCGAATTGAATTTAAAAATATTCCTCTTTTTGATTTTTAAAGATAAATAAACTGTTTTGAGTTCTCACACCAATCACATGACTGACTTGGAGTTTATTGTTTTCCTTCCTAAACTCTGGGTGCCCACCAATTTCTACACGGGCAGTTAAGAGTTAGGTTTATCAGGATATTCTGGATATTCAGGAGTTGCTGGAGGCAAGCTGGATGGCATGGCGTATTACTAGTATAAAGTATTTCTTTTCCGCTGTTTGTTATTGTATGTTGTTGTACACTCTGATGATATGATGTGATGTAATGTAATGTAATAACTGATATAGTTCTTTGTTGAAAGATTTTTCATTTATTATTATATGTTGTTCCGCTGCGAATTGTGAGATTCTGATGTTCTTCTAATTTCTTTCTGTTCTATTTTCTATTCTCTTTTTCTTCTATTTTAAAATTTTCTATCTTTTCTTTTTCCTTCTATCTTTTTCTCTCTTCTTCTTTCTTTTCTTGTTTTTAAAACCCATAACTATTCGGTTTTTCGGCAACGAAAATCCGCAAACGTTACAGATATATAAATCCCAATACTATACAAAACATTTCCTTTCGAAATTCATTTACTATAACAACAGTGTTATAGTCCATCATTTCCTTATACTTTTTCGAAAACGTCTATTTCAACAATGAATGTTGAAATCTATGGTTTCGATAGTTAATGCACTTTAAAACAACTTTAAATCATTTTAATTCTATTTAAAATTTCACTTCCCCAAAACATTTCTTTAACATATTATTCACTATCCAAAATCATGAATATACTTCATTAACCCATTCAACCTGTCTACACATTTTATTTAAAGGATTATCCACCGTCCAAAATCGTGGATATATCTCCTTTAATAAGCTTTATATTTACTTATCAAATTCAATCGGTTTTGGATTTATGAAACAACGTTTATAAATTCACATCTATATAAATTTTATAAAAACTTCAACTTATAAAATCCCTTAATTATACAAATTCTATTTATATCTCATTTAAATGCCAAAATCCAATTTATAAGTTAACTACTTGTAAATCTTTTATTTTACAAAATCTATTCATTTTATAACTTCACAATTTATATATATCTATAAATTTCATTCACTTATGAAATCCATTTTATACTTCATTCTAACACTTATAAAAACTCGTTTTATAATTCCAATATTTTAATTTATAAATATCAATTTTATAAATCTTTTATATAAACCGTTTATAATAATTTCAAAAATCTCAATTCAAACTATTTTATAAAATCATTAACTCCATATTTCAAAAAGCAATTTTCAACTATATTTCTCAAAAATCATAAATTTTATAACATCAAAATTATAACGTTTATTTATTTAAAATGAATCAATCCCAAAATTTTAATAAAACGTATACTTTCAAAAATCACTTTAAAATCCTTTTAAATTTGAAAATCATCACTTTAACATTTTTAAAACTCCGAAAATAGGCCCAATGATGTAACAGCACTAAATATAACAATCACGGCATCCAAACGTCATATATCATATGATAACAGAACATGTCGCAATATCTGTAAAATAAATCCATACTGTTGAGGAATCCAGTTGGATCCCTCCAACCTGTTTCCCTGCATCCACAGATGTTAGCACAATACCAATCCCGTTCCAATATGGAATATCGTGGTACATGAGTTTATATAAAATATTATCCGCTATTATGCGGCGCAATAGGGTCTCATCCGCTATATAATGCGGGAAAATATACTCCAAGTACATATATAATACCAATTCCACTTCAAGATGGAATATCGTGGTATATGTTTTTAATAAATAACATCCGCGTTATATATGGCGTATAGGGTCTATTTCAATACAATAGATAACAATTTATCATTCAATCACACAATCAAGCAAATTTTAAATCCAACTATTTAAAATTTAAATCGTAACAATTCGATTGAGTGAGAAGTTCTCACCTTGCTTTCAATAACAGTCGCAGTGTTTTATTTCGAATAAAATTAAACGCGCGTTTAATTTTACCCAAAATTTTCACTAGCCCCAATCAACTCCAATCCAGCTCCATCGCATAGTGTTCATCCATACGAACCCGACGCGGTTCGTTTCGTCATTTTTCGACCTCGCATGAACAAGTTATGATGTTTTAAACATTTGAACGAATTTATATAATATAATTTACAACTTTTATTTTAATTCTAAACCCTACACCATCATAGCCGTTCATTCCAGCATCTTCAAATCTTGGCGTCACCCTTATTTCTTCCTCTTCCCAGTGAAACATGCACGACATCAACCCATAGCCGCCATCTTTGTTCGAATTTTTGCAACCTCCACGTCGATTTTGAAGACGATCAGCACCCACCGTTTGAAAGCCCATCATTGGAGCCACCATCGGCCCAGAGCATGTTGAGCTCGGTCGTGCTCTTCACCATGAAAAACGAGCCGAACGCGCGACCTTTGAATTGAAATTGCCGACGATTCGTAGCGAATTTTTCAATCTCCACCGTTGGATAGGAAGATCTCAACTTGCTCTTTAACTTTGCAGTTGGAAGTTTGTTTAATCGATTTACGGATTTGAAGAAATTAGAGGAGAAAGAGATGAATATTTTCGACCATTGATAGTGTAAGTGGCGGCTAGGGCTGAATGAATTTGGGTTTGATGCAAAAATGAAAATAAGGGGTCCTTTTATAGAAAAATCTCGCAACACTATTCACCTGAAATTTTTCCGAACTCCAAACGAAGCATGCCACCTGGCGTTTATAATGTTTTACCCCCGTTTCGAATGCAATGGAATATATATCGGGAGCCAATTCGATCAAATTTTGAAGATACGATTTCGAATCGAATTATTTAAATTCAAAATTCACTCGAATCGATTTCTACGCGTTCTAGCTTGCCCCGGATAAACCGTATGTCTGATTGACACGAAATTTGAAACCATACAATAATATAACATTACGGATCCGATGAAACTGGTTTCGTCGAAATCCGAGACTTTTGGAAAATGGCTATTTTTAACTCGTCAATTAAATATTAAAATATTCAATTTCCACAAATTAACTTTTAGTTCAATTTTAAAAGTTCTATAACATCATTCTAACTCCAATATGATTTAATACAACTTTATAAATCATTTTTTTAATCACATGAAACCCAATTTCCAATTATTTCTGTAAATTTCAAATATTAAATTATAGATTTAATTATCCAATTAAATCCTTATATTCAAAATAAAAAAATTTCGACTTACAAATTTTACTTATTAATATTTAAAAATCAATTAAATATACGAATTTCAAATGACATAAATTCTGGGTCGTTACAAACTTCCCCCCTTAAAAGAATTTCGTCCTCGGAATTACCAAGTAAGAAAAAGTTACAGAATCCATCCTTCTTTTCAAAACCATTCAAATTAGATTTCAAATTCATTTAAACAGTTTAACTTTCCCAAAATCCATAGTTAAACATTTTACAATAACTTTACTAAGTTTTCAAATCTTACTTAGTTATCTTTTCAAAATTTTGTAATTTTCTCAAAAATATTCTAACGCCTTAAATTTTCAAAAAATTTCGCCATAGTCTCCTTTGCGCGGCTCGATCCAAAAAAATGGCAATATATATCTCAAATATACATCTCATCAAGTAATGAGGCATCCCGTAGGGAAAAAAAGTGTAAAAGTACGATATGTAATCCGAGATATGTATCTTATATATTATTAGCGAGCATGTATGGCTAATATAGCGCGAAAGCGAGCTCCAAATGCGAAGCAAGCGCAATCCACACCTACTAAACACTCAACAACAATGAGAAACATGTATATAGAAAATGATATCGACATGCAACATATACCAACAACTATATATGTCAATATGGCAAATGCAACAAAAGCCATAAATTCAACCATCAACCAACTAGCATTCAACTAACATCCATAACCAAATCAATACACTTTCACTTCTCATTACTATTCAATGAATTGGTTTCCGATTTAAATCAAACTTGATTCATTAACATCAGATGTTTTTACTAACATTCATTTATATTCAATTTCAATTAGTTTTCATTCACTAATTTATATTTAAGTTGATTCACTTCCAAATCAAATTCAATTCTATTTAAGATTTACTTACTTCTAATTTGAATTCAATGATTTATAGCTTTCATTTTCATTTATTGAATTTCATATGAATTTCTATACAATCAACTAACCATTATCTAACAAATAATGTATATCCAACATTACCAAATTTCTTTACTTTGCTTACCTTCATTCAATTTGGTTCATCACTTTTAATTAGCTTTAATGATTTAATACTTACATCCATTATTTCATATCAATTTATTTACATTCAATTGATTTACATTCAATTCATTCATTAATTCAATTGCTAATTCATTTAACAAATAAGGTTGAATTTCATTTATATAACTCAAGTTCATATTCATCACTTCACTTTAATAATTTACTTCGATACCAAAATCAATTTCATTCAACATTACTTAAGTTATATTCCATTTCAAACATCATTTGTTTAACTTAACTTAATTTTCCCTATATAAATCCAATTCAGATTCCAATTCTAAAGTAAATTCTATTTAACTTTTACCAAAGTCAAATTTCGTCACTTATTCAAATTCATATCTCATTTTGCTTATATTCAACAATTACAACTTGGATTTTTATTTCAAATTTGTTTATCACAACCAAACTTCAGTTTTCAAATTTACTATGGTAGCAAATCCATCACACAGAACTTGAAAATGATACTGATGATGCTGCAGTCATCACTCTTATTATTTCCCAGCAACAGTAGTGGATTCAGTGCTTTATATACTTTCAAAAAAAAATCTTTTTATTCATAAATCTTTTTCTGATAGAATTTCACTTATTGTATATATAAGATTATCTCACAATTGTAAATCATATTAATTATAATTCCATACTTATAATTCATTTGCTTATACAATTTATTCTTTTAATTAACTTGTAAATATTCTTACATTTTCAACAACCAAACAATCAGTTTATATACACTTTAATAATTTCTGAAAAATTATTCCTTTATATATAAAATATAATCAAGGTAAAATTATTTCATTTACCCAATTTCAAAACAATACTATGTCGGTTTATCTCGTTTAAGAGTTTAGAAACCCCTATCGATACAGTTAGCTTGACTGCGCCGACCAGAATCTATAAACAATCAACCGATAAGTCAACACAATACAAAACAATTTCATATTCACTAACAAATACGCGCTCATAGCTATTATTACACTCACACTCATTCTAGAGTACTGCTGACTCTATCTCTAATGAGTAACACCCAACAGAGCCAAGGTTGTCGCTTAACCATATGCTCTGATACCAAAATGTCAGGATCAGGATTTTCAACCACGAAAGTCGACATCCATACGTCCACTATATCAACTGCCGAGCAATCGAATGCCGGAAAACCATACCTTTAGGGTTAAAGAAGAGGTAGAAGATAGAAGAAGAAAGAAAAAGCAACAGAAAACAATATCAGAATCTCACAATCGCAGCGGAACAACATATAATAGATAAATGATTAATCTTTAAAACAAAGAATCCTATCTGTTATTGCATTACATTACATTATCAGAGTTTACAACAACAACAACGGGAAAGAAATACTATATACTAGTTGATACGCCATGCCATCCAGCTTGCCTCCAGGTCTCTACAGCAACTCCTGAATTCCAGAATAACCTGATAACCTGACTCTAGACTGCCCGTGTGGAAATTGGTGGGCACTCAAAGTTTACGAAGGGAACAATAAACTCCAAGTCAGTCATGCGACTGGTGTGAGAACTTAAACAGTTTATCCTTTTAAAAAAATAAACAAAGAAATATTTTATATTAGATTCGCAATGCTTTTAGAAAATGAGACTAACATAAGGCCTCCCGCACACCCACACAATGCAAACGCAGAGTCGGAGGAGATTTCCCCTTATGATAGTCAAACATGCTTGATACGCAAATTTTTCTTTGATATTATTATTATAAGTGCAAAGTGTAGGAAAACATTTCGAAAATATGATATAAATCTTAGCCAACATAGACATTCCGAACTATGCCTATTATAGCTACCATCTAAATAGTGGTGACCACCATAAGTAAATGACATGTTCTACAACTAAAACCGTACAAGGTGCGTATTGGAGTTTGGATTTCCAACAAATGGTCAGGCCAAGGAACTTCCCATTGCCACATCGAAACGCCTCTGGAAGGACGTCCCGAGAACCTAACCGGATCTCTGCCAAACAAGGCTGGGTTACCCCTAGCTGGGTAACTACTGACACGAGTATGCCATCCCCTGGTCGCAACCGACCTATATCCCGGGATTCACCAACAATCACAAAATAATAAGTTTGCAGCACAACATAGGTTAAGTATTAGGGCTCCATACCATAATACCACCTCTATCCAGAAGGAAATGACATACACTAAGGGGGCGCTATCCCCTAATAACCTTGTCGTACCTTTCCTGTTTTGACCATTACCGGGGTGTGAGGTCCGACGTAGTCTCGTCCACAAAGCTACGCTTTTCATAAAAGCCACGCTTTGATCAACAAATGATCAGCAACACTCAGCATGCCATGTTACCAAATTGGGAATGTATCACTAGTAACCATCAACTACATAACCTCTGAGCTCGTATGTCTTAGAGAAGGGTGTTAAGCTAAGAGAATAAATTCTCCGCCACCAACAGAAATATATTTGATATAAACCATCTTTACATCTCAAATTGTAACGTCAAACACACAACCATACAAGTCCATTCTGGTTTCGAACAGAACCGAAGGCACTTCCAAAGAAGCCCTTGCAATCCGGATATTCACTAATCACGACCGGACTTCGCACCACAAAAGGTGATAAAATCTCTATATCGGAGATCAGCCGATGTAGAGACATTCGACAGTAATCCTTCCGTTTTCAAAAATATCTGGTCTTCAACACCGGTCTTCAAATGCTATCCATTGCGACATATCATTATTCGGAATAAGATTTATGACACAAAGGTCCTCTCCCGGCTAAACCGAATAACGAGCGCTTATTCTTAAAATAAGTGTAGCATTCAAATTCAAGCAAATCACAACAAATACCCATTTGAAGGTAAATATCGATAGTCGGTTATTTAACTATCAAGGCCAACAAACAAATATCCAGCACCATAACAATCACTAGGCCATTTTTATTAATCTTCCATAAATTAATAACTTACCAGATATTCACTTCAATCTATCTTCAAAAAGATATGTTCTCTAAACCATTTCAATTTCATATTGGAAAAGCAATTCCAAATACATATTCATTTTCAATTTATCTTTAAAAGATAAAAACCCAAAACATTTCACTCCATATTGGAAAACATTTCCATACTTATTTAACAATAAGTAATTCACAAATCTATTTATTTTCAATATTTAGAAAATATCCAATATACTTAAAACACGATTAAGTATATATCTTATTCTTTTAAGGAAAACATTCTCTTAAACACGTTCATTTGAGTCAAAACGAATGTTGCGTAAAACATCATTACGACAACCCAAAATGACAAGTATAGGGTTCGAAATTAAGATAGATATATAAATCCCAATACTATACAAAACATTTCCTTTCGAAATTCATTTACTATAACAACAGTGTTATAGTCCATCATTTCCTTATACTTTCTCGAAAATGTCTATTTCAACAATGAATGTTGAAATCTATGGTATCGATAGTTAATGCACTATAAAACACCTTTAAATCGTTTTAATTCTATTTAAAATATCACTTCCCCAAAACATTTCTTTAACATATTATTCACTATCCAAAATCGTGAATATACTTCATTAACCCATTCAACCTTTCTACACATTTTATTTAAAGGATTATCCACCGTCCAAAATCATGGATATATCTCCTTTAATAAGCTTTCATACTTACTTATCAAATTCAATTGGTTTTGGATTTATAAAACAACGTTTATAAATTCACTTCTATATAAATTTTATAAAAACTTCCACTTATAAAATCCCTTAATTATTCAAATTCTATTTATATCTCATTTAAATGCCAAAATCCAATTTATAAGTTAATTACTTATAAATATTTTATTTTGCAAAATCTATTCATTTTATAACTTCACAATTTATATATATCTATAAATTTCATTCACTTATGAAATCCATTTTATACTTCATTCTAACACTTATAAAAACTCGTTTTATAATTCCAATATTTTAATTTATAAACATCAATTTTATAATTCTTTTATACAAACCGTTTATAATAATTTCAAAAATCTCAATTCAAACTATTTTATAAAATCATTAACTCCATATTTCAAAAATCAATTTTCAACTATATTTCTCAAAAATCATAAATTTTATAACATCAAAATTATAACGTTTATTTATTTAAAATGAATCAATCCCAAAATTTTAATAAAACGTATACTTTCAAAAATCACTTTAAAATCCTTTTAAATTTGAAAATCATCACTTTAACATTTTTAAAACTCCAAAAATAGGCCCAATGCTGCAACAGCACTAAATATAACAATCACGGCATCCAAACATCATATATCATATGATAACAGAACATATCGCAAATATCTGTAAAATAAATCCATACTATTGAGGAATCCAGTTGGATACCTCCAACCTGTTTCCCTGCATCCACAGATGGTAGCACAATACCAATCCCGTTCCAATACGGAATATCGCGGTACATGGGTTTATATAAAATATTATCCGCTATTATGTGGCGCAATAGGGTCTCATCCGCTATATAATGCGGGAAAATCAACTCCAGGTACATATATAATACCAGTTCCACTTCAAGATGGAATATCACGGTATATGTTTTTAATAAATAACATCCGCTTTATATACGGCGTATAGGGTCTACGGCGTATAGGGTCTATTTCAATATAATAGATAACAATTTATCATTCAATCACACGATCAAGAAAATTTTAAATCTAACTATTTAAAATTTAAATCGAAACAATTCGATTGAGTGAGAAGTTCTCACCTTGCTTTCAATAACAGTCGCAGTGTTTTATTTCGAATAAAATTAAACGCACGTTTAATTTTACTCAAAATTTTCACTAGCCCCAATCAACTCCAATCCAGCTCCATCGCGTAGTGTTCGTCCATACAAACCCGACGCAATTCGTTTCGTCGTTTTCGACCTCGTATGAACAAGTTATGATGTTTTAAACATTTGAACGAATTTATATAATATAATTTACAACTTTTATTTTAATTCTAAACCCTACACCATCATAGCCATTCATTCCAGCATTTTCAAATCTTGGCCGCACCCTTATTTCTTCCTCTTCCCAGTGAAACGTGCACGACATCAACCCATAGCCGCCATCTTTGTTCGAATTTTTGCAGCCTCCACGTCGATTTTGAAGCCGATCAGCACCAACCGTTTGAAAGCCCATCACTGGAGCCACCATCGGCCTAGAGCATGTTGAGCTCGGTCGTGCTCTTCACCATGAAAAACGAGTCGAACACGCGGCCTTTGAATTCAAATTGCCGATGATTCATAGCGAATTTTTCAATCTCCACCGTTGGATAGGAAGATCTCAACGTGCTCTTTAACTTTGCAGTTGGAAGTTTTTTGAATCGATTTACGGATTTGAAGAAATTGGAGGAGAAAGAGAAGAATATTTTCAGCCATTGATAGTGTAAGTGGCGGCTAGGGCTGAATGAATTAGGGTTTGATGCAAAAATGAAAATAAGGGGTCCTTTTATAGAAAAATCTCGCAACACTATTCACCCGAAATTTTTCCAAACTCCAAACGAAGTATGCCGCCTGGAATATATATCGGGAGCCAATTCGATCAAATTTGGAAGATACGATTTCGAATCGAATTATTTAAATTCAAAATTCACTCGAATCGATTTCTACGCGTTTTAGTTTGCCCCGGTCAAACCGTAAGTCCGATTGACACAAAATTTGAAACCATGCAATAATATAACATTACAGATCCGATGAAACTAGTTTCGTTGAAATCTGAGACTGTTTGAAAAATGTCTATTTTTAACTCGTCAATTAAATATTAAAATATTCAATTTCCACAAATTAACTTTTAATTCAATTTTAAAAGTTCTATAACATCATTCTGACTCCAATATGATTTAATACAACTTTATAAATCATTTTTTTAATCATATTAAACCCAATTTCCAATTATTTCTATAAATTTCAAATATTAAATTATAGATTTAATTATCCAATTAAATTCTTATATTCAAAATAATTTTTTTTCGACTTACAAATTTTACTTATTAATATTTAAAAATCTATTAAATATACAAATTTCAAATGACAGAAATTATGGGTCGTTACAGTTTGGGAATGTAATTGGGTTAAATATGAAAACTTTTGAAAAGAAAGTTTTGGAAATTACTTTGAATATAATATAACATGTTAAAGTTTTGAAATTTAAATGGTTTGATTTGAATTTGAATTCAAGATTTGAAGTTGAGTTCTATGAATATAGGTTTGGACATTATGGTTTAAAAAGGTTATACAAGTTATATAATGTATTTATATGGGTTTTAAACCCTTGTAAATGTATTATTTTGGGAATTTAAATTTAACCCAAGTTTGTACTTTAAAGGCTATAAATTGTCCATATTTGATCGGATTTTTCCGAAACGAAAAGCATTTGTTTTTAAATGATAATGGCTTTCATATGAGAAAGGATTTCCAGTTTCTGTTGGAAGGATTTCAAGCTGTGTGATTTGAATTGTAAATAGTTTTGAAAGCTATGAATGAATCTTTGTGAAAGATTAGTGAACTTTGTTTTCACAGTGAAGTGAGTCTTTTTGTTTAAAAGATTAAAGTGGAAAATTAGAAAGGTTTTGGGTAATAGATTGTGACTTAACTAAGATCCCATATATCCATATGTTTTTTAATTAAACGCTCATTATTTGGTTTAGCCGGGAGAGACTTTATGTCATATAACACATTCCGAATAATGATACGACGAAATGGATAGCATTTGAAGTCCGGTGGTGTGATGTCCCGGAAATTTAGGCAATACTTATTTAATAATTTTCATTAATAATTATTTTAAAATGTGAAATATTGATTTAATAACCTAATTTAAACAAAAAATTATCTTTTGAGAATTAATAATTGTTTAGTTTGTCAAAGGATATTCTTTTCAAAATTATAATAATGATAACTTTATATTTGAGAATTTTATTCTTTTCAAAAGTTAAAATATTTAAATGATAAAATTATCTTTCTAAGCTTATAATTTTTTCTTATTTATAATGTATATGTGTGTATACATTGTAAGCAGGGGTTTTGATTTTAATTTAAGTTTAAATTTAATAAGAATATTTTCAAATTTATTATATATATAGATGTATAAATTATGAATTGATTAAATTGATTGAAATTAGTATTGAAAACTTTTCAAAGGTTAATTTAAAAATCTATCTTATATTTTCAGAAGAAATTAAAGTAAATATTTATTTTGTTTAAAAATATAAAAGTTTAAATTGTATTATATTATAAAAGTTTATTTTGTTGTTTTCTTTTGAAATAAACGTAGTTCATTTATATTAAAGTATAATATTTGATTTTAAACTTTTAAATAAAATGAATTCAACATTCTTTTCTTTGTAAATTTTCTCTTTTGAAAAATTTAGCTTTAAAAATATTACTTTGAAAACATTTAAATTGTGTAATTTTATAAAGGTAGTTTATATGTAATTATTTAAAGACTAAATGTAATTAAACATTTAACACATGTTAAATTAAGTAAGAAATGAATTTTAAAACCATTATAAAATTAAGAAATTTCTTTTTTATATTAAAATGAATATGTGTTAAGTATTTAACACATAGAGAAGACACTTGTAAATCATTTGTTTTCTTAAGTAACAAGTGGCATGTTAATTTATTTTTGAAAATAATTAATATAGATAAGAAACCATAGCATTGCATTTTTGTTCAAAAAAATTTCTTCAATTGAATCTGAAATCGGATTTAAAGAAATGCAAAACAAAATTTTAATCAAAAATTCTTTAAACCCAAATACAATTCTGTTTAAAATCTGCAATCAAAATTCAATCTGCAAATCTGAAATCAAGTTACAACATCAAATTGGAGTTCAACTTCAACTCTATGCAACAAGAATTGGGGTTCAGCTGCAATCTCACCTGAATCAACTTTAATGCAAGCATTTACCAGATCAACTTCAACTAGCTAATGCAAACCCAGAATCCAACTAGCAGATCAAAATTTGTTTCAGGGATTTGATATTACGCCTGAGTTGTTCTCTGCATCTTCAATAATTATGTGAGTGAACTTATATTTTAAAAACATCTTTTCTTTTAAAATAAAAATCAAAGCTAAACAAAATTTCCAGAACTCAATTTCTAATTCACATAAATCAAAAACTGTTTGGATGAAACTGCTCTGTTTCTTTTTAGAAGTGAGTAACCTCACAATGCTAAAAGCTTATGTTATCCGTGCATGTGTATTGATAGTAATAAGCAAGCTTGTATGATTGAATTGTGATGATGTTCTGGGTGTATATGTATGAATATACATATGGGTTGTTATTTCAGGTATCTGCCTACCTGTTTATGTTTTAAACTAAGTTTTTAATAAAAATACCTTATCAATTTGTTTGATTTCTGTTAGAGATTAATATGTAAACAAAATTGTTTGTTTAGTATGTAATTATGGTTATAAATCAAAATTAAGATTTATTAAAAACTTATTGCCTTTGGAAATCCATAATATCGGTCATCATTGATAATAAAAAAAATATCAAAAATCTTAAATCATTAAAACAAGTTTATAACATGAATGCATGTTTGAAAACATGAATTTTAAAACAAATATCACATTTTTAAATTCACTGTGGAGTGAGTTTCTCTGAGTTGAACAGAATGTAAGTTTTTGGGGTTATCTGATTTTCTAGTGGATTTTGGAAGTTGTTATTCTTCCTGGAGATGGAGTACTGATTGGAGAGTAGGGGAAAATTTTTAGGTGGTTGGTCAGTTGGCTGTGACGACTGTGGTTGGTGATTTCAGGTTTCAAGCCCTAGTTTTTAGGTGGACGATGTTCGGTTGCTTCTTTTCATCTATGATTCACCGAGTGTTGCCATACTTAGGGGATGGGAAGAGGGGTTGTAGATGGAGCTATGGCCGGATTCGCAGTGATGATGATGGTCGGAGTTGGGTGTGAGCGATGTTGCTAGGTTTGGGTTTGAGTGCTGTGATGCTTCCAGGTTGGCTTGTTCAACTGGATTTTGATTTCGAACTGTTGTGGGGGTTTCGGTGGTCGTGATCAGGTGAGAGGTCGATCGGCAACATGGTGATGGGAATTAGGGTGGCTGGAGATGATCTGAGCACCGGTGCATATGCACAGTGCATATGTTGGGTCTGTTGAACTTTGGGGTTGGTGCTGTATTTTTGTCTCGAGTATTACTCGAGTAGATCAGTGGTTTACTCGAAGCAGTCAGGGAGATAACTCGAAGCATTTATTTGGTGGTCTCGGGTTAGTTAGTTTCAGGTTATAAAACCTGACAGTATGCAGATTTTGAAATCTTAATGAAATTCAAATTTTAAAACAGGATTTTAAACAGGGATCTAAATTTCCAAGTTTAAAATGGATTTGATTCAAGTGAACTTTGTATCCAAAATTTTAAAAATGAAAATTTTAAATTTTAAGCAAGATTTAAATTAAATTTAAAAATCAAGTTTCAATATGGTTTTCATATTTACTATGAATCCAGAATTTTAATTTAGATCGGTTTGTAAATTTTAAATGTTGATCAAGTTTCAAATATTTTAAAGTAGAATTTAAAAGTGAATTTGATTTTAAATAAATGGTTAAAACTTGATAAAATTATTTACTTTAAATATTTGAATAAAGGTTATGATGGGTTTAACTTAAATTTGAAAAGTTAAATAACCAATTTATTTTTAAGCCTGTTTCTTTTAAATAAATTAAGTAATTTTGTTTAAACTTTTCTTATATATTTAAGTAATGAATGTTCTTTAACATTTATTTTTATTTCAAGGTTTATAAAATATTTAAGTTTTGGATATATGTTTAAATAGTTAAACATTTTCAATTTTTAAATGAAATCTGAGTTTAATTTAGAAGTGTATTGCTTTAAATACATTTGAATGTTAATAAAGTTATTAATAAGGTGAATGAAATATCTTAGAAATATTTAAGATAATAAAAGAATTTAATCAAGGAATGTCTTAATTAATTAATTTTAATAAGTTTTAGATTAATTTGATTAGAGATGATTAATGATAATTTATCTAAGATAACTTTCTTAAGTAAGTAATTAAAGAAAATGTTGTTAATCAATAAAAATAATTATGTATGGATAATTAGGTAATTAATTAGTGTGATTAATTATGATAATTAATTAGATTAATTAATTGAAGATAATAAATTGTAAATTGTTAAGTATAAATTACTTGATAAAAGTAATTAAGGGATTAATTACTTATTGTAATTAATTTTGACAATGTGATTTGTTTAAATTAATTAATTTAGTTTAATTAATTTAAGAAATCATTTGATGATTTATAAAGAGTAATTACTTAATGTAATTAATGGAGCATTATTACTTAGAGAAGTAATAAATGATAATTACTGGAATGTAATTAATGAGAGATGATTTTTAATAAAATAATTTTGGGTAATTACTTTTGTAATTAATCAAGGGATTAATTAATGAAGATAATTAATTATGGAATAATTAATTTGTTATGAGTAATTAAGGTAGTTAATTACTGGATTTAATATTAATCAAAGGTGATTAATAATTGTGTTTTTAAATTTTAGATTAATTAATAAATGTAATTAATTTTATTAAGTAATTAATTTAAATATAATTAGAGATCATTAATTAATATAATTAATGATGTAATTAAGAATTGTTTAATTAAGGAATAATTAATAATTAAGTGATTAATTAATGTAATTAATTAAGGATAAATGTAACTAATTATAGTTAATTAATAAATGAAGTAATTAAATGTTAATTACTTATGACTAAGGTTAATGAATTTGTGAAATTAATTAAAACTAATTACTTATTGTAATTAGAGAATGATTAATCAAAGGTGTTTAATCAAATTGAATACTTAGAGAATGTTTAATTAACTAGGTAAATTAATAAATGGAATAAGCAGGATTTATAGATGAGTAAATAATTTAATTTAATTTAATTTAATTTAATTAGAGATAGAAGTAATTAATTTAATTCATTTTAAATTAATTGTAGATGATGGTTAAGAAATCCTTGCTTATGGATGATACTGATATTTCTATGAATGGTTGTGATCTCAGTAATTAGATGAATAGTATCTATATGATATGGATGCTTAGTTATAGGATATGGATTATCTGGTTGTGATGGTTATCTGTTTGTGATGATGATACAGATTATCTGTGTATGATGAGAATGTGATTATCTATTGTGATATGTGAATTATCTATCTGTGTGTAATAGATAATGATGAATTGAATTAATTATTCAAACTAAATTCACTTGGACATTAAGATGGCGTTTAGATTTCGATGAGACGGGATTGGATTTCCAAATTTGGAATTCCGAAAACCACATCGATCCAATATAAACGTTAGGTCGTGAATCTCAAGTGAAGAGTGAAGACTCGAGGTGTAAGGACAATTCGTCAGTATAACTTTGAGGGTGATTCCGTGATGAGTTTGACGGAATAGTACTTTTAGGTTCGAGATGGTGTTTCAGAGTGCAAGGGTTATCGTCGTTAACTCTGAGGGTGATTCCAAAATGAGTGTAACGAGATAATGCCTTCGGTTTCGTTCGAACCCGGAACGAACTTGTATGGATTGAATGCTTTCAGAACATCGTCAGGTGGACGATGAGCATTCTAAGATTGATGTGTCCTATAAAGGTAGGCGTAGCCTCAAGCCTCATCAACTGGGAATGGCTAAAACATGTGAGCTGCAGCAAGGCTAAGTGGGTCATGCCCAAGTAGGACGAGATTTACCCCTGTCTAGAGGTCCCTTTTTATTTCGGTTGTGTGGCAGTTGGCGACGGCCAATCTGCGTGGTGGTCTTGTTTGGGACTGTCCAGTAAGGGATAGTTCCGGTCTTGTGTTGTAGGGGAGCGGGCGTACTCCTCGGTACGGTGATCTAGGCCACGTACTTTGACGGGCGGTACCCCAGTTGCCCTGCCATTGATGAAAACCCATTCTTCCTACGAGACCCTACGGTTTTGATTGTATTACCCACTTTTGTGGCTAGTAGCTAGAATTTTATGAATGCAACAATTTCGGTTATTTCTTATTTACTTGAAAACCCTAGACACTATTATAATGTCACTGGATTTCCTATCAAATGTTTTGGTTAGCGTAAGGTAAAAACTTTTCCATGTTTATGTGTGGGAAGTTTTACGTGATACCTTCTCTTTTCAAAGGATTTTCTAAAGTTAAGCTACTTTTATACCCGTTCACTCACACCAGACCCCATGTCTGGCCCGAGTGTTTATTTTTTGTTTTATTAAACTCTTGGGCACTCATATTACGTATGAGTAGTCAAGTGATTCAGGATTGCTTTGACGAGTTCTGGAGGAGATATGGAGCAGGAGGCTTCAGCGTGTAGATATATAGTGGTTCTGCTGTGTTTGAGTTGTATATGTTTTCTCTGAAGTACTTGAATTGTAATTGCTAGACAGATGTTTTTAACTGTCTAGTTTGTGTTGTATTAGCTGTATAACTCTGATGTATATGATATTATGTAATGTTTTATGTGATATAATATAATTTATTCGTTCCGCTGTGAGATTCTGATGTTGTCTGTTCCTTTCTTTCCTTTCTTTTCTCTTTTATATCCCTTTCTTTCTTCTTAATGATGCGTCTTTCTATGGAATGAAAGGCGGGTCGTTACATTGTGGTATCAGAGCGCTAGGTTGAGCGAATACCGAGACTCTGGAGAGGTGTCTTTCTTGAGAGAGCGTATTTGTAATTTTGAATATATATATATATATATATATATATATATATATTCTACCTATTTGATTGGGTTACCCGTTCAGGTTTTCCAATATAAGTTCTAGAAGTAGATAGGGTAGTGGTGTGTGTAACACAACTACTAATGGTTGGAGTTTGAGTGTTTGAGGTTGGAAGTGGATCTGCTAGGGCGGTATTGGGCATCTTGAGTAATTTTGCAGTTTGATGTGAAGGATTTCACCGATCTCTGAAGGAAATCTTTTTAAGGTTCGGAGTTTATCTTTGGTTGTAAGCTTGCATTGCACTCGTGTAAGTGGATTTTCTTGAGCCTGGATCAGTTGGAAGTGCTGAAGCAAGCGATGGTACCTTGGCAACCTTAGGAAGGAGTTCTGTCTAAATTTGAGTTTGAGACTCAGTTTGGCAGAATGTTTTGTCCTTGGTTTGAGGTCGAGTTTCCTGAGGGATATCTGTCTACTGAAGGCTCTATTGTGGAAGTGGCTGGTGTAGCTTTGTGATTCGATAAGCTTTTGGATAAGAATGTCTTTGGCAGCAGTAGCAGTTGTAAGGCGTGTTTCTTCGTTGGTTTAGAAGTCTTTGTGATCTTCTGTCAGTAGGCCGGGCAGATGGTGAAGCTTGTCCATTTCTTCTGGAAGCTCAGCTGGGTGTGAAGTTTGTGGTTGAAGGTGGACCACTAGTTTCTTCTATGGATTAGAAGGCTTTAGCTATTCTGATTATTGAAGAGAGAACGGTTTCTTGGGATCTGAACTGAGGAGAATCGAAAAAGTGACTTGCGATGGTTCGGAAGTTCTTTGAGTGATTTTTGTTTGGATTGAAGCATCTCTAGAGGATGTTTGAGTTATTTAAGTGGTTTGGTATTTTCCAAATATCTTCGAGGGAGTCAAGTTTTGCATCCGCATCGGGAGATTGAGTTCTGTTTCGACTTGGTTCTTGGAGCTGTACCGGTGGTTCAGCATAGTAGGAGGCTCTTTGAGAGAGAGACCTGTTTAAGTTGGCAGGATTGATCGGATCTAGATCTCTGGTTGAATATTTGTTGTGGTGTTGTGACCGAATCGGATAGGTCACTGAGAGTTTATGGAATTTGATGAACAATGTTTCCAGAGTGGATTGATCAAGTTTATGCTTGTGTTCATCAATAACATTCTCGAATCAGAGTTGTGCAGCGAAAGCATAGTGGCAACTATTCCAGAATAGAAGCTGCACCCGATTCTTTGGAATTTGTGTTTTGTCTTGGATCAGAGGATTTCAACAGGAAATTCATTTTAATTTTGAGGCTTGGATGTCTTGTGCATCTGTTCTGTTTTCCGGATAGAAGTAGTATGTTTGAAGTCTTCTGATTTGTGTAGTAGAGTTTGTGTGGTGGATTTTGATGGATCTTGGGAGAACCATTTTGTTGAGTAGGATATGGAGATCGTTTATTTCCTTGTCCAGATTTGTTCCGTGAAGCATCTGCGAGGATTGGATTGATCTAGAAGGTGGAAGGCAGCCCAGGATCGATATGAGAGATTCGTGGATAAGAGTATTTGATCTTTCTGTTTTCTCTTAAGGGTTAAGTGTTTGGTCTACAGGACTGAATTGCCAGTTCGGATGGCCGGAATTTGTTATGTTTTTCACGTATCTCTGAGGGAGTACGTGTATGGTTTATCACTGGTTTTAGAATCAGTAGTTCTGGGAGATTTGGAAGTTGATCAGGACTTGTCTGTGGTCCAGTATCCTGTTTAGATTTGTAGATCTAGATACATAGGAGTTCTAGATCTGAGTGGTGTAGCCAGTTTAGATTCTGTAAGAGCAAGTGTCCTGGTGTTTGTACCTGGGAAACTCTAGGGAATCCTATCCGGAATTTTGTCTGGATAGTTAGAATTGTTTGTTTGAATTGGTTGATAGCATATGTTTGCTATTTTAAAATTAAAATCTGTATGGGATTATTAAATTACCTTTGCTTTTAAATTTCGGGGACGAAATTCTTTTAAGGGGGAGGAATGTGATGTCTCGGAAATTTAGGCAATACTTATTTAATAATTTTCATTAATAATTATTTTAAGATGTGAAATATTGATTTAATAACCTAATTTAAACAAAAAATTATCTTTTGAGAATTAATAATTATTTAGTTTGTCAAAGGATATTCTTTTCAAAATTTATAATAATGATAACTTTATATTTGAGAATTTTATTCTTTTCAAAAGTTAAAATATTTAAATGATAAAATTATCTTTCTAAGCTTATAAAAAAATATTTTTATTTATAATGTATATATGTGTATACATTGTAAGTAGGGGTTTTGATTTTAATTTAAGTTTAAATTTAATAAGAATATTTTCAAATTTATTATATATATAGATGTATAAATTATGAATTGATTAAATTGATTGAAATTAGTATTGAAAACTTTTCAAAGGTTAATTTAAAAATCTATCTTATATTTTCAGAAGAAATTAAAGTAAATATTTATTTTGTTTAAAAATATAAAAGTTTAAATTGTACTATATTATAAAAGTTTATTTTGTTGTTTTCTTTTGAAATAAACTTAGTTCATTTATATTAAAGTATAATATTTGACTTGAAACTTTTGAATAAAATGAATTCAACATTATTTTCTTTTTAAATTTTCTCTTTTGAAAAATTTAGCTTTAAAAATATTATTTTGAAAACATTCAAATAAACATTTAAATTGTGTAATTTTATAAAGGTAGTTTTTATGTAATTATTTAAAGACTAATTGTAATTAAACATTTAAAACATGTTAAATTAAGTAAGAAATGAATTTTAAAACCTTTATAAAATTAAGAAATTTCTTTTTTATATTAAAATGAATATGTGTTAAGCATTTAACACATAGAGAAGACACTTGTAAATCATTTGTCTTACTTAAGTAACAAGTGGCATGTTAATTTATTTTTGAAAATAATTAATATAGATAAGAAAACTTAGCAATGCATTTTTGTTCAAACATTTTTCTTCAATTGAAACTGAAATCAGATTTAAAGAAACGCAAAACAAAATTTCAATTAAAAATTCTTCAAACCTAAATACGATTCTGTTTAAAATCTGCAATCAAAATTCAATCTGCAAATCTGAAATCAAGTTACAACATCAAATTTGAGTTCAACTTCAACTCTATGCAACAAGAATTGGGGTTCAGCTGCAATCTCACCAGAATCAACTTTAATGCAAGCATTTACCAAATCAACTTCAACTAGCTAATGCAAACCCAGATTCCAACTAGAAGATTCAAAATTTGTTTCAGGGATATGATATTGCACCTGAGTTGTTCTCTGCATCTTCAATAATTAAGTGAGTGAACTTCTATTTTAAAAACAGTTTTTCTTTTAAAATAAAAATCAAAGCTAAACAAAATTTTCAGAACTCAAGTTCTAATTCACATAAATCAAAAACTGTTTGGATGAAACTGATCTGTTTCTTTTTAGAAGTTAGTAACCTCACAATGCTAAAAGCTTATGTTATCTATGCATGTGTATTGATAGTAATAAGCAAGCTTGTATGATTGAATTGTGATGATGTTCTGGGTGTATATGTATGAATATACATATGGGTTGTTATTGTCAGGTATTTGCCTACCTGTTTATGTTTTAAACTAAGTTTTTAATAAAAATACCTTATCAATTTGTTTGATTTATGTTAGAGATTAATATGTAAACAAAATTGTTTGTTTAGTATGTAATTATGGTTATAAATCAAAATTAAGATTTATTAAAAACTGATTGCCTCTGAAAATCCATAATATCAGTCATCATTGATAACAAAACAAATATCAAACATCTTAAATCATTAAAAGAAGTTTATAACATGAGTGCATGTTCGAAAACATGAATTTTAAGACAAATATCACATTTTTAAATTCAATGTGGAGTGAGTTTTTCTGAGTTGAACAGAATGTAAGTTTTTGGGGTTATCTGATTTTCCAGTGGATTTTGGAAGTTGTTATTCTTCCTGGAGATGGAGTACTGATTGGAGAGTAGGGGAATTTTTTTAGGCGGTTGGTCAGTTGGCTATGACGACCGTGGTTGGTGATTTCAGGTTTCAAGCCCTAGTTTTTAGGTGGACGAAGTTCTGTTGCTTCTTTTCATCTATGATGCACCGAGTGTTGCCATACTTAGGGGATGGGAAGAGGGGTCATAGATGGAGCTATGGCCGGAGTCGCAGTGATGATGATGGTCAGAGTTGGGTGTGAGCGATGTTGCTAGGTTTGGGTTTGAGTGCTGTGATGTTTCCAGGTTGGCTTATTCAACTGGATTTTGATTTCAAACTGTTGTGGGGGTTTCGGTGGTCGTGATCAGGTGAGAGGTTGATCGGCGACATGGTGATGGGAATTAGGGTGGCTAGAGATGGTCTGAGCACCGGTGCATATGCACCGTGCATATGTTGGGTCTATTGAACTTTGGGGTTGGTGCTGTATTTTTGTCTCGAGTATTACTCGAGTAGATCAGTGGTTTACTCGAAGCAGTCAGGGAGATAACTCGAAGCATTTATTTGGTGGTCTCGGGTTAGTTAGTTTCAGGTTATAAAACCTGAAAGTATGTAGTTTTTGAAGTTTGAATGAAATTCAAATTTTAAAACAGGATTTTAAACAGGGATCTAAATTTCCAAGTTTAAAATGGATTTGATTCAAGTGAACTTTGAATCCAAAGTTTTAAAAATGAAAATTTTAAATTTTAAGCAAGATTTAAATTAAATTTAAAAATCAAGTTTCAATATGGTTTTCATATTTACTATGAATCCAGAATTTTAATTTAGATCAGTTTGTAAATTTTAAATGTTGATCAAGTTTCAAATATTTTAAAGTAGAATTTAAAAATGAATTTGATTTCAAATAAATGGTTAAAACTTGATAAAATTATTTACTTTAAATATTTGAATAAAGGTTATGATGGGTTTAACTTAAATTTGAAAAGTTAAATAATCAAATTATTTTTAAGCCTGTTTCTTTTAAATAAATTAAGTATTTTTTTTTAAACTTTTCTTATATATTTAAGTAATGAATGTTCTTTAACATTTATTTTTATTCCAAGGTTTATAAATTATTTAAACTTTGGATACACGTTTAAATAGTTAAACATTTTAAATTTTTAAATGAAATCTGAGTTTAATTTAGAAGTGTATTACTTTAAATACATTTGAATGTTAATAAAGTTATTAATAAGGTGAATGAATTATCTTAAAAATATTTAAGATAATAAAAGAATTTAATTAAGGAATGTCTTAATTAATTAATTTTAATTAATGTTTTAGATTAATTTGATTAGAGATGATTAATGATAATTTATCTAAGATAACTTTCTTAAGTAAGTAATTAAAGAAAATGTTGTTAATCAATAAAAATAATTACCTAAGGATAATTAGGTAATTAATCAATGTGATTAATTGTGATAATTAATTAGATTAATTAATTGAAGATAATAAATTGTAAATTGTTAAGTATAAATTACTTGATAAAAGTAATTAAGGGATTAATTACTTATTGTAATTAATTTTGACAATGTGATTTGTTTAAATTAATTAATTTAGTTTAAT
Source organism: Allium cepa (assembly GCA_030765085.1). Taxonomy (NCBI): domain Eukaryota; kingdom Viridiplantae; phylum Streptophyta; class Magnoliopsida; order Asparagales; family Amaryllidaceae; genus Allium; species Allium cepa. The sequence continues at coordinate 417,464,905 of CM060945.1, read as the reverse complement.
TAATTTAAGAAATCATTTGATGATTTATAAAGAGTAATTACTTAATGTAATTAATGGAGCATTATTACTTAGAGAAGTAATAAATGATAATTACTGGAATGTAATTAATGAGAGATGATTTTTAATAAAGTAATTTTGGGTAATTACTTTTGTAATTAATCAGGGGATTAATTAATGAAGATAATTAATTATGGAATAATTAATTTGTTATGAGTAATTAAGGTAGTTAATTACTGGATTTAATATTAATCAAAGGTGATTAATAATTGTATTTTTAAATTTTAGATTAATTAATAAATGTAATTAATTTTATTAAGTAATTAATTTAAATATAATTAGAGATCATTAATTGATATAATTGATGATGTAATTAAGAATTGTTTAATTAAGGAATAATTAATAATTAAGTGATTAATTAATGTTATTAATTAAGGATAAATGTAATTAATTATAGTTAATTAATAAATGAAGTAATTAAATGTTAATCACTTATGATTAAGGTTAATTAATTTGTGAAATTAATTAAAGACTAACTATTTATTGTAATTAGAGAATGATTAATCAAAGGTGTTTAATCAAATTGAATACTTAGAGAATGATTAATTAACTAGGTAAATTAATAAATGGAATAAGCAGGATTTATAGATGAGTAATTAATTTAATTTATTTTAAATTAATTAGAGATAGAAGTAATTAATTTAATTCATTTTAAATTAATTGTAGATGATGGTTAAGAAATCTTTGCTTATGGATGATATTGATATTTCTATGAATGGTTGTGATCTCAGTAATGAGATGAATAGTATCTATATGATATGGATGCTTAGTTATAGGATATGGATTATCTGGTTGTGATGGTTATCTATTTGTGATGATGATACAGATTATCTGTGTATGATGAGAATGTGATTATCTATTGTGATATGTGAATTATCTATCTGTGTGTAATAGATAATGATGAATTGAATTAATTATTCAAACTAAATTCACTTGGACATTAGGATGGCGTTTGGATTTCGATGAGACCGAGATCGGATTTCCCAATTTGGAATTCCGAAAACCACATCGATCCAATATAAACGTTAGGTCGTGAATCTCAAGTGAAGAGTGAAGACTCGAGGTGTAAGGACAATTCGTCAGTATAACTCTGAGGGTGATTCCGTGATGAGTTTGACGGAATAGTACTGTCAGGTTCGAGATGGTGATTCAGAGTGCAAGGGTTATCGTCATTAACTCTGAGGGTGACTCCAAAATGAGTGTAACGAGATAATGCCTTCGGTTTCGTTCGAACCCGGAACGAACTTGTATGCATTGAATGCTTTCAGAACATCGTCAGGTGGACGATGAGCATTCTAAGATTGATGTGTCCTATAAAGATAATCGTAGCCTCAAGCCTCATCAACCGTGAATGGCTAAAACAGGTGAAATGCAGCAAGGCTAAGTGGGTCATGCCCAAGTAGGACGAGATTTACCCCTGTCCGGAGGTCCCTTTTTATTTCGGTTGTGTGGCAGTTGGCGACGGCCAATCTGCGGGGTGGTCTTGTTCGGGACTATCTAGTAAGGGATGGTTCCGGTCTTGTGTTGCAGGGGAGCAGGCATACTCCTCAATACGGTGATCTAGGCCACGTACTATGAAGGGTGGTACCCCAGTAGCCCTTCCATTGATGAAAACCCATTCTTCCTACGAGACCCTACGGTTTTGATTGTATTACCCACTTTTGTGGCTAGTAGCTGGAATTTAATGAATGTAACAATTTCGGCTATTTCTTATTTACTTGGAAACCCTAGACACTATTATAATGTCACTGGATTTCCTATCAAATGTTCTGGTTAGCGTAAGGTAAAAACTTTTCCATGTTTATGTGTGGGAAGTCTTACGTGATACCTTCTCTTTTCAAAGGATTTTCTAAAGTTAAGCTACTTTTATACCCGTTCACTCACACCAGACCCCATGTCTGGCCCGAGTGTTTATTTTTTGTTTTATTAAACTCTTGGGCACTCATATTACGTATGAGTAGTCAAGTGATTCAGGATTGCTTTGACGAGTTCTGGAGGAGATATGGAGCAGGAGGCTTCAGCGTGTAGATATATATAGTGGTTCCGCTGTGTTTGAGTTGTATCTGTTTTCTCTGAAGTACTTGAAATGTAATTGCTAGACAGATGTTTTTAACTGTCTAGTTTGTGTTGTATTAGCTGTATAACTCTGATGTATATGATATTATGTAATGTTTTATGTGATATAATATAATTTATTCGTTCTGCTGTGAGATTCTGATGTTGTCTGTTCCTTTCTTTTCTTTCTTTTCTCTTTTCTCTTTTCTATCCCTTTCTTTCTTCTTAATGATGTGTCTTTCTATGGAATGAAAGGCGGGTCGTTACAGGTGGTGAAGACAGGATATTTTCGAGAACGAAAGTATTAACCGTCGAATGACTCTACGCTGAGTAGCTACGGTATAGAGATCTCCATATGTGATGGGGAGTCCGATCATGATTGTGAATACCTGGATTGCAAGGGCTTCTTTTGAAGTTCCTTCGATGTTGTTCGAACTCGGAACAAACTTGTATGGATGTATGTCTGATATTACACTTTGAGATGTAAAGTTGGTTTCTATCAAATACATTTTTGTTTGGTGAGGAAGAATTTATCCTCTTACCTTAACATATTTCTCTGAGACGTACGAGTTCAGAGGTTATGTAGTTGATGATTACTTGTGATACATTTCCAATTTGGTAATGTGGCATACGAAGTGCTGCTAATCATTTGTTGATCGAAGCATGGCTTTTTGAAAAGCGTAGCTTTGTGGACGAGACTTCGTCAGGACCTCACAACCCGGAAATGGTCGAAACAGGAAGAATGCAGCAAGGTTATGAGGGTCGCGCCCTTCAAGGTATGTGCATTAAAAGTGTGCTATGGATCGTGTAATATGGATATATGATAATATAGAGTGTAATGACGATAATAAATCTGCAAATAGTGCAGAATAAAAAGCAGTATAGTAAAATGACACCAGAGACTTTTATACTGGTTCGAAGCACCGTCCTACGTCCAGTCGCAGACGTCTTCTGAAATTTCACTAAAACAACAACCCTCACTTAACCCGGAGGAACTGGTTTATACACCCCTGAGCATCCGAACGAGGACCTAAGCAGCAGAATAGGATTTCGCCTCAACAGCCGAAGAGGACTTCGCTCGCTAGAGCAGTAGAACAGTACTTCAACAAATATAGAAAATAGTTTTGACTTTTGTGTGTTCTGATAACACGGATTTGTCACTTATAGTATACCCTTCCTATAATCTTCTCCTCGAGTATAAGTATTTATATTTGAAGTATATGAAGAAAAGAAAGGTATAGTATTTGGAAGTATGAAGAAAATAGATGGTCAGAAAGTTAGATCAGAGAATAAGAAAGATTAATTACAATTAAATAATTTTAAATGAAGTTAGAGTTCGTATTTATAAAGGTTAGAAAGAAGCGACTGTTGGTGAAGAATTTCGATCGAAGTGTTGCGTCCGAATCTTTTTGTTAAAGGTTCGCAACTCTTCACAAAAGTCGCGTCCTTTCAAAAAAGTGGTTGTTATAGAAATTCGGTCGACTAAGCCTCTGAGAAAGTTGATTGAGTACTCAAAATAATTTTAAATTTTAAATTCGTATATCTATGTAACTGTGCATGCTGCATAAAAATCCCAGTGCCAGTCGACTGTCTCAGGTGGTCAGTCGAATGACCTGGTTATTTTTATGTAGTTTGCACAATTAACATATATTTATAAATTTCTATAACTTTAAAACACTTTTATAATTTAAATGTGTGCTTATATATGTATAAAATATTTAGTAAAAATAATGATTAAATATATAAGCAAGTGTAGAAATAATCGAGGGGAGATTTTAACAAATATTGACCTAAGACTTAAAAACAAAATACCATAGTTGACGCACCGATTTTTAAAGTCCCGTCTCCTTGTCTCTTTTTGTTGTAGCAGTCGTCAAATATGTATGTCGTAGTGATAGCTTAGTGTCATGAATCAAACCAAGTTTCAACATTCTTTCCCTTTTTGATTGATGGCAACCTGTAAATAGATATAGATTTTGACTATATATATAACATAAATACGCACTCCCCTTGAATCTTTGACACTCTATATCGTGCATTCTTATTAGTAGCAATAATATTTCTCCCCCTTTGTCATCGACAAAAAGGAATAAGTAATATGATATTATAATATAAAAGATAATATGAAATAAAAACAAGAACAATCATCCAAACATTTAACATCCAGAGTCAGGAGTGTTCAAAATAAATAAACTAGAATGGCCATTTAGTACAAACCATATGAAATGAATAACAAATGTCTTGAAAAAAGAAATGAACATTTTACTCCATTGGTTGCTTACCCTTACCACTGTAACCTCCATCACCATCACCACCACTACTAGCTTGATCATCGTCAGAAGAAGAAGACCATGTAAAGACGGGTTGCTTACCCGGATCTCCTACAGTAGTAGTAGATGTACTGGAAGAGCATGATATAGCTTGCCATAATTTGGTGAAAAATCCTTTGACCTTATCAAGCTTCTTATCAACTTTGATGATGTTTGATTGTAGAATTTGTTGATTACGGCAAATTATATTGATGGATTCACGTGGTTGAAGACCTTAATTTGGAATCATAATTTCTTCTTGTTGATAACGAGTCGATCTTTGACGAGATGGTTGTTGAGATGACTCGCCATGCTGTTGTGGTTGGACTTGAGCTGTTTGCCTTTGGGTCCATTCTTCAAAAGGTATTATAGGAGGGGTCAGGCAACCGGTAATTTCATTAAGGCTAAAGTCCGAGCGTTCAAACATCCAATGATAGAAACTGGTGAATCCGATTCTGAAACTTCACAAGCTTTGGGAAGGAATATATATTCGCCGTAGTAAATTATATTCATCCTACCGTTGTTGAAACTTAAAAATTCGTCAAGAATTAAACGGAGCAAGTTTACTTTGATGTTCCCAAAGATAGCATACAAAGCTTTAAAATTATTTTCGTAGACAAGTTCATAAATCACGGTTCTAGGAGTTACGGTTTTCATTAGAGCACGATGTATAATTCGTGCCTTTGGTCATAAAGACATCGATTTTAGTTGACGCATGTCATCTTCTAGAAACAAATGGATTACACAGTCTCGAACAACCAAATCAACATCAATAGTAGCTAATTCAACACCATCATTTTCTATTTGTAAAATATGAGCCATGTGGTCTAGAGAGAAAAAGACGGGTTTCCCACATACGAGACTCCATACGCAGTCTTGTTGATTTGAAATGTCTTGGTGACCCAAATTTAGGTTAGCGTAGAATAATTTCACCACAATTTGGTTGATTTTGTGTTATTTGTCGTCGATGTTAATTAACGACTCTAAATTGCTCCTTCGAGCTAACTCTTGAATGTGATACGGGGAAAAATCAGGAAATTTGACGAATGAACCTTCGGAGATCCTTGAGTCTTGCATCCATCTCTACCTCTTCATCGCAGTGTCATCAAATAACAACCTTTGAATTTGTTCATTCGATGGAGGTTGAGATGATGAGGAAGCTTGTCCTTTACGTTTTGGAGCCATTTAATTTTAATTTTGAAGAATAAAAAATTGAGTTTTGAAGAGCCTAGGTTTTTGAAAATCTGAAAATTTGAAATGGTAGTGAGGAGAGAAGGTAAAATGGAATGTAAAAGGAGTAAAAGGGGTAGGTTAAAAGGTAAAAAGTAACTCAGATCTATGGCTCAGTCGACTAAAGCCGAAGATTGAATTTGTTTCGATCTTCTGGTCTAGTCGACCGAGGCTTTGAGACAGTCAACTGGCTATGTGATATAAAATTTTATATTGTTGCGTCATTCGACTGGCTCAGGGCTTCAGTCGACTGATGCTGAAGGTCGAAAATATTCAACCTTCTGGTCTAGTCGAATGAGGCTTTGGGACAGTCGACTGGCTATGTATATATAAAAAATTCGTTTGCTGTGTCTGTCGACTGACCTCCTGGTCCAGTCGACTAACTTAGAGTATTTTCTGCAATGAATTTATTTTGTTGTGAAATGTATATATATTATTTATGTTTGTTAATTCTTTTAATATAAGTAGTTTCTATTTTCATGAATGATATTGAAATAACTTTATTTTGTAGTTATATGTTAACATTTTCTATATGTGAGATGTTAATTAATGCACCAGAAATAAATTTATTTAAAAACGGAAACGTACATATGTAGAGAATTTATTTGAAAAGACAACGAAAGATAATTAAAACTATGATTATTTCAAGGGGCTAGGCGTCTCGAACTCTTTCAGTTGCTTATGATGAACATTCGAATATTCGTTGCGATCCCACGAATTCGGTGAGTATGGTGGTCGTGGTGGAGACGAAGTCGATGGTCGTCTGCTATGCAAAACTACATGTTTGTCTATAGGATGTGACGATGCCCCTACAGAATTTCATAGCGATGTGCTCAATTATTCCTATCCGTCTGGAGTTTATTTTTTGTTCGTAATACATCTTCCGTTGTAGCATTAGAGATTCCTGCTAATAATGCTGGAGATCGTCGATCTTTTGTTTCGTGTTTAGAGAAATATCAATAGTCTTCTTTCCCTTTTTCTTATCCGGAGTATATCCGGTATGATCGACTGATGATGGTGAATTTTTAAGATCGGGAGTTTTTGGAGAGTCGTTCGAGGCAACGATTTCAATATAATCTTTGGAGGAGTTTGACATTGTTGAAATATAGTTTGTTGGAATGAAGAACGAATGATAGCTTTAGAGTTACTTTCAGTTTGATTTAAGAAAGTAGAATATGTAACTATTTATAGCCTAATTCTAAGAAAAAATAGGAATGAATTTAGTGGGTTATATCAATTCTAGCCAAGAAGTATGGTGAAACATTAGCTTTTTTGTTGGTCGAGCTATTTTGTATAATTTTAAGTGTTTATAAAAAAATAGTTATATATATTAATAAAGTTAAATGTGACACGTAATGTAGTATAAATTAATGTTACCGTATAATAAGATGGCCATACTAGACTAGAACAGAAAACATTAATAGCTTGGATGGTTAAGACACGTGGGTTGTTTATAGCAGGTCACGAGTTCGAGTCTCAGCATGGTCAGAATTTCCAATTTTTGTAAAAAATTATTTTTGAGTTTTTAGTTATTAATTCTTATATATTATTTATATATCTTTACTAGAAATTATACCAAGCTCACGTCGTAATTTTATAAACGTATTTTCTAATAGCGGTTTAGTAAAAATATCGGCTAATTGATTTTCTGATGGTACGTATCCCAGATTTATCACTTCTTTTTCTATATTATCATATAAGAAATGATGTCAAATATCTATACGTTTAGTTCTAGAGTGGTTTACTGGATTTTTAGATAGATTTATTGCACTAGAATTGTCACAGTAAATTATTGATTTTGATTGATTGATCCCAAAAACTTTACGTGTACGTTGCATATAAATTACTTGTGTGCAAGCTAGTGCCGTAGAAATTTATTCTGCTTCACAATTTGATAAAGAGACACAGTTTTGTTTCTTACTAAACCTTGATATTAAAGACTTACCAATGAAGTGACACGTACCTCTTGTATTTTTTCTATCTATTCGCGATCCTCCGAAATCAGCATTGTTGTATGATACTAATTCGAACGAACACTCTTTCGAATTGAAAAGTCTGAAATTTGTAATTTTACTAAGATAGCTTAGTATACGTTTTACAGCACGTATGGGGCAGATTGAAATCGGGCACATAAGCACACACTCATCATAATGTCTGGTCTACTTGCTGTTAAATAAAGTAGTGATCCTACCATACTTCGATATAGTTTTTGGTCTACACTTTTGCCATTTTCATCTATAACAAGATGTGCTGTTGTACTCATAAGTGTTGGTTTGGCAGAAGTGTTTTCCATTCCAAAACGTTTGATAAGATTATTACAGTATTTTTCTTGATTAATAAAAATTCCATTTGAAACTTTTTTTATTTGAAATCCTAGAAAATATGATAATTCTCCCATATGGGACATTTCAAATTCTCTAGTCATTATTTTAGAAAATTCGTTACATAATTCATTATTAATTGAGCCAAATATGATGTCATCGACATATATATGATCTATTAATATATCATTTTTTGAATGTTTTATAAATAAAGTTTGATCTACTTTTCCAATTTCAAAACCAGAATTAATTAGATAACTTTTTAGTCGTTCATACCAAGCATGTAGTGCTTGTTTTAAACCATATAAAGCTTTCTTGAGTTTATATACATGATCTGGATATTCTTCATGAATAAATAAAGGAGGTTGTTCAACATAAACGTTTTCTTTAGTATAGCCATTTAAAAAGGCACATTTAACATCCATTCGATAAAATTTAAAGTTATTAAAACATGCATATGCCAATAAATTTCGTATTGCTTCTAATCTAGCAACTGGAGCAAACGCTTCTTCGTAATCTATTCCTTCTTCCTGATTATATCCTTGTGCTAGTCGTCTTTCTTTATTTCTAGTTATATTTCCTAATTCGTCTGCTTTATTTTTGTAAACCTATTTAGTTCCTATAACAGTTTGATTGGTTGGTCTGGGTACAAGTTTCCAAACTTCATTTCGTTCAATCTGATTTAATTCTTCTTGCATAGCAATAATCCAACTTTCATCGGATGATGCTTCCGTAGCATTTTTAGGTTCTATAGTAGAGAGAAATGCTACATTACCCATTAAATTTAATTGATTTCTAGTTCAAACATTTGAGTTTATTTCTCCAATTATATTTTCTGTAGGATGCTTTTGTAAAACTCTTTGAGGAGATCTTATTATATTAGTATCATTTCTATTTTCTAAATCATTACTAATGTTTTCATTTTCGCTAGAGTTATAAATGATATCGTCGTCATCTTTTGAATTGTTTATTATTATATTTGTTTGATTATTGTTAAGTAAGTCATTGTTACTGATTGTATTAGAAACAGGTTTAGAGTTCTCATCAAAAGATACATGGAGTGATTCTTTTATAGTATTAGTTCGTTTATTAAAAATTAGATAAGCTTTTCTTCAATTCGAATATCCAAGAAATATTCCTTCGTCACTTTTTGAATCAAATTTTCCAAGCTGATCTTTGGTATTTAATATAAAACATTTTGATCCAAGTATTTTAAAATAAGATATGTTAGGTTTTCTACCGTTAAAAAGTTCGTAAGGAGTATTTTTGGTTAGAGGTCAAACAGAAACACGATTTAAAATATAACAAGTAGTTGCAACAGCTTCTGTCCAAAATTGTTTTGGTAATGTGCTTTCTTTTAGTAAAGTTCTTGCGCATTCTTGAAGAGTTCAATTCATTCGTTCTACAACTCCATTTTGTTGTGGAGTTTTAGGAAACGAAAAGTTATGAAATATTCCTTTCTTTTTACAATAGTTATCAAATTGTATATTTTCAAATTCACCTCCGTGATCACTTCTAATATTTTTAATTTTAATACCTTTTAAATTTTGAATTTGTTTAACAAATGTTTTGAAATTTTCAGAGGTATCACTTTTATTTTTCATAAAAATAGGCCATGTATATCTAGAGAAATCATCGACAATTACAAATACGTATTTGGATTGAATTTGGGTAGGGCCAAATAAATCCATATGAAGTAACTCGAGCGGTTGTAAAGTCGAAATAACTTTCTTAGATTTAAATGAAGATTTAGTTAATTGACATGAGTCACATGCATTATTAACTTTAAAATTCATATTTGGTAATCCTTTACAAGATTATTTTTAGAAATTTTATCTATATTTTTGAAATTGATATGACAAAATTGTTTGTGCCATAAATAAGGATCTTTTTCTTTAGCTATTAAACACATATTTGAGTTATGATTAACTTTCATATTTAAAACGTAAATGTTTTTATCTCTATTTCCTTCGAAAATAAGATTTTGATGTTAATTAAGAATACTACATTTATTTTCAGAAAATGAAATTTTAAAACCTTTATCGCATATTTGACTTATACTTAATAGATTATGTTTCAAATTCTTAACAAATCATTTGTAATAAGAGGTAAATTAGATGTACCGTAATTGCTCACATCGCCTTTGCCGATGATATATCCCTTGGAATTATCTCCAAAAGTGACAGAACCACCATCTGAGTGTGTAATATTTATCAGAACATCTTTGTTTCCTGTCATATGTTTTGAGCAACCACTGCCGAGTATCCATTTTCCTCTTTTCTTGAGTGGAACCTGCAGAAAATATGAGATAATGTTGGTACCCACCTTTTAATAGGGTTCTAAGAGTTAGTTCTTAGGAAACCAAACCCAAGAGGATTTAGTATCCCTTTTATAAATATAATTTTTATTATTATGAACATTTTTTATGACTGAACTAATATACTTTTTCCTTATTGACTTGTTATTAGTTTTGGGTACCCATATATTTACAGTTTTAGAAACTAGTCTGTTTGAAGATGTGGGTGTTTTATCATTTTTAACTTTGTTTAAATTACTAGATTGTAACTCTTTAACTTTCTTCTTATATCTTGAACCATATTTATTACTAACAGATTGTGAATTCTCAATAATCCTAGATAAATTTTCCCTTCCTTTATTAAAATTTGAAACATTTTTAGTGATTCCATCTAGTTTGGTCTTTAGACTTGAATTTTCTAGTTCTACTATTTTAATATTAGTTTTTAAAACATGATTTTCATAAACAAGACTATCATTCCTCTTTTTTTGGGTTTTAATTTCTTGACTCAATAATATAAGTTGAGAATTAACATTAGAGAGAGATTCTTGAGTTTTCTCAAGTTCTTCTTCCAATATTTTCTTCTCATCTTTAAGCATATCTCTTCCGAATTCTGCCTTGTTCTGATTTTCCATAGCTTCTTTATATTTTCTTTTAAGACTTTTTAAAGTATCTAATAATTCACAGTTTATTTCTATCATATCATCAAAAGTAAAATCACTAGCCTCATTAGTTTTAGCCATAAAACATACGTTAGCTTGTTCATTATCGCTGTCACTTTCACTTCCCGAAGAAGAAGATGGAGATTCAGAATCATCCCATGTGACTGAAAAGGCTTTTCTTTTGAATTTGTCCTTCCTTTTGTTTCGATATTCTTTCTTTTGATCTGGGAAGTCCTTCTGATATGCCACTTTTTGTGACAGTTAAAACATTCCATAACTGATAAAGACGGTGGTTTATTTTTGTTTGAGCTTCTCTTGCTATTATTTCTGTTTCCTTTACTATATTTCAAGAATTTCTTGAAGTTCTTGGCAATAAAAGCTAGGTCATCTTTGTCTGAATCTAATTCTACTTGTTCTGCATGAAATGCTATATTCTTTTTATCTTGAGCATGAACTCTTTTTGCCTACAAACTTACTTCATAAGACAATAGATTTCCTATTAACTCTTCCGGAGTTATTTTGGAAATATCGTTCGCTTCTTCAATAGCGAGTACTTTTCTTTCCCATTCTTCCGTTAAAGAGTTAAGGATATTGGATACAATATCAAAGTCTAAATATTTTTCTGTTAGTCCCACTAATGAACGATAGATATCCAGAAATCTTGAGTACATGTCATTTATGGATTCATTTTCTTTCATTCTAAAGTTTGGAAACTGACTCTTGAGCATGGATATTTTGCTTTGTTTAACCTTGTTGGTTGAGTTTACGCCATATTTCATATGTAGTATTGCACATGCTAACACGGTTAAACCCATTTTTATCTAAGGCACAAAACAGCATATTCATTGCTTTTGCATTAGCTTTGGCATCTAATTTCTATGTATTTGACCAAGTGGAATACTCTTCTGTAGGAATAGTATATTCTGTCTGAGTTATATTCCATGACTCAAAACTATTTGCTTGCATATGTATTCTCATTCGTGTGGCCCAATAGTTATAATTCATGCCGACGTGTAGTGGATTGTCCTTTAACAAAGCTAGTGTTAATGCTAGTGCTAGTGCTGGCGTTAATGTCCATATTATTAGACTAATAGATAACTATGTTACGGTTATATGATAACCTTGCTTTGAGACCAAATGAAAGTGTGATATGGATCTTGTAATATGGATATATGATAATATGGGTATAACGATGATAATAATATTGTAAATAGTGCAAAATAAAAAGCAGTATAGTAAAATGACACCAGAGATTTTTATACTGGTTCGGAGCACCGTGTTACGTCCAGTCCCAGACTTCTTCTGAAATTTCACTAAAACAACATCCCTCACTTAACCCGGAGGAACAAGTTTATACACCCCTGAGCAGCCAAATGGGGGCCTGAGCAGCATAACAGGATTTCGCCTCAACAGCCGAAGTGGACTTCACTCGCCTGAGCAGCAGAACAGGACTTCAACAAATACGTAAATAGTTTTGACTTTTGTGTGTTCTGATAACACGGATTTGTCACTTGTACTACACCCTTCCTATAATCTTCTCCTCGAGTATAAATATTTATATTTGAAGTATATGAAGAATAGAAAGTTATAGTATTTGGAAGTATGATAGCAAATAGATTTCAGAAAGTTAGATCAGAGAATAAGAAAGAATTATTATAATTAAGTAATTTTAAATGAAGTTGGAGTTCGTATTTATAAAGGTTAGAAAGCAGCGACTATTGGTGAAGAGTTTCGATCGAAGTGTTGCATCTGAATCTTTTCGTTAAAGGTTCACAACTCTTCATAAAAGTCGTGTCCTTTCAAAAAAGTGGCTGTTATAGAAATTCAGTCGACTAAGCCTCTGGGATAGTCGACTGAGTATTCAAAATAATTTTAAATTTTAAATTCGAATATTTATGTAACTGCGCATGGTGCATAAAAATCCCAGTGTCAGTCGACTGCTGTCTCAGGTGGTAAGTCGGCTGACCTGGTTAATTTTGTGCAGTTTGCACAATTGATATATGTATGTATGTGTATATATATATATATTAATTTCTATATCTTTAAAACACTTTTATAATTTAAATGTGTGCTTATATATGTATAAAATATTTAGTAAATATAATGATTAAATATATAAGCAAGTGTAGATATAATCGAGGAGAGATTTTAACAAACATTGACCTAAGACTTAAAAATAAAATATCATAGTTGATGCACCAGTTTTTAAAGTCTCGTCTCATTGTCTCTTTTTGTCGTTGTAATCATCGAATTTGTATGTCATAGTGATAGCTTCGTGTTATGAATCAAAACCAAGTCTCAACATCCATTTCCTTCTGGAAAAAGGTAGTATCATCATATGGAGCCCAGATATTTAACCTATGTGGTTACTGCAAATTTATTACTTTGTAATTATTGCTTTGTGGTTGAGGATTCTCGGATAATGGTCGGTAACGACCGAGGGATGGCATACTTGTGTAGTAGGTACCTAGTTACAGAGGTAACCCGACCTATTGTTAGCAGAGAGCTGGTTAAGTTCTTGGGGCATCCCTCCAGAGGCGTACCCATGTGGCCAAGGAAGTTCCTTAGCCTGACCATTTATTGGAAATCCAATCACCAATATGCGCCTTGTACGGTTTTAGTTATAGAACCAGCCATCTAATATGGTAGCTACAGTAGGCATACTATAATGGTACGTATGCTGGCTAAGATTAACATTATACTTGCAAATGTTTTCTGCACTATACACTAATAATAATATAAAAATGATTTTCACGTATCAAGCATGTTTGACTATCATAAGGAGAAATCTCCCCCAAGTGTGAGATTGCATTGTGTTTGTGCCGGAAGGCCTTATGGTAGTTTCATTTTCCAAAAAGCATTGCGGATTTCTTTTTAAATTCTTTTGTTTGTTTTTATTAAAGAAAACTGTTTTGTTTGTTCATGCCAGTCCCATGACTGACCTAGAGTTTATTGTTCCCTTTATAAACTCTGGTGCCCATAATTTTTCCGCATGGGCAGCCTAGAGTTAGATTTTCAGATAATTAGCTAGTAGATATAGTTTGGGTATCCTTTATCTTTCTGTTTGGAATTCTTTGGAATCTTTGGATCGCGGTGATCACATCGATGACTGACCTTGCTTAAGTTTAGCTCGATGGTGGTTCGAGCTTTTGGAGCTTGGAGTTTTAGCATTGAAGACATTGTCTTTTCCACTGCTGTTGTCTCCGCTGTTGTCTTGTATCTCTGACATTGATTATCATTTGTATCAATGTGTTGTATCAAATATTGTATCAACTATTGTGTATCAAAGTTATTCATTTTCTTATGTTGTGTTGTTATAATTAATGTGTTACAAGCTTCGGCGAACCACATTCGACGTTTGAATCTGCGGCATTCGAATACGGGTGATGTATTTGGTGCCAATTTTCAAAGGTCGAGTCAGGGTTGTTACAGTAACAGAACTATAGCTCACTAGATGTCGAGAGAGATACTTTGAATTTTTCATAATAAAGCAGTTTATCATTACCGAAGAGAGTTGATTGACAGAGTAGATAATTAAACCATAATAGCACACCCTTTCACAAATGGACTGACCTAATTGGTTTTGAGAAAACCGAGTGGAGAAGTTGGAATAAGATTCCATAATTGACCCAAGTGCAAGTGGGAGATTGATAAAGTTGAGGCAATTATGTAATTTTTTACATATATCTAACTCGTTGATCAATCTTGTTCGAAATGAAGGTATTCTCTTTCTAATATATACTTGATATAATATGGTTATATTAATTAATCAACTTAATTAAAAGTATATTTAATAGAAAATCCATATATGGTATGTTTTGTGATAGTAGCTATAAAGTGTTATAACCGTGAGTAATTTATCACAATGAAACAGTTGTACTATTTTAAGTGTTCCTTGTCAAGATGCATCAAGAATGGATATAGATGTATCCATTGAGACTAGAGTACTTAACGCTCTCCAAATGTTAGGCAGTGTATTATTCATGACTGTTGGAGGCACCCAAGGGGTTACGTACTGATAGTTATTGAATAGCTATAGAATGGCTCGCTCGATAGTCTTCTGTTGGTTAATATAACTAAGGTTAGGCAGAGAATATCGATGTGACTGATTTACACAGTTCTCTTGACTTGAGAATACCGTTAATATTCAATGTGGAAGCCCCTCTTTAATTATAGTTAAATCATGGCACAACATCCAACGAGCGGCTATAGTTGGTTTTAGTGGAAGTAGTGGAAGTGAAACACTATACTAAAGAGGATTCGTCTCCTCAGTTATATGAGGTTAGTATCACGGTCAACCAAAGTCAACTTAAAGTTAAAGTCTCTGGCCAGGGGATTTCGGTTAGTAATTCTTCTTATTATTGAACAGAGGACATTATGTTTGGACTATAAAGTTGAATGTGGATGATATTGGAATTTTGACCATTATCAAATTCCATAAAACCAAAGTGATATAGCTTTGACGAAGAAAATTGGTGTAAATAATTATCACTATTAGGTACCGCTTATATAAGTTAAATTGGATTTTACCAAAAGATATGTAAGCGATAAATTCGACTAAAATGTCAGACCACCTGCTAACTAACATATAAACGTTAATATTCGAATAGTTCGATATTAATCGCTGACTGAATTTACTTCCTTGAATTGCTCAACTGTAATGATGAATTCTTTAAAAAAAGCACATGATTTAATTAACTTATAAAATATTTTAAATTGATTAAATTAATTGATATTTGAGAAATATTAATTATTATTTATTTGATGTTTGGAAGTTTTTCTGTAATTATTTCAATGCATTTATGGTAGTTAAATTTGCACGCATTAATGTATGACGTTGATGTAATTTAAAGAAAATGGCATGAAATGATTTATGGAAATTTTATGTCATTTGATGACATGATTTGTGGAAATTTTATGTCATTTGATGACATACATGTAAAGAAAGAATAGGAGAGAGAGAAACAATCAAGGGAATTAACTAGGGAAGTATCAATTAAAGAATGAAAAATTTTCAATCTTCCAAATAAAACATATTCTCTAATTCATTATGTACGCACAATTCATTCTTTCTCATTCAGTCTGTTTCATTCTCTTCTCCTAACATTTCATGGTAGAAATTTTGTTTTCCAAAAATCTTTCTAACTCCATATAAAGCATCAAATAAAATTTAAAAATAAGCGGTTCATCTCTTTCTTGCAAGGATCCGATGGGGATCTTGAAGATCTGAGGAGATATCATCATTCAAAGTGTGACTTCTAGGAAACATCCTAAGGGAAGTCTAATTTTTATGATGTGCTTCAAGGCTTTGGACAATACTTGGTATTATTTTCTTTAATAGATAATGGTATTTGATGTAATATTTATTTAAAGAGAAATTTAATTATCATAATCCGTATGTACATACCATTGCCTCATTTAATTTGAAAATTGTTTATGTAGCTTGAATTGTTTGTTGAATGAATCATTTGTGTTTTATTTTAATAAACCAAAACTAATTTTTGTATATGTTTAAATACACTATTTTTGGAACTATCTTCTAAACATTCAATCTAAAGTCTAATTTTTTGATCAAAAATTTTGTATGTTCAATTTATCAATTGGGTTCTTATTTTGTTAAATTAAAATTAAAATTCATATATGTTCGAGTATAATATTTTATTACTGATTTATATTGTAAACATTCAATTCAAAGTATAACCCTTTAGATCCAAAATTTTGTATGTTCATATTTTTTTGATTGGATTTTACATTAACATATTAAACTATAATTTGTATATGAATATTACAGTGTTTTATTAAAGATTCATGTTTTAAATCATATAAAACAAAACTTAATTTTAGATATGAAAGTTTACATGTATGTATTTTGTGTTTGAGTTGTTTTATAAATAAATAAAATGGAAGATGTTTTGGCAATAAATCTAAATTTTAATTTGATTACTATAAGTTATAATTTGTATTAATTAGGGATATTTTATTGAATCTTACATACACACAATTAATGTTTTGACAATAAATCTATTTTTATATTGAATGTTGTAAATCTCTAATTTGTATTAATTAGAAGACTTATTTATATCTTATATACACATAATTAATTTTATATGTATGTTTGTATATACAAAATTTATTATATGTATGACACATTGTCAAGGTTTAAATCAGATTTCTTTCCAAAAAAACTATTTAAAATGAGGCAATTATATATACATATTTTTTTGTCTATGTTCGTATATTGTGATGCCTATTAATTGTCATTTATATGTTGCATTAATTAAGTTTACTAAAAGTGAAACTATATCAATCACCTTTGTCATCCCTTATTTGTTTTCATTTCAATTCTTATGTAATAACCATTTAAATTGTTCTTGTTTATTTTATGTACACATATCAATTACCATTGACTATGCATGCTCTCTATATGTTGCGCTTGCACAGTATTTACTGTGAATATATTTACAATTCATGTCATATTTAGGTTAATCTTTAATGTTATTTAACTAATCAATTATTTAATTCAAATAAGGGAAGGAAATTAAAAGTTTCCTTCTCTAACTAAATTTATGATTCCTCATTAATTGAATAATTCATGAGAAGGGAAATGGAAAGGTTTCATTCTCGAAATAAATTTATGTCGCCTTATTAATTGCATAAGTTAAGGGAAAGGAAATGAAATATTTCCTTCTCTAAATAAATTTGAAAAGTAAACGCTACACACAAATTTGTATATAAGAGTATATTTGATATACTCTAACTTACATACACATTAAATTAAAGTGAAACTTTATTTATGAAGTTAAATAAAATACTGATTTTATTTAAAATAAACCTAGAAAAGTTCCTAATGATTTCATACTTTATAGGCCCATTAAAAATCTAAAATGGTTAAATTTTTTGAAATTCACCCATTTCTTCCATTGTGCGCTAGCTTAGTTCCTACAGGGATTAAGGGCAAAATATTAACTAATACGCAAGCTTTAAATAAATGAGATGCACCGTATCAAACAAAATACAAAGAGGAGAATTAGATAAAATCAACGCACCTATCATAATCTATTTCCCTTTCTCTTAAGCAGACAGCAGTGCAATACTAGAAGTTAGAATAACATCAAGAGCGTATGCCTTAGCAATTTGACTCTCATTCGTCAAAGCTGGGCAATTTTTCTTTATATGTCAAAATTGATCACAATTATAATATTAACTTTCTTTCGAGCTAGGGCTACCTTACAATCCTTTGTTATATATCCCACTATGTTATAATTATAACACCTTCCCCTCAAGAGGTTCATTTATAAATCTCGACCATGAGTCCCACATTCTGACATATTTTGCAAGTAATCGCCTGCTTTTTACCTAGTCCTCCTTACGATCCATTTCCTTTACACTTTGCCCAGTTGTTATCCCTTTGCTTTCTTAGGCTAATCCTTGGCCAAAGTTCCATTTAAAGAATTCAACACTTTTGCCTCCACTAATCCCTCAAAAGGTACTCCATATGGTATTTGATTCAATGTTAACTCCCTCGAAGGTGAATTCAATCCTTTCGCAAAATTCAATGCCTTCTTTCCTGGAGTATTCACTGACTCAAATCGAAATTGGGCCAACTCGTTAAACTGACTGATATCCCAACAGTCATTTCTCGCTGCTTCAAATGATTAAACTTTTCCAACGGTAGATCCTTCTCAGCACCAGAAAGAAATTTTAACTCAACACATTACTTAAACATTCTCCAAGTAATAGTGTTCTTATCTACTTCAGCAGTTATCACCTTACACCAACGTGCTGCCTCACATTTTAAATGTCAAGCAGCAATCTTTTTTGTGTCACCAAGTCCTAACAAATAAAAAATATTTTCACAATCATTCACCTACGCCTAAATCACTAAATATGATTTCGTCCTAAGAAAAGGCTTTCTACAATGTTTGGAGAAACCCTTGCAAACCTTAGGCAAGTCAACAGTTTGTTGTGCTATGGGCAAAATCACACCTTGGTTAGTGCGGTAGTGGTGGCTAGGGGTTCAGTGGGGTTGGGACTAACTTGGCTCGTTGCCTAATTATAGCATGTAAACCATACTAGAATGTTAGTTCTAGGAATATCCAGTATATCTGCATGGTTGGTAGTCTTTGCCTTGGTTTCTGCTCCATAGCATTGGTTGTGTTGGTCCCCTTTCTAGTTTCAACTCTACATATTCTACAAAAATAATACTATATATGAGTCTATTGTTGGGCCACCACATGTCCTATTACCACATTATACATAACTATCATATATATCTAGTCATATCACATCATGTCTGCGCAGATTCACTTCCCTGGACTCGCCTCATGTGCTACAAGGTTTCCTACTGTTCATTGTCATGTTAATCTCATATAGGACTTATGCCCCAGACTAGAATCATACCCTATAGGGTCGCCTGTCGTCCTCATGCCATCCAAATGGATCGCGCCCTGGATTAGCCTTATCGCCTATGGGATCGCTTAATATCCACCTCCTCCCACTAGTCCGCCGTAGCATTACAAGGGAGCAATGTAAATCCTGAACTACTTGTGTCATGGACTGTATCTATATACATATACTGGGACGTCTACTGATGCCTCAATTTCATTCACATCTATAACCATCATCATATCATATCTTCATCCATAACAACATATCTAATCACTTCAACTAGTAACTATAAAGATTGCCTAACATCATTGGCACCCAATGTAATAATATAGTGTGTTGTAGTAGTGCCTGGCCGATGTAGGAAGATTATCGAGGGTTGAAAAGAATTAAAAACATCATAGAACATGTCTATATGTCATGGTGCATGGAATAAAATGTAATATACATCATAGATATAAACATAAGAGATAATAATAACTATGTGAACCAAAATTGGAGCACAGATCCATGAGGTTGTGCAATATAGTAATAGAGTTTACATAAAGCGATAATAAACCCAAATAGACTGTCTCATAATAGTAAAGAAAACACTATCCCCACTCCACGGTGTTGCACAGTGGAATAAGCATAATATCCAAATATAGTATGAGAAAGCTCCATCCAGCTTGTCATCCGCATAGTCATTGCGTATCACTTAGACCTACTATCTTGTTCACTCATTTAAGAGTACCCGAGATAATAATAAGTGAAGTATAAAACCTCAAGTAAGACAATAGTCTAGTGTGAGCGATAAATGAATCTCAAAGCACTATGCAACTTGCTATAGTAAGGAACAAGGTATAGGAGTCGTACCTGACATGTCCCTACATCCAAAGAGTTAGCACATAACATCTATAATATGCTACTCCACTATCATCATCAAAATGTACTACGTCCTAAGTACAACATCAAGTGTCTAGGTATTTTATTTCCTAAATATCTACATTAGGTGACATCCTTAGAGTGAAAGACTATGGGGGCAGCAATCAAAGAAAAAACAGCATCCATCATATAATCCTCACTGTCACTCAACGTGCTTGGATATAAGACAACTCGTATGACAAAATGATAAGCCAGAGACCCAATCAAATATTAGTTCCACGGTGCTCAATCCATGCCACTTTATAAGACCAATAAATAGACCCACAGTCACAAGGTTTAGCGTAATCTACGGTCATAAGACCGTGATACAGTCATAATCTAGGTGGGTGTCCCCATGTAACCCCTCTATATAGGCACATAGGAAACCTCTGAGTGTCTATAATCCCTTTGCACATGCCTTCATAATGGAGCACGGTTATAATTCCATCTATCCATATCCATAAATTGGAGCACAGTGGTAAAATCCCAAAGTGAGGTCCTACAGAGTGATTTTGATCATTACTTAATATCTAGGCCTTTCCCAACTTGCTCGAAGCTAACCCCAAGTTCCCCAACAAATTGCCCAAAGCATGACCCTTCCCACCATCCTGAAGCTCCACTAGTGACCTAAATTCAACTTGGCATCGAGTTGAATTCCTTTGTCCAAACTTCATGCGAATTGAATCTTAAGCTCCTCCCATGCTCCAAATCCCTTCCTCTAAGTTTCATCCAATTCCAACCACTTTTGCCTTCGATTTTTCCAATTCGAAGGTCTCTTTCCAACTACCTAAAAGCATTAGCAACCCATATCAATGCACAACATACCAAACCAAAATATAACTCATCTACATTCACACACTCATGCGATTCATCAAAAACCTGAAAATCATACAAATCTTAGTTTGAATCCAACTTTTCCACTAGCATGTCAATATGATCAGAAGGTGATGTTAAATTATTTACAATCATTTTAATTTCATTCATAAACATTTATATAAGTGTGATTAAAGTTAGAAAATGATTTAGCATCAAAATCATGTTAAAAACATCAATTTTAACTACATGAACATGCATAGGATTGTGGGAGGGCAAGAACTACTCATTAATTACCCAAATTACCAATCGAATTTCTAGATTTAAAATGGATAGTAAGGAGAACGAAGTAATATCAGCCAAAAATGATAATCTCCAATCTCTCTATGCTAACCCCTAATAATGATTTATGCTAAAATTAGTAAGAAAAATGTAAGCTTTTTGATGAAATTAAGACTAACGGAGGTTTGGGATTATATTGGAAAGTGGGAAATGTGATTGGAGATATCTTGTCGGCCCCAATTAGGTGAAAATCACAAAATTAGTTAGTGGGCTTAGGTTTGGGCTAATTAGTTACCCACTAATGCTGGCAACAACAACTAAAACTTAAAACAGCCATAACTTTCAAACAATAAGCATGTTTTACTAATATGACCAAGCTACGGAATGGGAAACAATCATCTTGAAGCAGTGAAAGTGGTCTCAGACCCTAACTCCACTCTTATCAAAAGTTATAGTCCATATAAAATTTTCTTGGTTAAAATTGTCACATTAAAAATCAATAAAAAATGGATATGTGGAAAATGTCCTTAAGGGTTGTTTTTCAAAATTTTAGAATCATATGACCTTTATAAATTAAATAAAAATATTTTACCATCCTTCATTACCTAAATACGGGTCATTACACTCTCACCCTTTAGGAATTCTACCTTCGAAATCCCCAAACAAATCAAAGAATAGTCGATCATAGTTAAAATGTGTGCCTACTAATCATATGCAGCCATCAAACACTCAAACAAGAATCCATGCAACCAATAGTATAGATTAACATATCCTAGCATGTGAGGTACTAAACTATCTTACATGATATCAAACTAAAGTAAAATGTGATAAACGGTAGGTCTCACCATGGAAAGAGCTCCAGATATGCAGCTTTCATGCCGTCCTCAGTTTCTTACATGTAATCACCTTCACTTTTTCCCTCTGAACCTTTACTAACTTCATTGCCTTCCTCCTCGATGATATGAATAAGCATATGATGTCTCGAAGCTTCTAATTCAATTTCAATATCATCAAGTTGATTCAATGCAATCGTCATGCTTGAGTCTTGCACAACATCCGCAAATGAGAGATGTGGAAGACATTATGCAACTCAGCCATCTTCTGAGGTAATTCAAATCTATATGCTAAGCTTCTAATCCTCACTATTATTAGAAAAGGACTATGAGTCTTTGCATCAACTTCTCCTTACTATGAATCACATAACATTCTTGAATGGAGAAATCTTCACAAATACCATATCATCGATAGAGAACTCAAAATCTCGATATATCTTATTAGTGTAACACTTTTGCCTATCCTAACTTGCTTCATTTATTGTCGAATGATCTCAATCTTCTCCGAAGTTTATCTAATAATATCCGACCAAAGTATTAGTTTCTTGCTTGCTTCCCACCAACCTGAAGGAGCGTTACACAATTGGGCATACAATTCTTTTTGTGGTACCATATCGATACTAGATTTATAGTTGGTGTTGTATGCAAACTCTTCTAAATGTATGCAATCATCCCGTGAGCCTCCGAAATTAAGTATACAAGCTCGCAAGAGATCCTCCAATATACAATTCAAACTCTCCGTCTTTCCCTTAGTTTGTTGTTGATAAGTTTTTTTGAGATGCAATTTGGTCCCCAACGTCTCTTGTAAGCTCTTCCAAAACCACTAGTAAATAAAGGGTCTTGGTCACTCACAATGCACTTTGGCACACCATGGAATCGCACTATCCACTTTACATACAACTCGACCAATTTGTGTTATGTTCTACCAGACTTAGTGGATATGAATTGAGCATACTTCGTCAATCTATGAACTATGATCCAAATATTATCATATCCTTCTCTGGTCCCCGACAATCCATTTATAAAGTCCACCGACATTTGCTCCTATTTCCGCCCAGTAACTTCAAGTGATTGTAGTAATCCACTTGTTCTACTTTGATTTCACTAACTGGCAGTTCATACACTTTCAGATGAATGTCTCAACATCCTCCTTAATTCCTTTCCAGTAATAAGTCTACTTTATATCATGGTACATCCTATTACACCGAGATACATAGTCAGCCTAGAGTGGCGAAACTCTCATAGTACTTCATCTCGCAATCCATCGACATTGGGAACAAATAATCTCACATCCTTATAGAGCCAACCTTCTCGGTCGAGTCTGTACTCCTTCATCTCCTTAGACTCTACTCCTTCTTTTATTTTCTGCATAATCTCAATTAGCCTAACATCTTGCCTCTGACTAGTACGATCTACTCAATCGAGGTGGGTCTGATAGTCAAAGCCACCAACATCTATGGCTCTAACTCACAATGAGACACAAAGTCATAACCAGCAATGTACTCTAACTATTTCCACTCCAGGTACATCGCTCCCAAATTGGCATGTACTCAATACATCGATGAATGAATTTCCATCACGAAGCATATAGGAAATGTCGAAGTTGTAGGAGGTGAAGAACTCTAACTATCGCTGTTGTTAAAGATTGGGATCCTTCTAGGAGAAAAGTTGCTTCAAGGATTTATGGTCCGTGAACAGTTCGAACCTTCCTCCTAATAAGTAATTCCTTCAAACCTTCAAAGTAAACACTATAACAGCCAACTCAAAATCATGTGTTGGGTACTTTCTCTTGTACCGTTTCAGTTATCGACTAGCTAAGGACAACATTTCCCCTTTGTATCAACAGCGCACCCAGTCCAGTACCACAGGCATCTATGTATACTATCAGATCCTCATTCCCACTCATAATAGTCAATACTGGTGCACTTGTCAACCTCTCCTTCAGACTTAAAAATACTTGCTCGCACTTTGCATCCTAGACAAAGGTCTGATTCTTCTTCATCAAACTGGGTAACGGTGTTGTTACCTTCGATAACTCCTTGATAAAATGTCCACAATATACCACTAATCCTAGGAAACTCCTTAGATCCGTAACATAATTAGCTTGATTCTAATTCTGAACCACTTCCACCTTAGAAGGATCTACTGTGACACCCTGCTCATAGATGACATGACCCAAGAATCTCATTTCCCCCCTTCAGAAGCGACACTTCGAAAACTTCGCTTCCAAATTATGCTTCCTCAACACTTCAAGCACAATCCTCAAGTGTGTTTTGTGTTCCTCCTTCATCCTAGAAAATACTAGAATATCATCCATGAACATAAGTATGAACTTTTTCAACTAAACTCTGTAAACTCGGTTCGTGAGATCAACAAAGTATGCCGGAGCATTGATTAGCCCGAACGACATAACCAACCACTCATAGAAAGTAAACGACACACGAAACGCAGTGATCGACACACATTCATTCACTCTATAACACCATTGTTTGCCTCATCACTAGCCTTCATTTGCCTTCTAGAACACAAGAGAAACAAGACTTGAATCATTTGTTATTTATTATATGGGCCCTTCCAGGTCCAGGTTCAATCATTGCCCAAATAAACTACTGGTACCTCGGTTCCACCCATCGGTGGACCGATGTATACAATTTCTCATAGTTTTAGATTTTGTACTTTTAGTCATTTCATCATCATTTCCACCTCAGATATGCCTTTGATTACCTGGGAACGTCCTTAGTGCCTAACCATGCTTTCTATGTCCAGTTGCATAGTTTATTTCACTAATGTGTTCATATATTCACCTATTTACATAGATTATGACAAATCTAGTTCTACTGTAATTAGTGAATTCCCTATCAAATCCTTTTTAATCCAAACTTAAGTATGTATTTATGTTAATCTACACTAATATGCCATAATAATATACATATAACATTTTAATTGCATTATACAATGGTAAGAGGATGAATCACTTACCAACACTCCATTTTCAGTTTGAACCTCCACGTTTTGTCATACGGTGCATCCACACTTTAGATTTCCACCTCTAAATTGTTGTTGTTACGTAGCCACATTAATAGCTTCGCAACGCCACTAGTCTCACTCGATTTGGTGGAGTTTAGAAGGAGACATTAAGGTTTGATCTTTGATAGGTTCAGAGGAAGAAGAAGGAAGAAGAAATATTGATCGGGTAGTTTTTCTAAAAATGGTGTACTTAAGTAAGGTATTAAACTAAGGAGGGAAACTAATTCATTCGCTCAATTTCAAAATTCAAGCCTTAGGCTTTTGGTGCTCTTTTTACTGTTTCACCTATAATTTCTTTATATGAATTCCAAATAAAAGAAGAAAAATATTGCATGGCTTAGAAAAACGAGATGTCGCGGTGATATCTATTTCTCCCTCGAATTTCGAAGTTTAAAAATGATTATTTTTCCCCTCGTCATTTTAATCCATTTAATTAATTCATTTATTTCAACTATTTTCAAATTTTATATTGTTAATATTTAACTAAAATATTTATCAAAATTTTGGGATATTGCATAAATATACTAATATGATGTTATATATAATCAAAATGAGATTTGGTAACTACTTTATGAAGTAGCATAAGGTTCACATGTTGAGTGATTGAATAACCTCTAGATTTAACCGAAGTCGCTTTCGGATTTGTCTCGGCTCTAGAGATGAAAACCACCTTATATTAGTTTGATTTTTCTTTTTCTTTTGGAAATTTTGCGGCCATATTCCTAAATGGCCTTAGGGCCATGTAATTTTTCGGTTGAAAATAACCAAGAGGAGAGCGCTTAAATAATGGAAATTAATATGTTTGAATAGGCATTAATGAAGAGGAAAGGTTGGAGATCTTTTCTCCTTCTTTACTCAATCTTTCAATACCATTTCAAAACCATTTTAAACAGTCAAACTCTTCTTCTCATTACAACCTAGAGCCATGATTGAGGTTGTGTTGGCCTTCAACAATTCCAAAAGCCATTAAATAATTAATTGATTTAAGTCAAATACAAATATTTATCCATATTATATATCGATACGTACATATGCAACTTTTATATATGTAATTATTTAGATACAAATGGCACCTAAAAATAAAGTGAAATAATTAATACTACCTAAATATCGATTAATTTTATTTAATTTATAATAACTATAAATAATTACATTATGTGGTTTTTGGAGTATTCATCATCATGATTGTGCAACTCAAATGTATAAATTCAATCAGCAACTAATATCGAACAAATTTGAATATTAACGTTCATATGTAACCTTAGTTGATGGAGTGACAGTTTGGTCGAATATATTTCTTAAATATCTTTTTGGTAAAATCCAATTTTATTATTTTGAGTGGTACCTGCCTGTAATGATTATTTGCATTAGTTCTCTTTGTAAATTATATCACTTTAGAACTCATGGAAATTGGCTTTAGTTAAAATTCCAACATCAACCAGATTCCACTCGGTTAGTTCAAACATAAAGCTCTTAGTTGAATAATAACAATTATTATTAACTACGTTGCTCTAGCAGAAGACTTTGATATTGAGTTAAGTACAGTTAACTATGATACCAACCTCATATAAATAAAGAGAAGAATTCTCTATTAAATAGTATTTCACTTCCAATGCTTTAAAACAGACCTAATTATAGTCGTTCGATGATTGCCATGCCATGATATAACTATAATCAAAGTGGATTGTCTACGTTAAAGTTCAAGTGTATTCTCAAATCAAGAGAACATTGTAATTTCATTACTTCATAATTCTTTATATGACCTTTAGTTATATTAACAAAGAGAAATCTTCTCGAGTAAGTCAGTCCATGGTTATCCAATAACCATCTAGTACGTAACCTCTTGGTGACCCCAGTAGCCATGAGTAACATTTGGTGAACGTTACATACTCCAACCTCAATAGATGTATCGATATCCTATCTTAAAACATCTTGACTAGGAATATTATAATGATATGTTATTTTTAATGTGATAAAATTCTCATAATTACAACACATTGTAATTACTATTACATAACATATTATCTAGGAATTTTCAATTTAGTATACTTAAATTATGTAATTAATTAACATATCACATTATGATAAGTATATAACAGAAAAAAACACTTTTTATTTCGATCAAGATTTTATTTCAAAGTTAATTATTTTGCAATAAATTACAAAACTGCCCCTAAGGAATACCCCTAACTATATTATGTACTTATCCCAAATATCTATTTTAGGTTTATTTTAGTTTCACATACATTATTATATAGATATATGTTTATACATATATACATATATGTTTTATGTTTAATTTATTTAGAACCATTATAATTTAATTAACTTATATATTGTATGTATGTATATATATCTTATTAATTAAATAATATTTAATTTATTTATTTATTTTTGATTAAATCGTATATAATTAACTTTAATTTTGTTAGTTAAATCATATTTATTTGATTTTATTTATATCAAATTACTGAAATTTTACATTATTCATCTTAAACCATTTAAGATAAATAATTAACTATAAGATTTATAGTTTTCTTACGCAATACATATCAATATATGTATACATTTCAGTTAATTAAATTTTAGTTAATTTTATTTAATAAATTCATTCATTTAATTAAATATTTAAATTAAATTGAAAATTTCATATAATCCATCTAAAACAATTTAAGTTAGATAAATAACTATAATAATTATGGTTACATATGTATATTACTTTGTACGTTTATATATATATGTGTGTGTGTGTGTGTGTGTGTGTGTGTGTGTGTGTGTGTGTGTCTATATATGTGTGTGTATGTGTGTGCGCCTATATATCTGAATATGTTTAATTAATTAACCTTTTAGTTAATTATTTTATTTGATTTAATTAATCAAATATATAATATACAAATTTGAAATTAATTTTTATATTTTTCATATCAAATTTTAAATTTTAATTAAAACTGCTACAAATTTTTATTTTATGTTTCAAATTTAGTATTTAAATTTAAAACATACTTTTAGATTATCAAATCTCAATTCAAAAATTATCCCTAGGCCCAAATAACTTTAGGCCTTATATCTTGGCCAACCTTTTAGACTTAATTTAACCATTGGGCCCTGCTGGTAGCCATAGAGAAAAGAAACTAAATTATTCAACCTTAAATTTAGACATTTCTTTTCAAGACACCCGTCAGATAAGTAGGTTTTATTATTGGTCCTGAATGTTAACTAATTAGATCTCATAGGCCTTTTGGGCTCTGATACCATTATTGAAACTGTCGATGTACAATAGGTGAAATAGGTAGGTTTTGAAAAAAAATCAGTATGGATTATAGTGGGTCTATGAAGTCTAATGGTTTTTACTGGATCAAATCAAGTATGTTTAAATAAAATCAAATATTATATATTTTCTTTATTTAATAAATTAATGCGATTTAATTAATTTAATTTTTATATAATTTTGAGTATATTAATATATCTTATGTGTATATGACTTACATGTGCAGCATAGTAATATGTACATTGTTAATGTATGCGTATATATATGTAGGGAATTTACATTTACAATGTATACAATTGCCATTTATATGCGCATAATTTGTCTTAAAATATCGTTTATACAAATAAAAATTAATATATAAGTTGGAATTTACTTATATATTAAATGAGATAAACTTTTTGAGATATTTAATTAGATTTTGACCAAAAATTAATATTTAAAATATTTAATTCTGACTAAGTAAACTATTTTAAAATTCAAATTGAGATCAATAAAAACAAGCTAAAATATGTTTCGTTAATTAAAATAAATATATTTATATTTTTTGTAAATATATATTATTGCTATAAGTGACCAATTTTTTTTAAAAAAATAAATACTATTTAGAATTGCATAAAATAACTAAAATATATATTTTGCAATAAGTAAAAAATAAAATAAACTATAACTATTAATTCCCTTCAGGCATACAATTTTATTTTAAAAAAAGTCCAAAAAGTATTATTAATTTTAATAAATTAAAACTTTACATATGTATATACGTATATTAATATAAATATTCTTTAAATTTTATTATATGTAAATATTATGATATCATATTAACATATACATTCGGAATTTTTTTTTAAAACTAAAATATATTTATTATAAGTTTACAAATAATTTTAAATACATAATATGCATATATATAACTTAATACAAAAAATTGCATTTTAATTATAAAAAATAATTTTAATATTAAAATTAATATATAACTATATTCATGGCCAAATTGAAATAAATTTTATATTATATAAAGATCAAAACAACAATGTTAATTAACATACATTGTTTATTGTAATTTAATAACATATAATGAAAGGAGATAACCAATGTGCATACAAAATCATTATATAATCTAACTGTCACAAGATGCGTATGATATAAAAAGTAAAACGAAATATAACATAAAGAAGTTACTTTGAATGCACATTGATTAGTGGGATCACCTAGATTCAGCCTAATCGATCACCGAATGTCGTTACGATTAAATGTACCATCAGATTTACTTCAATTTGATGTGATTGGGCTATTGAAAATTCGGTAATAGTATTGAGGCATGAAACTCACATGTAAGAAAGAGAGGAGGATGAAGCAAGAAGAATCAATTATGGTATAGGTTTATCTAAGTAGAGAAAAAGGAGACAAATTCTCCTCTTTTTACTCTTTCTTTGATAGGTAGAATTAAGGTAACTTAATGCTCATTGGTTTTGAGTTGTGGATGGTACTTGATTAAGACAAGACCCTTAATAAAGCATGTTAGTATGCGAAGTCGTTTTGCATTAAATTCTTTATTATAGTCCTGAATTGAAAAGTTACAAATTCCTTAAAGTCAATTCGGCAACTGCCACAAATCAAGGTCTCTTTATAATGCACTAATTAAAATAAAAATATGAAAGAAGGTCAACCTGAAATTCACCCTTTTCTAGTAGGCAATACATGTCTATTTATAGATTACTCTAGCTATTGGATTTATGACACGAGTCGTCTAAAATAAATGGATGACCATGATTTACTAAATTGGCAACATCTTTAGTTATCAACGTGCAATAGTAAAGACTCCATATGGCAGTTCGAAATACCAATTTTGGATGGATTTTCGATATTCGGACTCTTGTCAACATGCAATAGTTCCTTTGCTCCTCATAATGCGATAGCTCTTATTAGGTTAATATTATGATTGTCAATAGTTTGCCTACCAACATGTGATGATTCTGAAAAAATATTGACCTTTAATGGTCTAATTTATCATCTAGCGACAACCCCCTAACTTCAATATGTGATGACTTTTTAAACTCAACCTACGACATCTTTCTACTTCCATCACACGACAGCTTTATAAACTCAACTTGCAATAGCTAGATATATCTCAACCTTCGAAGTTCCTAGAGTCAGCATGTGATGGCTCTAAGATCTCAACCTTTGATAGCTCCTGGAGTCAACATGCGAAAGCTCAAGCATCTAAACCTTAGATAGCTCCTAGAGTTAACATGCAATGACACTAATTCTCAACCTTCTATAGCTAACTAGAATTAGCATGTGACAACATTGAAATCTCAACCTTAGTTAGCTACTAGTGTAACGTCCCGCCTTTTCGCACGATTTAAACGGACACACGTGCCAATTCAAACCATACGTAAGGGCGGATTGTTATGGGATAAATAAGAAAAACAGAGAAAGAAAAAAAACTAAACAGAATCTTACAGCGGAAGGATAAAATATAATAATCAAATAAACAGTTCATGAAGCTGTTTTACAAAACCTTTGATTTTATTTATACAATACATATCAGAGTACACATACCATACGACAAAGCAGCGGGGCAATATGAGTGTAGTGGAATATAATTAATATTAATAATAGAAATCTCCGTCTTCGTCCTCTAGAGCTAAAGTCTTCGATCCTGAATCGCTCGGACTGACCCGAGCGAATTTGAAAAGACAAAACACTCGAGTCAGAACTAAAAGATCTTATGTGAGTTAAATTAACAGAAATAAATATGAGTACAGTAACTCAAGAGATGCTCGGGATTTACATCTCCTAAGGATCCGTTAAACTATTTACTATGTAGTATATTGCGCTATTATAATAGTGTCTAATTGTAAAATAAATTTACTTTAAAATAGCGTTAAGGCTTTACATTTTCCACCTTAACACATTTATATATTCCCATAGTCTATACAGTACCGTAATCTCCCCCGTAATGGGTGTCGTCAGAGGGCACTCCATAGGTATGGTACAAAACAAAATCGTATAAGGCGCGCTAGGGTAGGTGACACGGCACAACTAGGCAATGCCAGGGTAGATATACCAATTACGCTTCCGGGCCGATGGAAACGCGCAGTGCGCAGCTGCCGCCCACCTCGGACAAACTCCCCACATCAAAGAAATCAAAAGTGAAGGCGGCCACCGAAAATCCAAAGTCTGAGTATAGTATCGAAGGAAAGTGTCCGATCAGAGGTGCTACCTCATTAACCTGTCGATCGCTCCTGTTTTAGCCACCTTATGCCAACTCACGGGAGTTGGGTCCTCGTATTTACCTTTAAAGGAAACGCCGCCACCAACCTACTTCATTATGGAATCTCCTCCGCGTACACGGTTGTTAAAGTGGTTTTTGAAGTTGGCAGAGAGTATGACAACTTCCGATCCCGGTCTCTTCAACAACCAATCGTTATTATAACACCGCGGTCTTTTCAAAATAGTTTATACTTTAAAACCAGAATAAAATATCCATTTTAAACCCATATAAATACGATATCATTTATATTTTAAAACCCCAAATCAATACGATATCATTTATTTTCCAATATATATTCCTTTCAAAATCATAGGGTTTCCAAAGTAAAATATTTAGAAATCAAACTCTTGAACATAATATTTCCAAATTATACTACCTTGAAAATCATAACTTTGAAACAAATTTCCATCTCTTAAATGGTTAAATATTAAACTACTTTTATAAAACAAAATAGCTTCTTTTGATTTCACAAATCAATTTCAAATATCGATTTACACTTCCAAATACCATTTCAATTCTTATGTTTCAAGGCTTTAAATATTTCACCATAAAAAAAACAACTCATTTGACAAATCCATATGTATCAAATTCAATTACTTCTTATTTAGACTTGAAATGTTTACTTAATGAATTCAATATAATTTAAGTAAAACCTTTAACTTCACATAACCGGATAATCTTTCAATTTATTAAACTTGATATATTCATTTAAATCACTCTACACAAAAATCAAGTTATAAAGATCATACCCTTTAAAAATTAATAACTTTTTTTTATTTAATTCCAAATTTTACTCAATATTCATCTTCCGACCTTATTCTCATTTAAGTCAATAAAACTCCAGAAATTAAATTTTAAATAAATGCTTAATCGTATTTGATCTTAAAAATCAAACTTTATTTTATACTTCAAAATAATTTATACAAAGCTTAAAACCGGAAATTACTATATATAAATAACCTTTATTAATAACCAAATCAAAAACCCATAAACCATATATATATATAGCTTTGCAAAAACCATAGAAAAACATTTCAAAAAAATAATTTTATATATATACCGCGGTGTCTGTATAAAATTTTCTACCCTATGGTCAAGTGATATGGATGTTTATCATTTCAATCCGCAATTTAAAATAAAATGCGGTTGTATATCATTTCAAACCGCAATCCCGAATGAATGAAATGCATAGCAACTTGCAATTGATAAAATAAATCATCCATTCATCCATCAAATCATACATCCATTTATCACAGTCATCATCCAATTTCAAACAATCATCAATATATAATAGGTGATAAATAATGGTATCAATTATCAGTTTATACTCAAAATAAATTTAATAACTGTTAATTGGCAGTTTATATGCAAAAATAAACGTAAACTTAACTGGCAGTTAATATGAAATAAAATTTAACATAACTATGCCTGGCAGTTAATATGCAATAAATAAATTCTAACTGTCAAATTTATATGCAATAAATAAAATAAATTAACAGTTAAATTAAATAAATGCAATTTAACAGAGATAATGAATAAAACATGCCAAACAGTTATAAATAAATTTCTACTCATATCTAAAATTAATTTAACAGACATAAGAAGTTTTAGAAGTTGTGAGTAGGTTAAAACACTCACCTTTTGAATTTAAATTGGATAAAATCCAATTTAAACCTAAAATTTTAACAGTCTCCAAATCTGTACAAACCAGCGTCAACGGATCCGAAATTTTTTTTACGATCCCAACAAAAGAAATTTCGCCTGAAACGGAGTTCGTATGAGAAAGTTATTCATATTTGAACGAATTGAAACAAAATTAAATTCAAAAACACGATAAACAAAATTAACTTGCCACGTCATCGTCAATGCTCTTCCCAACATGAAACGCGCATGCTCCAGCACGAAACGCGCATGCTCCAGCAAGTTCGAACCCAATTCACGCGTTGACCATGGACTTTGACCGCTCCATACTCGTGCCACCGGTCACTAGAGGACCCCCGACCAAGCCCATCGCCTCGCCCTCGCCATGGCGCACCTCCCAGTGGCCGTGCCTTCTCCATCGGTCGCCCTAAATGTCGTGCGCCGCCACCTCTAATAAAGCCCTAATTCGAGATTTCACAACGATCAAATCGTTGATTCACGAGATGAACCACATGGATGCGCTCTCCTCCGTCCTCTCTACAATACCCAGAAAGCAATTTGCGATCTGACGAATTTTGTCGCAGCAACGATGAACGGCCTTTAATTCTTTGATTTTTACAGAACAGATGATGAACCAAAACGGAAAACGAACACCACCAGTAGATTACGTATTTTGAGAACTCCAACATATATTTTTTCCGGAATTTTTTTTTATATTTAATTTGAACTGTAATTGGATCTAGAATTTTACAGCCATAGGAAGAGAAAAGGTTGAAGAGAAGAACACACAGAGAATTGAAGATAAATGGAGGCTAGGGTTTACACAGCCTATAAATAGACAAAGTGAAATAGAAAAGAATAGAGTAGAATGGGCACGAATTATAAACGTGCAAACGGAAGTGGTCCCAAAAGGATATAAATATTAATTGACTATGTTACAACAAATTAATTTCTCGTATTCCAGTTTTGGTATTTAGAAATTTCATCCCTTAATAATACTCAACATTTACATCGATTTAAACATATTTACAATTGTAAATTTAGACGCTTTATTTAAGTTTCAATATAATTTCATTAAATTTCAAATTCATAAAAAATTTCCATTTTTAACTAAATTCCAAATTACCGTAATAATTATCTTAGATTCTTATTCATTCTCAATAGATTTAACTATTGTAAACCGACTAAGTTTACATACAAAAAAATCCATATTTCTATGTATATATAGTTTTGAATTCCATACTATAAATATTTTATTAATATTTCGCAAATACACAAATTGGTATTGCACTGTTACTTAAATAAATAGCCTATACCAATCACTAGTTCAAATGAGTTACCAAATTTTGGATTGGTTAATAATTATTAATTATTGCTTCATTTCTTAATTATACACTTGCATGAGTTATGCTTGTCTAATTATATTCCCATATTAATTAATGTTTCCAACAAACAATAACCTTTCCTTAATCCTACCCTTTTTACCAAATATTTCCCTGCAAATAATTCATTTTCCTATACATACTTCCATTTACACCTAAACTTATTATACCTCTTTATTTTCTCAGCCAAATTACAATGATTAAACTAGTTTAAATGAAAAGTTTGAGTTGATAGATTCATAGATTCAAATGTTTACTTTATTTCAATATCTACTAAACTTTGAAATTATAACATAGACTCCAAAATAAAATTCTCCACTCTAGTCATACAAGTCTTATTGAAATAAAATGTATCTACCCAATTTTTAGGTCTTGGTTCCTAATATCCACCCGTTTTGACTTATTTTAAAATAACGTACAAATTACATTACCTTTAATTGCAATAAATCCTATCGTTTCCATTAAAATTACAAATGAATAAATTATTAATAGGTTAATCGAATCAGATTTACAACTCAACTTTAATTATTTGCAAATTTTGTCAGTTTGGATTACTTGGTAAATTTAGAATCCCTTAAACAACTTCCTACCTAAATTTGTTATAGAATAATTCAAAATTAATGTACAATTCCAATTTATGCAGAGATTACAACTTAAATTTCAAGGAATTTATTTATTTAGGTTTAAATCCTGTTATTCACTAAAATTGTCATCCCATGTATACAATCCACATTGGTTTGTATTTATTCCATTTACCTCTTTAGTTATAGCGTAAATTTCTCATTAATACACATTAAAGTCCACTAAATTTTAACTGCCTCTTAATTTCCATTTATAAGTCTTAATACCCTAAATTTGACACTCCTAACATGGTATTACTTCTCATATTAAATGTAACTTTTATTTAGTGTATTAACATTTATTTCAATTTAAATTCCATTTAGTGTATTAACATTTATTTCAATTTAAATTCCATTAACCAATTAAACATGTAACCTATAACTATTACTTACCATTCAAAATATTACACCCATGGTCATATTCGGAATGGAGTTAGCATTAAATATCTAAACTTACCTAAATTTACATTAAGAAAATATTTAATACTAGATCTCCAATTTATTTTAATGGAATCAATATATCTTTCTTTATATACTTTGCTTATAAATATCTTAATTACCAAATTTCAACTTATTCCTCAAATCCCCCAAATAACGTTATCAACATAAATTAATATTAAATGCTTCACATTTATTCCTCCACATTCAAATTTGTTCTAACCAAATATATATTAATGCTATCCCTTATGGTTATTTATTTATTCACTTATTATTGCAAAAGTCTACTAATTTGATTTCAGGTACAATACCTACACTATTATATTCGAAAGATTTATACATATTAAAATCAAAGGCTTAAATTACCATTGGTAAATTAGCGTTCATTTCCATATAAATTTATCACTCTTTATTATTACTACTAAATTTTTATTACAAAATTCTAATAAATAACTAAATTAAATCGTCTAAATTTCCGGGTCGTTACAACTAGAGTCAACATGTGATAGCACGAACATTTCAACCTTCGATAGCTACTGGAGTCAGCATGCGTTAGCACTAACACCTCAACCTTCGATAGCTACTGGAATCAGCATGCGATAGCACTAACATCTCAACCTTTGATATCTACTAGAGTAATGATGCAATAGCTCAAACATCTCCACTTTCGACGGTTCATGAAGTCGCCATTCAATAGTTTTTTGTCAACATTCAATGTAACCACATTATATTTATCCTTGGAAATTTGGGTGTAACATTCTCCTTTTACCAATTCTAGATCTTATGAGAAATGCGGATTAAGGATCTTAAGGCTAGGATAAACACTAGAGGGGGGTGAATAGTGTTTTTGAGAATTATTAAATCTTTTTGAGTTTTTGTTAAATTAAACGCAAATGTATGCAATATTCAAAGACAGATATGATCACAGAATCAAACACAGAAGCAAACATAAAGTAAAAGTAGTAAAGAAAAGAACACACCGGATTTTATACTAGTTCGGAGTTACCCTACATCCAGTCCCACACATAAGTACGGATTTCCTTTCAAAAACAATCTTTACAATTACACCCTCGATTTCAAGACAATGAGGTACACACTCCAGATTCACAATCCTTTGGGTAGAGATACTTGATTTCTCGAGCAACAAGTTCACCCAATTGATTTCCAAGGCTACAATCACACCTTATCTCACTTGATTGATTTCCACGGTCACAATCACACCTTTTCTCGTTTACTTGACAACAAAGAAGCCTATAACTCTGAATAGCATTGAGAATCTTGTTGAGATAGTGATAGAGAATCAAACCAGAGATAATCTAGTTAGATTCAATGTTGATTTCGGCAGAGTAATGGTAGGAATATGTTTAAGAAATGTGAAAGAAGAAGAGGAGTGAAAAATCAGAAAATCTGTGTTAAAATTCGTTGAAAACATCCCCTATTTATAGAAGAACAACAGCCTTGTCCATTCGTGAAGAGATATGACGAATAGACACTTCTTTTGAAATTTAAATTTTGAAACCAACTGACACTATGTCGACATGGATAGATTGAGCATGTCGACATCCCAAAGGAATTTTTGGTGATTTGATTTTCTTCGAAAATAACTTCTATTTTATTTTAAAACTATTTTAAACTTTATAAATATACTTGTCTATAATTAAAATACATAAGTAAATATATAAAATAATATATACAAGAATTTACTATAATATTATATTTAAATCTAAGTATAAGTATTAAAAAAAATATTATTAGTAAAGATAGTTAAAACTACGGATAATTTGATTTTGAAATTAAAGATTATTTTGAGGCTAAAAGTATTTGAAATCAGGATAGTTGTTTTTGATGCTTTTAAAAGGAAGGTTTTGAAAACATTTTGAAAACAAGATATAATTTTGTAAAAATCATTTTGAATAAAAATTAGCGGATACAAAACAATGTTCCACTAGATTTTTTGTAGGTTTCATCCAACTTAGGGTTTCATCCCTTTAACAGGCTTGAAGTGGATTCCATTCCACGAATAAATAGGATTTTAAGATGCCAGTGTTTTTCTAGGAGTTTTAACAAAATTCCTAATAAATTAAAAGAAAAATTACTTGAACACTTGAAATCTTGATAACCTTGATACTCATGAGTCTTCAATCTTGTTATCTTAAATCTCTATACTGTACAGTCTTCATTCTTGGTACCTGCATGGTTAAATCCTACATATACATATATATCTAAACTTATGCTGTTAGTATTTACATTTTATAATCTATTCTAAGGTTTTGTCATCAAAACCATCATCTCAAGGACTAACAATCTTCCCCTTTATGACGATGACAACCTTTTTATAAAATATTACTTCTATCCTAATAACTCCCCCTTAATCTATGCCTAACTACTCTATTTTATATTTCTTCCCCTTTGTCATCAACAAAAACTAACTCCAAATATATCAAAAAAAACTATATCACTCCCCCTGAATTTAATACTCTATGACATATGATTATAATGATAGTGTTATCATAAATAATCAACACTTAGATCTAAAACTAGAACTTAGTCCTAAACCACTAACTATCGTAACTAAGTATCCATATAATAACACATATAAGAACACAAATTATTCATTAATTATATTGTTGTATTTATATTTTCGTGGGAAACGTAAGAAAGAACATACACTAAAAGGAAAAAGAGAAAAGAAACTAATGACTATCTTTGAAAAAGGGAGATCTATGAATCGAACATTTTGCATAGTGGAAACAGAAATTTCCATGTTGTTCGACAAGATTTCCATCTTTGTCAAAGCACACTTCTCCAATGCAAATGACTTTGTCGTCATCTTCCGCGTGCACTTCTTCCATGTGGATCTTCATCTTCTTCTTCTTCTTTGCTGGCCTTTTGTATTTGATCTCCTGAAGAGTCTTCGTCAATCAAGATTGGGTTAGCATGATTGTCCATTAGAAATTTTTGCAAATTCCTAAGGATTTTGCCTTGCCTCTCTTGTCCTTGGCCATTCGAAGTTTCATCACTTGGATTTCAGTCATTAACTAAAGTGCATCCTTCAGAGAATCCTCCATTTTCGTAACACGAGCGAGAGTGGTACGTTGAAATGGACCAGAAGTGGGAGAAGGAAAAGAAAAGGTAGAATTTTTGTTTGATTTGAAAGAGAAGGCCATTGATTATTTGATTTCAGAAGATAGAACAGAGAAATAACAGAAAGAATGAATAAAATTTCGAAAATGAGAAGAATATATAACCAATTATTTTGAATTTTGGTGGGAAAATTTTAGAAATAAAAAACGTTATATGTCGACAAGGGTTGGGGGGTTATGTCGACATGGTCTTTTAAATATTTATTAATTGATTTATTTTTATTTAATTTTTAATTATACTTTGTTATTTATATTTTTGTAACGACCCCATAAATTTCGACCCTATAATTTGTTAAATTTATAGGATTTTGTAATATAAGATTTAGTAGAAATGATAAAAGGTGATAGATTTATATTTTTTTAGGTGGAGGTGGCTGCGCTTAAACTAGGGTTTTATATTTTTTTTTTATTTAGAGAGAGAGGGGGCTATTTATAGAAGAACGAACGACACTATTCATTCCGGAAATTCCGAACTCCGATTCACGCGCCGTAACCAGCGTTTCTAGGGTTTACCCTGCGTTCCGGACACAATGGAACAGGTTTCAGAAGCTAATTCGGTCATCTGTGTGAGTTATGGCAATAAACGTTCAATTTAAATTAAACCGATGTAAACGATTTTCTAGGCGTTTTAATTTGTACCGGACAAACGATAAATCCAATTGACACGAAATTTGAAACCTTACAATAATATCACATTACGGATCCGATGAAACTGGTTTCGTCGAAATCCGAGACTTTTTGAAAAATGGCTATTTTAACTCGCCAAATTAATATTAAAACAAATTCGATGCGTTTCGAGCTGCCACGATCAAACGATAACTCCGATTGACACGAAAATTGAAACCTAGTAATAACTAACTATTACGGATCCAATAAAACTTGTTTCGTCCAATTCTGAGACTGTTCAAAAATTGGCTATTTTCACTAGTCGATTTAAATATTAAAATATTCAATTTTCACAAATTAACTTTTAATTCGATTTTAAAAGTTCTAAAATATCGTTCTAACTCCAATATGATAAAATAAAATTTTACAAATCATTTTCAATCATATTTAACCCAATTTTCAATTATTTCCATAATTTAACATATTAAATTATCGATTTAATTATTCAATTAAATCCAATTATTCGAAATAAAATTTATTCGACTTATAAATTCACTTATTAAATATTTAAAATTAATTAAATATTCAAATTTTAATTAGTTAAAATTCTGGGTCGTTACATAGTAAATAGTTTAACGGATCCTTAGGAGATGTAAATCCCGAGCATCTCTTGAGTTACTGCACTCATATTTACTCCTGTTGATTTAACTCACATAAGATCTTTTAGTTCTGACTCGAGTGTTTTGTCTTTTCAAATTCGCTCGGGTCAGTCCGAGCGTTTCAGGATTTGAGGATTTAGCTTTGGAGGACGAAGACGAAGATTTGTATTACTAGTATCTACTATATTATTCCACTACACCATTTAATTCCGCTGCATTGTTACTGGTATGTGTAACTCTGATATGTAGTATATAAATGTTTTGTAAACAGATTTATAAACTACACATTTATTATTATATTTTATCCTTCCGCTGCGAGATTCTGTTTTCTTTTATTTCTTTCTCGTTTTTCTTATTTACCCCATAACAATCCGCCCTTCCGTATGGTTGAACTGGCACGTGTGTCGGTTTAAATCGTGCGAAAATGCAGGATGTTACAGTTGGTATCAGAGCTTTGGTTTAGCGATAAACCTTAGCTTTGTGGGGTTTGACTCTTTACTAATAGGGTAGTTATACCCTATGGGAGTCGCTGAGTGTATATATATGAGAGAGCGTATTTGTTAGTGTTATAAAAGGTTTTAATATTGTGTTAATCTGTTCCGTTTTGTATTTATAAATTCTGGTTGGTGCATGGGACGCTATGACATCAATAGGGATTTCTAAATACTTAATAGGACAGACCGACATAATATTTGTTTTATATAGGTGAATGGAATAAATTTGCCTATTATATTTCTATAAATAAAATTTTCAAGGATATCTATATTTGGCTGCAATAGATTGGTTGTTAGGTAATAAAGTGTATAAATAATAATTGAAATAAGATTGAAAAAGAAAACAAATGAATTTGGGAAATTTAGAATTAAGATCCAGGGTTTGAAATTTCTTTCGAATAAATTTTGGAGTTTAGTAATTTTGTTATAAGTATTTTCTGACATAAATATTTAATATAATTCGGAAGAAAATGTTTTAAAGAAGATTTTGGAGAAAATAAGTTTTGTACTTTCCTCTCTGTCGCTGGAAAATAATTTCGGTGATGGCGGCCGCATCATCGACTTTCATTTTCAAGTTTCGAAGGGGAAAGACCACTGTAGTAGTTCTACTGCAGATTCATTTTTTGAAAAATATACGAATTTTTAATTGTTTTAAATATAAATTATATTTATCTATTATTTTAAAACAATTTGAAATTTAACCTGGTATTTAATTCTTAAATTTCCATTAATTAATAGTTTAAATTATTTTAGTGAAATAAAAGGTAGGTAATTAATGAATTTAAACCTCTAATTTAGGTAAGAAAATTTATGCAAAGTTATAAAGGGAAATTTGAAATTTTTAACATATGAGACAAAAAGTAATATTGTTGAACATTAAATTTAATTAAAAGAAGAGATAAAACTTGTATAAGTTCTTTTGCGTTTTCTTTAACATATATAACTTACCAAATATGAAAAGTTGAAATGTTAAATAAGTGATCGGAATAGAATATTATACAAGTAGAAATTTTGGAAATAATGAAGTATTCAAGGAATTTGCTGTTATAAATAAGAATTTAACGTTATAAACTTAAGTTATAAATTGAAATTTTACAATAATTAAAGGTAAGTATTATAAATAGGTGACTTTAAACTTAAGTAAATAAAGATGAAATTCTTTAATAAATAAGGGTGATGTGTGGGGTTATAAACTTAAGTATGTTTAAATGCTACTAGTTCAATATAATGGAAAGTAGGTAATATAAATAAATGACTGCAAACCCTAGTTAATGAATTAATAAAATCCTTTACTTATAAGAATGAATGTTATAAGGTTAAGAATTTAAGTGTAATTAAAAAGGATTACTATAATTAAATATAATAGAAATGTAAGCATTAAATAAATGATTGAAATTGAGAAGTGCATTAAATGTAATACAAATAAAAGAAACTTACATGACCTAAATAAATGGAAATGAATAATTGGAGGTAATAAGTGAAAATAAATGAAGCAAACATTTAATGAGTAAATATAAATTAAAACGATGAATCACTGTATAGATAAAAAGATAATCAAACAACAAAGATATGAATGAAGTTGAAAATAAGTTAAACTGATTGTTGTTTGGATTCGTTGTTTGGTGGATGGTTGTTTAGGCAAGGATACCTTAAAATTTGATTTGGGTGAATGAATAATCTACTTAGTTTTATCTAAGACTGTTGAGTAAATGATGCGATAGTAGTTTATTCTTCATTCCGTCCAATTTAAAGGTTTTCAACCCGAACAACTATTTGTTTGATTTAATGGTTGTTTTGTTTGTTGGGTATGCTGTTTGTTGAAATTGATGGTGGTGTATTCATTGTTGTTAGCGATTAAAACCACTCAAATATTTCACTTCACATAAATTGGTAACCTTTTGGATTTTATAAGCGAAATGCAGGTTATGCAAGCAATTGCTACTGCATTTGGTTTCATAAATTAAGCGCTAATTTCCCGACAAATATGTACGTTTTCGAATTTCGATTTTTGCGCTATTATATTATTTTTCCCGTGTTGGGATATATTATTTTGG
Organism: Allium cepa; assembly: GCA_030765085.1. NCBI lineage: Eukaryota > Viridiplantae > Streptophyta > Magnoliopsida > Asparagales > Amaryllidaceae > Allium > Allium cepa. Next base: position 417,422,150 of record CM060945.1, on the reverse strand, counting down.
AAAATATATGTATATATTGTTATATTTAATATTATATTTTCTCCCGAGCCTTCCGGTACAAAGGAGACTCTGCCAAAAAAATTCGCAAATTTTGAACTTAGAAAATTTTGAAAGTATCTTCCAAACTTTATTAGTTTGAGTATAAAAATTTAATGGTTATAAATTGAGATATTTATCTAAATTAATTAATTTTATGAATTTAATTATTTATAAAGTTAATGTTTGAATAAGATATTGATTTATTAGTTCTTCGTTCCCTTCTTTTCCTTTTCGGGGACGAAAAGTTTTGAGTGGGGGAGAGTGTAACGACCCGTAAATTTCGACCCTATAATTTGTTAAATTTATAGGATTTTGTAATATAAGATTTAGTAGAAATGATAAAAGGTGATAGATTTATATTGAAGTGAACGCAAATTTAAAATACAACAACGGTAATTTAAGTCTATTTATAGCAAATTGCATAAATTTCAAATGAATTAAGTTGAAAAGATTCTTACTTGAAATTCTATATGAGAAATTTATGAAAGTATTAATTTGATTTAATGCAATTAAAATTTGTAAATGGGAATTGAAATGAAATTAAGGAATCGTACTAGTGCAAGTTAATAATTTATGTCTTGAATGAAGTTCCAATTCAACAAAATCATTTAAATGTTATGATTTGATTTTATGGAGTATGTGAAAAACAAATGTAACGTTTTGATTAATATATATGTATTTATTCAGGTTATTGAATAAAATTTGAAACCCCATTTGTAGTTAATGGTAATAATGTTGATATTAGCTAATGAATTGGATTTCAATGCAATACCTATAAATGAAGGTATGTAAAGGTATACTAGGTTGTTTATCAAATAGAAGGAAAGAAAAGTGAATATCGGATTGATTGATGGATAAATATACATTAAATAGAAATTGAATGTAAAGTTAACGGGAATTGTATAAAATCAATCAATGAATGTATATAGATTGTAAAGTTGTAATAATAAATAGAATTGGATGACATTAATATAAGATATTGGACTGAAGATTTTTGGGTTTATAATAAAGTGTCAATGGAAATTTTGATTGTTATTAATTGAATGAAACTCAAAATCTATTGGGAAAGGTAGATGGATATTGGTAATAAAATTTAAACGGACTTGAATAGTGAATTTATTTGATTAGTATATATAATAATTAATGATTAAATGAAAACCAATACTCTGTAAATATCTATATTATTTGAGTGGAAATAATACACTTATAAATGGGGATTTAAGAGTTTTTCCAACAACTATTTTGAGTTATATAATTAGTTCATTTAATTAAATTTGGAAACATTGCAATAGATGTAAATTAAGTGTTGCATTAAATAAATTTAAGTAATAAATGGGGAATAACGGAAATATCTTCAAATATGATAATTTGAGAGTAAAAAGAATGGAAATAAAGTTTATTTAATATATTGGATTTGATTTATAAAGAAGGGGGTTATTTTAAGAAATTGAAATAAATACTGTGATTTGGTTAGTTTAGTTACTTTAAAATTGAAAAGGGAATTGGTTTAAAGGATTATGAAAATTTAAGTAAGTCAAGATAAGAAAGTCTATGAATATTTGAATTTGAATCTTTAATAGTGAATTAATTGGTTAGTTTATAATAGTAGGACTTATTGAAATAAAATGAAATCAAATTTTATTTATTACGAATTAAGATGAAATGGGATATTTATGTGAAAAATCTTAAACCTAATGGTAAACCCATCTAATTGAAATTTTGGATGGAATAATAATTAATTTATTTAACTAAATGGAAATTTGAGGATTTTATTTATAATTTTGTGAATTCAATGAAATTAATTATTAAAAGTGAGATTAACATTTGACTTGATAAATTTGCCTTCTCTATACTGACGTTTAAATTGTCAAAAAATCATTGTAAGCATTTGAGTAATAAAGATGATAAAATTTTCAATATTAGAATTTAAAATATAAGATTGTATTTAATAAATTTATTTAATTAATATAAAAATAGCCATTTTGGCCACGGACTCGGATTTCGACGAAACCAGTTTCATCGGATCCGTATCGGTGAATTATTATAGGGTTTCAAGTTTCGTATCGATCGGACTTGTCGTTTGATCGTACGAACGCGAAATGCCTTGAAATCGATTTAATTGAAATCAATTTGAAATCAATTTGAAAATATTGTTTTCAGCATAACTTCTTCATACGATCGAATTTGGACGCGAAACTTTTTCCATCGCGTTCAGAATATTTTAAATACCTATTTTGATATATGGGTTTACCCAACTCCGTCCCGGGGTCAGAACGGGCTTTTTGGGCCACGTTAGCGTTAGCACGTTCGTTATCCGATCCATCTATTCAAATCTCTAACCTGCCTATATAATTCTGTTGTAAACCTAGACTCCATTCTATTCTCATTTGTTGTACGTTCATTTCTTCAACCCTTTCTCTTCTTCAATGGTTGCAAAACCCTAGATCCATTTACAGTTCAAATCAAAAGTCAAAAATTAAAAGTCCTCAGAAAATTTCCAAAAATTTATATGTTGAAGCTTTCGAGGAGCGCGTCTCGATTCTGCTGTTCGTTTTGTGATTCGAACTATCGGTTGTTCTGAAATCGCGAATCAAATTCCGGCCGTTCAAATGGATTTCCGATGATCCAACGGCGGATCGTCGACCAATCGAAGATCGGTTGGTGCCGTTGTGAAGAGCTCGTCGAGCAGGTCTGGGGAATGTAATCGCTTGGCTCAAGATGGTCTATATTCGCCAAAAATCGAGAAGAGGCGGCCGTTTTCGTTCTCGGCAAGGAGGGGGCCGGAGTGGCCGTGCTTATGGCCTTAGGGGCAGTTGGTGATGCTCGATTCAAAGGTGCTCTCAGATCTTAGCGTTGGTGGCAGAAACGATGGGAACCGGTGGTCAACGATCGTCCCGAGGTGAAGTGCAGCGTGTTCGATCGAACGCGTAGGGTTCCGTGCGTTCCTGAGTGGGAAAGATGAGTGTGTTGACGTGGCGCTTTCTGTTTGGTAGGTGAGGTTTATTTTTGTTTTATTTGTATTTGTTTAATTGTGTTTTCAAGACGTTTAAATCGAATAACTTTTGCATACATGATCCGATTGACGCGTGATTTTTTTTGTTAGGATCGAAATTAAATTCCAGACCTTTTGACGCAGGTTTGGACAGATTTGGAGACCGTTGAATTTTTGGGTTTAAATCGGATTTAAATTCGATTTAAATTCAAAAGGTGAGTGTTTTAACCCACTCACAACTTCTAAAAGTTTTTATGTTTGTTAAATTTATTTTAGATATGAGTAGAAATTTATTTGTGACTGTTTGACATGTTTTATTCATCATATTTGTTAAATCGCATTTATTCAATTTAACTGTTATTTAATTTTATTTATTGCATAAAATTTGACAGTTAGAATTTATTTTTGCACATAAACTGCTAGTTAACAGTCATTAAATTTATTATGGAATAGAAATTGTTAGTTAATAATCAGTTATTAATTCCTGTATAATTCATATGCTATGTATCAATGATTGTTTAAAATTGGATGATGATTGCAATTGATGATTGATGATTGATATTTGGATGAATGAATGCTATAATTATATTGTATAAACTGCAAGTCATCATGCATTTTCATTTCATTCGGGGTTGTGGTTTGAAATGATATACAACCGCAAAATTTTATTTTTAAATTGCGGATTGAAATGATAAATATCCGTATCACTTGACCATAGGATAGAAAATTTTATACAGGCACCGTGGTCTATATATAAATTATTTTAAAGTGATTTCTATGGTTTGGACGGGATACGGTTTATAAATTTTTTTAATTTTGATATTTTATAAATATTATTCTTCTATATATATACATATGAAGTTAAAATTTTTGAATTTAAGTTGTGTATAAATCTATTAAATAAAAATGTGAAAATTGAGAAATGGAATTTGATAATTCATATTATATGTTTAAGTTTGGAAAATTTTAAGGTATGATATTTATAACTGGATTTTTCCAAGATAAATTTAAAATGAATATTCTACTATAATTTAATTGAAGAAAATATTTAATTGCTAGAAATTGGAGTTTTATTTATGGATTTTTATGTAAATATTCAAGACTAAATAATAGAACATTTAATTTGGTTGAAGGAATAAATTCCAACTTTAGTTTTGAAATATTAGTACTCCAAATGGATATATATATATATATAGAAATTGAAGTGGTTTCGGAACTTGAAAGTGGTATTTAAATTTTGGTTTAGATTTTAAATAAAGAAATATATTTGTAAAGCCATGGAAATTATTTTCTTTACAAGGTAACCTTAAAGTTAAACCATTTATTTCGTATACCGTTGAATATCCAAACCATTCAAGTTTTAGAAGTTATGGTTTTAAAATATATGAATTTCGAAATATTATGCTTTGAAAGTATAAGTCAAATATTTGGTTTCCAGATATTTAAATTTTAAAGCAGTATGATTTTGGAAAAGAAATATATTTGGATAAAATGATATCATATTGTTTTGGGTTTTAAGATGATATCATATTAATAGTTTTGAAATGGAATTTTTATTCTGGTTTTAAAGTATAAACTATTTTAAATGACCGCGGTGTTATAATAACGATTGGTTGGCAAAGAGACCGGGATCGGATATGGACATACTCTTTGTCGATACCGAAAACCACTTTGACTAACCGTGTACGCAGTGGAGATTCCAGAATGAAGTAGGTGGTGGCGACGTTTCCTGTAAGGTAAATATGTGGACCCGACTCCCGTGAGTTTGCATAAGGTGGCTAAAACAGGAGTGATTCTCGGGCCAATGAGGTCATACCTCTGATCGGACGCTCCTCTTCGATATTATACTTTGACTTTGGATTGATTCAGTGGCCACTTCTATTTTTGATTTTGGGGGAGTTTGTTCGAGGTGGGCGGTAACTGCGGCTACGCGTTTCCACCAGCCCGGATAGCAATTGGTATATCTACCCTAGCATTGCCTAGTTGTGCCGTGTCACCTACCATACCGAGCCTTTACTACGAGTTTTGTTTTGTACCATACCTATGGAGTGCCCTCTGACGACGCCCAATACGGGGGAGATTACGGTACTGTATAGACTATGTGAATATATTCTATGTTAAGGGCTATATGGGTAACCTCTTAACGCTATTAAAAAGTAAGTTTATTTTACAATTAGACACTATCATAATAGCGCAATATACTACATAGTATGTGAGGACCCGCAAATCCGTACTCCTTGAATATACACTAATCTCCATAGATTAACTCAAGATGAACAGAAATACGAATTATCAATGTTTAAGAAAAAGAAAAAGTAGAAGAAGAGAGGAGAAGATAGAAAGTAGAGAGAAAAGAAAATAGAAAATAGAACGGAACAGAAAACAACAGAACGATAACAGAATCTCACAATTCGCAGCGGAACAACATATAATAAATAAATGAATAATCTTTAAACAAAGAACTATATCAGTTATTACATTACATCACATTTCATTACATCATCATCAGAGTGTACAACAACAACAACATCAAATAGTGCAGCGGAAAAAGAAATACTATATAAACTAGTAATACGCCATGCCATCCATCTTGCCTCCAGCAACTCCAGAATATCCTGATAAACCTAACTCTTAACTGCCCGTGTGGAAATTGGTGGGCACCCAGAGTTTAGGAAGGAAAACAATAAACTCCGAGTCAGTCATGTGACTGGTGTGAGAACTCAAAACAATTTATTTTTCTTTAAAATCAAAATAGAGGAATATTTTTAAAGTCAATTCGCAATGCTTTTTAAAAATGAGACTACCATAAGGCCTCCCGCACGCACTCACAATGCAAATGCAGAATCAGAGGAGATTTCTCCTTATGATAGTCAAAGATGCTTGATACGTATTAAAAAGAACATTTGATATTATTATTAGTGCATAGTGTAGGAAATATTTCGAAAAAAGAATATAAATCTTAGCCAGCAAAGACATTCCGAACTATGACTACTATAGCTACCATCCAAACAGTGGGGCGCCATCATAAGTGAATGATAGGTTCTACAACTAATACCGTACAAGATCGTATTGTTTCTTTGGATTTCCAACGAATGGTCAGGCCAAGGAACTTCCCATTGCCACATGAGAATGCCTCTGGATGGACATCCCCGAGAACCAAACCGGATCTCTACCAACACAAGGCCGGGTTACCCCTAACTGAGTAACAACTGACCGAATATGTCATCCCCCGGTCCTTTGGGACCTTTCACCGAGCGCTCGTAATCAATTCACACAATCATAAAGTGTTTTCAACATGAGTAAGTATCTAGGCTCCATACCATGATACCACCCTTTTCCAGAAGGAAATGCACATATCCTAAAGGGCGCTACCCCTCATAACCTTGCCGCATCTTTCCTGTTTTGGCCATTCCCGAGGTGTGAGGCTCGACGAAGTCACGTCCACAAAAACATACTTTATACAAAAGCCATGCTTTGGGTCAACAAATGATCATAGAAATATCACCAAGATAGACGATCAAATAAATGATCCTATCACAAATAATCAACACAATGATCATTTCACAGCAACACTCAGCATGTCACATTACCAAATTGGGAATATATCGCTGATAACCTTCAACTACATAACCTCTGAGCTCGTACGTCTCAGAGAAGGGTGTTAAGCTAAAAGAATAAATTCTCCGCCACCAACAGAAATATATTTGAAAGAAATCTGCTTTATATCTCAATTTGTAATGTCAGACATACAATCCATACAAGTCTGTTCCGGGCTCAAACAGAACAGAAGGCACTTACAAAGAAGTCCTTGCAATCCGGATATCCACAATCCTGATCGGATTTCCCATCACTTAGGGAGTCTCTATACCGTTGCAACTCAGTGCAGAGACAATCGACAGGTCATCCTATCGCTCTCACAAATATCCGGTCTTCAACACCGATCTTCAAATGCAATTCATAACGACGTATCACATATTCGGAATGGGTTATACGACCCCATGGTCCTTTCCCGGTTAACCCGAATAGTGAGCGCTTATTCAAAAATAAGTGTGGCATTCAAATTCATGCAAATCACAATAAATACCCATTCAAAGGGAAATATTGATAGTCGGTTATTGTACTATCAATGGATATGCACAACATCACCAGATTCCAAATAATTTTCCAAATTATTTATTTCCCAAAAATATCTTTACAAGATATATAATTTCAATATGTCAAAAATAAATCAATATTTATTTTTAAACAAATTCCACTTTCTTTTATAAATTCCTTAGTGAATTTATAATCCAAAATATCTATGAATATTCGATTTCAATTATTCATTTCAATTTATCTTCAAAAAGATAAATTCTCTAATATTCACTTTATATTGGAAAACATTTCCATACTTATTTATTAATAAGTAATTCACAAGTCTTTTATTTTCAATACTTGGAAAATATTCAATATACTTCAATCGAAATTAAGTATATATTTCATTCTTTAAGGAAATCATTCTCTTAAACATATTTATTTGGGCCAAAACGAATGTTGCGTAAAATATCGTTACGACAACCCAAAATCACTAGTATAGGGATTCGAAATTAAAATAGATATATATAAATCCCAATACTATACAAAACATTTCCTTTCGGAAATCATTTACTATAACAACAGTGTTATAGTCCATATTTCCTTCTATTTCTCGAAATCGTCTATTTCAACAATAAATGTTGAAATCTATGGTTTCGAATCTCAACACGTTTTGAAAACATCGTTAGATCGTTTTAATTCTATTTAAAACATCACATTCAAAACAATTTCTTTAACATATTATTCACTATTTAAAACGTGAATATACTACGTTAACCAATTTCATCCTTTCTATTCATTTTATTTTAAAGGATTATTCACTCTCTAAAACGTGAATATAACTTTATAAATAAGTTATAAAAATTAACTTGTCAAAATAAGTCGTTTGCGAATTTTATAAAACAACGTTTATAAATTCTATTTCTATTTGTTTTATAACTACTTCCTTTTTATACATCTCCTTTATTAACCTATTCGATTTATAACTCAATTATAAACCAAAAGTTCACATTATAAGTCAAACACTTATAATTTATTTGTTTACAAGATCGTTTCTTTAAACTTCATAATTATAAATCTTATAACTTATAAGATTCAATTATTTATCCAAATATATTCTTTAATATCTTCACAAAATTTATAAATCTTACTATTTATAAATTTCATTTATAACTTCACCATTTATAATTTTATAAATTCCATTCACTTATGCAATCCATTCATAATTCATTCTAACACTTATAAAAACTCGTTTTATAATTTCAATATTTCAATATTTCAATTTATAAATATCCATTTATAAATCTCTTATATAAATCAATTCTTATTAATATTTTAAAACGTCTTTAAACTCCTTTATAATTTTACCATTTTGATTTATAAAATAATTAATTTTCATAAATCTTATATTTAAACTTTTCACAATAAATTCAGAAATCCCGTTTTAACTATTTTATAAAATCATTAACCCCATATTTTCAAAAATCAACTTTTAACTGTATTTCTCAAAAATCATAATTTTATAACATTAAAAATTATAACGTTTATTTATTTAAAATGAATCAATTTCAAAAATATTTTATAAACGTATACTTTCAAAAATCTCTTTAAAATCCATTTTAAAATTCCAAAGTTTGGTCCAATGATGCTGCACACCAAATAGTCAATCACGACTACAACGATATCATATATCGATATGATAATCCATCAAATATCAAAATATCTGAAATCAAATAAATACTGTTGAGGAATCCAGTTGGATCCCTCCAACCTGTTTTCCTGCATCCACAAACATTAGCACAATACCAATTCCGCTCCTGTACGGAATTATCGCGGTATATGGGATTTAAAATATTATCCGCTTAATAGACGGCGCAATAGGGTCTCATCGGCTATACAATGCGGGAAATCAATAACTCCAATATATACATATGCCAATATATATATATATATATATATATATATATATATATATATATATATATATATTGCTATTATATATAATACCAATTTCACTGTTTATGAAATATTCGCGGTATATGTTTTTAATAAATAACATCCGCTTACTAACGGCGCATAATGTCTATTTTAACAATCAATAGATAACAATCATCATTCAAACATGCATTCAAATATTTTAAATATAACTATTTAAGATAAAATCGAAACTGATTCGATTGAGTGAGAAGTTCTCACCTTGATTTCAATTTCGTTTTAGCGATTTATTTCGAATACGTTTAATTTTACCCGAAATTGTCACTAACTCCAAACGACTCCAATCCAATTCCATCGCGTAGTGCTCGTCCATACGATTCCAACACTTCTTGTTTCGCGCGTTTTCGACCTCGTATGAAAAAGATATGATTTTTCAAAGTTTCACAATTTTTATATACATAAATTACAACATTTATTCTTTAAAACTTAATCACTACCGTTAATTTTCCATCCCCCAACATCACAGCCGTGCGCTCCATCTTCCCCACTCACGCAAACTTCCCAGTAACAATACGCGTGCACGAATCCAACATGCCCAACTAGGGTTTTGAACCACCGCCACCTCGACGAGCTATAGCACGATCAAGTATGTCCATATCGAAGCCCTCACCCACGCGCACCCACGCCCCAACCATGGCCAAGCTCGGCGGCCTCTGCGCGTCGAAACGCGTGCTTGAATGTGCGACATTCGCACCCCCCTAGCCGCCGCCACGTCGCTCCAATCTAGATCTTGACCGTTGAACTTGTGGATCTCTTCATGCTCTACAATATTCGTTTAGGAAGTTTGTTGTAATACTTCACGAATTTGAAGAGATTTGGGGACGAAGATCGTGATTTTCTGGCCATGTATTTAGGTGGAGGCGGCTGCGTTTAAACTAGGGTTTTTTTTTTATTTATTTAGAGAGAGAGGGGGCTATTTATAGAAGAACGAACGACACTATTCATTCCGGAAATTCCGAACTCCGATTCACGCGCCGTAACCAGCGTTTCTAGGGTTTACCCCGCGTTCCGGACACAATGAAACAGGTTTCGGAAGCTAATTCGGTCATCTGTGTGAGTTATGGAAATAAACGTTCAATTTAAATTAAACCGATTTAAACGATTTTCTAGGCGTTTTAATTTGTACCGGACAAACGATAAATTCAATTGACACGAAATTTGAAACCTTACAATAATATCACATTACGGATCCGATGAAACTGGTTTCGTCGAAATCCGAGACTTTTTGAAAAATGGCTATTTTAACTCGCCAAATTAATATTAAAACAAATTCGATGCGTTTCGAGCTGCCACGATCAAACGATAACTCCGATTGACACGAAAATTGAGACCCAGTAATAACTAACTATTACGGATCCAATAAAACTTGTTTCGTCCAATTCTGAGACTGTTCAAAAATTGGCTATTTTCACTAGTCGATTTAAATATTAAAATATTCAATTTTCACAAATTAACTTTTAATTCGATTTTAAAAGTTCTAAAATATCGTTCTAACTCCAATATGATAAAATAAAATTTTACAAATCATTTTCAATCATATTTAACCCAATTTCCAATTATTTCCATAATTTAACATATTAAATTATCGATTTAATTATTCAATTAAATCTAATTATTCGAAATAAAATTTATTCGACTTATAAATTCACTTATTAAATATTTAAAATTAATTAAATATTCAAATTTTAATTAATTAAAATTCTGGGTCGTTACAATCTTCCCCCTTAAAAGAATTTCGTCCTCGAAATTAACAAGTAAGAAAAGTTATAGAATTTATTAACTTTCCCAAAATCCATAATTAAATTTCTTACAATAACTTTACTAAGTTTTCAAATCATACTTAGTTATCTTGTCAAAAACAATTACTATTGTTTAACTTTCAACTCCAAATAAAAGTCTAAGTTTTCAAAATTTTCCAATTTTCTCAAATTTTTTCTAACGCCTTAAATTTCTGGAAAAATTCGCCATAGTCTCCTTTGCGCGGCTCGATCCGAAAAAAAATGACAGTATATATATCACAAATATACATCTCATCAAGTAATGAGGCATCCCGAAGGGAAAAAGTGTAAAAGTACGGTATGTAATCCGAGATATGTACCTTATATTTTATTAGTGAGCATATACGGCTAATATAGCGCGAAAGCGAGCTCCAAATGCGAAGCAAACGCGATCCGCACCTACTAATCACTCAACAAACAACATGAGAGCATGCATATATGAAAATAGTATCGATATACAACATATAGCAACATAATAACTATATATGTCAACATAGCAAATGTAGTAAAAGCAATATATTCAACCATCAACCAACTAGCATTCATAACCAATAAATATTCATTCATATTCTCATTAATATTCAATGAAATGGTTTCAATTTAAATCACATTTGATTTATTTACATTGGATTTTACTAACATTCATTTTAAATTAGTTTATATTCACTAATTCATATTCAAGTTGGTTCACTTCCAAATCAAATTCAATTCTATTTAAGATTCACTTAACTTCCAATTGAATTCCAATTACTTTAGCTTTCAATTTCATTAATACTTAATGAATTATATACAATCAACTAACAATCATATAACAACCAGTGTATATTAATTACATCCCAATTCCTTTGCTTATATTCATTTTGGTTTAACACCATCACTTTCAATTGGTTTAATCAAATTGATTTTCATTCAACTATTCAACTTCTAATAACATTAGATTTTAATGAATTAACACTTATATTCATTATTCCATGTCAATTATTCACATTTAATTGATTATTAGTCAATCCATTCATTCAATTCAATTACAAAAGTTGAATTTCATTTACATAACTTAAGTTCATATCTATCACTTAACTTTGTTAATTTATTTTGATACCAATATCAACTTAATTCAACATTTCTTAAGTTATACTTTTTTTTTATAAACATCACTTGTTTTTACTTAACTTAAATTCCAACTTATGAATCAATTCAAATTCCAATTCTAAAGTAAATTTCCATTTAACTTTAAATTCATTTTTATTTACAACTCATATTTATAAATATATTCATATAGTTTCACTTCTTATATATATAAGTTTATCTCACAATTGTAAATCACTTTAATGATAATTTCAATTATTATAATTCTTTTTGCTTATACAATTATTCTTTTTCAATATGTTTTTTTTTATTTAGATTATTCAAACAACTAAACAATCAACTTATATACTTTAATAATTCTGAAAAATTATTTCTTTATATATAAAATATAATCAAGGTAAAATTATTTCATTTACCCAATTTAAAACAATATTGTGTCGAATTGTTCTATTCAAATGTTTATAAACCCCTTCGGCATAGTTGTCCAGACCGTGCTGACGAAGGTTCATATACCACTCAATAAACCAATCATCACAATATAAAACAATTTTATATTAACTAACAAATACGCTCTCATAGCTATTATTACACTCAAACTCATTCTAGAGTACTACTGACTCCATCTCTAATGAGTGATACCCAACAGAACCATGGTTGTCGCTTAACCATAAGCTCTAATACCACCTGTGAGGACCCGCAAATCCGTACTCCTTGAATATACACTAATCTCCATAGATTAACTCAAGATGAACAGAAATACGAATTATCAATGTTTAAGAAAAAGAAAATGTAGAAGAAGAGAGGAGAAGATAGAAAGTAGAGAGAAAAGAAAATAGAAAATAGAACGGAACAGAAAACAACAGAACGATAACAGAATCTCACAATTCGCAGCGGAACAACATATAATAAATAAATGAATAATCTTTAAACAAAGAACTATATCAGTAATTACATTACATCACATTTCATTACATCATCATCAGAGTGTACAACAACAACAACATCAAATAGTGCAGCGGAAAAAGAAATACTATATAAACTAGTAATATGCCATGCCATCCAGCTTGCCTCCAGCAACTCCAGAATATCCAGAATATCCTGATAAACCTAACTCTTAACTGCCCGTGTGGAAATTGGTGGGCACCCAGAGTTTAGGAAGGAAAACAATAAACTCCGAGTCAGTCATGTGACTGGTGTGAGAACTCAAAACAATTTATTTTTCTTTAAAATCAAAATAGAGGAATATTTTTAAAGTCAATTCGCAATGCTTTTTAAAAATGAGACTACCATAAGGCCTCCCGCACACACACACAATGCAAACGCAGAATCGGAGGAGATTTCTCCTTATGATAGTCAAAGATGCTTGATACATATTAAAAAGAACATTTGATATTATTATTAGTGCATAGTGTAGGAAATATTTCGAAAGTAGAATATAAATCTTAGCCAGCATAGACATTCTGAACTATGCCTACTATAGCTACCATCCAAACAGTGGGGCGCCACCATAAGTGAATGATAGGTTCTACAACTAATACCGTACAAGATCGTATTGTTTCTTTGGATTTCCAACGAATGGTCAGGCCAAGGAACTTCCCATTGCCACATGAGAATGCCTCTGGATGGACATCCCCGAGAACCAAACCGGATCTCTACCAACACAAGGCCGGGTTACCACTAACTGAGTAACAACTGACCGAATATGTCATCCCCCGGTCCTTTGGGACCTTTCACCGAGCGCTCGTAATCAATTCACACAATCATAAAGTGTTTTCAACATGAGTAAGTATCTGGGCTCCATACCATGATACCACCCTTTTCCAGAAGGAAATACACATATCCTAAAGGGCGCTACCCCTCATAACCTTGCCGCATCTTTCCTGTTTTGACCATTCCCGAGGTGTGAGGCTCGACGAAGCCACGTCCACAAAAACATACTTTATACAAAATCCATGCTTTGGGTCAACAAATGATCATAGAAATGATCACCAAGATAGACGATCAAATAAATGATCCTATCACAAATAATCAACACAATGATCATTTCACAGCAACACTCAGCATGCCACATTACCAAATTGGGAATATATCGCTGATAACCTTCAACTACATAACCACTGAGCTCGTACGTCTCAGAGAAGGGTGTTAAGCTAAAAGAATAAATTCTCCGCCACCAACAGAAATATATTTGAAAGAAATCTGCTTTATATCTCAATTTGTAATGTCAGACATACAATCCATACAAGTCTGTTCCGGGCTCGAACAGAACCGAAGGCACTTACAAAGAAGTCCTTGCAATCCGGATATCCACAATCCTCATCGGATTTCCCATCACTGAGGGAGTCTCTATACCGTTGCAACTCAGTGCAGAGACAATCGACGGGTCATCCTATCGCTCTCACAAATATCCGGCCTTCAACACCGATCTTGAAATGCAATTCATAACGACGTATCACATATTCGGAATGGGTTATACGACCCCATGGTCCTCTCCCGGTTAACCCGAATAGTGAGCGCTTATTCAAAAATAAGTGTGGCATTCAAATTCAAGCAAATCACAATAAATACCCATTCAAAGGGAAATATTGATAGTCGGTTATTGTACTATCAATGGATATGCACAACATCACCAGATTCCAAATAATTTTCCAAATTATTTATTTCCCAAAAATATCTTTACAAGATATATAATTTCAATATGTCAAAAATAAATCAATATTTATTTTTAAACAAATTCCACTTTCTTTTATAAATTCCTTAGTGAATTTATAATCCAAAATATCTATGAATATTCGATTTCAATTATTCATTTCAATTTATCTTCAAAAAGATAAATTCTCTAATATTCACTTTATATTGGAAAACATTTCCATACTTATTTATTAATAAGTAATTCACAAATCTTTTATTTTCAACACTTGGAAAATATTCAATATACTTCAATCGAAATTAAGTATATATTTCATTCTTTAAGGAAATCGTTCTCTTAAACATATTTATTTGGGCCAAAACGAATGTTGCGTAAAACATCGTTACGACAACCCAAAATCAATAGTATAGGGATTCGAAATTAAAATAGATATATATAAATCCCAATACTATACAAAACATTTCCATTCGGAAATCATTTACTATAACAACAGTGTTATAGTCCATATTTCCTTCTATTTCTCGAAATCGTCTATTTCAACAATAAATGTTGAAATCTATGGTTTCGAATCTCAACACGTTTTGAAAACATCGTTAGATCGTTTTAATTCTATTTAAAATATCACATTCAAAACAATTTCTTTAACATATTATTCACTATTTAAAACGTGAATATACTACGTTAACCAATTTCATCCTTTCTATTCATTTTATTTTAAAGGATTATTCACTGTCTAAAACGTGAATATAACTTTATAAATAAGTTATAAAAATTAACTTGTCAAAATAAGTCGTTTGCGAATTTTATAAAACAACGTTTATAAATTCTATTTCTATTTGTTTTATAACTACTTCCTTTTTATACATCTCCTTTATTAACCTATTCGATTTATAACTCAATTATAAACCAATCCAATTCCATCGCGTAGTGCTCATCCATACGATTCCAACGCTCCTTGTTTCGCGCGTTTTCGACCTCGTATGAAAACGATATGATTTTTCAAAGTTTCACAATTTTTATATACATAAATTACAACATTTATTCTTTAAAACTTAATCACTACCGTTAATTTTCCATCCCCCAACATCACAGCCGTGCCCTCCATCTTCCCCACTCACGCAAACTTCCCAGTAACAATACGCGTGCACGAACCCAACATGCCCAACTAGGGTTTTGAACCACCGCCACCTCGACGAGCTATAGCACGATCAAGTATGTCCATATCGAAGCCCTCACCCACGCGCACCCACGCCCCAACCATGGCCAAGCTCGGCGGCCTCTGCGCGTCGAAATGCGTGCTTGAACGTGCGACAGTCGCACCCCCCTAGCCGCCGCCACGTCGCTCCAATCTAGATCTTGACCGTTGAAATTGTGGATCTCTTCATGCTCTACAATATTCGTTTAGGAAGTTTGTTGTAATACTTCACGGATTTGAAGAGATTTGGGGACGAAGATCGTGATTTTCTGGCCGTGTATTTAGGTGGAGGTGGCTGCGCTTAAACTAGGGTTTTATATTTTTTTTTTTATTTAGAGAGAGAGGGGGCTATTTATAGAAGAACGAACGACACTATTCATTCCGGAAATTCCGAACTCCGATTCACGCGCCGTAACCAGCGTTTCTAGGGTTTACCCCACGTTCCGGACACAATGGAACAGGTTTCGGAAGCTAATTCGGTCATCTGTGCGAGTTATGGCAATAAACGTTCAATTTAAATTAAACCGATTTAAACGATTTTCTAGGCGTTTTAATTTGTACCGGACAAACGATAAATCCAATTGACACGAAATTTGAAACCTTACAATAATATCACATTACGGATCCGATGAAACTGGTTTCGTCGAAATCCGAGACTTTTTGAAAAATGGCTATTTTAACTCGCCAAATTAATATTAAAACAAATTCGATGCGTTTCGAGCTGCCACGAACAAACGATAACTCCGATTGACACGAAAATTGAAACCTAGTAATAACTAACTATTACGGATCCAATGAAACTTGTTTCGTCCAATTCTGAGACTGTTCAAAAATTGGCTATTTTCACTAGTCGATTTAAATATTAAAATATTCAATTTTCACAAATTAACTTTTAATTCGATTTTAAAAGTTCTAAAATATCGTTCTAACTCCAATATGATAAAATAAAATTTTACAAATCATTTTCAATCATATTTAACCCAATTTTCAATTATTTCCATAATTTAACATATTAAATTATCGATTTAATTATTCAATTAAATCCAATTATTCGAAATAAAATTTATTCGACTTATAAATTCACTTATTAAATATTTAAAATTAATTAAATATTCAAATTTTAATTAGTTAAAATTCTGGGTCGTTACATAGTAAATAGTTTAACGGATCCTTAGGAGATGTAAATCCCGAGCATCTCTTGAGTTACTGCACTCATATTTACTCCTGTTGATTTAACTCACATAAGATCTTTTAGTTCTGACTCGAGTGTTTTGTCTTTTCAAATTCGCTCGGGTCAGTCCGAGCGTTTCAGGATTTGAGGATTTAGCTTTGGAGGACGAAGACGAAGATTTGTATTACTAGTATCTACTATATTATTCCACTACACCATTTAATTCCGCTGCATTGTTACTGGTATGTGTAACTCTGATATGTAGTATATAAATGTTTTGTAAACAGATTTATAAACTACACATTTATTATTATATTTTATCCTTCCGCTGCGAGATTCTATTTTCTTTTATTTCTTTCTCGTTTTTCTTATTTACCCCATAACAATCCGCCCTTCCGTATGGTTGAACTGGCACGTGTGTCGGTTTAAATCGTGCGAAAATGCGGGATGTTACAGTTGGTATCAGAGCTTTGGTTTAGCGATAAACCTTAGCTTTGTGGGGTTTGACTCTTTACTAATAGGGTAGTTATACCCTATGGGAGTCGCTGAGTGTATATATATGAGAGAGCGTATTTGTTAGTGTTATAAAAGGTTTTAATATTGTGTTAATCTGTTCCGTTTTGTATTTATAAATTCTGGTTGGTGCATGGGACGCTATGACATCAATAGGGATTTCTAAATACTTAATAGGACAGACCGACATAATATTTGTTTTATATAGGTGAATGGAATAAATTTGCCTATTATATTTCTATAAATAAAATTTTCAAGGATATCTATATTTGGCTGCAATAGATTGGTTGTTAGGTAATAAAGTGTATAAATAATAATTGAAATAAGATTGAAAAAGAAAACAAATGAATTTGGGAAATTTAGAATTAAGATCCAGGGTTTGAAATTTCTTTCGAATAAATTTTGGAGTTTAATAATTTTGTTATAAGTATTTTCTGACATAAATATTTAATATAATTCGGAAGAAAATGTTTTAAAGAAGATTTTGGAGAAAATAAGTTTTGTACTTTCCTCTCTGTCGCTGGAAAATAATTTCGGTGATGGCGGCCGCATCATCGACTTTCATTTTCAAGTTTCGAAGGGGAAAGACCACTGTAGTAGTTCTACTGCAGATTCATTTTTTGAAAAATATACGAATTTTTAATTGTTTTATATATAAATTATATTTATCTATTATTTTAAAACAATTTGAAATTTAACCTGGTATTTAATTCTTAAATTTCCATTAATTAATAGTTTAAATTATTTTAGTGAAATAAAAGGTAGGTAATTAATGAATTTAAACCTCTAATTTAGGTAAGAAAATTTATGCAAAGTTATAAAGGGAAATTTGAAATTTTTAACATATGAGACAAAAAGTAATATTGTTGAACATTAAATTTAATTAAAAGAAGAGATAAAACTTGTATAAGTTCTTTTGCGTTTTCTTTAACATATATAACTTACCAAATATGAAAAGTTGAAATGTTAAATAAGTGATCGGAATAGAATATTATACAAGTAGAAATTTTGGAAATAATGAAGTATTCAAGGAATTTGCTGTTATAAATAAGAATTTAACGTTATAAACTTAAGTTATAAATTGAAATTTTACAATAATTAAAGGTAAGTATTATAAATAGGTGACTTTAAACTTAAGTAAATAAAGATGAAATTCTTTAATAAATAAGGGTGATGTGTGGGGTTATAAACTTAAGTATGTTTAAATGCTACTAGTTCAATATAATGGAAAGTAGGTAATATAAATAAATGACTGCAAACCCTAGTTAATGAATTAATAAAATCCTTTACTTATAAGAATGAATGTTATAAGGTTAAGAATTTAAGTGTAATTAAAAAGGATTACTATAATTAAATATAATAGAAATGTAAGCATTAAATAAATGATTGAAATTGAGAAGTGCATTAAATGTAATACAAATAAAAGAAACTTACATGACCTAAATAAATGGAAATGAATAATTGGAGGTAATAAGTGAAAATAAATGAAGCAAACATTTAATGAGTAAATATAAATTAAAACGATGAATCACTGTATAGATAAAAAGATAATCAAACAACAAAGATATGAATGAAGTTGAAAATAAGTTAAACTGATTGTTGTTTGGATTCGTTGTTTGGTGGATGGTTGTTTAGGCAAGGATACCTTAAAATTTGATTTGGGTGAATGAATAATCTACTTAGTTTTATCTAAGACTGTTGAGTAAATGATGCGATAGTAGTTTATTCTTCATTCCGTCCAATTTAAAGGTTTTCAACCCGAACAACTATTTGTTTGATTTAATGGTTGTTTTGTTTGTTGGGTATGCTGTTTGTTGAAATTGATGGTGGTGTATTCATTGTTGTTAGCGATTAAAACCACTCAAATATTTCACTTCACATAAATTGGTAACCTTTTGGATTTTATAAGCGAAATGCAGGTTATGCAAGCAATTGCTACTGCATTTGGTTTCATAAATTAAGCGCTAATTTCCCGACAAATATGTACGTTTTCGGATTTCGATTTTTGCGCTATTATATTATTTTTCCCGTGTTGGGATATATTATTTTGGAAAATATATGTATATATTGTTATATTTAATATTATATTTTCTCCCGAGCCTTCCGGTACAAAGGAGACTCTGCCAAAAAAATTCGCAAATTTTGAACTTAGAAAATTTTGAAAGTATCTTCCAAACTTTATTAGTTTGAGTATAAAAATTTAATGGTTATAAATTGAGATATTTATCTAAATTAATTAATTTTATGAATTTAATTATTTATAAAGTTAATGTTTGAATAAGATATTGATTTATTAGTTCTTCGTTCCCTTCTTTTCCTTTTCGGGGACGAAAAGTTTTGAGTGGGGGAGAGTGTAACGACCCGTAAATTTCGACCCTATAATTTGTTAAATTTATAGGATTTTGTAATATAAGATTTAGTAGAAATGATAAAAGGTGATAGATTTATATTGAAGTGAACGCAAATTTAAAATACAACAACGGTAATTTAAGTCTATTTATAGCAAATTGCATAAATTTCAAATGAATTAAGTTGAAAAGATTCTTACTTGAAATTCTATATGAGAAATTTATGAAAGTATTAATTTGATTTAATGCAATTAAAATTTGTAAATGGGAATTGAAATGAAATTAAGGAATCGTACTAGTGCAAGTTAATAATTTATGTCTTGAATGAAGTTCCAATTCAACAAAATCATTTAAATGTTATGATTTGATTTTATGGAGTATGTGAAAAACAAATGTAACGTTTTGATTAATATATATGTATTTATTCAGGTTATTGAATAAAATTTGAAACCCCATTTGTAGTTAATGGTAATAATGTTGATATTAGCTAATGAATTGGATTTCAATGCAATACCCATAAATGAAGGTATGTAAAGGTATACTAGGTTGTTTATCAAATAGAAGGAAAGTGTAACGACCCTGAAATTCAGACCCAGTTTAAATTTTTTAAATTTGCTTATTTAGTGTAGAATTTCAAATTTTCACAAACAAATTCCGATGCTATTCAAATTTCATATTTGGAATGCGTCTAATTAAACATAGCAACTGGTAAATTTTCGTTCGAAAATATGAAAGTTCATTTCGTGCGTAAATTTACTTTAATCTAAATCAGTTAGTAATCGATGGAAATAAACCGTTTTCGAAACCAAAATATTTTTACATAGAAAAATTCTAAAACATCTTTTGAGCAAGTTGTCAGTTTGTCGTTTTTCCAAATTCGGACATCTTTGGCTCCGTCGTTCTTATTTTTCGGCGAATTTTATGCATTTTCCGTAGTAGAAAATTTCGAATTTTATAATTCAATCGAACCACCAATATCTGTATACCCTTTTGATCATCTCGTCGTACTGATCTCTACGGCATACTCATTTCTGTCTTTTGATGTCCGGTATGGGGCGGAAACGAAAAATAGTATGTACTGGTACCGAAAATGTTGACCCATTGGTTCTGTGCTTTCAAGATTTGATTTGCGCAGCCTAGCATTTAATGAATCCTAATTATAATGTTTCAGACAGCTGTTGGATTTGTGACGTTTGCTTTATTCATTCCTGAATTCGCATGGCTTTCACTATTCACTCCTCCTTTCGTTTCATTTGAAATGAATTACAGAGCAAGTTATATTTGTGATATTAGCTGTCATTTATTTTGCTCGGCCTTCCTTATTTGCAACCTGTACATTTTGAATTTGTCCATTCGCTTGCTTGATATTCTCGGTTCTTACAAATTTCGTTTCGGTCATTTCTTTATTAAAAGTATGCCTTCATTTTTTTCTTTTCCTGTAGCTTCATTATTACACACGTTCTTCATCTCCCCACCTCTCTCTTTCTCCTCTTCCCCTCCTTCTTTCCTTTGCAACCCTCTCCCATTCTTCACCAAAGCTCCTACCCTCTCCATTAAATCCATAACAATTCACACGCATATAACAACCATCCCGACCACCGCTGTCCTCCGCCTTCGTCCATACTCGGCCTCGTCACCACTAGCTGCTCGCCTCCAGTAAACCCATGCCACCCGCCACCTGTCCCTCCGGCCTCGGCAACCCACCATTTCTCTCCATTATCTGCCGCACTACACCACGCAACGCCGTGTCCACCGCCATGGCCGCTGCTATCGTCCCACGCCACTTCCAGCTCCGCCTTCGACAGCTCGGCCCGCCACCACCTTACGCACTTCCAACCAAGCAACAACAACCGACCTCCCCTTCCTCTCTTAACTCACCATCTCTGCCTTAGTTCACCGAGCCTGCATAGCAGCAGCTATCACGTCAGCCTCATGACCACTTTATGCCCACCTTTCCACCTTCACTGCTTCATCAAACCCCGCCTCCAGCCCTTGTTAGTCGCCAGAAACTTGACTGCATTGACACTTCTCCGCCTTCAACATTTGCCAAGGCAAGCCTTGATCCCTTCTTTGTCTGATACATTTTGTTTATACATATATATAGATTTACATGAATTGTTTTATATGTCTCAGTATGTATATTTTATAAGGTCTGCACATAAAAGCTTTTATATGAATTCATCATGTGTTTATATATATTTGGGTAATGTTGTGTAATGCTAAAGAGGTTGCGTGATTGCGTTTATAACATATATTTTCGAAGTAAGTATATTTTATATGAGTTTGTTTTATATGTATATTTAAGATATTTTGTACTTTGATGCATATGTATATTATATATTACTGTAATATTTAGTACCCAAGTTTTGGGTCAGTCATATTTATACATATATTAAATGATATCAAGTCAAGCCTTTGTTGTATATATACAGTTTATACTGTGTATAAATTAAAAGATATTAACATATGTTTTATCGGAATGGGTTGATTCTTTTTTTAAAAAGGAGTTTAAGTTACGTAGTTTATACATGTCAAATTCCAGCAAAATCCGACATCGTTTGATTTGTGGTCGAGGATCTGGAAGTTAGACCCAAGCAGATATTCTTTTGTACTTAGAATTATTTTACACTGCTGCAAACACGACCTGAGTTCATGTTTGACGCATCGTATCTCACTCATGTTTTATCGGAATGGGTTGATTCTATTTTTAAAAAGGAGTTTAAGTTACCTAGTTTATACATGTCAAATTCCAGCAAAATCCGACATCGTTTGATTTGTGGTCGAGGATCTGGAAGTTAGACCCAAGCAGATATTCTTTTGTACTTAGAATTATTTTACGCTGCTGCAAACACGACCTGAGTTCATGTTTGACGCATCGTATCTCACTCATGTTTTATCGGAATTGGTTGATTCTATTTTTAAAAAGGAGTTTAAGTTACCTAGTTTATACATGTCAAATTCCAGCAAAATCCGACATCGTTTGATTTGTGGTCGAGGATCTGGAAGTTAGACCCAAGCAGATATTCTTTTGTACTTAGAATTATTTTACACTGCTGCAAACACGACCTGAGTTCATGTTTGACGCATCGTATCTCCTCCGTCTTACGTCGAAATCAAGTGATTCTTTGCTGTTTTGAAATACAAGTTTTGATCTATATTCATACCAAATTTCAGACCATTTCGATCTCGGTAGCACATAGAATTATATTGTTAAACTTTGACGTAGGACATGTTTTGTAATTGTTGCTATGTTGAATGTTTTGATTGATTTCGGCAATTCCTATTTAACAGTTTTGCTCGTCGATTCGTGCCAATCTTACTTTGCTCTGAAAATCATGCTTGGATTTGTAACTCCATTTCAGTGTCCGTATCAGTGTGCGTATCCGTGCCATCTCCTATTTTCTCTAGCCTCAAAAGGTGAGTAATCACTCACGATTAATATTCTTTTATTTATTAAATTTGATTTCAATTGAAACGACAATTGAAATATGCTGCTGTTAGTTGTTTATACTGTTATGACTGCTATTATCTGTATCTGTTCACCTATGACCCTGACACCATTATCGGTTAATTATTTATGTGATAATAATACAGGTTGGTTGATAATTGATTGATTAATTGTTGTTTGAATAGGATGTTAATTATTATTGTTAAGTGATAACTAGTTTGCTAGTTAATTTGATGTAGTATAGCTTACAAATTAAAACGGATTATATATGACGGACCTTGATTTATTAAACTTGACCCCACCATATGTAAAATTTGATTTGTTAAATTTGACCCATTAATTGTCATAGAATTTGATAAATTATACTTTAAACCTTTGAACGTAGTTTGGATTAATTGTTGTAGTATTAAACTGAAATTGAAATGGAACGACAAGTGAAAAACCGTAATGTAATAATCTTTAATCTACATGAAATGATAGTGTAGATTCTAGAAATAATTATATTAATTCACACAAATAACAATGCGAATTAATACGATTATTTCGGGGTTATTCGATTAATTTATTGAATTGTTATCGATTGTTGTTATTGCTTGTTTATTTACTTTGACACCATCCCAGTTATCACACTGCAAGTTCCCTTTGCTATGTTTTGATTTTGAATTGGAAATGGAATCGGGTTGAAATGATAAACACCCAAATGAACTTGACTTAGGATAGAGAATTAAATAAACCCGATTGGTCAATAATTTGATTTAAAATAAAATAAAGATTTTATTCGAATAATAAGGTTTGAAATAAGATTGGAACGTAAATTTTGATAAAAGGAAAACGTTAATATTGAAATCTGAAACAAGATATTAATGTAATAACTGATGAAAGGACGTTGTTTTGAAATGAATTATTTGAGAATAAATTTGGAATTGTTAATAATTAAGTTGAAATTAGTAATAGTTAAGTTTGGAATTATTAATGAATGAGTTTGAAATGATTTAATAATTAAGGTTGAATTTATAAGTAAGTTTGAAATTATTAAGTTTTGGAATTATTAATAATTAAGATTGAAATTATTTAATAATTGCATAAGATTGAATTATTTGATAACTGAATGAAAATTGAGTTCTTTGATAAGCGAAATTGAACTTTTGAATAAGTGAATTTGAACTTCGTAAATATTTGAAATTGGGATTTTTTGTTAATTAAGTTTTGGAAATTATTTAAGTAAGTGAATAAATGAAATTGAATTTCCTTGACAAGAAATAAAATGCGTTCATTGAAATAAATGTAAGAATTGTAATTTAAGGAATTTGATTTGACAAATTTAATTAAATTAAATTTGTAAGTTTGATATAATGAAGTTAACTTAAGTGATTGTTTTAATGACTTGGAAATTAAAAAGAATTGTTTTGGATGTTAAATTAACTTAAAGAAAATTGAATAAAATCGATAAATAAGTTTAAATTGATTTGAATGTTGAATTTAATCATTTAAATGATTTCCGGAATAAAACTTATATATGAACTTGAATCAATATTTGAATCGTTTAAATAAAATTGAAATTGAATTGTAAGACTTTGAAATGGTAATTTGGGAGTTTTGAAACGTAGATTTTGGAAATTGATTTTTGAAAGACAAATGAAATGATAGTTTATGAAGTCTAATTGAAATTGAATGTGATTGATTGTTTTGAAATATATTAAATGACCAATCGGTGTAATAATACGTAGTTATTAAAGAGACCGGGATCGGATATGAACATACTCTCTGTCGATACCGAATACCACTTTAATAACTATTATACGTGGAGTGTTGATCCAGAATGAAGTGGACGGTTTGGTGAACGCGTTGACTGAAGAAAGAGAACGATATTGGATGACCCCTGACATGACTAAAACAGGAGCCGCGCCGGGCCATTGAGGTTCGCCACCTCTAGCGGACACACTTCTTCGATACCATATCTATTACTTTTGTGATTCGATTTGGGTGCACCCCTCGATTTGGGAGTGTTGTTTCGCGGTGTTGAGGTAGCTGCTGGCTATGCTCAACATCAGTCCGGATCACGCAACTACTAGTATCATAGTTGGTATCGCCTCATGTACCTTGTCATACTGATTATCCTATTCGCGACCACTACGTTTTGATTTGTACCTTGAGTATATGGATTGCCCTCTGGTGACTTCCGGTTTTGGGGAAACTACGGTCTTGTATATGCTTTTGGGAATATAAAATGTGTTAAGGGGAATTATGGTAACGCCTTAACGCTATTTTGATATTTTATATTACTAATAGACATTATCTACTTAGCGTACATTACTACCTAGTAGATAGTTTAGCGGATCCTTAGAGGATGGTTATTCCAAACATCCTTTGAGTTACTTGTTTTTCGATTGCTATTTCACTTGAGTTGGATTTATTGATATAAGAATATTAATCCTGACTCGAGTGTCTTGTGTTTTGCTTTACGCTCGGGTCAGACTGAGTGTACCATTATTCGAGGCTCACCTTTGGAGTTGGAGCTTTGCTTGAAGATCCAGCCATCTATTCTACTTTCAGTATTCGATGATTCTAGTGATGTATTCTGATTTATATCTGATGTATCGTATTACTCTTTGGTTGTAAACTCTGATGTATCTTATATATTTACATAGTAGCTTCATGAACTACTATCTCTTTTATTTCCGCTGCATATTATTACTCTGTGTCTGTGATGCTGTGACTACTTATTTACTGTATATCTCAGTTTTGCCAAATTTAAATTAACAATTCGATATTTTGAATTATTCAAGTCCGACATGTGCGGATGCGAATAGTCCAAAATAGCGGGTCGTTACAGTTGGTATCATAGCTTTTGGTAGCTCTAGGCAAAACTTAGCATATAGGATAAATATATTTACAGAATCACTCCCACTCGAGTTTCAATCTCTTCCTTTTAACTCAATTCCTTTGAATTTTGGAACGTCCCATGTGGTTCCAAAATTTATTCGTATCCCTCACTATTCGTCTTCTTTCAATTCTGGAGTATCGCATAACTCCACTTCGAATGATCTTTATAATGAATCGGCGGGCTCGCAAAAATTCGAATGATTTGTAAAGGGGTGAAACTCCTTTACAATAAGCATTGATTTACCGGAGATTTCTGTATCCTCGGTTTACGATGCTACCTATCTCCTGTTATACTTGAATTCTATTTTTGAGATCGAATGTTGATTTACCTCGGAATTCTGCATCGATCTTATTCTTGAAGTTACGGTCGACCCGGTTAAGGTTGCCCGCAAATTAAATAAGCTTATCCATCTCCAGATTCTGTTAATTGAATTATCTTATCTTCTGTTTCGAACTTATTATAGAATCAAAATTCTCTTTGATTTGATTTCCATCAAATTTGAATCTCTATACTTGTTTTGAAATCTATTCTAGTATCGTCGAGCGAGGAAGTGTATTTGTAAATTAATATTTAAAAATGTTTTATATATTGGGTTGTTTGAGTTGTTGATATTGATTTGAGTTTTCGATTGATTCGTCTGATCAACGCTATCGATAGGATTTCCAAAACACTTGAACAGAGCAAACTGACACAATATTGTCTTCAAATTTGGTAAACAAATAGTTTCGTATGATTATATTATATAAGTATAAATTTTCCTAAAATTAAAATGTTAATGAATCTGTTGTCCGAAATGTTAGAATTTAATTTTCACTTATTATTTTATAAATCATTGACTATTTCATAACATAAATAAATGAATTTATAAAATTTGGTTATAATTGGATTTGGAACTTGAAATGTATTTAAATTAGAATTTGAGAATTAATTTCCGGTGATTTCAAACTTGGCTTTTAAGTTTTAAAAGATTTATATTATTTAAATTATTTTCAATAGAAACCGTTCAAAGAATTTTAGATGTTTAAATTTGAGCTCTTCTCTTTTGTCGCTGGAAAATAAATTTCGGTGATGACGGCCGCATCATCGACATTCATTTTCGAGTTTCGAAGTAGAGAGATATTCTGTAGCTTTGTTACAGTTTGTTTTGAAAAATAAATTGATTTGAATTTCTAAACATTACTTGATCTATAATATATATTGAAGATTTAAATTTGATTTCATATATTATGAATATGTATATTTATTTTATCTCAAACTGTTGGAAGCTAATCGGAAATTAATTCTTAAGATTGTTAAAGGATGATTTTACAATTTTAAATGAAGCCAAATTATTTTATATAATACTTAGCTTGAAATAACTGAATTGAAAAATTTTATTTGGATAGTACTCAAATTGCATTATATATAACTTACCTAAATTTTCAAAAGTTAACTATGTAATTGAATATTATACAGTAGAAAATGATATCAAAGGAATTTTTAATAAATTGAGTAGTTATAATAAATGTAAATATACTTAATATATATGTGATAGGATATATCAAGTAGGATAAATTTAATAATGATTTGAAATAAAGAAAAATTAAATGGTCGAACAAAGTATGATTATAATAAATAACTATTCAAATTTATGATCTTTGAAATTGTTAATTTAAGAAATTTGGATAATATATAATATAAATTGTCTTTATAAATAAATGTGAGTGCATATAACGAATGTTATTCACTTAATAGAATAATGAGTTAAATAAATAATAGGTGATATTAATAGAAGGAAAATTGGTTTGAAAAGTTAATAAATTGAATTAATTCAACATTTTAAGGGTCATATTATGCAAATGTCGTCCAATCAAATTTAACATATACCAAAACTTAACTGAATTTAAATAGAATTTCATTTGAAAGGAATCTTTTGTACTTAACATTAATATATGTGAAAGCAAATCAATTTTATGAAAGTCTTGAATTTAAAGTTAAATTGTTAAATATAAATAAATTTAAATTGAAATTTCTATAGTTTAAAGTAATTGTTTATTTTGTAATTCATGTGTATTTCTTCTGGTTGTTTCTATTCTCCTACCTCCTTCCTTTTCGAGGACGAAAAGTTTTGAGTGGGGGAGAATGTAACGACCCTGAAATTCAGACCCAGTTTAAATTTTTTAAATTTGCTTATTTAGTGTAGAATTTCAAATTTTCACAAACAAATTCCGATGCTATTCAAATTTCATATTTGGAATGCGTCTAATTAAACATAGCAACTGGTAAATTTTCGTTCGAAAATATGAAAGTTCATTTCGTGCGTAAATTTACTTTAATCTAAATCAGTTAGTAATCGATGGAAATAAACCGTTTTCGAAACCAAAATATTTTTACATAGAAAAATTCTAAACCATCTTTTGAGCAAGTTGTCAGTTTGTCGTTTTTCCAAATTCGGACATCTTTGGCTCCGTCGTTCTTATTTTTCGGCGAATTTTATGCATTTTCCGTAGTAGAAAATTTCGAATTTTATAATTCAATCGAACCACCAATATCTGTATACCCTTTTGATCATCTCGTCGTACTGATCTCTACGGCATACTCATTTCTGTCTTTTGATGTCCGGTATGGGGCGGAAACGAAAAATAGTATGTACTGGTACCGAAAATGTTGACCCTTTGGTTCTGTGCTTTCAAGATTTGATTTGCGCAGCCTAGCATTTAAATCCTAATTATAATGTTTCAGACAGCTGTTGGATTTGTGACGTTTGCTTTATTCATTCCTGAATTCGCATGGCTTTCACTATTCACTCCTCCTTTCGTTTCATTTGAAATGAATTACAGAGCAAGTTATATTTGTGATATTAGCTGTCATTTATTTTGCTCGGCCTTCCTTATTTGCAACATGTACATTTTGAATTTGTCCATTCGCTTGCTTGATATTCTCGGTTCTTACAAATTTCGTTTCGGTCATTTCTTTATTAAAAGTATGCCTTCATTTTTTCTTTTCCTGTAGCTTCATTATTACACACGTTCTTCATCTCCCCACCTCTCTCTTTCTCCTCTTCCCCTCCTTCTTTCCTTTGCAACCCTCTCCCATTCTTCACCAAAGCTCCTACCCTCTCCATTAAATCCATAACAATTCACACGCATATAACAACCATCCCGACCACCGCTGTCCTCCGCCTTCGTCCATACTCGGCCTCGTCACCACTAGCTGCTCGCCTCCAGTAAACCCATGCCACCCGCCACCTGTCCCTCCAGCCTCGGCAACCCACCATTTCTCTCCATTATCTGCCGCACTACACCACGCAACGCCGTGTCCACCGCCATGGCCGCTGCTATCGTCCCACGCCACTTCCAGCTCCGCCTTCGACAGCTCGGCCCGCCACCACCTTACGCACTTCCAACCAAGCAACAACAACCGACCTCCCCTTCCTCTCTTAACTCACCATCTCTGCCTTAGTTCACCGAGCCTGCATAGCAGCAGCTATCACGTCAGCCTCATGACCACTTTATGCCCACCTTTCCACCTTCACTGCTTCATCAAACCCCGCCTCCAATCCTTGTTAGTCGCCAGAAACTTGACTGCATTGACACTTCTCCGCCTTCAACATTTGCCAAGGCAAGCCTTGATCCCTTCTTTGTCTGATACATTTTGTTTATACATATATATAGATTTACATGAATTGTTTTATATGTCTCAGTATGTATATTTTATAAGGTCTGCACATAAAAGCTTTTATATGAATTCATCATGTGTTTATATATATTTGGGTAATGTTGTGTAATGCTAAAGAGGTTGCGTGATTGCGTTTATAACATATATTTTCGAAGTAAGTATATTTTATATGAGTTTGTTTTATATGTATATTTAAGATATTTTGTACTTTGATGCATATGTATATTATATATTACTGTAATATTTAGTACCCAAGTTTTGGGTCAGTCATATTTATACATATATTAAATGATATCAAGTCAAGCCTTTGTTGTATATATACAGTTTATACTGTGTATAAATTAAAAGATATTAACATATGTTTTATCGGAATGGGTTGATTCTTTTTTTAAAAAGGAGTTTAAGTTACGTAGTTTATACATGTCAGATTCCAGCAAAATCCGACATCGTTTGATTTGTGGTCGAGGATCTGGAAGTTAGACCCAAGCAGATATTCTTTTGTACTTAGAATTATTTTACACTGCTGCAAACACGACCTGAGTTCATGTTTGACGCATCGTATCTCACTCATGTTTTATCGGAATGGGTTGATTCTATTTTTAAAAAGGAGTTTAAGTTACCTAGTTTATACATGTCAAATTCCAGCAAAATCCGACATCGTTTGATTTGTGGTCGAGGATCTGGAAGTTAGACCCAAGCAGATATTCTTTTGTACTTAGAATTATTTTACGCTGCTGCAAACACGACCTGAGTTCATGTTTGACGCATCGTATCTCACTCATGTTTTATCGGAATTGGTTGATTCTATTTTTAAAAAGGAGTTTAAGTTACCTAGTTTATACATGTCAAATTCCAGCAAAATCCGACATCGTTTGATTTGTGGTCGAGGATCTGGAAGTTAGACCCAAGCAGATATTCTTTTGTACTTAGAATTATTTTACACTGCTGCAAACACGACCTGAGTTCATGTTTGACGCATCGTATCTCCTCCGTCTTACGTCGAAATCAAGTGATTCTTTGCGGTTTTGAAATACAAGTTTTGATCTATATTCATACCAAATTTCAGACCATTTCGATCTCGGTAGCACATAGAATTATATTGTTAAACTTTGACGTATGACATGTTTTGTAATTGTTGCTATGTTGAATGTTTTGATTGATTTCGGCAATTCCTATTTAACAGTTTTGCTCGTCGATTCGTGCCAATCTTACTTTGCTCTGAGAATCATGCTTGGATTTGTAACTCCATTTCAGTGTCCGTATCAGTGTGCGTATCCGTGCCATCTCCTATTTTCTCTAGCCTCAAAAGGTAAGTAATCACTCACGATTAATATTCTTTTATTTATTAAATTTGATTTCAATTGAAACGACAATTGAAATATGCTGCTGTTAGTTGTTTATACTGTTATGACTGCTATTATCTGTATCTGTTCACCTATGACCCTGACACCATTATCGGTTAATTATTTATGTGATAATAATACAGGTTGGTTGATAATTGATTGATTAATTGTTGTTTGAATAGGATGTTAATTATTATTGTTAAGTGATAACTAGTTTGCTAGTTAATTTGATGTAGTATAGCTTACAAATTAAAACGGATTATATATGACGGACCTTGATTTATTAAACTTGACCCCGCCATATGTAAAATTTGATTTGTTAAATTTGACCCATTAATTGTCATAGAATTTGATAAATTATACTTTAAACCTTTGAACGTAGTTTGGATTAATTGTTGTAGTATTAAACTGAAATTGAAATGGAACGACAATTGAAAAACCGTAATGTAATAATCTTTAATCTACATGAAATGATAGTGTAGATTCTAGAAATAATTATATTAATTCACACAAATAACAATGCGAATTAATACGATTATTTCGGGGTTATTCGATTAATTTATTGAATTGTTATCGATTGTTGTTATTGCTTGTTTATTTACTTTGACACCATCCCAGTTATCACACTGCAAGTTCCCTTTGCTATGTTTTGATTTTGAATTGGAAATGGAATCGGGTTGAAATGATAAACACCCAAATGAACTTGACTTAGGATAGAGAATTAAATAAACCCGATTGGTCAATAATTTGATTTAAAATAAAATAAAGATTTTATTCGAATAATAAGGTTTGAAATAAGATTGGAACGTAAATTTTGATAAAAGGAAAACGTTAATATTGAAATCTGAAACAAGATATTAATGTAATAACTGATGAAAGGACGTTGTTTTGAAATGAATTATTTGAGAATAAATTTGGAATTGTTAATAATTAAGTTGAAATTAGTAATAGTTAAGTTTGGAATTATTAATGAATGAGTTTGAAATGATTTAATAATTAAGGTTGAATTTATAAGTAAGTTTGAAATTATTAAGTTTTGAAATTATTAATAATTAAGATTGAAATTATTAATAATTAAGATTGAAATTATTTAATAATTGCATAAGATTGAATTATTTGATAACTGAATGAAAATTGAGTTCTTTGATAAGAGAAATTGAACTTTTGAATAAGTGAATTTGAACTTCGTAAATATTTGAAATTGGGATTTTTTGTTAATTAAGTTTTGGAAATTATTTAAGTAAGTGAATAAATGAAATTGAATTTCCTTGACAAGAAATAAAATGCGTTCATTGAAATAAATGTAAGAATTGTAATTTAAGGAATTTGATTTGACAAATTTAATTAAATTAAATTTGTAAGTTTGATATAATGAAGTTAACTTAAGTGATTGTTTTAATGACTTGGAAATTAAAAAGAATTGTTTTGGATGTTAAATTAACTTAAAGAAAATTGAATAAAATCGATAAATAAGTTTAAATTGATTTGAATGTTGAATTTAATCATTTAAATGATTTCCGGAATAAAACTTATATATGAACTTGAATCAATATTTGAATCGTTTAAATAAAATTGAAATTGAATTGTAAGACTTTGAAATGGTAATTTGGGAGTTTTGAAACGTAGATTTTGGAAATTGATTTTTGAAAGACAAATGAAATGATAGTTTATGAAGTCTAATTGAAATTGAATGTGATTGATTGTTTTGAAATATATTAAATGACCAATCGGTGTAATAATACGTAGTTATTAAAGAGACCGGGATCGGATATGGACATACTCTCTGTCGATACCGAATACCACTTTAATAACTATTATACGTGGAGTGTTGATCCAGAATGAAGTGGACGGTTTGGTGAACGCGTTGACTGAAGAAAGAGAACGATATTGGATGACCCCTGACATGACTAAAACAGGAGCCGCGCCGGGCCATTGAGGTTCGCCACCTCTAGCGGACACACTTCTTCGATACCATATCTATTACTTTTGTGATTCGATTTGGGTGCACCCCTCGATTTGGGAGTGTTGTTTCGCGGTGTTGAGGTAGCTGCTGGCTATGCTCAACATCAGTCCGGATCACGCAACTACTAGTATCCTAGTTGGTATCGCCTCATGTACCTTGTCATACTGATTATCCTATTCGCGACCACTACGTTTTGATTTGTACCTTGAGTATATGGATTGCCCTCTGGTGACTTCCGGTTTTGGGGAAACTACGGTCTTGTATATGCTTTTGGGAATATAAAATGTGTTAAGGGGAATTATGGTAACGCCTTAACGCTATTTTGATATTTTATATTACTAATAGACATTATCTACTTAGCGTACATTACTACCTAGTAGATAGTTTAGCGGATCCTTAGAGGATGGTTATTCCAAACATCCTTTGAGTTACTTGTTTTTCGATTGCTATTTCACTTGAGTTGGATTTATTGATATAAGAATATTAATCCTGACTCGAGTGTCTTGTGTTTTGCTTTACGCTCGGGTCAGACTGAGTGTACCAGTATTCGAGGCTCACCTTTGGAGTTGGAGCTTTGCTTGAAGATCCAGCCATCTATTCTACTTTCAGCATTCGATGATTCTAGTGATGTATTCTGATTTATATCTGATGTATCGTATTACTCTTTGGTTGTAAACTCTGATGTATCTTATATATTTACATAGTAGCTTCATGAACTACTATCTCTTTTATTTCCGCTGCATATTATTACTCTGTGTCTGTGATGCTGTGACTACTTATTTACTGTATATCTCAGTTTTGCCAAATTTAAATTAACAATTCGATATTTTGAATTATTCAAGTCCGACATGTGCGGATGCGAATAGTCCAAAATAGTGGGTCGTTACAGAAAGAAAAGTGAATATCGGATTGATTGATGGATAAATATACATTAAATAGAAATTGAATGTAAAGTTAACGGGAATTGTATAAAATCAATCAATGAATGTATATAGATTGTAAAGTTGTAATAATAAATAGAATTGGATGACATTAATATAAGATATTGGACTGAAGATTTTTGGGTTTATAATAAAGTGTCAATGGAAATTTTGATTGTTATTAATTGAATGAAACTCAAAATCTATTGGGAAAGGTAGATGGATATTGGTAATAAAATTTAAACGGACTTGAATAGTGAATTTATTTGATTAATATATATAATAATTAATGATTAAATGAAAACCAATACTCTGTAAATATCTATATTATTTGAGTGGAAATAATACACTTATAAATGGGGATTTAAGAGTTTTTCCAACAACTATTTTGAGTTATATAATTAGTTCATTTAAGTAAATTTGGAAACATTGCAATAGATGTAAATTAAGTGTTGCATTAAATAAATTTAAGTAATAAATGGGGAATAACGGAAATATCTTCAAATATGATAATTAGAGAGTAAAAAGAATGGAAATAAAGTTTATTTAATATATTGGATTTGATTTATAAAGAAGGGGGTTATTTTAAGAAATTGAAATAAATACTGTGATTTGGTTAGTTTAGTTACTTTAAAATTGAAAAGGGAATTGGTTTAAAGGATTATGAAAATTTAAGTAAGTCAAGATAAGAAAGTCTATGAATATTTGAATTTGAATCTTTAATAGTGAATTAATTGGTTAGTTTATAATAGTAGGACTTATTGAAATAAAATGAAATCAAATTTTATTTATTACGAATTAAGATGAAATGGGATATTTATGTGAAAAATCTTAAACCTAATGGTAAACCCATCTAATTGAAATTTTGGATGGAATAATAATTAATTTATTTAACTAAATGGAAATTTGAGGATTTTATTTATAATTTTGTGAATTCAATGAAATTAATTATTAAAAGTGAGATTAACATTTGACTTGATAAATTTGCCTTCTCTATACTGACGTTTAAATTGTCAAAAAATCATTGTAAGCATTTGAGTAATAAAGATGATAAAATTTTCAATATTAGAATTTAAAATATAAGATTGTATTTAATAAATTTATTTAATTAATATAAAAATAGCCATTTTGGCCACGGACTCGGATTTCGACGAAACCAGTTTCATCGGATCCGTATCGGTGAATTATTATAGGGTTTCAAGTTTCGTATCGATCGGACTTGTCGTTTGATCGTACGAACGCGAAATGTCTTGAAATCGATTTAATTGAAATCAATTTGAAAATATTGTTTTCAGCATAACTTCTTCATACGATCGAATTTGGACGCGAAACTTTTTCCATCGCGTTCAGAATATTTTAAATACCTATTTTGAAATATGGGTTTACCCAATTCCGTCCCGGGGTCAGAACGGGCTTTTTGGGCCACGTTAGCGTTAGCACGTTCGTTATCCGATCCATCTATTCAAATCTCTAACCTGCCTATATAACTCAGTTGTAAACCCTAGACTCCATTCTATTCTCATTTGCTGTACGTTCATTTCTTCAACCCTTTCTCTTCTTCAATAGTTGCAAAACCCTAGATCCATTTACAGTTCAAATCAAAAGTCAAAAATTAAAAGTCCTCAGAAAATTTCCAAAAATTTATATGTTGAAGCTTTCGAGGAGCACGTCTCAATTCTGCTGTTCGTTTTGTGATTCGAACTATCGGTTGTTCTGAAATCGCGAATCAAATTCCGGCCGTTCAAATGGATTTCAGATGATCCAACGGCGGATCGTCGACCAATCGAAGATCGGTTGGTGCCGTTGTGAAGAGCTCGTCGAGCAGGTCTAGGGAATGTAATCGCTTGGCTCAAGATGGTCTATATTCGCCAAAAATCGAGAAGAGGCGGCCGTTTTCGTTCTCGGCAAGGAGGGGGCCGGAGTGGCCGTGCTTATGGCCTTGGGGGCGGTTGGTGATGCTCGATTCAAAGGTGCGCTCAGATCTTAGCGTTTGTGGCAGAAACGATGGGAACCGGTGGTCAACGATCGTCCCGAGGTGAAGTGCAGCGTGTTCGATCGAACGCGTAGGGTTCCGTGCGTTCCTGAGTAGGAAAGATGAGTGTGTTGACGTGGCGCCTTCTGTTTGGTAGGTGAGGTTTATTTTTGTTTTATTTGTTTAATTTTGTTTTCAAGACGTTTAAATCGAATAACTTTTGCATACATGATCCGATTGACGCGTGATTTTTTTTGTTAGGATCGAAATTAAATTCCAGACCTTTTGACGCTGGTTTGGACAGATTTGGAGACCGTTGAATTTTTGGGTTTAAATCGGATTTAAATTCGATTTAAATTCAAAAGGTGAGTGTTTTAAACCACCCACAACTTCTAAAAGTTTTTATGTTTGTTAAATTTATTTTAGATATGAGTAGAAATTTATTTGTGACTGTTTGACATGTTTTATTCATTATATTTGTTAAATCGCATTTATTCAATTTAACTGTTATTTAATTTTATTTATTGCATAAAATTTGACAGTTAGAATTTATTTTTGCACATAAACTGCTAGTTAACAGTCATTAAATTTATTATGAAATAGAAACTGTTAGTTAATAATCTGTTATTAATTCCTGTATAATTCATATGCTATGTATCAATGATTGTTTAAAATTGGATGATGATTGCAATTGATGATTGATGATTGATATTTGGATGAATGAATGCTATAATTATATTGTATAAACTGCAAGTCATCATGCATTTTCATTTCATTCGGGGTTGTGGTTTGAAATGATATACAACCGCAAAATTTTATTTTTAAATTGCGGATTGAAATGATAAATATCCGTATCACTTGACCATAGGATAGAAAATTTTATACAGGCACCGTGGTCTATATATAAATTGTTTTAAAGTGATTTCTATGGTTTGGACGGGATACGGTTTATAAAATTTTTTAATTTTGATGTTTTATAAATGTTATTCTTCTATATATATACATATGAAGTTAAAATTTTTGAATTTAAGCTGTGTATAAATCTATTAAATAAAAATGGGAAAATTGAGAAATGGAATTTGATAATTCATATTATATGTTTAAGTTTGGAAAATTTTAAGGTATGATATTTATAACTGGATTTTTCCAAGATAAATTTAAAATGAATATTCTAGTATAATTTAATTGAAGAAAATATTTAATTGCTAGAAATTGGAGTTTTATTTATGGATTTTTATATAAATATTCAAGACTAAATAATAGAACATTTAATTTGGTTGAAGGAATAAATTCCAACTTTAGTTTTGAAATATTAATACTCCAAATGGATATATATATATATATATATATATATATATATATATAGAAATTGAAGTGGTTTTGGAACTTGAAAGTGGTATTTAAATTTTGGTTTAGACTTTAAATAAAGAAATATATTTGTAAAGCCATGGAAATTATTTTCTTTACAAAGTAACCTTAAAGTTAAACCATTTATTTCGTATACCGTTGAATATCCAAACCATTCAAGTTTTAGAAGTTATGGTTTTAAAATATATGAATTTCGAAATATTATGCTTTGAAAGTATAAGTCAAATATTTGGTTTCCAGATATTTAAATTTTAAAGCAGTATGATTTTGGAAAAGAAATATATTTGGATAAAATGATATCATATTGTTTTGGGTTTTAAGACGATATCATATTCATAGTTTTGAAATGGAATTTTTATTCTGGTTTTAAAGTATAAACTATTTTAAATGACCGCGGTGTTATAATAACGATTGGTTGGCAAAGAGACCGGGATCGGATATGGACATACTCTCTGTCGATACCGAAAACCACTTTGACTAACCGTGTACGCGGTGGAGATTCCAGAACGAAGTAGGTGGTGGCGACGTTTCCTGTAAGGTAAATACGTGGACCCGACTCCCGTGAGTTGGCATAAGGTGGCTAAAACAGGAGTGATTCTCGGGCCAATGAGGTCATACCTCTGATCGGATGCTCCTCTTTGATATTATACTTTGACTTTGGATTGATTCAGTGGCCACTTCTATTTTTGATTTTGGGGGAGTTTGTTCGAGGTGGGCGGTAACTGCGGCTACGCGTTTCCACCAGCCCGGATAGCAATTGGTATATCTACCCTGGCATTGCCTAGTTGTGCCGTGTCACCTACCATACCGAGCCTTTACTACGAGTTTTGTTTTGTACCATACCTATGGAGTGCCCTCTGACGACGCCCAGTACGGGGGAGATTACGGTACTGTATAGACTATGGGAATATATTCTGTGTTAAGGGCTATATGGGTAACCTCTTAACGCTATTAAAAAGTAAGTTTATTTTACAATTAGACACTATTATAATAGCGCAATATACTACATAGTAAATAGTTTAACGGATCCTTAGGAGATGTAAATCCCGAGCATCTCTTGAGTTACTGCACTCATATTTACTCCTGTTGATTTAACTCACATAAGATCTTTTAGTTCTGACTCGAGTGTTTTGTCTTTTCAAATTTGCTCGGGTCAGCCCGAGCGTTTCAGGATTTGAGGATTTAGCTCTGGAGGACGAAGACGAAGATTTGTATTACTAGTATCTACTATATTATTCCACTCCACCATTTAATTCCGCTGCATTGTTACTGGTATGTGTAACTCTAATATGTAGTATATAAATGTTTTGTAAACAGATTTATAAACTATACATTTTATTATTATATTTTATCCTTCCGCTGCGAGATTCTGTTTTCTTTTATTTCTTTCTCGTTTTTCTTATTTACCCCATAACAATCTGCCCTTCCGTATGGTTGAACTGGCACGTGTGTCGGTTTAAATCGTGCGAAAATGCGGGATGTTACAATTTTATTTTTCAGTTATTGAACAAATACCTAATTCTCTTCTTAATTTAGTAAATAAAGATTCATTTAATGGTTTTGTCAATAAATCGGCAATTTGATTCTCGAAATTAATATAATCTAGAGTAATTACTTCCTTATTTATATTATTTCTGAGAAAATGATGTCTTATATCAATATGTTTAGTTCGAGCATGTTGAGTAGTATTTTTGGACAAATTTATCGCACTAGTATTATCACAATAAATTGGTGATTTTGAGAAATTTAAACCATGATCTTTTAAAGTTTGTTGCATATATATACTTGAGAACAAGCCAAAGCAGCAAAAATATATTCTGCTTCAGTTGTTGATAATGAAACTGTGTTTTGTTTTTTTTACTAAACCAGGAAATCAGAGAATGCCTTAAAAAGTAACAAGTTCCACTTGTACTTTTTCGGTTTGATTTACAACCAGCATAATCAGCATCACGGTAAGATATCAAGTCAAAAGAATCATTTTTAGGGTAAAATAAGTCATAGTCAGAAGTGTGTTTAACATGTCTTATGATACATTTTACGGCTTTTAAGTGGGTCTCTTTAGGTTGGGATTGATATCTTGCATAGTGACAAACACTATGCATGATATCTGGCTACTAGCAGTAATATAGAGTAGTGATCCAATCATTCCTCTATATAAATTTTGATCCACATCTTTCGAGAGATCTTCTTTACTAAGGTACTCATTGGTTGCCATTGGAGTGAATTTTCCACTCGCAGTAGTCAAACCAAATTCATTAATTAGGTCTTTAGCATATTTTTCTTGACTAATAAAGATACCATTATCTAATTGTTTTATTTGTAATCCTAAAAAGAAGTTTAATTCACCCATATGACTCATCTCAAACTCGTCTGTCATTATTTCAGAAAATTCTTTATTCGTTTCAATGTAAGTTGATCCAAAAATGATATCATCTACGTAACTTGTACTAGTTGAATATCATTTTTATTTCTTTTAATAAAAAGAGTATTATATACTTTACCGATTTCAAAATTTGATTGTAATAAGTAAGATTTTAGTCTATCATACCAGGCTCTAGGAGCTTGTTTTAGACCGTATAAAGCTTTCTTAAGTTTGTAAACATGATTTGGTAATTTTTCATTTTCAAAAAGTGGTGTTTGTTCAACATATACTTCCTCTTTTACAAATCCATCTAAAAAGGCACTTTTAACATCCATTTGAAATAGTTTGAAATTATTATGATTTGTGAAAGCAAGTAGAATCCTAATGGCTTCTAATCTTGCTACGGGAGCAAAGGTTTCATCAAAATCTATTACTTCTTCTTTACAAAAACCTTGAGCGACTAATCGGGCTTTATTTCTAACTACCGCTCCTTGTTCATTCATTTTATTTTCATAAACCCATTTAGTTCCAATTATAGTTTTATTCTCAGGTCTAGGAACAAATTCTCAAACATCATTTCTAGTGAATTGATTTAATTCTCTTGCATAGCCAAAATCCATGAATCATCAATTGATGCTTCTTTTGGATTCTTGGGTTCAAAAGTTGATATAAAAGCTGCATTACTCATTTGACTTAGTTGATTTCTAGTTTTAACAACAGATTGCATATCTTCTAATATATTTTCAATAGGGCGATCTTTTAAAAGTTTAGTCCTTTTATTATGATGATTAATTTTATTATAAGTTTCTGTAGACTCTTGATTTTGAGTGATTAAATCCTCTTCATCATTTGTATCTTTAAAATTTTTGAGATTTTCATCGAACGAAACATGCATTATTTCTTCGATGTTGTTAGTTCTTAAATTAAATACTCTA
Organism: Allium cepa; assembly: GCA_030765085.1. Taxonomy (NCBI): domain Eukaryota; kingdom Viridiplantae; phylum Streptophyta; class Magnoliopsida; order Asparagales; family Amaryllidaceae; genus Allium; species Allium cepa. Next base: position 417,381,457 of record CM060945.1, on the reverse strand, counting down.
TATGCTTTACTTTTATTAGAATATCCAATAAAGATACATTTGTCGGATTTAGGATCAAATTTATCTAAATTATCTTCGTTATTTAAAATAAAACATTTACTTCCAAAAATTCTAAAATAAGACACTTTAGGTTTCTTTCTATGAAGAAGTTCATAAGATGTCTTATCAGTTAAAGGTCTAATTAAAATTCTACTTAAAATATAACAGGCAGTGGCAACTGCTTTTGACCAAAAATACTTTGGTAATTTACTATCTGAAAGCATGGTTCTCGCACACTCTTGAATCGTCCTATTTTTACGTTCTACTACTCCGTTTTGTTGTGGAGTTCTTGAAAATGAAAAATTGCGAGTTATTCCTTTTTTATTGCAGAATTCCTCAAACTTTTCATTTTCAAATTCACCACCGTGATCACTACGAATGGTTATAATTTTTAGAGAAAGTTGATTTTGAATCCTTTTTGTAAAGTTCTTAAAACATTCAAAAGTATCACTTTTATGTTTCAAAAATATTATCCATGTAAATCTAGAATAATCATCTACAATTACAAAAACATATTTACTATGATTTATTGACAGAATTTGAGATGGACCAAATAAATCAAGGTGAAGTAATTCAAGAGGTTTTGAAGTTGAAATATATCTTTTAATTTAAAAGAACTTTTTCTAAGTTTTCCTAATTGACATGCATCACATAGACTATCTACTTCAAAATTCATTTTAGGGAGACCTCTTACTAGATCAAGTTTTGATAGTCTAGATAAGAGTTTGAAATTCAAATGCCCAAATCTCTTATGCCAAATCCAAGGGTCACTTTTATTTGCCAAAAGACGCAAGTTATCATTTGAAACTTTCATACTAAGAATATAAATATTCTTTTTCCTAATTCCCTCAAATATTATGGTTGAATTGTTATCTTTAATGTGACACTTATCTTTTTCAAATTTAATTTTATATCCTTTATCGCAAAGTTGACTTACACTCAACAGATTATGTTTCAGATTCTTAACTAGCAAAACATTAGTAATAGTAGGAGTTTCAGAGTTACCGACTTTGTCGATGCCAATCACATATCCTTTTAAGTTGTCTTCAAAGTTAACAAGTCCTCCGTCTTTGTATATTATATCATTCAACATTTCTGGATTGCCATTCATGTGTCTAGAACATCCACTATCGAGTATCTATTTGTTCTTTTTTATCTGCATAATTTGTCCATTGTGGATTGATTCCTCAATTCCCATAAAGCATGTTTCCTGCACATCAAACAATTTTAGTAGACAACTTGAATTTGAACATTGATTATATGCAGACTCAAGAGACAATGATGATCTGAATATTACTAAACTAGTATTAACAAACATAGCCATTTAAAACTTTTTCAAAAATCAGATTATGAAACTTTGAAAACCTTGCTCTGATACCAAATGTAAGAAATGCGGATTAAGGATCTTAAGACTAGGATAAACACTAGAGGGGGGTGAATAGTGTTTTTGAGAATTATTAAATCTTTTTGAGTTTTTGTTAAATTAAACACAAATGTATGCAATATTCAAAGACAGATATGATCACAGAATCAAACACTGATGCAAATATAAAGTAAAAGCAGTAAAGGAAAGAATACGTCGGATTTTATACTGGTTCAGAGTTACCCTACATCTAGTCCTGCACACAAGTACGGATTTCCTTTCAAAAATAATCTTTACAATTACACCCTCGATTTCAAGGCGACGAGGTACACCCTCCAGACTTACAATCCTCTGGGTAGAGATACTTGATTTCTCGGGCAACAAGTTTTCCCAATTGATTTCTAAGGCTACAATCACACCTTATCTCGCTTGATTGATTTCCAAGGCCATAATCGCACCTTTTCACATTTTGATTACAAAGAAGCCTATAACTTTGAATAGCACTGAGAATCTTAACTTTCTCGATCAATCCCTTTGCCCCTCATGTTGAGATAGCGATAGAGAATCAAACCAAAGATAATCTAGTTAGATTCAATGTTGATTTCGGCAGTAATGGTAGGAATATGTATAAGAAATGTGGAAGAAGAAGAGGAGTGAAAAACCAGAAAATCTTTGTTAAAATTCGTTGAAAACATCCCCTATTTATAGAAGAACAACAGTCATGTCCATTCGTGAAGATATATGACTAATAGACACTTCTTTTGAAATTTAAATTTTGAAACCAACTGACGCTATGTCGACATGGGTAGACTGAGCATGTTGACATCCCAAAGGAATTTTTAGTGATTTGTTTTTCTTTGAAAATAACTTCTATTTTGTATTAAAACTATTTTAAACTTTATAAATATACTTGTCTATAGTTAAAATACATAAGTAAATATATAGAATAATATATACAAGATTTTACTGTAATTTTATATTTAAATCTACGTATAATTATTTAAAAAAATATTATTATTAAAGATAGTCAAAACTACGGATAATTTGATTTTGAAATTAAAGTTTATTTTGAGGCTAAAAGTATTTGAAATCAGGATGGATGTTTTTGATGCTTTTAAAAGGAAGGTTTTGAAATTTTTTTGAAAACGAGATATAATTTTGTAAAATTATTTTGAATAAAAATTAGCGGATACAAAACAATGTTCCACTAGATTTTTCGTAGGTTCCATCCTGCTTAGGGTTCTATCCCTTTAACAGGCTTGAAGTGGATTCTATTCCACGAATAAATTGGATTTTAAGATGCCAGTGCTTTTCTAGGAGTTTTCACAAAATTCCTAATAAATTAAAAGAAAACTTACTTGAACTCTTGATAATCTTGATACTCATGAGTCTTCAGTCTTGTTATCTTGAATCTCTATACTGTACAGTCTTCATTCTTGGTACCTGCATGTTTAAATCCTGCATATACATATATATCTAAACTTATGCTGTTAGTATTTATATTTTATAATATATTCTAAGGTTGTTGTCATTAAAACCATCATCTCAAGGACTAACAGATCTAGGTGCACAATTCAAACCACGCTCTCCTCTCAGTATATGGCCGACCATGATGTAGTCCTTTATGAGCCAATAAAGCCGGAAAGCCTATTTAGAAATTTAACTTCATTTAAATCGTATTTAAATGCATAATACTATATATCCATACGTGCATATTTAACTTTTATACAATCACCAAATTTACTACTAATGGCACCTAAAAAATTACAAACAGCACCTAGTACATCAAATAAATAAATAATATTTCATAAATATAAATTAATTTAATTAATTTATAATAGCTTATAAATCAGCTAAATTATGTGGTATTTCGGAGGATTTACTAATATGGTCATTCGACTTATAGGTGTGAATTCAGTCAACGATTATATCAAACAATTCAAATATAAATGTTCATACATCCCCTTAACCAGTGGTGTGATAGTTTGGTCGAATTTATTGGTTGTACATCTTATTAATAAAATCCAATTTGAAATTTATGCAGTACTTTTTGATAACAATTATTTACACCAACTCTCTACATCACATCATATAACTTTAGGATTTATAAAATTTGGCTTTGGTCAAAATTCCATTACCATCAATGCTAATCTTGGTTACTCCATAAACAATATCTTGAGTTTAATAATAACTTTTATTATTAATAAAACTACTTTGGCTAGATATTCTGACTTTGAGTTGTATATAGTTGATTATGGTACTAACTTGAGTATGTGAATTCTCTATTGAATAGTATTTCACTCTTAATGCTTCAACTCATGCCAATTATAGTCATTTGTGTTGGACTGGGCTAGTCTGTAGTAGGTGAAATTGGTAGTTTCCAAAAAAAATCTTATTTTGTTCATAGTGTACCTATGAAGTCTAATGGGTTGAATTAGATCCAATCTAATCCAATAAAATACAGTTTCGTTTAATTTTTTGATTAAATTAATGAATGATTTAGTTAAAGTTGATCTGTATAATATTTTTAAGTATATCACTATATACTCTATGTGTAAAATGTGCATATGCAATATAATAATGTGTACATTGTCAATGTATATGTATATAGATATTACGATTTACATCTACAACATATACATTAATAGAGTTAGGGGTATCTCTAGGGGCAATTATGTAATTTGTTACGTATATCTAACTCGATAACTAATATTATTTGAAATAAATGATGTTCTTTTTCTATTATATATTTGATATAATGTGTTATATATTATTTAATTTAATTAAAGGGATAGTTTGGCTCACATCCCTGCTAAGTTTCAAAATAGAAAAAACATCCTTTCCAAACTAAATTTACATTCCCAGTCTCTGTTTTCAAATTCTCGTGCGCAAAAAGACCCATATACCCTTTACGTTTTTAATATTTCAAACATGTATAACTTTCTATAGAAACATCGGATCAACATACCGTTATCACCAAAAATTCAAAAAGTTTATGATCTTTAAAATGAGATCCATTGTTGATACCAAAAAATCATACCATATAATTGCAGACTTTGATGCAATTATTGTATATAATTGCATAATTGTTTGCAATCATACCATATGTTGTTTTTACACATGCACAATTCCACTCATTATAAAGATAATAAAATTTATGATTTAATGGTGAAAACGGTTTGTTAATCCGTCTTCTACAAAAGTTATGCTGTTTTAAAGATTGATATATAAATGAGGTGCAAAATTTAATTATGCATGTGAGAATAACATGCATGTATGAAGAATGCAATGGAATAAACGGGTATTTTAGGAAAGATATTTGAAGTATTTGAAAATAAGGATGTAATTTATATCTTTTTTTGGAAAGGATGTTTTGTGTATAAAGTTTGATTCTAGGGATGTGTCCCTTATTTTCACTTAATTAGAAGCATATTTAATAGAAAATCTATAAATGGTATGTTTTAAGATAATAGATACAAAGTGTTGCAACCGTGAGTAATTTTTCACAATGAAAATAAATATACAATTTTAAATATTCATAGTCAAGATGTATCAAGACTGTGTATCGATATATCCCTTGAGGCTATAGTATGTAACACTCTCCAGATATTGCGCAGTGCGTTACGCATGGTTGCTGGAGCACCAAGAGGCTATATACTAATTATTATTTGATAACTATGGAATGAATTAGTCGATAGTTTTCTATCGGTTAATATAACTAAGATCAAACAGAAAATGTAGATGTAACTAATTTGCACAGTTCTCCCGACTTGAGAATACTATTGATCTTCATTATGGAAGCTTCGCTTTGAATATAGCTATATTGTAGCAAGGCATCCATCAAACGACCATAGTTGGGTCAAGTAGAATCATTGGAAGTGAAATATTATTCAAGAGAGGATTCATCTCCTTAGTTATATGTGGTTAGCATCACGGTCAATTGAAGTCAACTCAAAGTTAAAGTCCCTAGTCATAGCATTTCGGTTAACAATAATTGTTATTACTGAACGAAGGACTTTTTATTTAGACTATAAAGTTGAATAAGGACGATATTGAAATTTTGACCATTACGAAACTCCATAAGTCTAAAGTGATATAGTTTTGACAAACTGAATTGGTGTAAATAACTATCACTACTAGGTAATGCTTAAATAAGTAAATTTGGATTTTACCAAAAGATGTATGCGATAAATTCAACCAAAATGTCATAGCACTAGCTAAGATGAAATATGAACATTAGTATTTGAATTGTTCAATGTCAGTCGCTATTTCAGTTTACACTTTTGAGTCGCGCAACCGAAATAATGAATGCTTTGAATGAATCAACTGATTTAATTAATTTATAATTGTTGTAAGTTAATAAAATTAGTTGATATTTATGAATTATTAATTATTAAATTTCATTTAATTTCTTTGAATGCCTTTAGTATTTAATAAAGTGCGTATATATAAGTTATAAACATGTGCATTGATACACAATGTCAGCAGAATGCTTAAAATGGATCTAAATAAAATACATACTAAATGGGTTTTTTAATAAATTAAATTATTTAATATTTTTTGAAACATTAATTATTAAAATTTTATTGAGTATATTTGAATGACATTAGGATTTAATAAAGTGCATATACAAAAGTTATAAATATGCACAACGATATACGATATTGGTGGAACATTTGAATTTGATTTAAATGAGACTGATGCTGATGGGATTTTGGATATTTTGAGGTCCCATATGGCACCATCTATGGATAGTCATGCTTTTAGAAGAGAGAGGATTTTATTTACATTTAAAAATAAATCAAAAGGGGAAGGTTTTAAGGAAGGAATAATAAAGGTTTCTATCAATTCTTTAAACTAAGTCTCCCTTTATTTGTTTCTGTATATTTTCTTTTTAAAAAACCATTATTTCTCTTTCTCTCTCATAATCTACTATCAAAATTTTCATGGCATCTAGATTTTAAAATTCCAAAATAATATATGAAATAAAACTAATAGAAAAAAGTGGTTCTCATCTCTTAATTCTTGCAATATTCGGAGATCGATTCACGGAATCTAAAAGCGTTTGATTCATCATGTAAGGTGAGATTTACGACAACTTCTAAAAGTTGATTTCTCATTAATTAACTTACATATTCCCTATATCATATGATTGAATTTGTGTGATTCATTTATGTTTATATTGACTATCTTATAACATGAGAATTAGTAACCCCTGTCTTAAATAAAGTATGTCTATTAAGTTCATTTCATTCAGCTCTACATATGTTATCTTTTACACTACATTAATTTTCAAATTAAATCCTACTAAATTTTGTTTTATATTATTTACATATATAACTACAATTAAATTATAATTTAATTCTTATTTTACTAGCATTGCATTGTTAACGGTTAAATACAATCATTTTTAATATTGTTTATGCAAGATTGAAAGGTTTTGGTCTGAAACTTTAAATGAACTTTTAGTAAATTTTAAATCGTGCATATGCAAGTGTAAATATGCAAGTGTAAGTTGCCAACTGAAATTTTAATTAGAAAGTTTTGGTTTAATTTTACGTACATATGCAAGTGTAAATATATGTGTGTGAATACACATAAATATTTAATATTTGTATTTCAAATTGCCAAAGCCTGATTTTAGCTGCATTTTTTAATAATTTAAAAGTGAGGCAATTATATATACATATTAATAACAATTTGATTTTTATATTATTGTATCATAATACCTCTTGCATGTAAAATGAATGTTGTATCAATTACATTTGCTGAAGAGGGAAACTAAATCAATCAATGATTCCACTTTTCATCTCCTTCCCTATTAGATCGTTATATAATTGCATCTAGATTTATTCTTGTTTATTTCTATCCAATATATCAACCATCACTCTTACTTACTTTATGTTTAGTAATTTGGTCATACAAGGTAAAGTATGAATATATTTAATGTATTCACACTTTTTACATCTCACACTTATTTAATTTAGATTTAAATGAATAAAGAAAATCATTCCCTCAATTAATGTTATTTAATATCTTAATTATTACAATTGAAGAGGGAGAGAAATGAAAGGTTTCTCTCTTTATATATTGCAATATCTTTCCTTTATTAATTAGATAGGGAAGAGAGGGATGCAAAAGGTTTCTTTCTTTAAATTCATTTTTACATGTTTCTTTTACATATATAAACGCTATTTATATATACACATAACTGAATGTATTTAGTGCATTCATTATAGTATCTATTTTTTAAGTTGCATTTAATCTCCAACTAACAATTCAAACAAAATGAGATTTTATTTCAAATTTTATTATGTTGGATCTGATACACATTTAAACTACATAGGCCCAATGAGAATCTAGATTTTATTGAAATTACTCATTTCTTTTGTTGCGGGCCGACCTAGTTCTAACAATGGTATCAAAGCCTAATAGCATAAGCGGTCTAAATTAGTCATTGTTAGTGCTAACTAATTAAGATTACCCACTTAGTACTGTGCCTAGAAAGGTAATGTCTAAAATTAAAATTGGGTAACCAAGTACCCTGTCCAACTTGGTTACCGGCTTGGCTTGAAAGGTGAAGTAAGTCTGAAGGTTTTCCCTAATATAAAAAGTCCAATTTGAATTAGACCTTGGATTAATTTTACAAATTTGTATGAAAATCAAAATAAAAGATTTTAAGTTTAAAAGTTGAATTTAAAATAAAAACATGTTTATTATAAAGTTACAATTCAACATAAGTTTTTGGAAATGTTTAAAATGATAATGATATTTTCAAAATAATTGAAATATTTAAATACTAATTTCAAAAAATAAACTTTATTAATATATTAATAAAATAAATTAATTAAATAGGTTAACTAACCAATACTTATATACATGTAGTATATGTATTGATATATATTATATTATTTCAAAGTGTTTAAGATAGCATAAGTATATATGTATGTGTATAAAATAAATTTTGAACTTAATATGATTTGATTAAATTTTTATAATTAAATAAATTAATTAAAGGTTAATTAACTAAATAAATCGATTAAATGTTACTTTATTGAATAAAAATGTATGATATATATGTTATTCTACAAGCGTGTGTGTGTTTACAAGTATTAGTACAAAGGTTATAGACATGTCTAATATAAAATCTGTACTGGAATACTAATATAATATCAATTAAATATTTAATTATATTAATTAAATTAGATTTAATTAATATAATACTATATTTAAGATTGTTGTATAAGTAATATAAAATATAAAAGTTATATAATAATAAAACTTATATGATATGAATGTATAAACTAAATGTGAAACATTAAAGAAATCTTAAATAGACATAAGGAATAAATACATATGTAAATATACGTATACCGTGATTTTTGATGTGTCTGGCACTTGAATCACGGGGGCATTCATAAGAAATACATTATTCTATCAGTCGATATCGCTTTATACAATATATTAAAGATTATGAATCTTTAATATATTGTTGTCCTCTATCATATATATATATATATATATATATATATATATATATATTAATAAATTACTTGCATACTCCTTAGTTGTTAAATAAAGTCAAGCTATGGATGTTATGAGTAGTATTGTTAATATATGTAATAGGTGTGATAAGCCAACAATATGTATTTGATGAGAAAACTAAAGGTACATATACTATACTTAGGCCATTGCGATATGGTGGGTACGAGTGAATAATATCTTTTGATTTAATAAGAAGACTCAAGGTGAAAATTAGATTAGGATGAGAGACCAAGGGTTAAAAGTTGTATATGATATAACCGATAAGGAGTTATCCATCATCCCTTGAACAATTACTTTTTTGAGCAAACTCAAGGTTGGAATTTCAAGAAGGATGATTCCTAACAATCACTAATGAAGTTGAAAGATTTCTTTGTTTTTCCTGAGGGTTTGGTGAAATATAAAAAACTAGTGAGAGCCTTACTGGAAAAATAAAATAATAACATTTAACATTCACTATAAGAAAACGCTACAGTTTCCTACGTAATATTTCCTATGCCGTATGATGGGGCAAAGGGAAGGCATAGGAAATAGGTAGGAAAATGTAATGGCATAGGAATTTCTGTACGTCTTTCCTACACCAACTTTAGTACGTCGAAAAATAATAGAGGCGTAGGAAATCTCCTACGCTAAATTTTTTGGGCATAGTAAAGACATTAACAATCCCCTACGACATTTTCACATCATTGTTAATTTTCTACAAATCTAAACTGACGTAGAAAAGTTCCTACGCCAACTCTACGACTTAGGTTTGGGGTTACAATTTTCTTATTGTAGCCAGCCACACCATGGAAGGAACCTCTCAAATGCAGAAACAACCCGAATTTAAACCCTAATTCTCCCTCTCAAATCTATTTTCCTTGTCTAAATCATGTACTCTCCCTCCACAATTCATCTCCCACATTCTTGTCCATTTCATCTCACTTGTCGGCCTTTTATTTTATTTTCTCGTTTTTTCCTTTTATCTCAACATCCTCTGCCCGTAGTAAAAGTAGGGAAAGGTATAGCTATGGAAGGCACTATGAGAGAGAACGAGATAGGTATGGACATGGAAGTAGAAGCATAAGTTGTAGCCTCAATCCTGATTATGACGGCGACGTGGAAGAAGAAGATACGATGATGATAGGAATAGGAGCAGAAGCAAGTGTCGCTCAACTGATAAGAAAGTCATGTGTGACATCTCACTTTAGCATCAAATAACTGCATTCCTAAATTAATGTAAAATTTTGGTTTCATTGCTTACATTGCTTCACCTATTAAACACAATAATCCAGCTGATTGATCTCCAGTTATTAGAAGCCTTTCACCTTATGGTAGGCGCTCTAGTTCTCCTATTTCTAACAAGATATGGTTAGATTATATGGATATGTTTTCATATTCACTTAGACTGTATGTTTAAAAAGAAGAATCATACTGACTAATTAATACCTTTGCGTTGTTTGTTAATCATGGTTGGGTATAATTAACAGTTTGGGTTATTATTTTAATTTTAAGAGGACATTGTTAATGACACTCCATTTTTTGGTTGGGGGTCACTTTTTTATATAAAAAATTACTAAGTAGGGACTAATTGAAGTAGCCACCTTTTAACAATAACTGAAAATATAACAAATTTACCCCTATTATTTTTTTCCCTTAGTAATTTACTTTTACTCCAAACCCATCACTATCAACTAGTCTCTAATCGGTAATTATAATCTATGGGGTAATTAAACTCTAATGAAAGTTCTCCAAAGGAGAAAGAATATACTATGATTCTCACCCAAGAAAGCTAATGCTATGTTGAATTTGTTCAACAAATCAATAAAGAGGTATGTGGGTTTGTTTGTTTTTTATTTCAATGAGCTAGGGTTTAACAAGCTAGGGTTTAAGTCGATGGTTTAAGAATTCATATATCAGAAAATGTTCGGTTATTGGTGGCCAAAAATTTTCAACTATTTAAGAATTGATAGATCCAAAATTGTTTTCGAATATAGTTCGCCAATTTTTTTTCGAATGGTAGCAGAGTTTTATTCGGTTTTATGTAGTCAAATTTTGTAAATAATTTCAGTAGTTTATTGTTGAAATATGTTTTCGGTTATAACTAGCCGAAATTGCTTCTACAGTAGGTAGCGGAAATTCTTTCGGTGGTGTGTAGTCGAAGTAATTTTGGGCAGTAGGTAGCTGAAATTTGTTTTGGCAGTTGGTAGCCGAAATTGGCTTCGGTAGTAGGCAGCTGAAATTCTTTCAGTGATGTGTAGCCGAAATATTTTGGGTAGTGGGTAGCTAAAATTTTGTTTTGGTAGTTGATGGCCAATTTTTTTTCTACAATGGATATTCAAATTTTTTGTAGAACTAAAGATTCTAAGTTATATTTTTCAATAGATACCAGAGATTGAATCTAAAAACGATGATGACAACGATAATGAGGAAGTCGATGGTGGCGATGATAACTAAAATGACAATTGCAATGAATTCGATTACCCCGTTTTGACTTCTCATTTCACTATTAATAAGGTACGTTAAAATATTGGAATTATATATACTTTTTTGGTTTGAGTCATGTTATTGATTTATGATGCAGTTGTTTGAATCAAAGGAAAATGTCCGAGATTGGTGCATGGATCGCGGGATCAGTGTGAATTGTATTGTTGTGACCAAAAGAACAAGAATGAGAAATTTGCTAACTAATTGAAAAGGATCGTGGATGGTTCTACTACGTGAAAGAAGCGGGGAGTATATTGATCATAAGCCAAAGAATCATGCTCCAAAAACCCAAATAAAAAACAGAGAAGATCGGAAAGTAGAAAATGTGGATGTCCGTTTGACTTAAGCACACATTGTACAGACAATGAAACTTGGATTTTGAAGGTAAAAAATGGATGCCATATTCACATGCTTCCTAACATATTAACCGGGCATCAGCATGTGGCGAGGCTGAAAGATCATAAAGTTAAGATCGTTGAAACAATGACAAATAATGGAGTTAAGCCTTAGAATATTTTAACTACTATTAGAATTAACAACCCGAAGAACCATTCAACTATTAGAAATATTTACAATTAAAAAGTGAAACTTAAACTACTGAATACGAAAGATAGTTCGAATATGCTGCAGTTTATGAAATTGGCCTTTAGTCATCATTATTCATTGCACCACAGAGTTGATGGTACAACCAATGAAATTTCCGACTTACTCTTTAGTCATCCTATATGTGCTATTCTTCCATAATGTTTTCATCAAATTTTGTTCTTGGATTGCACGTTTAAGACAAATCGGTATAAGTTATCATTTTTTCATATGGTGTCGCAATCATCCACTGGAGCGTCCTTTGCCGTTGCACTTGCTTTTGTTAGTCGTGAGACTATGGAGTCGTATATATGGGCTCTTGAATGTGTTACAGGGATAAGAAAATTCCGGCTATTATCATCATTGATGCCGAAATTGCTCTTCCAAATGCAGTAACTACCATGTTTTCACCGGAACATCATATTCTTTGTGCATGGCATATTTTGAAGAATGTTCACGTAAATTGTAAACCAAATTTAATAAAAAAAGAAATGAGTTTTGACTGGGGATAAAGAGGTAGTTTTGGAGGATAAGGAAGGAAGAAAGACGTACAAACTTTTATGGGATGCTTAGGTAAATGTGGTAAACTCATTGTCCGAAGAAGGGTAACATTGAAACTTAAACTTGTTTCATGATACATGGCTCGTGAAACAAAAAAAATCTATCACATATGTACTAAAAAATTGGCTTAGTAAATATAAGGAGATGTTTGTTTTGGCTTGGACCAACAAAATAAAACACTACGATAATGTGTCAACTAGCACAATTAAAAATGCACACCATCGTTTGAAATTGTATTTTGATTCAACTACAGGTAGCTTTGTGCAATGTTAGACTAATGCACATCTTTATACCGAGAATGAATTAGTTGCAATCGAACATGCGTTCGAAATGAGTACATCAAAAACAATGCGTAGATTTCGAAGTGAACGTATGTTCAAAGAAATATTGGGAGTTGTATCTCACAATGCACTTGATTTACTACTACATGAATTGAGTACTATTTCAAATATCGGCTTGAGTATTGAGAATTGTGGTTGTGTTTTGTCGCAAGTAAATGGACTACCATGTGTATATATGCTAGCGAACTTTAGACATTCACAAGGTTTCATACCACTAAGCACTATAGACTCTTATTGGAAGCGATTATCTTGCACACCTCCTTCATTGAATCGTTCAACTCTTGATTTTTTTGACTTGCCTGAAATTAAAGCATTGAAAAATAGGTATGATGAATCTCCTGATAATGTGAGACTTGTTATGCAACAAGATTTGAAATTGTTAGCATTCCCTCAAACAACCACTATTTTAGAACCCCCCGTGGCAACTATTAAAAAAGGTAGACCTTCCAAAAAAGATAAGTCAACTACACGAGATCCTTCTTACTTTGAACATGTTGAAGTGTCATTGTCGTGTAGCTCAAATCTTACTTCGGTTGGTCGTTACTTAAAGAAGCTTGGCATCAAAACTAAGGCATGTGAGAACAATCATGTTGACTATGAATATTTGTTGCAAATGCGCAAACGTATGCGACCCTACATAATTGGTATAAAAGATATGCCTAGTGATGGTAATTGTTGTTAAACAATTGAATCTCCATAATCGAAGATTGGAAAATCCATGTAAGTTTGTACGTGAGTCTATGGTCGACAATTTAGTGTTGCATTCAGATATGGACAAAAAAATGTGGGATGAATGTGGCTATAAGGAAATCAAGAATAGGGTATAATGTATGAATGCAATTGAGTTTAGTGAGTGGATGCAGATACTAGAATCGGGATTTTCAATAGCTAAAATGTTTGGCATTGTGGTAGCCTTAATAAGCAATCATATGTGTTGTACATTTGTTCCCACAATAGTTCATGCAAGCTTGTTAAACCAAAATAGGATGGTGGTTATGGGCCACATAGACAACTCACATTTATTGGTATTAAACTTAGTTCGGACTCTCTTTTTCCTCCTATACCTCAGTTTTCGTACTTCAACAATTTTATAATACCAATGCAGAAGATTGGATCAAACCGTATGTTGAAATAATAAATAAATACCTAGCTTTTACAGAGGGCCATAAAGACGAAGAGAGTGTAATTAAACTAGATTTAAGTTAGTAGACTAGCTTTCATATGAAATTGTTTTTGATGTCATATGGAATTGTATGTAATTTTTGGGTCTTCATTGTTGTGATGTCATATGGAATTATATGTAATTTAAGAGTGATAATGAAATTGTTTTGATGTCGTATGGAATTGTATGTAATTTTGGAGTGCAATGAAATTGTTTTGATGTCATATGGAACTGTACGTAATTTTGGAGCGTAATGAAATTATTTGATGTCATATGGAATTATATGTAATTTTGGAGCGCAACGAAATTGTTTTGATGTCATATGAAATCGTATGTAATTTTGGAGCGCAATGAAATTGTTCTGATGTCATATGGAATTGTATGTAATTTTGGAATAACAGTAAAATTGTTTTGATGCCATTTGAAATATGTAATTTTGGAGTGCAATGAAATTTTATGTAGTTAAATATGACTATGCTATGCATATGAATGTTTACTGGGGGAGAGGTGTAATTCTGTTTGATAGGGTGGAAAACCAGATCCAAAGCAGATTCTGCGAAATATCACCGTTTGTAACATAATAGTTAGATAAACCCACACCGTTCTCAATAGTTTTGCTAACATATGACAAAGGCGGCCGAATTTAAATGCTATGTTTGATTAATTGTGATTGAATAACAAATAGTATTCTAGCTTTTTTACAATGATGATTAGGGTTTTGCAAGATGAGTGTTGTATTCTCAAGCAGTTTTGACAGGGATATGTTGAAAAAAAATTCTGAACTTAATTTGGTTTGCCTCGGTCATCTGAGTCAATATAACTCAATAAACTTCCACCATTCTTAAGAGTTTTGCAAAATTTGATAGTGGGCTATAGAATTAAAGTACTATGTTTGATTTTCCTTAATCGAACTACAAATTATATTCTAACTTCATTACAATGGTGATTAGTGTCCGGCAAGACGATTTTCGTATTCTCAAGCAGTTGCAAAGTGCATGTGTTGAAACAACTTTTCTCAACTCAAGTTCGACTTGCCTTAGTCGTCTGAGTTAATATAAATCGATAAGCCCCCACCATTTCCAAGAGTTTTGCCAATATTCTATTAAGGCCCGTCGAACTAAAATGTTACATTCGATTAATCTTCATCGAATTACAATAGTATTCTAACT
Source organism: Allium cepa (assembly GCA_030765085.1). Taxonomy (NCBI): domain Eukaryota; kingdom Viridiplantae; phylum Streptophyta; class Magnoliopsida; order Asparagales; family Amaryllidaceae; genus Allium; species Allium cepa. The sequence goes on along the minus strand of CM060945.1, from coordinate 417,366,232 downwards.
TCAGTACAAATGTGATAAAAGTTCGGCAACATGACTGTCATATTCTTAACCTGTTTCAAAGTGCATAGGTTGAATTAAAATCTTTAGTTTGGTCTGTTGTTATCAAACTACTATACTATTATAACTTAAATAATAATGTGTCGAAAATTCGGCATGTCATGGTCGTCTGAACAAGCTTTTTTTATAAACTGCCGCAGTTCTAAGAGTTTTATTCGATGGGCCCCAGCCGAACTAAAATATGAACTCCGGTTTTAACTTGTCGTATTACAAAAAGTCCATGTTTAGCAACTTAAGTTCGATACCATGTGACCGAAGTGCAAAACAATAGTTTGTTAAACTGTGAAAAAAACCAAGATAATCCACGCTTTTTCAATCCATGCATTCAAATACAAATTACAAAAAAGTTAACAAAATTGAATTATTAGAACATAACTGAAACTCATTCCATGCAAAATGCTAAACCAACATATTCAAACGATAAAATACACTACACTTCAACATGTTCATGCAAAGTACAACACCCAAAAAAAAAAAAAAAATAATAATAATAATAATAATAATAATCATGTTTTAGCCGAACTAAACGAAAGTATCTCACCTGGCCATGGCACGGTGGACAAATTTTAGATCCAACGATGAAGAGAGATGGGTATTCTTCGTTCCCACCATTTTATTTTACTACGGTATAAAATAAAATAAAATAAAATAAAAATAATTTTTTTTTTAAGGCGAAGTAGAAAAATTAAAGAAGAAGGGAGGGAGAAGGTGGATGTAAAGGGTAGAGGATGTAAAAATTAATTTTGGTATATAATAGTGTTTACCCCTTTGGTAACTTATTTTTCAGTGGAGTCCCCTTAAAAGATGACCTCTCAAACAAAAAATGGAGTGTCATTAACAATATGTTTATAAAACCTTAATGCATACCATTGTGGCATGTTAGAAAAACTTTACTTTATTTTTGTCTATTTAACAGGATTAAAGAAAGGCATGACAGTTGAGACTAAAATCTTGTGATGAAATCTGCATGTGATGCTTTTGGTAGCCATCATCTGCATTACAAAAGGTTATGTAGTTCATGTTAAGTTTGTTTTCATTATATCTCAACTGTTGTCACCACAAGTATTCTATTAAGACTTAAGAGTCTATGCAACTCTTCCTTTGACAAGATGTATGATTTTTTTGTTTGAGTCTCTATCACAGACCTGCTTATATTGCATTATAACTGGTTGATCAAACTTTTGGTAATATATTACTTTGAAAATTTTAATTGTATGTGTCAGTTGAGTACTGGTAGCTGAGTACTTGCGGACAGTGAAATGATGTAAAAGACCGCTTTGCAGATGCTTTTTGATGATATCCTGATAATGATGATGATGATCTTAATTGCAATTTCTTGATGACAATGACGTTGAATTCTTTTTTAAGTTATTAACTCATGGTTTCAATAGGGAAATTTAAGTATCTATATTTGTATGTTTCCAAATTTGGAAATAAATTATCTATATTGATGCAATTTGTTAGACTTTGTTATTCATGTATATACAGTATATGCACCTAACTTATTAATGTCAACGCGATTTCGTCTCATAAAATGTTTGAACATCGATATACTTTCGCCCACTACAAACATAAATCCTAGTTATGTCGCAAAACGAAATCTAATGACCCTATGCAGACACAAATGTGAAACATGAAGATTTAACTTACAGTTAGTCTCTGACCCTCAGGGTACATGTACTGCATAAGCCTTCTACGCAAACCAATATCAGAAATGCTTCTAATGGGAGATTGACTCATGTGAACTTGCAAGTTTGGCCTTAAAGATTGTGACATCATAGTTGCTCTTTGCATGTGTGGCATAGACGGCGAGCTTTCCTGTTGGTGCCTTTGCAGAGCCAACTTTTCTTTTTCCATAATTGCATTAAATTGAGTATTTTGCTTCCCCTTTTGCCTCTGAAGCACCTGTTCAACCAATTGTTGCTACAAGTCATCCTTTTGTCTTATATGCAATCTAGTTTTTTTCCCCAATATGAACAACATCAGCACCCGGCCCTTGATTTACTAAGCAAAGTTAATCTTAGTATTTGCATGATGTGAACATCACATCCAATTATAGCTTCAATTATCACGACAAGTCAAAGTACCTAAAAGGACAACATCATAGAAGAAAGACAGATCTTCTATCATCCACCTACTAAAATAATTGACTTTTTAGATACCAATCGATATCCAAACAGTAAAGTAAAACATTGTATTGTGAATGTGCTTCTACCGAATGTGTTTCTTTTATCAATCCATGTTGTTATGTGGAAATAATCACAGCCATCCATCCAAATCAACGCTTGAGATTCATTCTTATTGTTGGCAAAGATTACCACTCAGTTCACTTCTTTATATAAATACTTGTATTTAGGCATTGTTTGTAACGCATTACTGTACAATTCTTCAACCTGTATCAATTGTACTGCAAGACAAGAATATTAAATATAATTTTTCATCATTTTGTTAATATGGTATCAGAGCTTTTAAGAGCCTAACGGCATAAGCTTCAGATCCGCAATCTTTTCTTTAAAGATTGTTCTTTATTCTCTTCTCAGTTAAATTTCATCATTGAAGAGTTATACCCTTCCCGATTCAAGTGTATCTGCACCACCAGCTCCTTTCACTAACTCATTGTGCTTCACCTAGCAAGAACCAGAACGAGTTCAAGTTCTTGACAGGCCGCAATAATTCTTGTGCCTCGCGCCAATACTGTTTGGCTGCACTACACATTTCTTGTGCCTCGCCAATACTGTTTTGGATGCACTTCACATTCAAGAAACAAGATTAGTCGCGTATAAAGATGGCAGACAAAGAAGCAGGTTATGAAAGATCATCAACCACTTCAAGAAATGACAAAAGGGAAACTGCTGTATCAGAGATAGCATTAATCAAACCCAAGAGTCAAATTATCACCATCCCGCTTGATGAGGACAACTACATAGTCTGGAAATATCAAATTGAAACAGCCTTGAAGGGATATGACCTTCAAAACTATATCAAGGGGTCAATAGCTGTACCACCTGCAGTCATAGAAGAAGACAATGGAATAACAGTTAGCAACCCGGAATACACAAGATATCTAAAGCAAGATAACTTACTATCGTCATGGCTACTATCATCCATCAGCTCAAGTCTATTATCACAAATTGTTGGTTGCAACTCGTCATATGAAATTTGGTCATCAATAGAGCGGATATTCAGCTCACAATCAGCCGCAAGAATTATGCATTTTAAAAGACAGTTGCAGAACTCAAGAAAAAATGATATGCCAATGAGAGAATATCTTGTAAAGATCAAAGCTTTATGTGATAGACTAAACGCAATTGGTCACAAAGTTTCTGAAACCGAGCAAATTCTCACCATAATAAATGGACTTGATGATGAATATGAACCAGTGGTAACTTTCATAGCATCGCAACAAACTCTACCAAATTTACAGTATGTCCAGTCTGCTTTACTTGTCCATGAGGGCAGAATTGAACAAAGAAGAGCCATGCAAAGTGAATTTTCAATTAACTATGCTAGCAGTTCAAGAAACAAGATACAACAGGGCAACACAGCAAATCAAGGAAGCAAACAGGATGGTCAAAGAAATAATTATACACAAAGAGGAAGGGAAAGAGGAAGATGGAGCAACAACAACAGAGTAAAATGCCAAATATGTGAAAATTTTGGTCATATAGCTAGCAAGTGCTATTCAGATTCAATAAAAGACTTCACCGTTACACAGCAAACTCAAAGGAATCCCAATATTATTATAACACAACTGGATCAACAACAAAAAAGCAACAATGAAGGTTCAAGAACTCAATCAATCAATTCAGACGAACCCAAATTAGATAACACAGGCCTGGATGATTGGTACCCAGACTCGGGAGCAACTAATCATGTGACAAGTAACCTTCAAAACCTCAATTTAGACAACAAAAGCTACACAGGTATGCAAGCTATATATTTGGGTAATGGTGAAACAACAAATATATCACATGTTGGCATAGGAACTATTCAAGGTAAAAGAGAATTATACTTGAACAATTTATTGAGAGTTCCCGAAATTAAAAAGAAATTAATTAGCGTATCTTAGTTTGCTAATGACAACAAAGTGTACTTTGAGTTTTACCCAAATTTTTGTTTAGTAAGAGATTTGCTAAGTAAAGATATATTGTTGCAGGGTAGTTTGAGTAAGGGACTGTACAAATTTAATGCTGTGAAGAAATCTGAACCGACAGTGAAGAAGTATTGGTGCAACAGTGTTCATACCAGTGGTCAAAATAGGAAAAACATTTTAGATCATTGGCATTGTAAACTAGGGCATCCTAGTATGAAAATTGTAAAAATATTCTTGATGGATAATAAAATTTCTTTTCAAAGTAATGATATTTCTGATATATGCACACACTGTCGGTTAGGAAAAAGCCACAAATTGCCCTTCGGCAATTCTGAAACCACATATAAAAATCCCTTTGAATTAATAGCTGCAGATTTATAGGGACCAGCCCCATTAAATTCCACACAAAGGGCACATGTACTACTTATCTTTTGTTGATTCATACACTAGATACACATGGATATTTTTTCTCAAATCAAAATCTGAAACTCATGATGCCTTAGTTCAGTTTATTTCACTGGTTGAAAAACAGTTTAATTATAGGGTTAAAATTGTGCAAATTGATGGGGGGACTGAATTTTATCCACTTAAAAAGTATTTTCAAAACAAGGGTATATTACATAGAATCACTTGTCCTCACACATCAGAGCAAAATGGACTTGTCGAAAGAAAGCATAGGCACATAGTGGACACAGGTTTAACACTATTATCTCAAGGGTCATTACCCTTTAAATATTGGCAAGAGGCATTCACCACGGCTGTTTATCTTATAAACAGGATGCCAATTAAAGTGCTTGATTATAAATGTCCTTATGAAAAATTATTTGGCATTAAACCTGATTATAATATTCTAAAAACATTTGGGTACTTATGTTTTCCCTATCTTAGGCCTTACAACAAAAATAAATTGAGTTTAAGGTCAAGCCCATGTAACTTTTTGGGATATGATACAAACCAAAAAGGTTACAAATGTCTCGACAAAAATGGTAGAATTTATATGTCAAGACATGTTATGTTTAATGAAAATAATTTTCCTTTTTCAGATAAAAGACTGGCAGACAGTAAAGACACAACAAACCAATGCACTGACTATGTCAAAGTATGTTTGCCCACCATACCAGAATTAACCATTTAGAAAGAACAGGGAAACAATGGAAAACTTGAAAGATCACAATCCATTGCAGAAACAAAATCTGATTGTAGTGCAAGTGATACACATGAATAGCCAGCACAACAAATTGAAGAAAATGATGAAGCACAATCATCTGATAACTCAACATCTAGCAGCAATAGACCACCAGTCACAGACATTAGACATAATGTGCAAGAAACAGGGCATCATATGGTGACAAGGTCAAAAGATGGCATTTTCAAGCCTAAAATATACAATGCAAATGTTGATGTCATGGAACCAGTCACATATGAGCAGGCAGTTAAAAATATAGAATGGAGAAATGCCATGAAAGATGAGTATGAAGCATTAATAAAGAATCAAACATGGGATCTAGTGCCACCTTCAAACGATAAAAACATTGTTGGATGCAAATGGACCTATAGGATCAAGAAGGATGCCAGTGGAAAATAGCAAAGTTCAAAGCAAGGCTAGTTGCTAAAGGTTACTCTCAACAATTTGGGTTTGATTTTAACGAAACTTTTTCTCCCGTAGTCAAGCCTACTACCATCAGGATCATACTTACCATAGCATTAAACAATCAATGAAAAATTAGACAACTGGATGTACAGAATGCTTTTCTCAATGGAGATTTACAAGAAGAAGTATACATGCATCAACCAAAAGGATACATTACAAAAGGAAATGAAGATAAAGTCTGCAAATTACGTAAAGCTATTTATGGTCTCAAACAAGCATCAAGAGCTTGGTACGAGAAGCTCAAAACCACCTTAACAAAATTAGGATTCAAACCAACCAAGGCAGACAACTCATTATATACCAGAACCATTAATCATGAAGTCACATATATATTAGTGTATGTTGATGACATCCTCATCACTGGGAGTAATGAGAGTGACATCACTAAAGTCATACAACTGTTGGATCAAAACTTTGCAATCAAAGACTTGGGGACACTTGATTATTTTCTCGGAATTCAAATTAGCAGACCATCACAAACAGAAATGTTTTTATCTCAAAGACAATATGCTTCAGAAATTTTGGTTCGTGCCAACATGGATCAGGCTAAGCCTCTACCCACGCCCATGGTCAGCAATTTACAATTATCCAAAATCAAGGGCGAACCTATTAACAATGTTAAACAGTATCGAAGCATTGTAGGAGCTCTATAGTACTTGACCATTACTCGACCGGACTTATGCTATAGTTTTAACAAAGTTTGCCAATTAATGCAAAAACCTCTAGATAACCACTGGAGGGCGGTTAAGCGTATTTTAAGATATATAAAAGGCACTCAAGACTATGGTTTGCTGTTAACTCAAAGTAAAGAAGTAAATATACAAGTTTACAGCGATGCCGATTGGGCTAGCGACGCTGATGATATACGATCTACCTCCGGCTACTATGTTTATATGGGTGGCAACCCAGTCTCCTGGTGCACCAAAAAGCAATCAACTATATCACGTTCAAGCACCGAAGCTGAATACAGGTCAGTAGCAAGTACGGCGGCTGAAATAATATGGATAGAAGCCCTAATTCATGAACTAGGGCTCGAGCTGAAAGAAAAACCGTTGATTTGGTGCGATAATCTGAGCACCGTCTCACTATCTCTGAACCCGATCCAACACTCTCGCACCAAACACATTGAAATTGACCTATTTTTTGTACGTGAAAGGACAGCAGCGGGAAAACTAGAGATTAGGCATGTTTCTTCCTTCTACCAACGTGCTGACGCCCTCACAAAATCACTTTCTTTCAAAAATTTCGCTAGATTTAGAGAGGAAATGAATATTATTGATGACAGTAGATTTCATGGCGGCGGAAGGAAAAGAGATGGAAACCCTAGCTTCAATTGAGGGCGGGTATTGTGAATGTGCTTCTACCGAGTGTGTTTCTTTTATCAATCCATGCTGTTATGTGGAAATAATCACAGTCATCCATCCAAATCAATGCTTGAGATTCATTCTTATTGTTGGCAAAGATTACCACTTGCTCGGGCTGATACATTAAGGCCCAGTTCACTTCTTTATATAAATATTTGTATTTAGGCATTGTTTGTAACGCATTACTGTACAATTCTTCAACCTGTATCAATTGTACTGCAAGACAAGAATATCAAATACAATTTTTCATCATTTTGTTAATACATTGAGATAATATGTCAAGGATTAAATGACTTCTTGACTCCAAATATATGACCAAACGGTAAAACATTGACATAATATGTCAAGAGCTCAGACTAAGTAATAACGTATCTTTTGATCTATTTGGATATATATTTAAAGTACATTATCATGACTAATTAAAACCTATCAAGCGAAGATGGATTGGTGGTAAAGCATAGATCAAAATGCAAGGCTATATGAAAAATATGGACGTCAAAAGTATCCCAAATAATGGAGCTGGCTTCAGACGTATCAATAGCCAAATATATTTTAAGGTTTTTCCACATTCCTTTATGCATTCTTTGCTTGTTATAAAGATATGCTTAAGCAATAAGTGTATGTGTGTGCCTATATCATGAAGTAGAAGAATGATAAACTGGGTACCAATTTGAGGTATCTCGGAGCAAGAATAGGTAATACTGGCAAAGTGAAACAGCGAAACATGCAAGAACATGCATTGGATACAAGAGTTGATACTATGTGACAGAAAATCCATGTTAAGATAAAGTCAAAAGGACATGCTGAACCAACTTTTAGAAAGAAATACAGCATAATGGTTCAAGATTATAATAAACCAACCAATATAAAGATATTGGCCAATTCCGATGCAATGATTAATAGAATATATATAGGCAGTTAAGATTAGAATTATTTTGAGCAGTCCATTTTTTTTTGGCAAACGTGACTTTCCTATTGATTTTGTTCTCAAGCTCCACTCCTCCACTTCCAATAAATTGAACAGATAAGGTAAACAAAATTGAACAATATAGCGGAAGCAACGAATATACTTATCGATCCAAGTCGATTTTAGCATAAATCGAAATCAACTCAAGTTAACATTACTTACCAATAAAAAAATTACCCACAAATTTCTGTGGCAACAAATTACGAAATAGATAGGGATTGAGTTGCGAGTAGAAGCCATGAGCTATTGCATTAGTCGACGATTGAATGTATGATGGTGGAAGAGGCGGTAGGATTGTGAAAGCAACTTACTCCTTGAATGTTGTATGCAACAGAAGAGAAAGAATTTCTGAGGAGCAGAGCAAAGAAGTGAAGAAAGAAGAAGAATGACTTTTGTAGAAAAGAAAGTGCAGAAATAATTGCTACCAAAATTATTTTTCTTCATTTCGACTTGTCGTCTTATGTAAAGAGAGTTGTTACGGAGTAGTGAATCCTAGGCTGCCAAGTGGCATTACATAGGTAGCTAAATGAAAAGTTGTAACTAATTGATGACAAATTCTGAAAACAAGAGCAACAAGAATATTTTGCCATGATATGCCGACATGCATGCATAGTTGCAGCTAAGATTCCATATTATGATTCATTCTCGATATCTTGCAGGCATAACAACACTCCTTTTGGGCGTATCTATTATAATAACCATATCATCACCCACCACTTCAAGATCGATCTTGTCCTCAAGGTCGAGTGCTGTAATGATTTCTTTGGACAAAGGTGTAGGAGTTGTAGTTTGCGGGTTTGGGCACAGTTTCAGTACGGAAATGTGGAAAACGGAGTGTATGCGGGCTTCTTGAGGTAGGTGCAGTTTATATGCGATAGGGGCATTACGTTCAAGGACTTGGAATGGGCCAAAGTATTTTTTGGACAGCTCATGTTGTGGTGAACGGAGAGAGGATTCGCGGTATGGTTGAAGTTTGACGAAAACTCATGCTCCAACGGTAAATTATTTGTCTAAACGGTGCTTGTAGGCTTGATTCTTCATTTGAAGTTGAGCTTTTTGCAAGTTTGCTTTAATGCAATCTAAGATTTGATCTCTTGTGAGTGCCCATTCCTCGAGTTTTTGTAGTTTAGTGGTCCCTACAATATAATCAGAGATAATTGTGGGTGCACGACCATATACGGCTTGAAAATGTGACATCCCTATGGCGGAATGTTTACATGCATTATACCATCACTCCGCCCAAGCTAAGTATCGAGTCCATTTTTCAGGATAATCACCAACAACCGCTTGAAGATAGGTTTCTAAACAGTGATTGACCATCTCCGTTTGGCCATCGAATTGGGGATGGTAGGCGCTACTCATTCGTAGCTCGGTACCATGTAAGCGAAAAATCCCTTTCCAAAAGTGACTCATAAATATTCGATCTTGATCGGACACAATAGAGAATGGAAAACCATGTGATCTCACATATTCTTGTAGAAAATAGCTAGCAAGTTGTTCGGTGGAGACGGAAGTGGGAAGAGCACAAAAATGAGCATACTTGGAAAGATGATCTACTATCACCCAAATAGAAGTTTTACCGTTGGATGGTGGGTAAAAAAGTCCATAGAGATGTCTTTCCAAATTTGGGATGGTATGGGTAGTGGTTGTAATAACCCCGTAGGTGGTGTAGTTTTCAACTTAGTTTGTAAACAGACTGAGCAATTGGGAACGAAATCTCTAACTGAATTAAAGAGTTTGGGCCAAAAGAAATTACTCTGTATGCGTGCCATTGTCCCTTTAATTCCAGAATGACCACCTGAGCTAGAACAGTGGAAGACTGAAAGGACTTTGTGCTGTAGTGCTTGGTTGTTTGGTATATAAATTTGCTTTCCTCTGAATAGAATGCCATCTCTGTAAGAGAACTTTGCAACACTACCTGGGTCGGACTGAAATTACCGAATCAGTTTTTGAGCTGCCTCATCTTCAATTAAAGTCTGTGGAATCTCGATAGTTAGATGAAATTGCGGTGAAGAAAATCCCAACAACAACGCTTCGGAGGTCCAACGTGATAGGCTACCGGCGACAGTGTTTTCCGAACCTGACTTGTATTGGATTACAAAATCAAATCCCAACAGCTTAGTTAGCCATCGTTGTTGCTCAGATGTCTAAATGGATTGCGTCGGTAGTTGTTTCAAGCTTTGGTGGTGGGTGACGATTGGAAATTGGCGCCTCGGTAAGTAGTGTCTCCATTTCTAGACTGCGGAGGTAATGGCGTGCATCTCGCGCATATACGTGGAAGCTTTGCGGAGTGCGGGTGGTAGACGTTTATTGTGATAGGCTATTTATTGGGTGGCTCTGCTGCTAGAGGAAAATGCCGACTGTAGTTCCTGAAGCGTCTGCATGAACTTCGAATGAAGTTGAGATATCGGGAAGGGCAAGAACCGAGGCTTGGGTGAGTGCGTGTTGCAGGGAGAGGAAAGCTGTGACGCCCCACCTCTATACCCACGCTAGCCAAGAACACTGCGGTGTAGTGCTGTCAACTAGCGCGGAGAATAAGGCTGTTGAGGAGCAACCATCCATGTGATTGCTTATCACACGGTGGCTATAAATAATCTTCGAAAAAAAACATAGAAATAAGCATAACACAAATCAGTCACAGATATCCATATCACAAAGGCGGAAGAAGATATGAATATATAACTAACACATGAAGTAGTGGTAAAAAAGATCCACAATAATACAAAAGAATAGCAACACGTGCTATACAAAAGAATACAACTATGAGTCTATGTCTCAAGTGTATACAACAAAAACAGCTAATCTAAATAGTTAGCCAAAAGTCAAAGTAGCAAATCCCGGGAAGAAGTCAAGCAGAAGCACCTGTAACATCTCGGTCTGACCCGAGTATTATTTAAGAAAATAATAAACGGATCAGTCTAGCTATAAATATCAGATGACATGGTATAAAATAAAAGATATGACATAAACATAAAATATCCATACTGACATACTACTATAAGTATGCAAATGATGATCAACAGAAGATCAATCAATAAGAGATAAATCGATATCACAAGATTCTTCTCAAAGATCCAAAGAGGGCATCATACCCTAAACTTGTACTCATAACAAGTCAACGACATAAATTCCAGAAATCAACACAAGAAATCTAGAAATCACAGAAAAAGGGAAAGAGGCCTATCACATGACGGTCCGAAGACCATGGGGAGCTACCCCATATGGGTGAGTCGGAATCACCCAGATGAGGTCTAGGCTAACCAAAAAGCATAAAGGTATGTGTGAGTGGAATCACACAAATGGTGTCTAGCCTAACCTCGCAACAAAAAGGTATGTGTGAGTGGAATCACACAAATGGTATCTAGACTAATCTTGGGGACAAAGAGATATGTGTGAGTCGGAATCACACCAATGAGGTCTAGTCTAACCTTGCAAATAAAGAGACATCGCACAATTGCTAGTCTAAATCATAAAATGATCATCATGATCAACGAGAAGTGTCAATTACACTAAGTTAGTAAATATAAAAGCTTAGTTTCATGTCTCATAACCACTAGCTTAACTTAAATATTTACGAACATACTGTAAATCTTCACTAATAAAATTGTCACTAGAGGTTCAATCGAACAAGTCCAAGAATTAACCGATGAAGCAAACGCAAGCGTTTGATACCACTTGTTTTACTAAGCCGTTTAATTAGATTTCTCATCCGAGTGAGGTAAAGGTTTGTATATACTAATAGATTGGAAAATGGGTTAAGAAAAGAGCTTTGTTATTAAAAATAGAGTTGAAATCCTTTTATTGAAAGAGTTTTGATATTTACTACTAGTTTTGAAACCTTTATATTTTAAAATGACAAATCACAGAAGCGATTGTAGAAACAATCAATCACAAAGATCACATTCGAAGATGTGATAAAAATCCAAGGAAATCAGCTCAACAAGTTCTGTTGAATGTTTTTCAGATAAGATCCCATACGTAGGGGGTGGCAACCCCCCATGGTGGGGGTGCGGGGGCAACGCCCCTGCTACGGGGTTCGACCTGCCCGGTCAGGTCGCGGGGGTCCAGGGGGCAGCGACCCCGGCAGGGTGCGGAGCAGCGCCACGTCCAAAACGGTACGATCTAGTGAAGACCTAAGGGAGGATAGGATCGAGCGACCTAAAGGGGCACGCGACCTAAAGGTGTTCGCGACCTAGTGGTCGAGCGACTTAAGGGGGTACGCGACCTAAGGGAAACTCGCTAAGGTAAGGTGCGACTCAACCAGGTGAGCGACCTAGTGGGGGAAAACGACTTAAAGTCTATACAACCCACCGACCTATGGTCAAATACGACCTAACGACCTAAGGTCAGATACGAGGTCACGCGACCTAAAGATTTGCAGAGGACACGCAACCTAACGGCACAAAGGCCTAACGACCTAACTGGAATAAGGTCATGCGACCTAACGGCCTAACTAGGTCGAGCGACCTAAAAGGTATAACGGCTTAAGGTTCTTCGACCTAACGACCTTGTGGTCTTGCGACCTAAATGGTCTAACGACCTAACTGTATTAAGGTCTAACGACCTAAACTGGTCAAGCGTCCAAATAGTCATGCGACCTAAGGAAGGTAAGGTCTAACGACCTAACACCCGCGACCTAACGGTCTAAAGAAGATGGCCATGCGACCTACGACCTTGTGACTTTGCGACCTAGCGACCTTGCGACCTAAGGTCCATACGACCTAACTCCGAAGACGTTAGAAATGGCCAGAACGACCTACGACCTAAGGTCCATACGACCTACGACCTAAGGTCCATACGACCTAACTCCGAAGTGCCAATTTTGCCAGAACGACTTAAGTGTAGTTTTTTCACCAAAAACGCTAAAAATTGGAGTTTTTCGCCAATCCAATCCAAACCAAATGCAAATGTACATGCAAAAGTGATGGGGAATCATTCCCAACAGTCCAACATAGATATAGACTAGAATTATGAGATAAAAATCTCACCTTTGTACCAAATTTATGAAGAAAAGCTTGAAAGCAATGGAGAAGTAATCACAAGCTTGAATCCAATATCTTCTTCTTGAATTTGGAATTGAATGTTGGATTTGCAAGAGAATTTGAGCTTGGAATATTAATTTCCCCTTCCACTCACCATTAATGCTAAAGCTTGGTTGTTAGGAAATTTATGAAGAGTGAGGAGAAGGAGAGAAGTGAGTTTGAGTTATAATGGCTAGTCTAACCCAAAGTCCAAAGCGGGAAAAGCAAGTGAAATTCTACTAACTCCAAACCTATCAATGTTTATACTTAAAAAAATTGTAAACGGCATTTCAAACTCAATGGAAGTGGTCTCGAGTCGTAATTTGACCATTTGCAAAAAGTAGCTTTTCGGACTAATATTCGATTAACGATAAAATATTTAAATAAAATATTTAAATATAAAATCGATAAATATGCGGGTTGTTACAGACTCCCCTCCTTAAAGAAATTGCGTCCTCGCAATATAAGATGGAAGTAAAAAGTAACAACCATAAAAGCATATGAACACAAAAGAAATTTGAAATAGGAAGTTCACCTCAAAGAGCAGGAGTAAGCAAGTCCGGATGTGTTCGCTTGATGAATTCTCTGGATTCCCAAGAGCAATCCTTAGGATTTGAGGTCCATTGAACCTTCACAAGCGGAACATCTTTATTTCGGAGTCGTTTGACCTCCGAAGCAATAATTCGAATAGGATGCTGCTCGTAAGTTAAATTCGGCGAAACTTCAATTTCTTCCATAACACCAGGCTCAAAAATAGAATCGGTATCTCGAAGGCATTTCCGTAATTGAGAAACATGAAACACGTCATGCATAGCAGAAAACTGAGCTGGTAATGCAAGGCGATAAGCCACAGAACCAATACGTTCAGTGATAGGAAATGACCCAATATATCGGGGTGCTAACTTTCCCGATCGATTGAAACGTACAACACCTTTCATAGGTGAAACACGAATAAAAACAGAATCTCCCACATAAAATTCTAACTTCCTTCTTCGATTATCGGCATAGGATTTTTGTCTACACTGGGCTTCTTTCATCCTATGTCGAATAAGTTCAATCTTCTCTGTGGAATCACGAATAAAGTCTGGACCTAAAACCAGCTTCTCACCGGCCTCAAGCCAACAAGAAGGAGATCGGCATGGCCTTCCATAGAGTGCCTCGAAAGGTGCCATACCAATGCTAGATTGGAAGCTATTATTATAGGAAAATTCAACAAGTGAAATATGATCTTCCCAACTTCCACCAAAATCGAGAACACAAGCACGAAGAAGATCTTCAAGAGTTTGATTCACATGCTCGGTTTGTCCATCGGACTGGGGGTGATAAGCAGTGCTAAAGTTAAGCTTCGTTCCTAAAGCTTTTTGAAGACTCTTCCAAAATCCACTAGTAAACAATGGATCTCGATCGCTAACAATAGAAGTAGAAACTCCATGCAATTTAACAATTTCTTTGATAAAGAGTTTGGCCAAAAGAGGAACGGTTCGGTTAGACCGAACGAGAACAAAATGGGCGGATTTAGTAAGTCTATCAACGATCACCCATAAGCTATCATGACCCGAACGAGAACGAGGAAGACCATCTATAAAATCCATGGAAATTTGGTCCCACTTCCAAATTGGAATTTATAAAGGTTGCAATAACCCACCAGGCCTTTGATGTTCGGCCTTGACAAGTTGGCAAGTCATGCAACACTTAACAAAGTTAGCAATATCATATTTCATTCCCTCCCAATAATAAAGTCGCTTCATATCAGCGTACATTTTACTACTACCGGGATGAATGGTGAATTTAGAACGATGGGAATCTTCTAAAATATCTTTATGAAGATCACCAATATTTGGTACGATAAGTCTACCAAATTTTCGAATGCCGCCACGAGAATCAATATCAAAGTCTTTCAAACCTTCAATATCAATTTTACCCTTAACATTTTGGCCAAGAAGAGCCAATTCAGGATCTAGCCCTTGCGCTTCAAGAATGCAGTCTAAAAGAGAAGGATGGACCTCAAGGCTACATAAAACAAGTGATGAGCATAAATCGGATACGCGCTCTCGAATCTCACAAGTGGATAAAATCTCGAGATCGTTCCATTCGAATATCATCATAGAAACAACCGCTTGTTGTTTACGGCTAAGAGCATCGGCGACACGATTACCCTCACCGGGGGTATAAAGGATATCAAGATCATAAGTTGCAAGGAACTCGAGCCAACGCCGTTGACGTAAATTAAGTTCTTTTTGAGAAAATAAATATTTCAAAGACTTATGATCCGTGTAAAGAATAAATTTATTTCCCAATAGATAATGACGCCAAATTCGAAGGGCGAAAACAATAGCCACGAGTTCTAAATCATGTGTGGCATATCTAGTCTCGGCCGGCTTCAATTGTCTAGAAGCATAAGCAATAACACGTTCTTTTTTGCATAAGAACGGCACCCAAACCAACGTGACTAGCATCAGTATAAACAACAAAATCTTGATTCCCTTCGGGAATAACAAGAATAGGAGCATCAGAAAGGAGTTCTTTCAATTTCTGAAAAGAGGCTTCACATTTGTCCGACCAAATGTATTTAACTCCCTTCTTAGTCAAGCCAGTAAGAGGCACGACAATCTTAGAAAAGTCTTTAATGAAACGACGGTAATAACCCGCCAATCCGAGAAAACTACGAATCTCTGTCACACTCTCCGGTCTCTTTCAATCTTGAATCGCTTCAATCTTTGTAGGATCCATGGAAATTCCGGATTCGGAAATAATATGACTGAGAAACTTCACACGAGATTGCCAAAAGTGGCATTTAGAAAATTTCGCCTTTAATTGATTACTCCTAAGAGTTTCCAATACAATCCGAAGATGCTTTTCATGCTCCTCCTCGGTTTTAGAATACACAAGGATATCATCAATGAAGATGAGAACAAACCGATCGAGGAAATCTTTGAAAACTCGATTCATGAGGTCAACGAAATAAGCTGGAGCACTCGTTAACCCAAAAGGCATAACAAGCCATTTATAAGATCCATATCGAGTACGGAATAATGTCAAAGGAATGCTATCCTCTGCGATACAAAGCTGATGGAAACCGGTAGCCAAGTCCAATTGTGAAAAGACCTTAGCACCACTAAGCTGATCGAATAGATCATCAATCTGAGGTAAAGGATATTTATTTTTAATAGTAAGATCGTTAAGCTTGCGATAATCAACGCAGAGCCTAAGGGTACCATCGGATTTCTTTACGAAAATAGTCGAAGCTCCCCAAGGCGAGGAACTAGAGCGAATAAATTGCTTCGTCTCTAATTCGGATAATTGTTTGCGCATCTCTTCATTTTCCTTATTGGACATGCGATAAGGAGGACGAGTAATAGGTTGAGCTTCAGAGGTAAGATTAATTCTGAACTCAATTGCTCGCTTAGGTGGTAAACCTAACGGGCTCGAATATGTCGGAAAATTCACGGACAACGTGAATTCGAGAAATGACGTCTTCCTCATCATCATCATCATCGTCTCGAGGATTTAAAGAATATAAAGATGCAGTCAAAGAAGAATATGAATCTTTAAGAATAATAGAAATCTGATTACAGATTGCGGATGTCGGAGATAAATAGTTCGCTCAGGACATAGGATATGAGCTTCATAACGGTTAAGCCAGTCCATAATCAATATCATTCCAAAGCCTAAGTAACGCATAACATGTAAATCGGCTAGGAAAGAAAAATCGCATAAAATAATCTCCACATCTTTACAAAGCAAACTAAGAGTTGCGGATCCACCAACAGGATTCGCAATTTTTAAAGAAGTCATTAATGCAGTAAAACTTAAGGAAAAAGTGTCTACCAGTTCCTTTGATATAAAAGAATGGGATGTCCCGTATCAAAGAGAACTCTAATAGGTTGATCATGAAATAAAATAATACCATCAAGAATGGAGTGAGAAATACCTTGGCCACGAGATGTGTTGCCAGGGGCTTGAGGCACATTCAACTTTCCTTCCTTCTTACCTTCACGTTTGAGGCATTAATGTATGTAATGATCTGGGCTCTTACAATAGCGACAAGATTTGGGCTTAGAGCACTTATTCGCAAAATGACCCCCATATCCACAGTTGAAGCATCTCGCACCACTAGGAGAAGGAGACTTTGCCACAGGGGTTGCATGCTTACCCTTTTTGTTGGGATAAGGGCCTTTGAATTTACTGGGCATCTTTTTGTTGTTGAAGTTGGGTTTGGAAGCTACTACTTCAACATCACTTTCTTTATCAGCCTCTTCCAAACGAAGAGCGATATCTATAAGTTGGTCGAAAGGAACTTCTAACTTTAGAAGTAATGGCTTCTTGAGGCTTTTGTTTAAGCCATAAACGAACCTCTGGTTCTTCTTCAATGGGGTGTTGATGTATTCAACCCCATATTTGGAAAGTGACTCAAAGGCTGCGACGTACTCAGTCACAGAGGACTCACCTTGAACAAGGTCTATAAAGCGTCGAGCCAGAGTTACCTTCTCTGCTTCTGGTACAAATTTTAACTCGAAGCGTGTCCGAAATTGCTCCCAGGTAAGGTCCGCTTCGTTGACTTCAGAAATAAGAAGTTCATACCAGTCCAATGCCCTCTCTTGGAGCATACTGGGAGCCACCTGAACACGGTGAAGATCGACGAGATTCATGCGAATGAAGATTCGGTCGCAGGTCCTCAACCAAGCCTGGACCTCAATGATAGTTTCAGAACCTTTAAATGGCTTCCCACCCAAGTTGGTGTAATCATTGCACAAACGTGCAAACCCAGATTTAGGGTGAGTAGGTTCCGGATTAGAACCAGCTGCTTGAGCATTCGTGACAAGGTCAAGAAGTTGCTGGGTAGTCATAAAAACTCCATCTTGGGGTAGAGCACTAGATGGTCCAGCTCTGGGATGACCAGGTCTAACCATTTCTCTTCCTTAAGAAAGAAAAAAGAGAAAGAAGAAGATTATTCACTAATGAATATCAAGCAATCTTGCTAGATAAAACAAGGAATCATAAAGGATATAGGATGAATCGGTACGACGATTCGAATTAATCCTAAGACATAACTCATAAGGTGGACTTAGAACGATGATTCTTGTTAAGTTATTCTACATTGTTCCGAAGTTTGGCTCTGATACCAAGCTGTGACGCCCCACCTCTATACCCACGCTAGCCAAGAACACTACGGTGCAGTACTGTCAACTAGCGCGGAGAATAAGGCTATTGAGGAGCAACCATCCATGTGATTGCTTATCACACGGTGGCTATAAATAATCTTCAAAAACAAACATAAAAATAAGCATAACACAAATCAGTCACAGACATCCATATCACAAAGGCGGAAGAAGATATGAATATATAACTAACACATGAAGTAGTGGTCAAAAAGATCCACAATAATACAAAAGAATATCAACACGTGCTATACAAAAGAATACAACTATGAGTCTATGTCTCAAGTGTATACAACAAAAACTGCTAATCTAAATAGTTAGCCAAAAGCCAGAGTAGCAAATCCCGGGAAGAAGTCAAGCAGAAGCACCTGTAACATCTCGGTCTGACCCGAGTATTATTTAAGAAAATAATAAACGGATCAGTCTAGCTATAAATATCAGATGACATGGTATAAAATAAAAGATATGACATAAACATAAAATATCCATACCGACATACTACTATAAGTATGCAAATGATGATCAATAGAAGATCAATCAATAAGAGATAAATCGATATCACAAGATTCTTCTCAAAGATCCAAAGAGGGCATTATACCCTAAACTTGTACTCATAACAAGTCAATGACATAAATTCCAGAAATCAACACAAGAAATCCAGAAATCACTGAAAAAGGGAAAGAGGCCTATCACATGACGGTCCGAAGACCATGGGGAGCTACCCCATATGGGCGAGTCGGAATCACCCAGATAAGGTCTAGGCTAACCAAAAAGCATAAAGGTATGTGTGAGTGGAATCACACAAATGGTGTCTAGCCTAACCTCGCAACAAAAAGGTATGTGTGAGTGGAATCACACAAATGGTGTCTAGACTAACCTTGCGGACAAAGAGATATGTGTGAGTCGGAATCACACCAATGAGGTCTAGTCTAACCTTGCAAACAAAGAGACATCGCACAATTGCTAGTCTAAATCATAAAATGATCATCATGATCAACGAGAAGTGTCAATTACACTAAGTTAGTAAATATAAAAGTTTAGTTTCATGTCCCATAACCACTAGCTTAACTTAAATATTTACGAACATACTGTAAATCTTCACTAATAAAATTGTCACTAGAGGTTCAATCGAACAAGTCCAAGAATTAACCGACGAAGCAAACGCAAGCGTTTCATACCACTTGTTTTACTAAGCCGTTTAATTAAATTTCTCATCCGAGTGAGGTAAAGGTTTGTATATACTAATAGATTGAAAAACGGGTTAAGAAAAGAGTTTTGTTATTAAAAATAGAGTTGAAATCCTTTTATCGAAAGGTTTTGATATTTACTACTAGTTTTGAAACCTTTATATTTTAAAGTGACAAATCACAGAAGCGATTGTAGAAACAATCAATCACAAAGATCACATTCGAAGATGTGATAAAAATCCAAGGAAATCAGCTCAACAAGTTCTGTTGAATGTTTTTCAGATAAGATCCCCTACGGAGGGGGGTGGCAACCCCCCAAGGTGGGGGTGCGGGGGCAACGCCCCTGCTACGGGGTTCGACCTGCCCGGTCAGGTTGCGGGGGTCCAGGGGGCAGCGCCCCCGGCAGGGTGCGGGGCAGCACCCCGTCCAAAACGGTACGATCTAGTGAAGACCTAAGGGAGGATAGGATCGAGCGACCTAAAGGGGCACGCGACCTAAAGGTGTTCGCGACCTAGTGGTCGAGCGACTTAAGGGGGTACGCGACCTAAGGGAAACTCGCTAAGGTAAGGTGTGACTCAACCAGGTGAGCGACCTAGTGGGGGGAAACGACTTAAAGTCTATACAACCCACCGACCTATGGTCAAATACGACCTAACGACCTAAGGTCAGATACGAGGTCACGCGACCTAAAGATTTGCAGAGGGCATGCGACCTAACGGCACAAAGTCCTAACGACCTAACTGGAATAAGGTCATGCGACCTAACGGCCTAACTAGGTCGAGCGACCTAAAAGGTATAACGGCTTAAGGTTCTTCGACCTAACGACCTTGTGGTCTTGCGACCTAAATGGTCTAACGACCTAACTGTATTAACGTCTAACGACCTAAACTGGTCAAGCGTCCAAATAGTCATGCGACCTAAGGAAGGTAAGGTCTAATGACCTAACACCCGCGACCTCACGGTCTAAAGAAGATGGCCACGCGACCTACTACCTTGCGACTTTGCGACCTTGCGACCTAGCGACCTTGCGACCTAAGGTCCATACGACCTAACTCCGAAGACGTTAGAAATGACCAGAACGACCTACGACCTAACTCCGATGCGCCAATTTTTCCAGAACGACTTAAGTGCAGTTTTTTCACCTAAAACGCTAAAAATTGGAGTTTTTTGCCAATCCAATCCAAACCAAATGCAAATGTACATGCAAAAGTGATGGGGAATCATTCCCAACAGTCCAACATTGTTATAGACTAGAATTGTGAGATAAAAATCTCACCTTTGTACCAAATTTATGAAGAAAAGCTTGAAAGCAATGGAGAAGTAATCACAAGCTTGAATACAATATCTTCTTCTTGAATTTGGAATTGAATGTTGTATTTGCAAGAGAATTTGAGCTTGGAATATTAATTTCCCCTTCCACTCACCATTAATGCTAAATCTTGGTTGTTAGGAAATTTATGAAGAGTGAGGAGAAGGAGAGAAGTGGGTTTGAGTTATAATGGCTAATCTAACCCAAAGTCCAAAGCGAGAAAAGCAAGTAAAATTCCACTAACTCCAAACCTATCAATGTTTATACTTAAAAAAATTGTAAACGGCATTTCGAACTCAATGGAAGTGGTCTCGAGTTCTAATTTGACCATTTGCAAAAAGTAGCTTTTCGGACCAATACCCGATTAACGACAAAATATTTAAATAAAATATTTAAATATAAAATCGATAAATATGCGGGTTGTTACAAAAGCTTCATGGGCTTTGTTGGTCCAACAACAATTTACTTCCACTTTTTGTAGTAAATCAAAAAGTGGGCTTGATATGTGAGCATAGTTTTTTACAAAGCGACGGTAGTAGCCTGCAAGACCTAAAAACCCACGAACTGTTGTTGTTGAAGTTGGTACGGGCCACTGAAGGACTGCAGTAACTTTTTTTAGGTCGACCAGCACATTGTTGAATGAAATAATATGACCTGAGTAATCAAGTTCCTGAAGCCCAAAAACACATTTTGAATATTAGCAAAAAATGATTGTTAGCCAGAATGAATAGAGTAATTTCTAAATGTTGTAGATGTGAGACCCACGAGTTACTATAAATTAAAATATCATCAAAAAAGACCAATATGAATTTTCAGAGAAATGGTCTAAAAATGTTGTTTAGGGTAGCTTGAAAAATAGAGGGAGCATTTGTAAGATCAAATGGCGTGACTAAAATTTCATAATGTCCTACATGTGTACAAAATGACATTTTATGCACGTTTGTTGGGTGAACTCTTATTTGGTAGTATCCACTTTTCAAATCGAGCTTTGAGAAATATGACGATCCAGGAAGTTTATCCAATAGTTCATCCATTATAGGAATAGGGAATCTATCTTAAATGATAATAGCATTTAATGCTCGATAATCGATGCAGAATCTCCACGAACCATCTTTTTTTGACGAGGAGAACAGGAGAAGAAAATGGGCTTGTAGATGGTCGTATGATGTTAGCTTGTAATATATGACGTAGTTGAGTTTCGATTTCATTTTTTTGAAAATAAGGGCATCGATATTGCTTGACATTGACCGGTTGGCATTTTGTTGGAGGTTATATGATGGTCTATTTTTCGTTGAGGAGGGAGGCATAATGGTTTATTAAAAAGATTAATATACTGGGACAAAATAGATTGGATTTGTGGATGAGCATTGTCTATTAGGCTTTGTTGGCTTTAAGTTAGAGAGGGGTCTAGTTGGAGATGAAAATATGGAATAATGGATGAAGTGGACTGCATTCTTTTTAATTGGTGTAGGGAAATCTAGGTTGGGCTTTGGGAGGAACTTAGGCCTGTTAGTGTGATAGGCCGTTGGTTATGGGTAAAAGAAACAGTGCGTTGCGTAAAATCAGTACTGATTAGGCCTAATGTCCGAAGCCATTGAACACCCAAAACTGCATCCAATCCAGCAAACTCAAGAACAAAGAAATCAATTAAAAATTTGTTACCATTCATTTTCACCAGGACATTCTTACAAATTCCTTCACAACGCAGTCTCTCGCCATTCCCGACGATGACTGAAAAGAGATGAAGTTGCTTGCAGTACAGACCTAGGAATCGCGCAGGTCGAGGGTGTAGAAAATTACGGAAGCTTCCTGAATCGATGAGTATGGAGATGGGTAGGTTATTGATGGTTGTCGGTAGACAGATTGAGGTCGGATTTGTGGAGCCGAAGAGGGAATGAAAGGAGATCTTGGGTGGGTTATCGTTGTTTGAGTGTGGTGCTTTGGGGTAGGAGCATCAGTTGTCGAGTTTTACACCTATGGCCTGGTTGATACTTCTCGTAACAATCATAGCACAATCCTTGAGCTTGGCGTTGTTGCATTTCCATAGGAGTTAGTCGCTTTATTGGGTAGCTGTGGTTTGTGTTTTGGGTGGGGGTGGGATTGGCAGTAAAGTATGAAATAGGGGAGGTAGATTGCGGTTAAATGTGGTACCATTGTAAATATTACGGTTATCGTTCAGTTTTGCTTCTATTAGCTTTGTCATGTTTATTGCAACGATTAATGAGGTAGGGATATGGAGGAAGAGTTCATTTTGTATTTATGGTTTAAGGCCGAAAATGAAGCAATTTAGGAAGGCCTTTGAGGAAAGGTCAGTAATTCGATTACTTGTGGTTCCGAATTGGGCTTGATATTCTTCCACGGAGGATTGCTGTTTGAGCTTGAAAAGAGTGGCTTGGGGGTTGATGTGGGATGGTGGGCTAAACCATTGTTCAAGGATGATTATGAATGCCCTCCATGATGATAATTACTTGTTTCAGTGCATCCATTGAAACCAAGTGAGGCCTTGGGATTGCATGGAAAAGCTTGCTTAATCGAGGCGTTGTTCATCGGGTGTATAGTGGAAGCAGAAGAGGCGTTCAGCTTGGAATAGCAATCAAACGGGCTAGATCCATCGAATGACAAGAGTTCACATTTAGAGGGTCTAGGCATAGTGGAGTTTGGGGTCGGTAATATGGGTGGTTAGTGAGTGGTTGTTTGTGAGGCTAGTGATGAAATAGATGATGTTGGTGGGTTAGTTGGTAGTTTGGAGTTCATGTCAGCAATAGCTTTGGTGAGTTGTTGAAAGGATGATTGTATATCAGTTATTTGGATCTGTTGGTTTTGTAGTAGATTTATGTGGGATGTTTGAGTGGCTTGGATATTGTCAATGGCATGTTGTTGTTGGATGGCTTGCTCGCGGATTTGGTTTATTGCCTCATCGATTTGACGAGTCATTATTGTTGGTTTGGTGTAGATGGGAAGGAAATGGAGGTGAGAAGAGGAGTGAAAGCACCAAATGAAAGCAACTAACTCCTTGAATGTTTTATGCAACAGAAGAGAAAGAATTTCTGAGGAGCAGAGCAAAGAAATGAAGAAAGAAGAAGAATGACTTTTGTAGAAAAGATGAGTACAGAAATAATTGCTACCAAAATTATTTTTCTTCATTTCAACTTGTCGTCTCATATAAAGCGAAGCTGTTACAAAGTAGTGAATCCTAGGTTGCCAAGTGGCTTTGCATGGATGGCTAAATGAAAAGTTGTAATAATTGATAACAAATTTTGAAAACAAAAGCAGCAAGGATATTTCTATTTTGTCATGATGTGCAGCCATGCATGCATTGTTGCAGCTAAAATTCCATATTGCGATTCATTCTCTATATCTTGTAGGCGTAACAACACTCCTTTTAGGCCTATTTATTATAGTAACCGTATCAGATTGTTATAGGGAGCTATGGTTATTTGTAAGGGCGAGAGGCTGAATAAAGACTTTATTTTTGGGATTTGTTATTGGTTTTTTTTTTTAGGGTAGACGAGGAAGAGAAAATAAAAGGTGGAGAATGAAAATGAGGAAGTGGCAAGAGATAAAACAAAACTTGAATGGCCAAAATTTCATTATGCAAACGCCATAGTTGGAATAATCATGTGGAAATAATAGCAATCTCCATTAACATGCTATACTCCTAAACTATTAACATCATCTTTTATTGTCGTGACATTAAAGTGAAACTGTGAGTTTCCTGTCATTATCGAGAAAAAATAATCCTCGATTGTTTAATTAAACATTAAGAGTATTGACTCTATGATATGACACGATGCGCGTATTCGAAATAGATTCCAAGTATATTATCAAAATATGATTTTGGTAGTTATACCCAAAGAGATATGATCCATTGACTGCAAATGTAACTTTAAGAGAATGTCAATTGCAGTTGGAATACAATGAAATACATTGATAAGAATAATACCATAGATTTCAGTTATTGAAATTAACATAATAGATTCACCATTCGATGTACTCAAGATTTACTAACAAAATTATTGCTTAGTTTGACTTTGTGTTTGGTATATATGTGCTGAAATGGAAAATTCTAAATAATGATTTAGAACAAACTTTTTTTTATGTAAAACCAAAGCGTCTCGAAGTTAGTGGGAGGGATATTAATTTTGTGGGTTTTTTGGATATGATCTAATAAATGATAGAAAGTATCATTTTATAAGCTGAAGAATTGAATAAATATTTTGACAGAAATATCATATGGTTTGATTATTAGTCAAAATGCAATGGAAGTGTGAATTCGTAAAATAGAACATTAAAAGGTACATAGATATTTCTAAACCATAAGTAAACAACACATTGTTAATCGTTGACGATGTACTTAAGCTAAAATCAACCTTAGCTATTTATAATACTCGACGCAGGATCTATAAATAATGTCTTTTATAGTAAGTGTAAAAGATATTGGAAACGTCCTAAACGATATGCAAGGACACCTTATTAGAATGTTTAATACAAAACATGTAAGGTGGATTCCTTATGTATTAGCAATAGGAATTACCATACATATGTTGTCTATGATATCATAATTTATTATGTATTTGATATATAAGCAAATATCAAATCCAAACTGATATCACTAAATGGTTATTTGAGGTTTTCTCGTGTAATTATGAAATACTAGAGAATTGTTTACCGCAACAACAAACTCCTTATAAATGAGTGTTCAGACCCAAATTTTCATAAGTGATATTTAGTGTAATATGTCAATAATAAATTCAAGTTATAAATATTTTAGTTAAAATTATTCCAGATGAAAAACTATGTCTACTTCAATGAAAAAGACTAAATGCATCACCTTGAATGACATCATATTAAAAGCAAGGTATATAAATCTAAATGCACAGATGTATAACTAAACCGAGAGTGATTCCAAATTTTGAGAATTTCATAACATTGTTATATCATAACAATGTCACGATATAGTTCATAACATAATCGAAGCTCACTAGAAGTCGAGAGACATACTTCGAATTGTTCCATGTGATAACGGTAATTTATCAACATCAGAGTGACTTGATTGACATAGTAGAAAATTGAAAATAATAGCATACCCGTTCATCGAGGGACTAATTTAATTAGTTTTGAGAAAACCAGTTGGAGAAGTTGAAATAGGATTCCATAATTGACAAGACTGATAGAGTTAGAGGTACGCCCTAAGGACAATTATGTAATTTGTTACATATACCTAACTCGGTAACTAATTTTGTTCGAATAAAAGGTGTTTTAGTTCTATTATATACTTTTTTAATAATTTATGTATTGAATAATAATTTAATAA
The DNA here is from genome assembly GCA_030765085.1 of Allium cepa. Classification (NCBI taxonomy): domain Eukaryota; kingdom Viridiplantae; phylum Streptophyta; class Magnoliopsida; order Asparagales; family Amaryllidaceae; genus Allium; species Allium cepa. Next base: position 417,340,110 of record CM060945.1, on the reverse strand, counting down.
AAAGTATATTTAATAGAAAATCCATAAATGGTATGTTTTGTGATAATAGTTACAAATAACCATGAGTAATTTATCACAATGAAAATAAATATACCACTTTAAATATTTCTAATCAAGATGTATCAAGACTGGATATCTGTATACCTATTGAGACTAGAGTATATAGCACTCTTCAAATGTTGGGCAGTGTATTACTCATGGCTGCTAGGGGCACCAAGGAGTTACATACTGATAGTTATTAGATAACTATCGAATGACTCACTCGAGAGTTTTCTATTGGTTAATATAACTAAGGCCAAACAAAAATTATCGATATGGTTGATTTACACAGTTCACTTGACCTGAGAATACGTTAATCTTGTGGAAGCTCTGCTTTGATTATAGTTAAATCATGGCACGATATCCATCCAACGACTGTAGTTGGGTCGAGTGGAAGCACTGGAAGCAAAATACTATTCAAGAGATGATTTGTCTCCTTAGTTATATAAGGTTAGTATCATGGTGAACGGAAGTCAATTCAAAGTGAAAGTCTGGACTGTGCTTTTTGGTTAATAGTAATTGTAATTATCGAACCAAAGGCTTTGTGTTTGGACTATAAAGTTGAATATGGACGATATTGAAATTTTGACAACTATTAAATTCTACAAGTCCAAAGTGATATGTTCTGACGAGGAGAATTAGTGTAGATAATTATCATTGTTAGGTAACGCTTAAATCGGTAAAATTGGATTTTATCAATTGATGCATAAGCTATAAATTCAGTTAAAATTTCACGCCGCTAGCTAAGGTGGCATGCGAACATTAATATTTGAATTTTTCACTATTAATCGCTAACTGAATTTACATCTTTGAGTCGTACAACCAAAATAATAAATGCTTCGAATAAACCGCACAATTTAATTAATTTATAATCGCTGTAAACTAACAAATATTTATGAAATATTAAATATTAAATTTTATTTAATTTGTTTGAATGTCACAGCATTTAATAAAGTGCATATAAAAAAGTTATAAATGTGCGTTTCAATGTACGATGCCAGTAGAATGTTTAAATTGAATTTAAATAGAATACATACCAAATGGGTTTTTCAATAAATTAATATTTTTTGAAATATTATTTATTAAAATCTTTGAATTTGTTTGAATGACATTGGCATGTAATAAAGTGCTTACATAAAATCTATTAATGCATGCAACGATATATGATATCGATGGAACATTTGAATTGGATTTAAATGAGAGTGATACTGACAGGAATATGGACATTTTGAGAGCCAATGTGGCAACATCTATGAATAGCCATGCATGTAGTAGATAGAGAAAGAGAGGATTTTATTGAAATTTAAAGGGAAGGTTTTAAAGAAGGAATATGAAAGGTTTCTATCATTGCTTTAAATTAAATTTCCCTTTATTTGTTCCTTTATTGATTCTTTCTGGAAAACCATTATTCCTCTTTCTCCCCCTTTTGACATCTATAGGCGAAATTTTTATGGCTTCTAGACCTTAAAGTTACAAAATAAAATGTCAAATAAAATTAATGAAAAAGGTGGTTCTCATCTATTAATTCTTGCAAAATTCGGAGATCGATTCGGGGAATCTAAGGGTCTTTAATTCATTGTTCAAGGTGTGATTTATTGGCAACTTCTCAAGTAGATTTCTAATTAATTTATTTACATATTCTCTATATTCATATGCTTGGATTTGTGTGATTCATTTTTGTTTACACTAACTATTTTGTAACATGAGAATTAATAACTCCTTTCTCAATTAAAAATATACCAATCATGTTCATTTCATTCATATCTACATATATTACTTTTTACACTATAATAATTTTTAAATTAATTTGTAGTGAATTATATTCTATAATATTTACATACACGATTGCAAATGAATTGTAATTTAAGTATTATTTTAAAATTAATTTCTAGTATTGCATGGTCAATGATATTTTTTATGCAAGAATGAAGGTTTTGATCTAAAATTTTGAATGAACTTTTATGTAAAATTAATATCATGTATATCTCTTTTCTAATTTATAGTTATGTAAAATTTCCAAACTCATGTTTCATTTCCAAACTAAAAGTTCTATATAAATTGTCAATTTTGAATGAAATGTAAATGAATGAGCTTGGAATCTATTTTAGTGTCTCTTATTTTAATTTATTACTTTTACTTCATTACTACATATATATGTATATAAATTTCATTTATACACGTATATGTGTATTATTATTATATTTTTGTTTAGTACCATCTTCAGATACAGGTTTAGGCCGGATATGGTGCTAGATTGTTATTTGTAGGTTTTTAGGGTTGTTGTCGTCAGGATTGCAACGAAGCGTTCATTTTGGATCTTCCATGTTGGCAGTGAGGCATTCTTTCTGGATTATCCACGTTTGTAGTGAGGCATTCTTTCTCTGGTAGATCTGCTTGTAGGTGCACTTGGTTACATCATGGGTCATTTGATTTTGTAGAGAGACATTCATTCTGGATCATTCGCATATACAGTGAGGCCTTCTTTTCGATTCATCTGCATTTGCAGTGAGGTGTCCTTCCTTTTATAGAGCTATTTATAAATCTCTTTTGTAGTCTCGTTTGGGTTCTTTTAACACCTAATTATCTGGTGGTGGCCCTGCCAGAGGTTGATATTGAGGTGTAATGGGAGGTGGCTTTGTCGGAGCTCATTCAAGAAGTTCGTTGAGTTTGTTTTTCTTTTTTGCAGTATTATGATTTATCAACTGCCAAGCATGTTGGAAGCTCCTTTGTTATTGGTGTTATATATATATATGTACATGTGTGCTCTCCTCTATTTAGAGGATCTCACATTTTCCTCAAAAAAAAGAAACTTTAATCAGGAAGTTTTGCTTTAATTTTACATACATATGCATGTGTAAATGCATGTGTGTGTATTCATATAAATAAGTATTCTTATTTCAAATTGCCAAAGACTGATTTAAAATTCTCTTTTTCGTTATCCAAATGTGAGGCAATTACATATAAATATTAATTACTATTTGATGTTTATATCATTGTATTATATTACCTCTTGCATTTAAAATGAATGTTGTATTAATTAGATTTGCTAAAGAGAGGAAGTGAATCAACCAATGATTCCACTTTTCATCTCCTTCCTTATTACATCCTTATGTAATTACATCTAGATCTATTCTTGTTTATTCTTATCTAACATCAACTATCAATCTTATTTTCTTTATGTTTAGCAATTTGGTTATGTAATTAAAATATGAATACATTTGATATATTCACACTTTTCATATCTGTTGGCTCGGTTTTTCAGAGAGTGGGGGAAGTAAGGAAGAAAAGTTGGAAAAAGACGTAGAAGGCAGTACCACCGAACCAAATATTTGGTCCGACATTCACTAAAATGCCGGACCAGATATTTTGTCAGCCACTCTCCGAAATGCCAGACCGAATGTTTGGTTCGGCTTGACATATCAAACACCGGACCAAACATTTGGTTCGATACACATACATTCCGGACCAAATGTTTGGTCCGACAAATATGAACCTCCAAGGAAAAACGCCGAACCAAACCTTCCTACCCAAAATGTCGAGCCAGATGCAGAGAGTTATATCTCAACCTCCACACACCACTCCATAAATTCTGGCACTCCTCAACAACAATGGGGATAGATTTTTGGAAGAAAAAGAGAGACAACTCTGCTGAAAATCTACCATTTCGGCTACTTATAGTTTTTTTTACTCTTTTCACATATATCTTGTACTTGTAATCAAATCAAAGAGAGAATAATAAGATGGAAAGTGGATGCAGGCACATTCGGGCTAAACCACTATAAAAACTCTATATTATTTGCTTTCCTTATCCGCTTTCCAAACTTTGCACTTGTGAACTATTCTGCACTTCTTGAAATTCATTCCGTACGTGCTAGAACATAAAAACCCCACGACAATCAAATCAAACGAAACTAAACTAAAATAAAAAAGAAAATCAAATTTAGAGGTGTTTGTCTAACTTATGAGCAAACATTTTGGTGCTTTCATTAAGAAAACTCTTCCGTCCATTATTCTTCCAACCTTAATGCATCATTAGAACATGGCTCCCTTTAAGCGAAATGCTGATAAGCGTAAGAATGCAGTTACTGCAAATACACTCAACCCCATCTACGAAGATCAAGAAAACCCAACTGCTCGCTCCCAACCTCTAGACTTAGTTGTCACCCCAGAAGAAGTAGAAAGGTTTGTGAATGATATGACTGAACGCATCGCTGCCCAATAAGAAGCTTTGGTGGATCAACTCATGACACGCTTGAGGAGCACGGAAAAATCCACTCATAATACCGGATCCCAGGGTGAATCTCAGTCTAGAGAGTCACGTAGAAGAAACAGATCTCCCTCCAATAACAAGTTTGATTAGGAGGATCCAAGAGCTCGAAGCTGAGCCAGAACCTAACCTAGAGCTGGTCCAACAAGGTTGTCAAGAGTTGGACCTAGTCAACGAGGCCCCAGACATAGACCATCTGTGGTGGATCTTGTCATGCTTCGAACCAATCATCGCCAGTGTGACAATCCGGAATTTTTGGATATTTGAAATTGGAGTATTTAATTGATTTTAAATATTAGTAGGTTAGTTTAACTTAATTCTCAAATATCACTATTTATTTGGCAATTAAATTATTGAATTTAATTGTTGAAAGTTGGGTAAAATATTGCATATTCAGTTTTATGCTTGTTAAAAATATTTCAAAGGTTTATATATAATATATATTAATAGTACTAAAGATAATGGAAGCTTTAAAATTGAGTTTAGAAGTGTCCTGTTCAGTTTTTAAAATATATTATTTAAATTGATATTTAAAAATAACCTTTCGAGGCATAGTCTGGGAATTCGACGAAACCAGTTCCATTTGATCCGTAATAGTGTATTATTATCGGAATTAAATTTTCGTAGTGTTTGGAGTTTTCGTGAGGTCGTCCGATATATAAACGCGCTGAAATTTATGTCGGAAATTTAATATAATAACAAGGTCCAAAAAGTTATCTTCTCTATACGATCGAATTAGGACTTGGAATCATTTACACCGTGTTTGGAAAAGGGGTTTAACATTATAAATGCCTAGTGGCACGCCTCGATAGGAGTTCGAAATTTCGAATGGTGATTTCAAGACGATTCAATTTAAATTTAAATATGTTGACTAGTCAAAATTTTTCACTTCATCTTTTTGTTATCACTATATTATACTCATTCCAACACCTATATATTCAAAAAGCAGATTACCTCCATTTGTCAAGCACAAAGGATTGTTTGAACACGCATCTTCTTTTAACGAAATAGTAATAAAATAATTTTTCTGTTTCAAAAAAACAATATAGATCAAATTCAATTACCTCACACAAATTTTTTTCGTTCGAAATCGAAAATGGAGATACTGCCTCTTTCTCTTTTAAGTTCAATTAGAATGATTTCTCTAAAAAAGATATTCAAATCAAAATCAATCGCGCTTTCTCTCCTCAACAGTCAAATAGGTCGATGCATGCTGAAGGATTCGATCGGAATCGAAGCGAAGAGAAGAGGGCGTCCAGCTTTTAATGGCGAGCTTAGAGTGTTGTCGTCGTGGCCTTCTTTCTCTAAGTGAAATCAAATTCATTCGAGCTCTCACAGGTGGCTGTGCAGTGGATGAGGATCGCGATGGAAGGAGCGATCTAGGGTTCGGTCAGTTAGGGCTTTGGAGATGGGGATGGGCTTCGCGATTTCGGATGGAACAGAGTTGATCGATGAGAGTCGTCGAGGAAGCGGCCGCAAGGAGACGCGCGCGATCGCATGAATTTGTAGGGGTGCAGGAAAAGGGGAGCTTATGTTGGAAGATAGTGTTGAGCTCGATTCGAGTTGAATTTCTATGGAGGACTAGTTCGTCAATAGGCAGTAAGGTATAATGTAGTTTTATTTTAATTGAATTTTATAAATATATGTATATATAAACAGCAAATATATTTCTAGTTTAAAGCAAAAGTTTTATTAGCCAGAAAACTTTACATGCAGAAGGGTTTTGAATATATATATATAGCAATTTTGGATTTTCATTTATATATGTATGTAGAAAAGAATTTTTAAAATATGTGTTAGGGTAATTAATATATTTAATGAACGTATTTAATTCATCTTAGTTACTGAAAATAATTTATCATAGGAAAAAAAATTATAGTTTAAGTAAAATTTTAGATTGAGTTAAGATTTATTAAATGGAAAATGTATTTATAGAAGGTGCAGACATTTTTATACATACATACATACATACATACATACATACATACATATATATATATATAAGACTTTGGAAAAATAAGGATTTATATAAAGATTGGAAAACATAGGGATTTATATAAAGATTTGATCTATATAGATTATTTTCTTAGTTTATGCAGTTTCAAAGAAAAGTAAATTAAATAAATATACATATATAAATATTTTAATTTACTAGTTTAATATAAAAATAATGTTTTATGGAGATAAATTTGTTTAATAAACTTATTTAATTACTTTAGTCACTAAAATTAATTTATTAAAGGAAAATTTGTTTAAAAATAAATTATTGGTTTAAACCTAAATTGTTAGAGGAATAAATAGTGATTAATTGTTTGACAAATTCAAATATCAATAGACCGCATAAATGTTTATACAAGGTCAAAGTTTGAAAGAAAGCAAGCCGGATTAGAAGTGGGTTGCAAACAAAAATCAAAGGTAAGTTAATCTCACTCATTTGAAAATCCATTTAAATTTAAATAGTTAAATTTAAATTATTGGCTGAATGATTGGATTGACTAGATGTGATATTATATATAATATTACATACATACATACATATACATATATATATATATATATATATATTGGAGTGATTGATTACCGCATTATATAGTGGATGAGACCCTATGCGCCCCGCATAATAGCGGATGACCGTTTATACCGCAATATCCTGCCTTGAAGCGGGATTGGTATTTTAAATTTGTGCTAACATTTGTGAATGCAGAGAAATAAGTTGGAGGGATCCAACTAGATTCCCAAAACGTTGAATTTATTTCATATTCAGCGATGTGATTTATGTGATAATCTGTGACGATTATATTGATTAGATTGGAAATTTAAATTATTGAATGCTTCGGCTTGGTCGAATATATATTGGTATTTGAGAGAATGAAAAATATATAAGTTTGGATTTTTAAAGGAAATAAAAAGGGCAATTTTTGAGTAAAACAATATAGTGAGTTTGGGTAAATTAAAGATTGAATTTAAAAAAACTATAAAGTTTGATTTTTAAATTATATTTAATAAATCTGAGTATAGAAATAAAGATAGAGATTTTAAATAAATGAAAATAAAAAAGTTTGGAGACTTAAGTGATATTGTCTAAAAATTTAAAGGATTTATTTTCAAAATTTAAGATTTTTAAATGTTGGGTGAAATAAAGGGAGAATTTTGAAATGAAATATGAAATTGATATTTCAGATTTAAATAAGATTTTAGATCATAATAAAGGAATGAATATGGAATTAATGGGTTTTGAAATAAATTTGGATAAGTAAAGAAATTTATATTTAAATGGAAGTAGTTTTGAAATCGATTTGGAAATCGACTAAGTGTTGAAAATGTGAATAAAGAAAATTGAGATTGTGAAATTTATAAACAGGGTTTATAAATAAAGTAAAATACTTATCAGAGGATAATTTGCAAGTATAAATTCAGAATGGGAATCTATAAGGAAATGGCGATTTGTTAAAAATAAATAATGGTTTATTTTTAAAGGCGTGGAAAGGAAAGTGTATTTCCCTGAAAAGCCGAGTATATTTTCGAAGAAAGATTTCCAAGTATGAGTTAGAGATTTTAAAGTGGTTTTAAAAGAACGTTTTAAAAGAAATTTTATTGTTTTAAATTATTTTAGAATTTGAAAGTAAGATTTTATTTAAATTAATTATAACTGTAATTATTTTAAAGGTTTAACTAGTATTATGATTTAAAAGATAATCATTTAATATTTATACCTTATAGAATAACTTTTATTTTAAATTTAGTTTTGCCTTAAGTTTTACATGAGAAATTATTATAAAATTTTCATAACTAGTATTTTAAATTAAATATTTTCAGTAGTTATTATTTTAAGTATTTTAAAGTAATTTTTTTTGATAAAGTGATTTAAATTGCTTTAAAATCTAAAATATTAAGGCTTGGCGATTTTCAGTGGAAATAAAACAATTGGGTGGAATTTTCAAGAGAAAAAAGTGATTTGAAAACTATTTTTCAAAGGGTTGAAGAGTGGAGATATATCTTGTGAAGATATTTTGAAAATAAATAAATAATTTGGGAAATTATTAAGGCTTGATGGTTGCTTGTGGATGTTATATGATAGTTAAATAACCGACTATCAATATTGGCTAATACGCTAATTGTTTTGAAGAGATCGGGATCGGGATTTATTTTCCAAAAACCACTTCGATCAGGTTTGAATGTTTTCGTGAGGAAGACAAGATCTTGGAGTCGAAGAGGGAGCAGTGAAGTGCAAGGCCTAATTGCTATTAATCCCGAGGGTGATTCCAAAATGGATGTAGTAGGAATAGTGCCTTCGGTTCCGTTCGAATCCGGAACAGACTTGTATGGATGAATGCTTTCAGAACACCATCAGGAGGACGTGAGCATTCTAAGTGAAATTGTTCTAAAAAGGTAACACTGAGCCTTGAACCTCATCAACCGAGAACGATTGAAAATCAAGGGTCACTCGGCAAGGCTAAGTGGGTAGCACCCAATTAGGTTAAGGTCATCCCTGTCTAGAGGTCCCTTTTTATTCCGCTATATGGGCGGTTTCTGATCCCAACTGCGGGGTGATCTTATTCAAACTATCCAGTAAGGGGTAGCTCCAGTCTTTTGTTGCAGGGGATCAGGGTGGATCCTTGGTATGCTGATCTAGACCAGGTACCGTGATAGTTGGTGTCCCAGTGCCTAGTCGTTAGTTGGAAATCCATTCCCCCTACGTGCCTTTACAATTTTGTTTGTAGAATCTAGTATTTCTTAAATTTAATGAATGTAACAATTTCGGCTATTTGAATAAGTATTTATATATAGACACTACTATAATATCAGAGGATTTGATAAGAAATGCTTTGGTTATCCTAAGGTAAAAACCCGACATGTTTATTTGTGGCGTGGTCTTACGAGATACCATTGATTTCAAAAAGGATTTTGAAAACTTTAATAATCCAATTGAGTGTGTTTTCTGACGCTGGTTTTCCAAACTGACTGAGTTGTTATTTAACTATAATGCTCGGATCAGACCGAGTATTATAGGATACAGGAAAGGATGCTGTGGAGCTCAGGAGTCGAGCTGGATGGCGAAACATATCACACGTAATTGATGTATATTCCGCTGTGTTGTAAGCTGTGTAGTCAGTTTTGTGAGGACAAGTTAATATAACTGCCCAGTTGTGTGCTATAGATTGTATGGTACTCTGATGATGTAATGTATAAACAGATAAAGTTCTTTTTGTTTAAAGATTAGTCATCTATCTATTATATATTGTTCCATTGCGATTGTGAGATTCTGATATTTTTCTATTTCTTCTTCTACCTCCTTTTTCTTTAACCTTAATGGTTTGATTTTCGGACATTCGATTGTTCGTCATTTGATACTGTGGACGTATTGATGTCGATTTTCGGGAGTCGAAAAATCGGGTCGTTGCAGCCAGTCTGGCCTCAATCAAGGCACCAGACACCATCACTATCAAAGCGAGGGCTCCTCTTCTCCTATGGCCACCACCGAGTCCGAAGAAAGAATGATGCGTCTCTTCAGGGATTACCTTAGGCGCGAACAAGTTGGAAGGGGGATAGGCGCCAGATTATCCGGCCTTTTCACTAGAGGCATAGAGGCAATAGCCACGCCTCGAGAATGGAAGATGCCCACCATGGATCCATATAAGGGCACCTCTGACCCAATCTTCCACCTGCAACGATACTCTCAGCATATGCTCATGAATGGAGCGACTGATGGTGTACTATGTAAATGTTTTCCGCTACTTTTGTCAGATTCAGCAACCACATGGTTCTGTTGCCTACCTCACGGATCCATCCGCTCTTGGGAAATGTTGAAGGAGTAGTTCATAAGCCAGTTCCGAATTCATGTGGAACAGTCTAGGGATGCGTATTCCTTGTCCGACGTAAAAAAGAAATCAAGGAAACCTCTGCAATAGTACCTTACCCGTTTTATAGCTGCAACAGTGGTGCAAAATCCAGATGATAGACTTACATTGATGTCACAACGGAGAGGCGTTCATCCAAACTCGAAACTTGCAAGAACACCGATTAAGGAGAAGCCTCTAACTCTTCAGGAATTCTACCATGAAGCAGGAAAATATATGAGATTAGAAGATGCAACGACTATCAGGAATGGCAAGAAGCTTATAGGAGGTTCCGGCTCCCATGGAAACATAAGAGTCCTGCCTTGATGAGAAGGGAGCAGATCAAACAATGACGATATAGATAACCGTCCAGCGCAACCCCGGAACTGAAAAAAGCAATAAACAACGATACAGATTGGGATCGAAATTTGATCCTACACTCCTCTAAATGACACCATGGAAAACATTTACTTGGCCACTCAACATGAATTGAAGTACAAAGGCCTTCCATATAAGAAGGAATCGGAAGCTACGGTTAGGACGAGCAAGTACTATCGCTTCCACGAGTATCATGGACATAACATAGAAGAATGTCAACATTTGCGGGACCTCATTGAAGAATACATCCAAAAAAGAAATTGGAACGATACGTATAGCAAAAGCATAACTCCCCCACTCCAACCAACGAAGAACCAGGGTCACTCTGACACGAAAATTACAAAAAAGAAGCAAGTGTGAGCCACTCCAATCAAGAGAAAATAATTGTTCATACTATATCAAGGGGCCCACATTCAGCTGGTGGAAGTTGGGCCGAGATGGAGAGGTATAGAAAGTCATTGAAGGAAGGAGAAGGGTATGTTCACTCCATTATAGAAGGATGCCTCGCCAAACGAAGAGAAAAGACCAATACAGATGGAACGCTCAACTGCCCTCAATGAGAAGGTAAAAAACCTAGTCGCGAATGGTTTTATTCACGAGGATATCTACTCCAAATGGATCTCCAACCCAGTTCTGGTGTAAAAATCTAGTGGAAAATGGCGAACCTGCATCGACTTCTCCAATCTCGATGACACTTGCCCCAAGGATTGGTTACCCCTTCCTCGAATTGACTGACTGGTGGATGGAACAGCAGGGCATGAATTGTAATCATTTATGGACGCCTACTCGGGATATAACCAGATTCCCATGCATGTATCAGATCAAGAACATACTAGCTTTATCATAGATTTGGGCCTATATTGCTACAAGTCATGCCCTTCGAGCTTAAGAATGCTAGTGCAACCTATCAACCCTTGGTTAATAAGATGTTTGAGTAGCAGATTGGTCACTCCATGGAAGTGTATGTCGGCGACATGCTTGTCAAATCAAGAAAAGAAACAGATCATTTACACCACCTAAATGAAATGTTTCACGTTTTGCGTAAATACCAAATGAAGTTGAATCCACTAACATGCTCCTTTGGAGTATCCTTGGGAAAATTGTTGGGTTTCATTGTGCACGCTAGAGGAATTGAAGCGAATCCCGAAAAGGTCCAAGCCCTGAAGGGCATCAAAATACCAACCGCACGAAGGGAAATGCAGAGTCTAATCGAGAAGGTAGCCGCTCTAAGTAGGTTTATATCTAAGAACACAGACAAGTGTGTCCCATTCTTTGAAGCCCTAAAAAAGGACATGGGAAAGTTTGAATAGACCCGCGAGTGCCACTCAGCCTTCCAAAGCCTACTGGAATACGTGCAAAAACCGCTAGTGCTTTCTACCCGGCAGATGAAGAAAGCCTCTACTTGTACCTAGCTATGTCCCCTCATGTATTGAGCACCGCCTTGGTACGAGAAAATGACCATACCCAAAAACCAGTATATTTAATCAACAAAAGGTTTTCAGGGGTAGAGGCTAGATATCCGAAGATCGAAAATTTGGAGTGTTATATGCTCATAATATCCAGGAAATTGCGACATTACTTCCAATCTCACTCCATAAGGGTCCTAACAAATAAACCATTATGTCAGGTCCTACATAAACTAGATACATCGGGATGTCTGCTAAAATGGTGCATCGAGCTAAGCCAGTATGATATCACCTATCATCCACGCACTGTAATCAAAGGGCAGGCCCTGGCTGATTTCATAGCTGAATTCACCATTCTGAAAAAGGATACGGCCATCAAAATAGAGGAAACAATCGAGTTGAATATGTTTCTAAATGGAGCATCCGATGAGCTTGGCTCGGGGGAAGGAATAATGACCATCACAGCCCGAGGAAAAAAGTTAAGTTACGCGTTGAGGTTAGAATTCGTCGCAATCAATAATGATGCTAAATACGAAGCAGTAATAGCTGGTTTTGAGATCATTAGGGAAATAGGGATCAAATTAATATGCATACACAGTGACTCGCAGATAATCGTAAACCAAATTCTAGGGGAATTCCATACCCGTGGGCAAAGAGTTGCCTCTTACCTCTATGGGGCTAAAACCCTCCTGAATGAGCTAGACTACTAGGTAATCAAACATATCCCATGGGAGGAGAATTGAGAAGCAGATGCCCTCGCTAAAGAAGCTAGTGTGAGAAACGAGCCAATGCTAGGGGCAACCCCTGTCATGGTTAAGGCAACGCAAAGCTTCGAGTGTTTTCAGATCACGCCCATCAGTAGTAACAAAGAAACATGGATGACCCTCATATCCAAATATCTACAAGTGAGGATCCTACTGGCAAATCTCAATGAAATTAGAAAAAATCCTAAGGAAGGCATCCCGCTACACCATTTAGGAGGGCATCATGTACTGTCATGGGTTTTCCAATCCCCTACTAATATATGTCGTAGGAAATGAAGCAAAAGGTATTCTCAACAACGTACACCAAAGGAGTTGTGGTGACCACACCGGCAGTTAAACTATAGCTAGAAAGATCCTACGCTATGGGTACTTTTGGCCCACACGAAACAAAGATGCAACCGAGTTTGCTAGAAGATGCGACAGGTGCTAGAGATTTGCCAAAATCCTTAGACTACCACCTACTGGTCTGATCCAGATGGTTAGTCCTTAGCCTAAGCCCTTTGGATGATCGACCTAATAGGGGAACTCTTCATGAGGCGAGGAGGAGAAAAATACGCCATAGTAGTAATGGATTGCCTTCACCAAATGGGTGGAAGCAGAACGTTTAAACAAGATTTCATCTACCAAAGTGATAAATTTTCTAATATGTAACATCCTGTGTAGGTATAGGGTACCACAAAAAATCATATCGGACAACGGGCTCCAATTTGACAGCGAGGAGTTTGCCAATTGGTGCCACGAGCATGGGATTGCTCGAAGCTTTTCAGCTGTGGCACATCCATAGGCAAACAGACAAGTCGAAGCAGTGAATAAGGTGTTGAAAACACCGATTAAGAAGAAGCTGGAAAAATACCAAGTGGGCATGGGTCGACAAATTACCACTACTTTGTGGGCCTACCGAACTTCTTATAAAACCACGATAGGCCAGACTCCATTCTCACCAGCGTACGGAGCCGAAGCTGTGCTCCCCGTTGAAACAATTGTCCCTCATATTGAAGAATACACTATAATCCGAAAGAAAATGAGGAGCTATTAAACATATCACTCGACCTGATCGAGGAGAAATGATGCCGACCTCAAAGCAGCCGCTCATAGACAAAAAGTGGCAAGATAACACAATTCCAAGCTGAAGCCTCGAACAATACAAGAGGAGACTTGGTTCTCAAACGAGTCTTCCATGACCTAGGCGTTAGATCAAATATGGGAAGGACCGTTTGTTGTACGTAAAGACCTTCACAATGGAGCTTACATCTTGTCAAAGGTAGATGGAGAGATCTTTGGGAAAGCATGGAATCTCCAACATCTCCACCGCTACTTCTCTTGAGTTGTAAAGAAGCATGTACTAAAGCAATAAAAGAAAGACAGTAGATGTAGGCATATTTTGGCCGAACCACTATAAAATTTGGTGTTTCATGTTACTTATCTTATTTAATTATTCTTTCGTTTAATTATTTTATCTGATGACCATTCCTACTGAGAACAATCGCAGACTCTCGCCGGCATCAATGAAAATAAGATAGCCACGATAAAGGGCACGTAACAAGCCTTGAAAACTCACTGCTGACGATCGGCATCCCCAAGCTTGCGCTAATGAACCGATCATACATCATGATTTAGGCACAAATTGTAGCCTAGGAAGTTCATCATTGGCGTTCGAATTTCCAGCAATTGCGAACCGATTATAAACCCTACGATTAAGGCCTGGCCGCAGCCAGGGTAGTTCACACTTGATGATCGACACACGCCGACAACGATAAATCGAATAATACTCACGACACGGGCGTTAGCCCGAATACTTATCGCTCGCGATCGGCCTTGAATATGACAACGCTCTATGGTTATCTATATCTCTAAACACTGTAGAGATTAACCAAGTCCCAAATAATTCACAAATAGATAGAGCGGACTATAAAAACACGCATCACAAAAGTCATCTTGGATAAACACACACACACACACATATATATAGAAACAGAAGTTGAACAGTATAGTGTCAAATTTTTCTCGTACAAAGCTTATCGTTTATATTTGTATACGTATGCAGAACATCCATACATCCTCCAAAAATGCACATAAAAAAATCTCTAACTAAGAAGGAGGGATGTCCTTACTGCTCTGCCCGCTCCCTCCAGCCATGTCCTTCGAGGGCTCTGTTTGCCCTAGAGGCTAACCTTCCTTCCGCGAAGGCCCTGCTTGCCCCAGAGACATCCCTGCACAAGGCAAGTAAAAATTGTTATAAGTTTTGCAATCCAGAATAGAAAATGTCAGAGCTAAATTAAAGAGACGAGATACATGTGGAAACGTGACTTGGATCACTGAGCCCCTCTAAATTCGATCCGCCTTCATCATCCTCGTCTTTAGCCAGCAACTCATACCCTTTGGCAATGGCTTTGGTCTCCTCCACTGTGAATTGGATGTTCACCATCCTAACGTTGTACACAAGCCCTTCTTCTTATGCAACTACAGCTTTAGTCTCCTCGATAAGTTGAGCATGGATCCCAGCCATCACTTGAGGGTAATCTTCCTTCCATTGAAGGTTCCTCTGCTTCCAGAACATGAAATAAGTATCCTTCAGCATCTGTTTGACCGTGTCACAAAAGTCGTTGGATTTATCGACTTCGATTTGGAGGGCCACCACCGTGTTCATATACTGCTCCTTATCTCTCCTCAACTAAGCATGCTCCACCTTTAACCTGTCGATCTCAGCTTGATATGAGTCTTTCTCCTTTTGCCACTTACCCCGAGACTCCCTCGGCTCGACTAAGGCCTATTTCAATTTCTTCATTCTGCCCTTGAGCAGCGGATTCGCTCTAGATCCTTCTGCCGAGCCTCATCCATTGAACCGATAGCCATGTCAATCTACGTCTTACATAGGTCTGCAGCCTCTTTCCTTGCCTCCTCTTTCGCCTTCATTATCTTAGAGGTGTGGGATGCTTTGACTTCCTATAACTTAGCCTCTTTCTCCCTAAGCGCCTTGCGAAGGTCTTACATCTCTAGACGCAACCACACATTCGCACTCCCTACTTCTTCACTAGATTTGGCAAAACGAGACCGATAATTGACCATGTTCTAGTCTCATCTGTAATCTGAACCATTCTTCTTGTCAAGTTAGCAAAATTAAGATTCTTCACCTCATTTAGGATCCGTACCAAGGGATTTTGAGGTAAAAGGAACTCGGTGTTAGGATTCGCCATGCGACGACCTGCATAGTCGGGATTTATATCAGGATGACTCCCAAAGGGACTCCACGTTGGAAGTTGATAATCCAAGAAGAAAGAATCAACATTGCCTTCTCCCGAATCATCCGGCACTTCAGAACCCATCGGATAGTGATGGCGACGGTGGAAGAAGTTTGGAAGCCAGGGGAGGTGGCTTCCTTACCCAAGGACCTCGCTTTTTTTGGAATGATTCATGGCTCTCTCCTTTATCTATGCCTAATGGGCTCTCCTTAATATTATCTTCAATGGTTTTTTTTCTCTTGAAGAGTCACCTTAGAAGAAATGGAAGTCATTTTCATCCATTTAAACTGCTCAAGCCGCCTGGAGACTTCATTGCTCTTTGGGTTTGTCCTTTCCCTAGAATACGGGCAACAACATTAGACCGAAGAAAGTGAGAAAGCATAAAAATACGAAATTATCAGGACACTAAGACATAGCAAGTTACTACAAAACATTAGGGTAGACTGGATCAAGTGGCCGAGACGGGGTCTCAATCAAGCAAGGAATACACTGGGATGAGACTCCACTTAGAGGAAGGACACACGGTGACTGGACTTCATTGGACAGAGGAGCAAGTGGAGATAGAGACTCGTCTAAAAACAAAAAATTCTCAAGAAGTACCCCAAAATCCATGCAGAAACCAAAAGTACCCGGAGATAGCCTGAATGCCTCGCTACTCCCACTCCGCTCTACGCTGGAAGAACTGACAATCCATTAAAGTGACTTGTGGCCACATTCTCTTGAGAGGGACTGATGATGAAAGTTGGCCTAGGTACGGTTCATTTTGATCGAACTGATCGGGCCACTTCAGCACAGCCTCGGCAATCTTCAAGGGAGTCACGCCCAAACCTTCGCTGTCAATAATCTCCACATCCTGAGAAGCATGGTCCTCCAATTTTATTGCCTTGAAATCTCCCTCTAACCCTTCCTCGTCTTCACTATCACCCTCCAAACGAGAACCCTCCTCGTCATCAAGAGAAGGCGTGTCCTATATATGCAAAGGTTTCCCCGAATGGGGAGGACGAACTACACTCTTCTTACACCTCAACTTCTTCGGAGCTCTGGCCCCTTCACCGTGCTCCTCCGGTTCCTTGCCTTTGCCAGCATCTCCTCCTTCTTCTTCGACTCCCTTTGCGCTCTCAGCCGAGCTTGGCTGATCTTGAACACGGATTGACCGGGGACGATTAGGTTGTAAAAACGAAGGGTTATGTCACGAAGCAGGAACGACGCTTCCCTCTCAGCCATAGGGATAGCTAAGATTTCCTTTGCCATCTTCTTCAAACTTTCATCCTCTTCCACCCTCACGCAACCTGAAAACACGAAGCATCAAAGAACAAAGTCAACAGAAAAAATTAAAGAGGATATAAAAGAAACTTACGTCCAGAAGTGAAAACATGTTGAGGGACAGCATTGCTATGCACAAAAAATCACTCCTTCTTAAACATAAAAAATATCGAGAATGAGTCAAGAACGGGCTTGAATTTGTGACCTGAATCTAGGCTGATGAAGGGGATCCCCTTTCGGTAACTTCTCATTTCGTACAAGTACTTGACCTCTCTATGGGTAGGGGGTCTCTTATAACGCTTCACAAATATCAAATACAAGCACGTCAAGATAGCATAGGAGTTTGGTTGAAGCTACAACGGAGCAACTTTTAAATAGACCACAAAGTTTGCAACCCAGCGAGTGAGTGGAGGAATTGCAACACACATACAATGATATTTACTATATGCCATGCATCCCTTTGGAGGAGAGCATGCCCTATCATTTGGTCCAGGTAGTAGCATGTCCCGACGAACAATCCCGAATGTTGTGGCTATGGAATTAAGCTTCTCTATTGTCAGCATGCTAGGATAAAACTCGGAATCCTTCATCAGTGTCTGGTTGGGGAGCATAGCCCTCTACAAAGAGTAAGCAAAGCTCG
This sequence comes from Allium cepa, assembly GCA_030765085.1. Lineage (NCBI taxonomy): Eukaryota > Viridiplantae > Streptophyta > Magnoliopsida > Asparagales > Amaryllidaceae > Allium > Allium cepa. The sequence goes on along the minus strand of CM060945.1, from coordinate 417,322,277 downwards.
GCTGTTTTGCAGGGTTAACAAGAGTATCAGAAGAAGAAGCGCCAGCACCGGTAGGCTATGATGAGCCATGCTTGGATCGAAACTCGCAACCAGATGACATTTTGCTGCATAAGGAAATAAAAAGCAAACATTAGTCCAACACCCCAATAGATATGAAATTGTAAATGGGAATTTAAATGCTCGTCTAAAGTCTCTTATCGCTTGGTCCGGTCAAGACCATACTCCAAATCCAACCCTACAAAATTCAGACTACCGTTCTAAGGACCTACCCCTCAGCCTCGACACACTTATGATCGCTGCGCTCGAATTAAACTGGACTGGAATCACCCTATCCCACAAAACAAACAGCCCCATGATGCCGAACCAAACCCACTAAGTGACAACTATTTTGGCCCGAAGCTTACTCTATTGCAGCCAAGCCATGCTCACAACTCAATCGCGTAGAAACACGCCTCACGCCCTAGCCTAGTCAAGTGACTACACGTGAAATAAGGGGAATTACTAACCCAACAGAAAACTCTTTCACCATCCATAGTCACAACCACCCCACCATCACCAAACATGAATTTCTCTATCATCGAATTACTCTAGTATCACATCGCTTACTTCATTCCCTTAATTCGAAGCAAAGGCCATCAACACTCACTACACGTACCAAACTCCCATAAAACCTAAACCTTAAAGCCTTGGGATAGAAATCGAATCTAAGGCCTTACCTCGAGTAATTGAGAAGAAGAAATATTAAGACTTCAGGCAATAAATTTTTTAATCAACTTGGAGTAGACTGAAAAATTTTAGGTAGGAAAACAAAAGAAGAAGAAGGGAACAATATTTAACAGAAAAAAGGAAGGGAAGTCGAACAGTCATGAATTTCCGAACCGGTTGTAGAAACTTAGTGTCGAACAAAACAAAGCATGTTGTGTGACTACACAACATACGTTGAGGGGAAAGTGTTGGCTAGGATTTTCAGCAGGCAGAGAGAGAGAGAGAGAGAGAGAGAGAGAGAGAGAAGTAAGGAAGCAAAGTAGGGATATGACGTAGAAGGTGGAAATGTCGGACCAAATATTTGGTCCGGCATTCACTAAAATGCCGGACTAGATATCTGGTCCAGTACTCTTTGAAATGCCGAACCAAATGTTTGGCCCAGCTTGACATATCAAAACACCGGACCAAACATTTGTTTTGGTACACGTACAAGCCAGACCAAATGTTTGGTCTGGCAAATAAGAAGCTCCAAGGAAAAAGGCCGAACCGGACCTTCCTGCCAAAATGCCAAGCCAGATGCAGAGAGTTATATCTCAACCTCCACACTCCACTCTATAAATACCGACTCTCCTCAACAACAATGGGGACAGATTTTTGGGGGAAAAAAGCGACAACTCACTTAAAATCCACCATTTCGGCTATTTAATTTTTTTTATTTTACCTTTTTCACATATATCTTGTGCTCGTAATCAAATCAAAGAGAGAATAATAAGATGGAAAGTGGACGTAGGCACATTCAGGCCAAACCACTATAAAAAACTCTTTGTTATTTGCTTTCCTTATCCGCTTCCCAAACTTTGCACTTGTGAACTATCTCTGCACTTCCTGAAATTCATTCCGTACTTGCTGGAAGATAAAACCCCATGTTAATCCAATCAAATGAAACTTAACTAAAATAAAAAAAGAAAATCCTATTTAGAGGTGTTTGTCCTACTTATGAGCAAATAACATCTCATACTTTGTTAATTTAGATTTAAATAAATAAAGAAAAACATTCCCTCAATTAATGTTATTTAGTATATTAATTATTATAATCGAGGAGGTAGAGAAATGAAAGGCTTCTCTCTCTTCATATATTACTATATCTTTCCTCTCTTAATTGAATAAGATAAGAGAGAGAAACAAATGGTTTCCTTTTCACAATTCATTTTTAGATGTTTTTTTACATCTATTTATATATATACTCACATAAATGTATTTGATACATTCATTTTAATACATATAGCTTTAAGTTGCATTTAAATCTCTGATTTTACAATTTAAAAAAGATGAGATATTATTTAATTTTTTTATATATTGGATCTAATATACATTTAGACTATCTACGCCCAGTAAGAATCCAAAATAATATATTTGAAATTATCCATTTCTTCTGCTGTGGGCTGGCCCAGTTCCAACATTCATTAGTTATTCTAATACACATTGACTGTCATAAAATTTTATTTAAAAATGCACACATATATACACGTCATTTTTAAATTTTATTCATTTATTGAATAAAATAATTAAAAAATATTTAATTAGATTTTGACCAAGTCAATAAAATTGAACTTTAAATTTAATACCTAAATATATAGTTAACTTGGTAAAATATGTAAAAGTTCAGATCTTGATCTATAAAAATCGTTTATAGTATATTTTAACTAATTAGAATGATATTGTAAACTATAAATAAAAATTTATCGTTTTCCAACAATTTTTAAATGCACAAAGTATTTTAAATAGATAAAATTCCAAAGTAAGAAATTTTTCAAAAAACTAAGTATTAAAATGTTTTATACTATCTATTTGACCATAATTTTTTTGATAAGTAGAATAAAAGTATTTATTATATTTTAATAAATTAAATATTTACATTTATATATGCGTATGTGCCTATGTATAGATATATATAAATATGTGTATTATAATATAAACGTTTTTGTAAAATTATTTAATATATAATAATATTATAACAAAAATTTATATGTATATTTGGAAATCATTTTTTTAAAGTCAAAACATATATTTATATATAAAACTTTATAAATATGGTTTAATATATTTTATATGTATATATATTTATATATATATTAAATAACGCATATTAAATTATTATAAAATAGTTTTTTAAATTTAAATTTAATAAAAAATAATTGCCATGGCAAAAAATGAAATGTTATTATTATTAATTTTTACTTATATTTTTAAGGTTTAAATAATAAGTTATTTAATATAAACATATCAATATAAATCAATGTTAAATAAGAAGGAGACAATGATTGCTCATACGTACCATAATATGATATATATATATATATATATATATATATATATATATATATATATATTATGTATGTATGTGTGTGTATATATATATTACATAATAAATATGATATAAAATATAAAAGGGATCTAATACCTTAAGGATGTGGTTGAATACGCAATGACTGATGGTATCTTCTATGTTCACCTTGAATTGATCTTGGGGCATTGCAATGGCTTGGAGTACCACTGGATCTACTATATTAGATGCGATCTAGGATTTAGGAATTTTTGACAGAGGGGGCAGTTGATGATGCTCATGACCAATGAATGGAGAGAATTCAAGAGAGAAAAAGTGAAGGGATAGCTTGATTTAAACAGAGGAAGAGAGAAATTCTCCTCATTTTATTATTTATCCTCTTACCAATTCTTGGATCTAATCCAAAATTCTTCTAAAAAAATCAGCCTTTCTCTACATTGTTACGACCGACTATATCAAGGACTATATGGGCCAATAAATGCTCTAAACCCATTTAATAACTAATATCATTTAAATTGAATTTAAATGCATTTTGATATCGTATATCGATACACACATGTATAACTTTTACATACACATTAAATATTAATTAATGTCACCCGTAAATTACTAGTAGCACAAAGTATAATAGATAAATAAAAAATTAATATTTCATAAATACTAAATAGTTTAATTAATTTATTACAATTTATAAATCAATTAAATCACTTGTTAATTTGAAGAATTCACTAATATCATTGTGTGATATGTAGATGTAAATTCAGTCAGCGATTAATATTGAGCTATTCGAGCATTAATATTCATTTATTAGCTAGTGGAATGATAGTTTGGCTAAATTTATCGCTTATACATCTTTATCAGTAAAATCTAATCTTAATATTTAGGTGATACCTTTTAGTAACGATTATTTATGCCAATTCTCTTTGTCAGTACTATATCACTTTATGATATGTAAAATTTGGTTTTGATCAAAATTCACCATTAGTCCGTAAAATTTCTTTGGTTAAATAAAACACTTCGCACTACTCTAGAAAGAGATTTTGACTTTGAGTTGACTATAATTGACTTTTACACTAACCTCGTATAAATACAAGATAGATTCTTTATTAAACAGTGTTTTACTTCTAGTGCTTTAACTCAGACTCAACAAAAGTCCCAAAGCGGTCTCCATGCCATGATTTAACAATAATCAAAGTGGAGTATCCAATATAAAACCAGATATTATTCTTAAGTTGAGAGAACTATGTAATGCTATCATTCCAAGATTTCTTGCCGGATCTATTTGTTTTTAATCAACCGAAAACTTTTAGGCGAGTCACCTCGTAGTTATCCAGTAAATATCAATACGTAACTCATTGGTGCCTCAAACAACCAGGAGTAATGCATTTCCTAATATTTGGACAGAGTAGGATACTCTGGTTTTAATAGATATATTAGTATCCTTTTCTCAAAACATCTTGATCATGAATATTTAAAATAACGCGCTATTTAATATTTTGTTAGTTTTCTTATGATTACTCTTTGTAATTATTATTACTTACATACTATTTAAGAATTTTCTGTTAAATATACTTAAATTAATTAACTTAATTAATATTGCATAACATAACTAGTATATAATAGAAAAAAAACATATTTTGTTTCGAACAAGATTTTATTACAAAGTTAATAATTTACAATAAATTATTGAATTACCCTTGAGTCATACCCTTAACTTTCTCAATCTTCCACTTGCACTTAGGGCCAACTATTTAATCTCAATCTTATCCCTTTGATTAGTTCGCTAGAAATTGATCGTGCTGGTCCCTTCATGAATGTATATGCTATATTATCTTAATATTTACTTTGTCAATCAACTCTCTCCGATGCCAATAAACTAGCTTTATCGTATGGAATTTTTGGGAGTATGCTTCTTTACTTCTAGTGAACTTTATGTTCTTTCACAACTTTTATCGCCACGTCCTTAACTCATTACAACATTTTGGGATTCTCATTTGGAATCACTCCTACATAAGTTATTGTTATGGTGCTTTTCAAGATGGTGTACATAGCCTTTTAATTGAATCATCACCAAACTTTCATTTGGAACATTTCCAACTTAAAACTCCTTAACTAAAGTTGAATATGAATTTAGGATTGATATACTATATTTGATATCACTTATGAGGTTCAAGTCCAAATATCCCTTTATAAGGAGTTTAATGTTTCTATAAACAATTCTCCATTATTCTGTCGATACTCGAGAATATTCATAACTTCAAATTTTTTATCTTAATTTTGAGTTTTGTTACTCGCTCGATCAAATACATAAGTGAAATAAAATACAGTAGACAACATAACATATATGATAATTCCAATAATTGATGCATAAGGGATCCATCTCATATGTTTCGTATTAAACTTTTGAATGTGGTGTATATGTATATCATTTATGACAACCCTAACATACTTTTATACTAAGTATAAGATTTCATTTTCAAATCCAATACCTAATATTAAGCAACCAAACTATAGATTTTTTTTTAACATAGGTACATTTTTATCAACCAATAGTAAGTTAATTACTTGTAGTTTTGAAATATCTTAGTAGTTTTTAATGTTATTTCTAAAACACATGCTTCCTTTGCAATTTGATTGAAAATCAAACCATGTGATTTCTCTCTCAAAATATTTACTTAATTATGATGCTTTTGAACGATGCTTTCAAAGTAGCTCCTGGATCCCAATTGAAATCCACAAAATTAGTATTTTCCTCATTGACTTCGAGACATTTTGCTTGTTATGTGCAAATAGTCTTATTCTAAATCATTATTTAGGATCTCTATTTCAATATACACACATACACACTAAAATTCAAAATTATATTTGGAAATAATTTTGCAAGTAAAATCTAATTTAACTTAAGCATGTTGAATGATGAATCTATTGTGTTAATTTCAACCACTGAAATTTACAATGTTATTCTCATCAATGTTGCGTCCTTCACCTTATTTTTGATGTACTGTGTAAGTAGGAAAGGATGCTGGCTTTTGACACTGTCAAAAGGGTATTTTCAAGGCTTCGAATGACTTGAAGCATAGTAGAAGTCTTAGTTGCGGAAGGTATCTTTCGAAAGTATTCCCATTGATTAATGCAGAACCTCCATCTTTTAGTGTTTGAGGAACCAGTATTGGTCATATGCGATATTTACTTCATACTTGTGGATGGTTTCAACTGATTCGATAGGCCGAGCAATGCTTTCGAAGGGGTCGCTTTGGCCAAATGTTCTTCTGCGAGAGGTAAACAATGGTGAAACCAACTGTTTCGCAAGGTTTCACGTATATGCGAAAGCTTGTTATCAGATACCTTTGAAAGGTGCTTTTAACTCATTCGAAACTTCTTTATGCATGTGAAACCAATTGTTTAGAAAGGAGTTAACTAAAGCGGAAGGGTAGCCTCGTCCCCTTTTGACCTCTTCGAAAGTCCATTGCTCATCCAACATTTTGTAGAATCATCATTCCGATCTTTCAAAAGGTCTTGCTATTTCTATCATTCTTCATGAATCCCTCTTCTGTATTCTTTAAGATTTCGACAAAGTTAGAGTGATTTCTGATGATAACATAATTAATTTTGGATTTTATGGCTTATTGACAAAAGAGGAACATCTTTTTTTGACATCAATAAGAAACTCATAGTTTATCTTTAATGTTTGATAATTCTTATTTGACATTTTAATGTGTTGTATACACCTAGGGTTGGTTAATTCCATTTCATTTTTCGTAATCAATTTTATCTTTGAATAGTATCAAAATCAATTTTACTACTAAAAATTTCTAAAAGAAATTCCTTTGTCATAAAGTTAGTATTTCATGAAACAACAAGGGTTTCTTGGTATAGTGGATTAGGTATTCAAAATTTTTTTTACTGCCTTTATGTTAAAGCTAACTTAATTTTGAGTTTACAACACTTATGTTCATAACATATATTAGTCAATCAATGTGGGTTTGTCCCAAACTCCTAATTTATGTTCTCTCAAGTACACATGTTTTAAAAAATAAGTTAAATCAACTTCACTCATGATCAATTGTGCTTTGTCCAACAAAGCCCAATAACTCCTTATCGATATATTAATATGTATCATAAAGAGGAGCCTCATTTGTTTTTCGGTATTGTTGCACCAAATATTTTAACAACACCCTAAATCAAATGGCAATGAGAATAATCAAGTGGAAAAACAAAAAAATAGAAAGGAGAGATTTCTAAAGTGGTTCGGCCTCAATTTGATTACCTGCATCCACTATCAACTTTATTACAATGTATTTCAACAAGTTAGGCAGCACTCATAGCAAAAAATGGGTTAAATGAACAAAATTTCACCTAAAGTCCCAAAAATCGCTCTTTCATGGCTGAATGGGGTGTATTTATAGTCAACTTCCACCTTCGAAAGTCACTGGCTTGTGGAAGAACAGAAAAAAGTTATATCCAAGCAATCGAGCATAAAGAACGAGTAAAACTTGGCATTCAAACAAGTTGGCACAAATATAATCATGTCGGTGCCGATATGTTTTTCAACTTGCATCTTCGATTTTCCTTCACATTTGTCCAAATCTTCAAGTTTCTAGTCTTGGTTGACAAAATTACTCCATCATGATGGTATCGACATAATTTTTCCTATTCGATTCTCTGTCCTTTTTGTCAAAATATGAGGTAACTCCATCTAAAATTCTAAGTGTGTCCCCATCTTCAAATAACTCGACATTGATATGATTGAACAGCTCGGTACCGATGTGAGTTTCCTTTGATGATTCTTGGTTATAGTTCTTATGCTTCATTTATTCATCATTCCCGACACCTCCAAAGTTCCTTAATCCAATTCTACATCGTTTTAAAGTTCAGATCTATTGAAATGTCACCTGGTTCAAAAGTCGAATAAAATTTATCCCCTAAAGTATGCATTGTGGTAAGAAAGCATGCTTTGGATCAAAACAAACCATAGAATTTCATTTGCAAAGATGCTCCCATTCTTCAACCCACAGCATTGAAGCATTGCATCCACTTTGAGTGTACCGGTACATCCATTTACACATTTGATGAATCATATCCTTTCTTTAGATTTAAAACCAGTGATTTTGCCATCTAAAACCATCATTTACTTCTAAGATTCTTTAGAAGCAACCCAATCTGTCCGCAAGGTAGACTCCACTCTTCTTGTCTTCTCTTTTTTACATGAGGTTCAGAACCTCTTGGTACCAACATGATCATGTCTCTACCAACATGATTTTTTAGCACATATAAAAGAAAAACTTAAAAATTTTCTAAACCTCCACCTCACTTGCCACCTTTTATTGTTTTCAGGTCTTGCAAATTTAAAATTGTTCGTAACCGCATCTCCTCCCATGTTGCCTCTTTTGCTAACATCATTGCCAAAAGAAGCACAAACCTCTCATCATCAAGCACCTAAGTTCCACCAACTCTCAAATCCCAATCTTACATCATCGCCTCATCCTTGCCTCATTGTCGTCTCTACCACGACGTCCATTTTTTCCCCATGTTCTCATCCATGTCGGCTGCCTTCCTTATGTCGTCACCACCATTTCTTAACACACTCATGACCAATCTCAAGCATAATTAGGGAAACCCATGGCCTTTATTGCATATGATGCGAGAACCTCCATGTCGAAACCATTGAGAGATTGAGATGGTTTAAATAAAGTAGTCTAAATCCTTAATGTTATTCTTAAATGCAGAATGGATGTTTCAGCTTTCATGAGGCGCTTTCAAGAACTCATCTTATTGAACTAATTCCAGTGGTTGATAGATTCAAGTGTTAGCACTTTAAATCAAGCAGCACAAACCTTGTGAACCTACAAAGGAATGCTCTGTCCCATTTCAAAAAACTATTCCTTTATCATGCATTCTATGATTATGGGTGAAAACCGACAAATAGTTCCATAGCATGTAATGGTCCGACTTTCACTAACCCTTTAATCCTATGTCCCTATTAATGCTCAGATCGTTGGACTAGTAAATGACAGATCATTATGATAAAATAAAGTATAATAGTACATAGAGCTATCTATTTTCAACTGTACTTTAAGAACATATAGTATAATGAAATAAATATAATTGAACATAACATAAATATCTGAAGTGGTCCAAAAATTCTATAAGTTATCACAACCGTCTATTAACAGCAATACTTCAAATCACATAGTTCAATTAAATCTAAATCCAAACAAATAGATAACTCATGGATAAAGTCTTATTTACCACCAATGGTCTCCATCACCTCCACTTTACATTCGACTTCTGCTAACCTTATCAACCTATTATATTGAATAATAGAGTAATATAGAAGGGGTTAGATATAGGCTTGGTTAGTGAGCATATATCTCATAATACATGATACTAACAAGCTAATAAAACTTATAGACTACTCCTACAGTGTAAGTTTAAGAGATCAATTTGTCATTATTTTTATAGTCTATTTATCAAAGCGTTTTACCTATATCATATTTAGAGATAAAATCCCTATCTAAATAGTCATACAATTACTGTTATGTGTCTCGTTTCAACACGCTGTAGATATACCATTACTGCAACATGTCTCATTCCAACACGTCGCAGACATACCACTCCTAAATAATAAATACCGCACAATGATACATATATTGTGTAACGAAACAGATTTTTCGCGTTCGAAAATCGACATCCATACTTTACATCGTACTCGAATGCCGCAAATTCGAGCGTTCAAATCCGAGTCGCCGGAGCTTATAACACAGTTAAGTAAACAACATAGCGGAAGAAAAAGAATAATACATTAATATACAGCATTGATACAATATCTGATACAACAGATGATACAATAGATATCAATATACATCAGAGATACAATAGAATAGCAGCGGAAAAGAAAATAGATACATTAGCAATGGAACAAATAACTCCAGATAGTCTTCAAAAGAGAACTCCAGCAGCAGCTTGAACCAACATCACGATTCATCAAGACAAGCAAATCTTGTCCACATCCAAAGACTGAACTAGCTCCAGATAATCTACTAATCTGACTATCTGAAAAAGCCAACTCTAGACTGCCCATGTGGAAATTTTTTGAGCAACCAGAGTTTAGGAAAGAAACAATAAAGTCTGGATCAGTCATAAGACTGGTATGAGTAACAAAAATAGTTTATCTTTAAAAACAAACAAAGAAATATTTTAAAATAGATTCGCAATGCTTTTAGAAAATGGAACTACAATAAGGCCTCCCGGCACACACACAATGCAAACGCAGACTTGGGGGAGATTTCTCCTTATGATAGTCAAAGATGCTTACTACGTAAAATCAAATTATTTTTGATATTATTATTAGTGCATAGTGTAGAAAACATTTCTAAAGTAGAATATAAATCTTAGCCATCATAGGTACCATTATATTATGCATACTATAGCTACCACCTGAGGTGGCAGGTTCTACAACTAAAACCGTACAAGGCTCGTATTATTTCTTTGGATTTCCAACAAATGGTCAGGCCAAGGAACTTCCTATTGCCACATGGAAACCGTACCATTTCCAATGATTTAAACCAATTACCATTTCCAATCTTTTAGACAAAAAGATTAATTTCACAAAATTCACCCAGTTTCTCAAAGGTTCATTCATAAGTTTCAAAACAATTCAATCTCAATTGGATTAATTCATTTAAATATTCAAATCAAAGATTGGTTTCATAGCTTTCAAATCGTTCCTAAATATTCACAAAAAAATTCGTTCCCAAATATTCATCTACAACTTGGAAAACTATTTTATTTTACTTGAAATCCCTTTAATACAATTTGAAATTCATTTCTCCTATGAAAGCTCTTTATCATTTAGAAACAACAATGTTATTTCGGAAAAACCTTATTTCATTTATACAAGCTACAATCTTTGGGTTAATTCAAATTCCCAAAAGAACAATACTTTAAAAATGGTTTGACTCATATATAACTAGTATAACATCTTTAATCCCTAGTTTCAAATCATAGAATTAAATTTCAAATATTGAATTTAAATAAAAATATTTTAATATCAAAACTCAATCAAGTTATTCAAAATATATTTCATCTTTGAAATTCTATTTCAAAAACTTTTCACTTTAAACCCAATCCATTTTCAAAACATTTGAATTCAGGTTGTCTATTAAAAATCGTTTCAAAAAAAATCTGTGACTAAATCGATTTCCTCGTGAAATCCATATTTGCGTGTGTATAAGTATGGTCCAGGGGTTTAACACAATAGTGCAACATCATTCAATCTTCATTGATCAAAATACAGAAATATAGTTGATAAGCGACATAAACCATAACGCTTATCTTTTATTCACAGATCACAGATATACTTATGTATCACAGATAAATAAGTCACACAGCTCAAATCAAAACAAAGCATCACATATCAGGGGTATCAAACAATACAATCATTCAATAGAATGCAAACATCCATAAGTAAGATCAGTTTATTGTTTGATTCCTTCAAGTCAAATTAATTAATTATGAATTTTTAATCCTGGTAAATTAATATTAATTAATTACAAATCCTTTTGATTAATTCTTTCTTTAATCATTAATTAACTATTTATAGTTAATTAATCAACCCTTTGATTATAATTCACCAACCTTTAATTATTAAATAACTAATCTTTAATTATTTAATTCACCATTTATCTTTAGTTAATTAATTACCACTTCATTAATTACCCTTAATTAGTTACAAACAATTGATTAACCTTAAGTTGACTTCCGGATTTTTTAATATTAATTAATTTCAAACCAATTTGATTAATTATCCAATTCCGATTTATTAATTACAAATCTTTTGATATAAATTAATTTATCAAACGCTTTAATTTAATTATTTTTAATTAATAAATTAAGTAAATTAACCTTAAGTTAATTACATAATCATTTAACCTTAATTATCTTTAAGATAAACATCATTTTAGTAATGATTTAATTATCATACTCAAACACATTTGAAAACATTTTATTTCAAATTCACTTTTAAATTCCATTTCAAATTAAAAATAATTTTAAATAGCTACAAATTTAACTTTACAATTTTAATTTATTTTAAATTCAAATTTTTCTCATACATTCAATTGCTTTTAAATTATTAAAACGAATTGAATTTAAAGCATTATTCATGTCCAAACTAAATTCTAATTCAACTTGAATTTATGTTTACATTTTCATTTGAACTCAGTTTTTTTCTAAACTTTGGTTTAAAATTTAAATTCGGTTTTAAAATTTTCAGAACAGAAAATAGGTTTCAGGTTAAAAACTGAAACAGGAATTCGACCCGAGACTTTCCTTCTTTGCTTCGAGTCATTTACCCATCTTCCCCAAGACTCCCTGTACGCAACCCATATTCTTTTTTTTTGTTAAGTAAAAACTACAGTACCTAAAATAATACGCACGCACCCTAAATAATACTCGAAGCAAAACCCAATTTTTCTCGAGCGTACCCCCTAGAACCAAGGGCTTCAAGATATCAACCGTGCACGCGACCAAACTGTGCACATGTACACACGATCGTCGCAATTCCGATCATCCATGTTGGTGGCGACGAGTCTCCTTTGCCCTTGATAACGAACTCCACAACCCAATTCGATCGAAAACATCAGGGAATAAGATCGAGTACTTCGAACCCAAAAACTGGAACCAAACAAATCAGAAAATCCTTCAATGCCCTCGCCACTGACTACCGAAGGTCACGCGACTTCGACACTGCGTTCCCTGACCATCGACGCTTCTCTCCCCCAAGTTTCGTACGACTCGGTCTAACAGAGGTGACAAAATTACCTTGTTTCTGACCATCGACAAAATCCATTCACTAAACCCTAGTGTTGCCTCGATCGAACATCCTATGCAATAGAAATTTTTTTAAACATTTTTCCTGAATTTTAGGAAGATCAAGCAATCTTCAGACAAAATTTCAACATTTTAAAATTGTTCGATCACTGGGAATTTGTTAAAAAGCATTTTTAGTTCAACTAGGAACTGCTCTCAACATGCTTAACAAAAAATTCCCATTTTTTGTTTTAAAAATCTCATTTTGCGGTGTGGGTTTAAGTTATGAAATTGAATTAGCTATTTTAAAACACTCGAATTTAACATATAATCATATGTTGTACTGTATAACAAGCTCCCCAGTTAATATATTCCTCTAACATGTCTAAAACAGATTTGTTTATACTAATTTGTGTTTAAGCAACCTGTTTTGTTTAAACTGTAAGACTATAACTGATTTGATGGATAAGTTTTGAATTTTGAACCTCTAATCAATCTCTGTAACTACAAACAGAGGAGAGCAATTAGATAAAATCCTTACTTAACAATCCATATATATATATATATATATATATATATACATACAGAAACATACATATAAACAGAGCAGACTTATTCCAGATTTTATCATGCAAACAAACTTATGTTCTTAAAGTTTTAAAAAAATGTTACTCACAGATTAAGGAAGAAGAACATAGTGCCTATTTGAAACAGACTTTGAAACTGGGAAGTTGAAATATTTCACTTGATTCTATGGTTTGATCTGAGTTGTCTTGTTGTTTAAGGTTGAGATGATATTACTTCATTCATTTTTTTTCTTTTCTTTCATTTATGATGGACGAACTAAAATGAGAGTTTGATGTATATATAAAAAGATAAACAGTGTGCAGGTTGATATATACATAAGAATGTATAGGTTGATAATATTAACTAGTACAATAGTGTGAACATTGATTTGTTTTGTACTAAGGCATGGCTGAAGTGTTTTTGGTTATGGCTAGAGAAACTTGCATTAATTTCCAAGTACTGCTGTGTGTGTACAACCTTACCTTACTTGTTTGCAATTGAATATATCTTTGCTTGTTGACTTCGGCTGATGATATTTCCTTTGCAAGTTCTATTTTTTTTTGTCTTACTTTCTTTTATTATCTTGCCTAGACTTATTTTCTATGCTTTTGTTCTATTACTTTGTTTATTTTCTTTGCTCAGCTTCAACGTTTTGTTTTTAAATTGAAGTGAAGTCCTAGTTAGCATGTTGTTAGATCTTTATTTGTTTATACATAGTTGAATATATATATATATATATATATATATATATATATGCTAGCATCTTCTTTTACAAGTTTTATAGAAATTTACATTTGCTTTTGTTTCATACTTATCCAAGTTTGTACACAAGTGAATGTATTTTATTTGTTTTCAGATATTTGTAATTTGTTTTATTTTACTTTGTATATTTTAGTTAATGTGTTGTTTTGAATTTTAACTATACGTGTTTATTTTATTTACTTATGATTATCTTTTCTTTTGTTTCATAGTTGCATTTTTTTATACTTATGTTTTGTTTATTTACTTACTTTTTGTTTTGCCTGCATAACCTTTGAGTTTGCTTTTACAAGTGTTCATACTTGTCTTTTGTTTGTTCATGCTTATGTATATGTTTAGTTATTGGTTATAGACTTTAACTTATATATGTACAAATATATTTTATTTTGTGTCTTTCTTTTGTTTTATATTTTGAAATATACATGAGTTCTATAATGTTAGATTTTAGTTAATATGCTTACTTATATTTTACATAATTTTTATAAATATGTTACTTGACTTCATATTTCATATTTTATCTCCTATATATGTATTCCTATTCTAATTTCTTTTATTAGTTTTTTTTTCTTTTATAAGTATTCATATGTGAATGTATTTTATTTCTATGCTTTTACTTATTAATTTTATTTATTATTTACTATAAATCCCAATTCAAATACAAATTAAATATTCAACTTTTAAATTTATTCCAAAATTTATTCAAAATTTACATTAACTATCAATTAAAATAAATTCCAAATTTTGGGGTCGTTACATATTATATAAGTATATACAAATCATTCTACTTTATAACATTCTTATGAACAAGATGGAGTTCCTCTAACCATTCATACCGATCCTCGTGGGTCAAGTTTAACTTGTTTCTGAGTTATTGTTGATTTGTATTTAAGTGTTTTGACAGAGTTTGCCACTATCTCTTAGCCCTGGGTAGTTAAAAGCCATTTAAAGTGCCGTAAAATTCTTGATATAGTGCGTAGCACTCTATGACTGCTACACCTTTTCAATTTAGTGCCATTCAACAGTAGATCTACTTTAAACACCGATATTTTCTGTTACCTTCGCTAAATCAAGGCTTTTAGCGCCCCTTTAGTAATATAAATATGAAAATATTGATTTGATTAATTCTCTTTTAAACTAAATCAATGAAGTTAGGATGAATACCTAATTTGAGGCACTACTACTCAATATAATTAAGAATCCATTGTAACCACCAAACGTGGATTGCATAAATTATGATATTCTTCTGTTTTGTTATATAAGATTTAATAAAAAAAATTCCTACCCAAATATTAGGAAAATGAGAAGAAATTAAGTTTAAACATTTGGTTTTATATCTAACGAAGCTTTTTGAACGCCCCACTTTTTCTGCTATATCCTCGCTATAACTTTTGCGCCCCCATTACTATAGAACCTCAACACTCTTCAACTGCACAGCTCAGCCCTAGGTTTGTTTTAGACGTCAATAGGTTTTGTTGTCTCGTTTTTATTATTTACCACAGCTATCAAAATTTCATAACATCCTTTTTCATTGCATTGAGATAGTTATTAATTTGGTTCAATAGTAACTCTATTCATTTTCTTCACAATATCACTCTTCGAACTTAACTGTAGCATATCTATTAAATAGTTAGAAACTTATATATACGGACACACACATAGGTGGTCAACTTTAGTTTTGGATTTTATTCATTTTATAAGGTAATTGACTGTTATTAAAAATCAAAGTGTCATTTCAACTCTAAACAATAAATAGTCAAACCAATAATGACTTATTCATTTTGTGTCAATTTTAGTTTATATCTATGCAATTCATTCTAGAATTTTTGGTGTATGTAAATAAAAATATGATTTCTTCTTAAAAAGTGGAGTATCGTTTCAACCCTAAAAAATTTCATCATTGACCTAATTACAATATGTGGTGTCGTTACAACCTCCATATTCAATGAATAAAATCAAATTCAGTTATTAATTTGATATTGTAATTTAACCTATATTTCTTTAATTTGATCTAATATAGATTATAAAAATAAGATAAGAGCATAGACATATTCATATAGAAAGAGATAAAATCACATTCACATATTATTTTTTATTTTCCCTTCATATTTGACAATCCTCTCTATGAGCCCTCTTCTCTCTATCTCTACCCTTTGATTTATTTTCTCTTCTTCTTTTTTCCTTTTTTATTTCTTATTGCCATATTTTGATTTACAAATTTGAAAGGGGATTATAAGAAAGGTGTTTAGGTCTAGGGTTTCTTATATGATAATAGTGGCTAGGGTTTCTAATGAAAAGTTTAGGCCTTAACAGCTTATTTATAGTGAAAAATTAGGTTTTTAAGCTTGGCCTACACTAATTATTTACCAAAATGCCATTCATTTAAGTTTTCGTGTATTTTAGCTCCATTTGCCAAATTTTGCAATTCTTATATGTTTTCTAACTGTAAACAACATTCTAGACGTAATAAAATAGGTCTCGTGGCCTAGTTCCAATGTTTATAGAAATTACTATTTTGTTTTTTTAAATGTAAATTTACCATTTTGTACCTTTTGAATTCATTATTTCAATTTTCTTTGGTGTTACATGAAAAATCCCTTTCTTTTTATATTATTAAAGAAAACAATGCTTATCATTTCCTATTTAATGTCATTAATTAATAATTCACATGCTTGGGTGCCTTATCTGATCATCTTAATTTTGTTTGAATCTTTAAAGCACCATATGCCTTGGATTCAGTTCTTCACCGTGCCCTTATTCTCGTGGGGACCTGGGCTCTAATCCTTATGGTTGAACGTTTTCATTTTGATCTACATGATGTTTTTTTTTTATCTACATGATGTGTCTTAACACCATCCCCTTGACATGTTTTTCCTTCCCCAAGTCCCAAACTGAGCATGCCTGCTGGACTAAAAAAGCCATTCACCCTAAACATCCAATATGCTAGGAATCTGCCAAATTTCAAACTACTTATAGTGGATGCATTATAACATCCACTACTTTGAAACTCGAAAATAAAAGCCAATAATGTTGTGGTCACCTAATCATTTTCTAGTGACAAGAGTTTAATATATTTTTCCATAACATAAGTAAATGGAGCAGCTAAATATTTTTTTAATAACATCAAAATGTTTTACATGATCTGTTACATCATTAAACCAAAGTCGTTCCCACTCAGGGATAAATATATAATAAGAAAATCAGAATAGTGTGTATCTTACATACGAAGATGCAAAAAACACACTTAACTTGTTATTAATTTTTGTTTTACGCAACGAAAATTTTAAAATACTTTTATTTAATTGGCAACCCTTCTGCTTCATCTTCTAAATCTTTATTCGTCTTCAAAATAGGTGTTGTTGTAATCCATAAACTTAGCCCGCTTAAATGATTATTGTGAGTTTATGGGAAATAACAAAAATATGGGTTATAAAATAAATCTGGTACAAGTAAAACCTTTACCCTAAGAATCCATAGTGAGACAATGCTGTAAACGCAAAATGGGATTTCCCCTCTCTTTATCATTATTAATATATGTCAACATATGCAACAACAAACAATATAAATAAAAAAAACAACAATGTGCATGTATTCAGTATATAAGTGTGCCCTACACTTTTTATCCATTAATGAATTATGTCATATATACATTCATCAAATGCATGGGACTAAGCATTGCAGTCTTAATTTTAGATCGCCACCTATGCCTAACTCACTTTCAATTCCCACGCTTACGGTTTATTCATAGGTACTTAATATCTATTTTATCACTAAAGATAAATAGGTTTCCACTAGACCTCAACACATTATTCTCGTGTGTCGTCAAGAATAGGCAACTGGATGCTACTCAAGCTTGCTCCCCATTTCTCCTTTTTTATCGTGAACGAACAATCGAACGTTGTGCAAGCCTTACTCTACTGTACTCGATTAACTATCATAGATTGACACGATTAGTTGCTTCAAAAGCCTTTGATCAATAATGCAAATTTCAACGTCGTGGTTTTGACACTTGGCAGCCACACAGAACTTCTATCAATAATACTGATTATAATGTCGTGGGTTTTGACATTCGCTATCCACTTAAGCCTTCGATACAAATTATAATGTTGTGAATTTGACATTTGGTAGTCACTCATGCTTTAACAATACTAACTTTTCGATAGCCATACGTGACTTAACGATACTAATTATTTGAAAGCCACAAGGACTTAACATACTAATTATTTGGTTGCCACATTGGACTTTGCTTCCCACTTAGCCCACTTCCTAGTTATAATGCCATATTTAGACACGTGATTACCACAAAGGTCTTACGTCGATCATTATCAAATAAGAAGTTAGATTTATCCTTTTGTTTCAAAAAATTCCTTCCATTTATATTTTATTTTTACAAATGGTTTCATTCTTTAATTACGTACATTACACATTCCTTAGATAAAATATTTTTATTTTTTAAAATGATACTTTATCATTTACTAGCTTCCCTAAGCTTACTTCATTTCAAAATAAGTTAAAATAATATTAAAATATAAAATCTTCCATTTATTTCATTCATATGAAATAGTTCAATAACACCTAGAAATCGTCTTCCAAAGTGCTCTAAGTCTTGTTATTTTACTTAGAAAAATATCGCTTTCCAAACTATTGCAAGTTGCATTTTACTTGTTGAATATTAGCTACCCCATAGTCACTACGTTTAATTAAAACATGGTTTAACTATTACATATGTATCAACCTACCTTTTCGATCCTCGAAAGTTGGCACTAATACATCCACGATATTCACATGTCGAACATACAACTGTAGAAAATACCGATTATTGCGGTAAAAGAAAGAAAAGACAACATAGAATCTCACGACATACGAGTAATCTATAATATACCAATAATCTTTACAAAAAGAAATTTTTTTATACATACATAAATCGAAGTACTAACCTATCATCAGCTTAAGATAGTTATAACAACCTGTCCTTATAATTGTCGATAAATACAACAAGAACAAAACATAGGAAAATAAAGTATGTGAATATGCCTTGGAGGATCCAGCTCGTCTCCTAAACCTCCAAAGTGACCAGCTAAATTTGGAAAATATGTTCGGGCTGACGCGAGTATTATAAGAATATAATGTCTAGATCAGTCTAACAAAACTAGCATAAGGAACACAATCAAATGGATTACTTAATGTTATAAAACCTTTTAGAAATAATGATATCTCGTAAGACAACGTCCTACATAAATGCAGGCGAGTTTTTACCTTATGACAAACAAATCGTTTTTATTATAACATCCAACGATATTATGATAATGTCTAGGGGTGGAAAGTAACTATATAAAATATCTGGAATGCTTGCATCTCAAAATTCAAACATAGTTGGGCAAAACTAAGTCCGTAAAGGCATGTATTGGACATTGGATTTTCATCAATGACTATGCTATGGGGTACCGCTCATAATAGAACACCTCTAAACAAAATGTATTGAGGTCAACAAGAATGTCATGCACCCCTACTACACAGAGCCTGGTGCCCCTTTAACGTGATATACCAAATTACATCATTCCTCGTGCACTAAGAATGCGAAACATTTGCACCTGACTCCACTCTTCCTGTGCCCAAGATACCAAAATCCATAAATATCTAATTTAGATCGAGAAACGATGCTCCTAATGGTAGCAAACCACATAACTCTGCTGCATATCCCATGTTTTAGTCATTTACAGGTTGTGAGGCTTGTGAGGTCATGATTACCGTTTTCCTCTCTTAACAATTTCCCCTTGAAATGCTAAGACTGCTAGCAATTCCCCCTTGCAATGCTAACACTGCCTTCTAGAAAACAATGCAATGAAATCATTTATCCATACAAATTATTCAGGATAAGAACAAACCAAAGGCACTACTTCTAATACATCCATTTTGGAATCACCATCAAGATTAGTATCAAGTAGCACTTACACATCAAAGAGCTAACCTCATCAAAAGCATCGAACGTGCATGTGGTTTTGGAGTGGTTACAGTTTTAAGTCATCTCATATAAGCACACTTCCCTACTTACCAGTTGCTCCAAAACCCAATTGATATTTTTTGTAAACTCAACACCGTTTCCTTTAGAAATAATCAGATAATACATAAGAGCAGAGATCACCTCCTAACCATTTAAGTGAAAAAAATTCCTTATCATTTGTTCTAGAAGAACAAAACAAGCTTTATAGGCACACTACAGCATCATCGAAGATGACTAATGTAACATCCAGCCTTTTTGTACGCTTAAAAAGACACACGTGCTGACTCAAACCTTATAGAAGGGTGGATTGTCATGGGGTAATTAATAAAAAAGAGAGGAAGAAAAAAATAAATAGAATCTTGCAGCGGAACGATGAAATATAGTAATCAAATAACAGTTCATGAAGCTGTTTTACAAAACATTTGATTTTACTTATACAATACATATCAGAGTTACACATACCATAGAATAATAAATGATACTGCAGCAGAACAATGTGATGCAGTGGAATAATATAATAAACAATAGTAATAATATCTTCGCCTTCGTCCTCCAAAAATAAAGTCTTCAAATCCTGAAATGCTCATACTGACCCGAGCGAATTGAAAAGACAAAACATTCGAGTCAAAACTAAAAGATTTTATGTATGTTAGATCAACGATAGAAAGTATGAGTGGAATGGCATCAGAGATGTTTACAGGATTTGACATCTCCTATCCAGTGTCTAACGTGAATGCAGTAACATAAGAGATGCTCGAGAATCACATCTCCTAAGGATCCGTTATACTATTTACTATGTAGTAATACACGCTATTATAATAATGTCTATAGTAAAGTAAACTTACTTTTAGATGGCGTCAAGGCTTTACATTTACCACCTTAACACGTAATAGTCCCAGTAGTCATCTAGTACCAGCGCATCTCTAGATCGGGAGACTACCCTAAATACTCCACAGGCTACGGGAGAAATCCAAAATCATACAAGGCGCGCTAGGGTAGGTGACACGACACACAAGGCAATGCCAGGGTAGGTGTACCAATTACTATCCGGACTGGTGGTGGCGCATAGCGCGAGCTACCGCCCACCTCGAGTCACACCCCCAAAATCAAAAATCAAAAGTGGCCACCGAATCCATCCCAAAATCAGAATATAATGGAGTAGTATCGAAGGAGTGTGTCCGATAAGAGGAGCTACCTCACTGGCTCGGAATCGCTCCTGTTTTAGCCACCTTATGCCAACTCACAGGAGTCGGGTCCACGTATATACCTCAAAGGAATGCCGCTACCATCCTACTTCATTCTGGAATCTCCATCGCATACACGGTTGTTAAAGTGGTTTTCGAAGTTGGCAGAGAGTATGACAACTTTCGATCTCGGTCTCTTTAACAACCAATTGTTATTATAACACCGCGGTCATTTCAAAATAATTTATACTTCAAAACCAGAATATAACATCCATTTCAAAACCATATAAATACGATATCATTTCCATTTTTAAAACCAAATCAATATGATATCATTTTAATAAAAACCAAAATCAATATAATAACATTTTTATTTTAAACATATCCCTTTTCCAAAGTCATAGCACTTTCAAGTTATAACATTTCGACATTAAAACACTTAAATATAACACTTTCAAATTATAATACCTTGAAACTCATAACTTTGAAACCAACTTCCACCACTTAAATGGTTTAAATATTTAAATACTTTATATAATAAAATAGCTTCTTCAATTTCACAAATCAATCCCAAAACAACTCGAATTCCTAAATTATTTAACCAAACCCTAAATCATAATTTCCATTCAATTCGGTTTTCAAATAAACCATTTCAAATTATATTGATTTCTAAACTGATTGATCCACAAAATAAACCATTTCAAATTCAGTATATTTCAAGCTTTAAGTATTCAAAAATTTCGAAACTAAATTTGATAACTACAATTCAGCAATTCAATTTTTTATTACTTAGTTTTGAAATATTTACTTAATAAATCCATTATCATTTAAATATAACCCAAATTTCAAATAATTGAATATTTCCTTAAATTTATTTATACTTGAAATATCCATTTAATTCACCTTCACCCAAAATCAAGTGATAAAATCATACCTTTTAAAATTTCAATGTTAACTCCTATTTCTGAAGCGACCTAAGACTTACGCGACCCAACGACGTAAGAGTGCTAATGGCCTAAAAGTGAGCGACCTAACTACAGCAGCAACCCACGACCTATAGGAAGTTGCAACCTAACGACTCAATTAGCAAGCGACCTATCAAGCTCAATGGTCTAGTTCGTGACCTAACAATTCATAACAGGCCACGACCTAAGCGGGTGAGCGACCTAACTATGGAACGGTTCTAGCGACCTAACTACCCACCGACCTAAGTGGATAAACGACCTAACAACTTAAGAAGTTAGCGACCTAACGACTTAAGAGGATCAGCGACCTAAAGGTTCCTGTAACTCCACGACCTAAAGCATATGCGACCTAAGCAATGCCACAACCTACCGACCTAAGAACGAAGTGGTCTCAGCGACCTAAATCTCAGTTGACTTACGACCTATAATGAGTCGTACACGACCTATTAACTCGCTTAGAAAAGAACCAAATGCAATCAAGATAAGTCAGATCCCATCTCTTAGGTCGCTGCCGACCTAATAACTTATTCAGGGCAAGTTCCAATATAGCTGGTACAGGTGATCCCCTATGTCGTCGCCGACCTATGACCTACGACCTACCTTAGGTCGTATACGACCTAGCACTTGGTAATAAAATTCTGTCCAGAGTATTCCCTATAAATACAGCCCTAACCCCAACTAGCAAAGGACTTTTGGCCGATCACTTCAAGCGCCGATACTCTGCTGAATTCTCGACTCACTCAACACTTCAAGTACTCCAAACACCAAGGACACTACTACGATCTCCAAGAGAAAATCTACATCATTCAACATGAATTCAGAAGATTATTCTCCATCAAAGTTTGATCTACTAGTCTAAAGTGCGTTGTAATTGAAGATTGTTGTAAAGTTGTAACCAAATTCAGTAATAAAGAGAGTTAAAGTGGACGTAGGCTTACCCTAAGCCGAACCACTATAAAACTGTTGTCTTTTTTGCTTTTTCTGTAATTTCTATACTTGTTTGTACTTCCCGTGTACACGGGTGGTGCTTTCATTCAACTTCAATTTACACCGGGGTGTTAGCGTCTGATTTTTACGTTAACATTTTTGGTGCTTTCACTGAGAACCCAACTCAGGAAATTTCCACTATTGCTCCGCGAAGGGTTGTTGAAATAATTTATTTTAAAACCAGAAGTTTATTGGACATAATGGCTCCTGGGAGAAAACGAAGTTCTGTAAGATCCGACAATGTTCAAGAGAATACTGCTACCTCCCCTCCTTCAAGTCAAGTAGCTCCAACTGTTGGAGTTACACGAGCGGAGTTGGACGCCATAGTTTTGGGATTGAATCAACAATTGAATGCTCAGAATGCGCAGTTGGAAGCCCAGAATGCCCAGAATGCCCTGATCTTGAGTAAGTTGAATGATCTACTAGGGGTAAATCGTCAATCGGTTAATAATGATGGGAACCCTAATGCGGGAGTTCAGGATGTTGAAGGAAACATTTCTCAAAGAGCCGCAGACCCTGTAGAAAGGACTCCTCTTCAAACTAGAGGATAAGGTCCACAGCCGACTCTCCGTGAACGGTTGTCAAGGCAGAATTCAGAAAGAGTGGCTGATGTGTGCCCTCCAGAGCCTCTAAATGACGAAGAGTATTTTTCGGGTATGGTTCGTCAAATCATGAAGGAAAGTATGCAAAGAGATGAAGATGAGAAAGAGTGGGGATTTGCTCCAAGAAAAATTCCATTCACTGAAAAGATCTTGAAGGCAGAGTTCCCAAGGAAATTCGTTCCCCCTACTATTCCGGCTTACAAGTGGACGAGTGATCCTAACAAGTTTTTGTATAAGTACGACTGGCATATGACTGGTGCCAGGGTGTCTGATGAAATTAAATGTCGATACTTCCCTGTTTATCTAGAAGGTGTAGCTCTATTATGGTTTACAAAGCTGCCGGTAAGGTCCATCGATCAATTCTCCGATTTGACCAGGAAGTTCAAGGAGCAATTTCGATTGTATGCTTCTAAAGCAAAGGATATAATGTCGCTATCAAGTCTAGAGCAAAATCCGGGAGAATCCATCAGATCATTTTTGAATCGCTTTAACATAGCATTGGCTGAGGTGGATAATGCTGAGCCACGCATGGTCTTGACATACTTGATGAGGGCAATTGATAAGTCAAGCGAATTTGGAAAATGGTTGAAAATGAAAGAACCAAACTCACTTGACAAATTCTACAAGAAAGCAGATGAATTCATGCGCTTGGAGAGCCTCCAAACACCGGCTAAGCTGGTATCAGCGGAAGCCGGGAACAATGGCACTACTTCGAATAAGAAAGAACATAACACTCAGAAAAGGGGAAACGATGGTGAGAAGAAACAGGGAGACCCTAAGAGAGGCCGTTCTTTTAATTTCACACCCTTGACCGATACCCCTGAAAACATCTTCTTTGCGACCAAAGATGATATCAATTATCCGGCACCACCTAAAATAAGAGTTGCGATTAAGATGGAAAAAAGTGGAAGGTTCTGTCGGTTCCACAACCAGCCCGGCCATGACACCAACGAATGCCGTCAGTTGAAAGAGGTAATTTAACAACTCTTGAAGGAAAACAAACTTCAGCAGTATGTGAAAAGGAACAGAAATGCCCCAGCTTCCTCAACTCAAGGACAGCAAGTTCCCGCTCACCGTCCTGCCTCAAGTGAGAAAGCCGTAGAGCAGGAATCGGAAAGACCTGTTATCAATATAATAACTGGAGGACCTCACCCAGTAGGAAGAAGCTGGGGAGAGATGGAAAGGTATGCCCGGGCCTTGAGGCATACACCAGCTGAAGAGAATGTTTTCGTCTTAGAGAATGATGCGCCTTTAAAACAACAAAAGACTTCCACAGATGATATCGTGTTCAGTGCCAGGGATTCTTTGGGTATTGAGGCTCCGACCATAGATCCTTTGGTCATATCCGCTGGTATTGGGCCGGCAACTGTGAGAAGAGTTCTATTTGATTGTGGAGCTTCATGCAACATCCTCTTCAAGAAGACCTTCGATCAAATGAAAATCCCGATGGCTGACGTTCAAGCTTCATCACTTAAGATCGCTGGGTTCGCTGGAGAACCCAAACAGCCGATTGGGACCATTGATTTGTTTGTAGAACTTGGAAAGGGACCAAGGAAGGTGGCTCGAAAGCAAACGTTTATGATTGTTGAAGAATTCTCTGCCTACAATGCCTTTTTGGGCCGACCAACTCTTGCTGCGTTCAAAGCTGTTCTTGCCCCATGGTGTCTGACTCTAAAATTCCCCACAGATAATGGAGTTGGTGTGATTAAGGGAGACCAAGATGCGGGGCGAGAATGTTACTTTGCAGAGTTAAGAGAATCAAGGAAAAGAGAAATGGGAAAAGGTGCGGCGGCTCCAGTCCGCACCAAGGAACCGACCTTGTAGCAATTACAGGGTGGACCCTGCACTGGCGAATGTAGTGGCGCACGAAGAGAAATGGATCCAAGGAAAGCCAGTGCAGGGGAGAATAGGGTAGTACCGGTAGAGGTAACAGTGCCGGTGCCCGTTGATCCAAAGGACCCAAACAAAGTGCTTAATGTGGGTTCACAACTCAGTACAACAATTCAGAATGTTCTGATTTCATTTTTGAAGGCTGATTTGGATGTATTCGCTTGGACTTATGCTGATATGTGCGGAATATCCCCAGAGATTGCAGTACATACTCTGAACATTGATCCAAAGTTTACACCTGTGAAATAGAAGAGAAGGACTCAGGGTCCTGAGAAAACGACAGCGTTAAAAGAAGAAGTGGATCGGCTCATGGAGAATGGGTTCACTAGAGAATCTACTTATCCAAATTGGGTCTCAAATCCAGTGCTGGTTAAGAAAGCTAACGGAAAGTGGAGAGTGTGCATTGATTTTTCAGATCTGAACAAAGCCTGCCCCAAAGACTGTTTCCCGCTGCCCAGGATCGATCAGTTGGTGGATGGGACGGCAGGGCATGAATTGTTATCTTTTATGGATGCATACTCCGGATATAACCAGATTATGATGCATGAGCCGGATCAAGAGGATACAAGCTTCATCACAGATGTTGGACTCTACTGCTACAAGGTCATGCCTTTCGGACTCAAGAATGCAGGGGAAACTTACCAAAGGCTTGTTAACGCCATGTTTAAACCACAGATTGGCAAGACAATGGAAGTTTATGTTGATGATATGCTAGTAAAGTCTAAGAAAGCAGTGGACCACATGGATCACTTGGCAGAGATGTTTGCAGTACTCCGAAAGTATAGAATGAAGCTTAATCCCCTGAAATGTTCATTTGGAGTGGAGTCCGGAAAGTTTTTGGGTTTCATTGTGAGCGCTAGGGGCATTGAAGCCAATCCAGCTCAAATCACTGCCCTGAGAGAGGTCAAGGCTCCTAGAACGAAGAAGGAATTGCAAAGTCTCAATGGAAAGGTTGCTGCTATGAGTCGGTTCATTTCCAAAGCCACTGACAAATGCATTCCATTCTTTGATGCTCTGAAGAAAGGAAAGAAAAACTTTGAGTGGACTCCTGAATGTCAGAAAGCATTTGATGAGTTGATTCGTCATATGGAAGTGCCTCCGATACTTTCAAAGCCTGACAGTGGTGAAGATCTCTTCGTATATTTGGCAATTTCGTCTCATGCTCTCAGTGCAGTGTTGGTACGGGAAGACGCAAGGATTCAACGCCTATTCTATTATATTAGCAAAAGATTCACTAGGGCAGAGATGAACTATTCAAGATTAGAAAAGCTCGCCTATTGTTTGTTGATCGCGTCAAGAAAATTAAGGCCGTATTTCCAAGCTCATCCCATCAAAGTCCTCACTGATCAACCTCTAAAGCAAGTCCTATTCCGTCCTGAGACTTCGGGCCGTCTTTTGAAATGGAATATTGAACTCAGTCAATATGACATCACTTACCATTCCCGAAAAGCAATCAATGGACAAGCTTTGGCAGATTTCATCGCAGAATGTACGGATAAGGGTGATAGTGAGGAAGAAGTCATTGATAGCATCCCAATCCAATGGAAATTGTATGTCGATGGCGCAAGGAATGATTACTGTTCCGAAGCAGGGGTTGTCCTTGAAACCCCAGAAGGGAGATCGCTATGTTATGCGCTGAGACTAGAATTCCCTTCGACAAACAATGAAACTGAATATGAAGCTCTCATTGCTGGTTTAAGGATCGCTAAAGAACTAAACATCAAGGCATTACAGATCTTCAGTGATTCTCAACTTATTGTTTGTCAAGTCAAGAAGGAATTTCAAGCTAAAGGAGGGAATTTACCAGCCTATTTATCTAAAGCCTGGGAGCTCCTTCAAGATTTTGACCGCTATTCGATAAACCATATCCCCCGAGAAGAAAATATGAAGGCGGATTCTCTCGCGAAGTATTCAAGTACCGGTGAAGCTCAACTATTGGGGTTAGTTCCCGTCGAAGTCTTGTCGGCCCCAAGCACAGATGAAATGGATGTTGATTGGATTATGAATGTATCCCAAGAGCAAGAATCATGGATGACTCCGATACTAGAATATCTACTCGATGGTTCTCTGCCAGAAAATTGAAAAGAACGACAAAAGCTTATGAGCAAAGCCTCCAGATATATAGTTCAAGATGGTCATTTGTACAGACGAGGATTCTTAATGCCATTGCTCCGATGTGTGACAAAGGAAGAAGCTAAGACAATTCTAACTAAAGTGCACGGAGGGGAATTTGGGGATCATACAGGTGGTCAAACTTTAGCAAAGAAAATCCTCCGTTATGGATACTTTTGGCCAGAAATTAATCAGGATGCTGCCGACTATTCCCAAAAGTGTGATAAATGCCAGAGATTCGCTAAAATTCCTAGAGCACCTTCCGCTGAGCTAACACAAATGGTCAGTCCATGGCCATTTGCCATCTGGGGAATAGATCTCATTGGGCCTCTGCCGACTGCCAAATCAGGGATTAAATATGCTATCGTTGTTGTTGATTATTTTACTAAATGGGCTGAGGCCGAGCCATTGGCCACTATTACCTCTAAGAAAATGATAATTTTGTGACTAAAAATATCATTTGCAGGTATGGTGTGCCTCAGAAGATAATCACAGACAATGATACTCAGTTTGAAAGTGAGGAGTTCCAAGATTTTTGCAAACGATTCAAGATCCGAAAAAGCTTCTCAGCAGTGGCTCATCTGCAGACAAACGGGCAAGTGGAAGAAGTAAACAAAATCATCAAATCAACCATCAAAAAGTAGCTGGAAAAAGCAAAAGGTGGTTGGGTCGACAAGTTACCGCTTGCACTATGGGCATACAGGACCACTCACAAAACTGCGATTGGGCATACTCCATTTTCATTGGCATACGGATCAGAAGCACTGATTCCAGTGGAAACTGAAGTCCCCTCACACAGAAGGATCCATTTTGATCAAAGTGAGAATGAAAAATTGCAACTGGAAGCACTTGACCTCCTCGATGAAAGAAGAGAAGAGGCAAGGCTTAGAATTGCAGCTCACCAGCAAAGAATAGCCAGGCACTTCAATTCCATAGTTCGTCAGCGCAGCTTTGAGGTCGGGGACTTAGTCCTGAAGAGAATTATGACAACCATAGGTGTGTTTGGGCCAAACTGGGAAGGACCATATGTTATTGGCGCAAAGCTTCTTGATGGCACATTCAAACTCATAACTGTCGAAGGAGAACCAATCCCAAGAGCTTGGAACAGCAATCATTTGCGTCCCTATTTTACTTGAAAACATTGTTGAAATGTTGCAAAAGAATTATGAATATATGATTCTTGTATTGAAAGCAATTGTAAAGCAAGTGAATAATGAAAAGCTATAAAGTGGATGTAGGCCCAACTTTTGGCCGAACCACTATAAATCTTGTGTTCTCTACTATTATAAACTGCTTTGTTTTATTTCGACATATAAAATACATTAATTGTGTCATTAAAATGTCGATTTAATAATGCAGGTCATAAAAGCAAAGCTTACCCATCGCAAGACCAAGCGATCCCCGACATCATTCAGCAAGCAAACACTAAACCATTCAAAATTCCCGTACTCAAATCCTACAAAAGAAGTGCTTCAAACAAAATTTAGCAATGTGGATGGAAGTGGACCATTTCTAACTAACTACCAGTTAGATAGACTGTGTCTACCACCACCAACTCATTTAACTATGAAGTATATTTCTTCGGATAAGGGAAATTATTGGCAACTAAAAAGTGAAAACACTTGCAAAAGACAACGGGGATCGCCAACATGAATCGATGGCAAAGAGACATGGGCGAGCAAGCATCAATCAGCAAAAGACCTCTTCAGAGGCACAAGCCCTCTTCGGAGGCACAACTCTTCGGAGGATAAAGACCTCGAGCGGGCCTAGCCAGAAAAATAGAGATCTTTCTCGATACAAAGTTGCGGAATGATCGGTCGATACACTCCCGTGAATCCGTCCAACCGAGAGAAAGAAACTCCAAACTTCCAGGCAAAAGCCCTACTCAGAGGCACACGTTTCACCGAGATTGAAATAAAACTTCCAGGTGTTGAAACGTGAAAAGCCCTCTTCGGAGGCCCATTTCACCACAGTTAAAATGATAAAAGACCTCGAGCGGGCCAACCAGAAAAAGAGAGATCTTTCTCGATACAAAGTTGCGGAATGATCGGTCGATACACTCCCATGAATCCGTCCAACCGAGAGAAAAAAACTCCAAACTTCCAGGCAGTAACCCTACTCAGAGGCACACATTTCATCATGATCGGTCGATACACTCCCGTGAAATGAAATGTGAAAAGCCCTCTTCGGAGGCCCGCTTCCCAGCGAACAGGGAAAAATAAAAGCCTCTCCCAAGGGGCAGAAACAAAAAAGACCTCTTCCCAGAGGCACAACAAAACAAAAAGACCTCTTCCCAGAGGCAGATACAAAAAAGACCTCTTTCCAGAGGCAGAAAGGAAAAGACCTCCTCCCGGAGGCACAATCGAACAGAAAAACCTCTTCGGAGGCACACGTTTCACCGAGATTGAAATAAAACTTTCAAGTGTTGAAACGTGAAAAAGCCCTCCTCAGAGGTGCAACTTTTCAAAGAAGCAAAAATCAGAAAGCCCTTTACTGTGGCATAATAAAAAAAAAGAAGCCTTCTTCAAAGGCACACTTTAACTCTCAAAGGAAGAATGATTCACCTATTCTGGAAAATACTCTTCGTCAAAAAGAAGTTAAAGTACCCTTCAGAGGCCCGCTTTACCACATAGAAGAATTCACTTGGTAAAATGTGTATATGCACAAAAGAAAAAGTGATATCTTCGAAGGATGAAGCGTAAAAACTTATATGGAGGGAGTTGTACTCTATTTTTAACGAAATAATATTCCTCTAAGTATGGAATAAATATTCTCCAAAAAATAAAAGTACAAGTCCCCTCAGGATATAAAATATTGCAACAAGCTTATGGTATAGGGGCAACATGGTATAGCTACATACAACATGGTATAACTATATTGGTAAAATTACGCTCGAACAACATACCACAAGCTCGCTGCAATATCATGTAAAGAAACTTGTACGAAAATGAATGATCAGATACAGACAGAAGTTTGTACAAAGAAAAAGAATCATTCTATTCAACACTGTTAAAATTTTGTACAGGTACAGGTTTCAAAATAAAAATAAAAAGAAAAGCGGAGGCCGGTACCCGCACAATCTCCGGCCAGTACATGCAAAAAGCAAAAAAGTGGTATAAAAAGCACAGGACCAAAGCCATCATTTCTTCTTCCTTCCGCCTTTTGAGCCTGCGCCTGGCCGAATGGTTAACTTCTTAGGCCGGCTTGTAAGAGTAGGAGAGGAAGGGGAAATGGGTACAATAGGTTCTTCTCCCGCTTGTGTCTCGCTAGCAGAAGCCTCCTTCTTCTTCTTAGAGACTCCATGCTTCCCTCTCTTCCTGGAAGAAGACCCACTACCTGGAGAGAAAAGTGTAGTTAATGGTTCATCATCGGAACCAGTTGGTTCTGGAGTCTTCTCACTCCCTTCAGTTTCTTCTCCCCTGTGTTCTTGTGAAGCAACGAGATCGTCCAAGTCTTGGAGAGCTTCTATTTGCTCCTCTTGTGATCCTGGTTGCGAGGCAGAAGGAGGAGTGACTTGAAGAGGCGGAGGAGGAATAATTGGAGGAGGGGACGTTTGAACAATGCTCGATGTTTTCTCTACAGAAGAAAAGAAGTTAAAGTCAGTAAAGAGAGGAGATAAAGGCTCGCTGAGGTTCAGGAAATAGTCAAGAAGCTCATCAAGCTCGTAAGAAACAGATGAACAGTCTACTTGGGCAAGATTAACAGTAGAGTTACCTGGAGAAGTCGGCTTCCTGATATCAACCTCATAAGCCTGTGCTTTGGCACTCTCTTCACCTTCATCTCCGCCGTGTATACTTGTGATCTCAGTTGTATCTTTGGCCAGGAGTGGAGAATGAGAGCTGGAGCCAATAATGTCGATTTCGGCCGAAGGAGAAGGCTGGACTGGAATAGTTGAAGTAGTTTTTCCTAACTGTTCCCCTTCTGCCGTTCCAGCTCTTAATTTTGCAAGTTGTTCCTTTCCTTTGGCAAGAGCAGCGCGAGCATCATCATCCAAGTAATGCTCCTCAAGAGCTGATTCGGCATAGCCAGCGCCTTTACCGCCAAGCATGTCAAGTGCAGCCTCCCACACTTCAGCCAGTGTAACTTCATATTTGGGGCCTAGGAAGGCGAGACTACCGTGCCCCAAGATGCTGTGCAGGTAAAAGTCAAACAGTGTCGAGCTGATGTTGGTCTTCATTACCTCGTGAGATTCTTCAGCTGCAATTTTACCCGCAACGGCCTCATCGCGCTCTCTTTCAATCTTGGAAAGTTGAAGCTTTAGCATTTGAATTTCCGCCTCCTGAGAGTTGACTTTCTCCTGTAACTCTGTAACCTCAGCACGATACCTTCCCGCTGTTTTCTGCTCAGCTTCAAGTTGTGCATCGGCATGTCGCTGAGCTGCGTGAGCATCGCGAACTTGCTTCTGAAGTACTTCTTCTTTTTGAGTATATGTAGTAGAAGAAGTAGCAAGCTCTTGTTTAAGTTCCTCAACTTTCGCCTCAAGCTCCTCATTGTAAGTAGTGATGCTCTTCATTTCGGTATCGTGCTTCTCAAGAACCTTCTGCCATTCGGCCTTATCATTCTCCATAGTAAGCATGGCCTCTATATTCGCACGGTTGACCCTTTGAAGCTCGTCAACAAGCTTTTGCCAGTTCAACATCCTTTCAATATCAAGCCTGACGACATCGAGATTTCGCAGCATGGCAGGCTTGTCGATAGGGATCAAGTCAAGATCGAACCGCACTCCCTTCAGGCACCAGTGCGGGAACCGGCTTTGCAGAGTAGCCGGGCCTGATCCAACTTGGAATTTAGGCCTGCTGATTATTGTTTGAATGTCTGTCTTCCCGAGAGCGGGAGAGCCAGAAGGAATGTCAAGTGAGACGGGGGCAGTGACCTTTTATGGAGTTGTAGAAGTATGCTTCTCACCGTGTCGAGCACGCTTACTTGGGTCCTCAACCATATGACTTTTTTCCCGGTCATCATGGGATTTTCTCTTGTCCTAATCGTCACCTTTATGGGAAGAATCATGGTGCTCCTCCCTTTCTTTTCTCTCATAACGCTCTTCTTGAGCCCTTCTCTCCTGAGCCTTTCGAGCGGCTCTCTCTTCATCGGTTTCTCTGTGAGCGGGAAGGTAGCGCCTATAATCATGTTGACTACGCCTCCCGTAGTGCTGAAAGTCGTCATAGTAGGAGCTGCTACGTCCCATCGGAGAATCTGAAATAAAAAAGAAGAGACAAGTCTTAAAAGTTTTCAGAGAAAAGAAGTGTAACTTTAGAATCTTCAAAGTACAAAGAGTTAGGAGTATAAAAGTGCCGAAAGATTCTAAGTGTGTGTGATGTGCAAACTACGCGCATCAAACTACGAACCGCTCTTTGATTGCGGAGTAATCGTAGGAGTAGTAGTTAACGTCAACTCTTGAGTCGACGGAGTCTGTTGCAGAGTAGAAGTCGCCTCAACTACTGAAGAAGAACCCTGGTGGTGACGAGGTCGTCTTTAAAGAGCTCCTGTGAAGTGACAAACAGGTCGCTCAACCCTTCGAAAGTGTCGTCTCCACTCTGTTTGACAAGGCTTGTTTTCCCAGCTTCTTCGTCACCATACTTCTTTGAATGTGGAGGAGATTCCTGAAGCTCTTTTTCTTCAGTGACCGGGGCAAGTTTGCCAGATGACCCCGCGACATCAACAGAAGTGGAGCACTTCACTAGAGAAGCCTCAGAGGCAGTTTCTTTCGGTATGGGTGCATCGATAGAAACTGGGGCATCCAATGCTTGGGTTGGGGAGTCTGGGACTTCATGAGGGTGTGTAGAGCGAAAGGTATGCAAAAGTCCGTACTGATGCAAAAATTCGTCTTTCAACAGAAATTGAATGCTTCTCTCCTCAACTGGCATGGCCATAAGCCCCTCAAAGGTTGGTTTATGACTAGAATCCCTAGAAGGAGGAGGAAGCGCTGAAAAGTAAAAGGCGAAGTTAACATTTGACAACTCAGTCTATGAAAAGCTCAGAGAAAAACATCAGGAACAAAGATAAATGCTCTTACTTCCTACTCTCCAGGTAGCATAGAATCCCGGAGGACAGCGAACGAAGAAAAATTGACTTAGAAAACCGTGAGCACTTTTTGGAAGGCCGATTATTAGTTTACGGTTCCTAGCGCTTCTCACAAGAATGATGGAGGGATGGTCTTTATTTTTGGCAAACGTGCACAAATAGCAAACTTCATCAAAACTCAGAAGGCGATTCATCGTTCTTCCGAATAGCACACATAACCCCATCAGAATAGCATAGCCATTAGGGTGCAGCTGGAAGGGGGAGATAGCTAGTCGGAGAAGAAGCCGTTGAAGAAATTCGTTAAACGGAGGGATAGCTCCACTCGTGCACATTTGACGATTAACTGCTAAAAAACCAGAAGGTGGTATATCGGCAGTATCGCTTCTCTTAGGAAGAATGGCATCTGCTTCAGCAATGCCAAACAGAGCGCACAGTTGGCGGAAAACTTTGTATGTTAGTGTGGTTGAAATTCTCTCTGGAGGATTAACCAATGGAGTAGCAATTGGGAAAGTCTCTTCAGCCGATTCTGTTTCTCCTTGTTGAGAAGTCATTCTATACAAGGAACTAGACATTCAAATAAGAAGGTGCACGTTTCCTAAAAAGTGTGAAGTGTTGTGCAGAACTAACAAAAACAGAAAGCAAACATAACTGAAATTAAACTAGTTGACAATTCGTCGACTATGAGATTTCAGGACTTGTTAATATAAAATTCAAGTGTAGTGTTAATGCAAACGAATCGGCTTTAATTGGAAATTTTAGTTTTGCTTTAATACTTCACTTGAATTCTTTAGTTCGCAGCATTTCGTTCACATAGTTCATTTAAGTTGATTATTCTTTGTCGACTAATCTGTCATTCGATGTGGGCTGTCAATGACAGTATATTCGTCCCATTTTTTTTGCAAATGTTGTATTTAACAGGTTGACAGCTTTAAAAGTTAAAATAATCTGCAAAGGAGTACAACAAAATTCAAGTTCAAACAATTCAGCCAAGTCTTCTCAGAATTTCACAAGTATTAGGTCGTCCAGCGATCTAGCATAGGTCCGAGCTTCCTTAGGTCGCACTGTGCAAGTTAAAAGGTTCAAGGCAATGCAGATTTGTCAAAGTCCTAACTCGGCCGCGACCTACAGCCTATGCCGCAAAAAAGATTAGGTCGTTAATTTGTTAAGTCGTCCTGCTTGGAATTCATGTGCAAATTTGTTAAGTCCTAGGTCGTTTGAATCCCAGCGCGACCTAAAAGTTAAGTCGCAGATTCGAAGGATCCTTAGGTCGCGAGAATTTGTTAGGTCAGGTTTCTTAGGTCGAGAGTTATCTTGGAATTCTCAGATCCACTAAGTCGCTGACTTCCTATCCACGCAAAAACTCACCAGACCCGATAACCCGTTAATGCCGACACCACGAAATCCATCATCCTCTTCGTGAATTTAATCATCTCCGCATCCACCAAATCACCCAAAAAAGAAAATCGATTCCAAATACCTTCGATTCATTATAGATATTACCGTGCCTTCTTGAATCACAACAACGACATATCAAACAGTGATCAAAAGTCGATCATAATAATCATTCAAAATAAAGCACGACACATGAATTAGACTTGATTCGGAAAACATGGATTCACGATTGGATGGCAATTATGGTGGAAAAGAGATTGAATTCACTTACGTAGTATGTTGGTAAAGATGAATCGACAACTAAATGAGTAGAATTTGCCTTTGGAAGCTTGAAGATCTGTCAATGGCAGTGGGAGATCGGAGCAGTAGAGTGAGGAAGGGTTAGCGACCTAGCAAATTTATATGGGACAAAAAGGGGAAGACGAATAGGGACGCGACTTAGTACAAGTCTTAGGTCACTAACGACCTAACTCGGACAGATCGAAGCACACGACCTATGGCATAGGCCTGTACTTCGAGGGGCAAGTGTTAACTCCTATTTCTGAAGCGACCTAAGACTTACGCGACCCAACGACCTAAGAGTGCTAATGGCCTAAAAGTGAGCAACCTAACTACAGCAGCGACCCACGACCTATAGGAAGTTGCAACCTAACGAATCAATTAGCAAGCGACCTATCAAGCTCAATGGTCTAGTTCGTGGCCTAACAATTCATAACAGGCCACGACCTAAGCGGGTGAGCGACCTAACTATGGAACGGTTCTAGCGACCTAACTACCCACCGACCTAAGTGGATAAACGACCTAACAACTTAAGAAGTTAGCGACCTAACGACTTAAGAGGATCAGCGACCTAAAGGTTCCTGTAACTCCACGACCTAAAGCATATGCGACCTAAGCAATGCCACAGCCTACCGACCTAAGAATGAAGTGGTCTCAGCGACCTAAATCTCAGTTGACTTACGACCTATAATGAGTCGTACACGACCTATTAACTCGCTCAGAAAAGAACCAAATGCAATCAAGATAAGTCAGATCCCATCTCTTAGGTCGCTGCCGACCTAATAACTTATTCAGGGCAAGTTCCAATATAGCTGGTACAGGTGATCCCCTATGTCGTCGCCGACCTATGACCTACGACCTACCTTAGGTCGTATACGACCTAGCACTTGGTAATAAAATTCTGCCTAGAGTATTCCCTATAAATACAGCCCTAACCCCAACTAGCAAAGGACTTTTGGCCGATCACTTCAAGCGCCGATACTCTGCTGAATTCTCGACTCACTCAACACTTCAAGTACTCCAAACACCAAGGACACTACTACGATCTCCAAGAGAAAATCTACATCATTCAACATGAATTCAAAAGATTATTCTCCATCAAAGTTTGATCTACTAGTCTAAAGTGTGTTGTAATTGAAGATTGTTGTAAAGTTGTAACCAAATTCAGTAATAAAGAGAGTTAAAGTGGACGTAGGCTTACCCTAAGCCGAACCACTATAAAAACTGTTGTCTTTTCTGCTTTTTCTGTGATTTCTCTACTTGTTTGTACTTCCCGTGTACACGGGTGGTGCTTTCATTCAACTTCAATTTACACCGGGGTGTTAGCGTCTGTTTTTACGTTAACATTCAAATTTAATAAATTTCACACCAAACTTATTAGAGTTTAATTCTTGAATAAATTAAATTTCTAATAAACTTAAAATTTATCTTCCAACTTTAATTTATTTAAATCATTATAAAATCTGTTAAAATATAGTTTAAATACTTAACCATATTATCTTCAATAAAGATCAAACTTATTATTAAGCTTATTCTATATTAAAAACAAATTTATACACAGCTCAAAATCAAGAATAAAATATATTTATATGTTATCTAAAATCAATATTTATCTAAAACCATATATTTCTTTACAAAACCATAGAAATCAGTTCAAAAGTATTTTCTTTTATATAGACCACAATGTCTGTATATAATTTTCTATCCTATGCTCAAGTGATACAGATATTTATCATTTCAATTCGCAATTTAAAATAAAAATATGGTTATATATGATTTCAAACCGTAATCCCGAATAAAATAAAAATCCATAACAACTTGCAGTTTATAACAATATAAAATACAACATCCATTCATCCAATACCAATCATCAAATATTTATCACCATTATCATCCAATTCAATCAATAACATCAATATAGAGCAGATAATAAATAACAGGTATTTACTGGCAGTTTATATTCAATAATAAATTAAATAACTATTTATCCAAATAAATTCAAATAAACTGAGATGATGATTCAAAATATGCCAAACAATCATAAATAAATTTCTAATCGCATCATAAATCAATTTAAAAAACATAAGAAATTTTAGAAGTTGAGAGTGGGTTAAAACACTCACCTTTTGGAATTAAATTGAATTTAAATCCAATTTAAACCAAAAATTTGAACAGTCTCAGAATTCATCCAAACCTACGCCAAAATATCCAAAATTTCGATAGAAAACCACGCATAAAACGGACCTCGTATGCAAAAATTGTGTGAGTTAGAACATTTGAGAGAATTTTTTTTAAATAAATAAATAAACTGCCACTCACATTCGTACACGTCGCACAAGGCAACGTCACCGCGCAAATCATCTTTCCAGAACGACGTGCCAACTCCTCCGGTCAGTGCTCGGCCCCCCACCGTCCGATCAATCGCCACTAGAAATCACGTAGTCGCCACCAGAAATTTAAATCCCATTGAATTGTACAGCTCGATCCACCCATTAATTCGTGAAACAAACCATATAGAAGGACTCCCCTCGTCAATCTCCACCAAACCCTACCCTCAAATCGACGATCCGACGTAGTTAATCGACGCGTGATGAATAGCCATGAACAGTTCTTCAATTTCTAGAAAAATAGAGCCTCAAATCGAAAAATGAATTTCAGATCTGTGATGCGCTCGTCGAGAGCTTCAGATCGATATAAAATTTGATATTATTAGAGGAGTTTCAGTTTTTTTGTTGTTGGATTTGAATTGGGATTGAATTGGAACATTTAGGATTTACATCCATTAAGGAAGAGGAGCAACAAAAGTTTGCGTACGTACAGAAATGAGAAATAGAAAGGCTACTAGGGTTTATGACTGGATATATATATATAGGTAGGGTTGAAAATAAAAGAACGGATGCGATTGGTTTGGATCGTTGAACGATGAATGGCCCAAAAAGTCCGTTTTGACTCTGAAACGGAATTAGATCAACCTATATATCAAAATAGATATTTTTAAATATTTTAAACGCTATGGTATAGGTTTTAAGTCCAAATTCTATCGTATGAAGAACTTATGCTAAAATCAAGTTATTTCAAATTGATTTCGATTGATTTCAATTTTATTAATTTCTAGGCATTTCAAGTCTGTACGATCAAATGACAAGTCCGATCGTTATGAAACTTAAAATCCTACAATAATTCACCGTTACGGATCCGATGAAAATGGTTTCGTCGAAATCCGAG
Organism: Allium cepa; assembly: GCA_030765085.1. NCBI lineage: Eukaryota > Viridiplantae > Streptophyta > Magnoliopsida > Asparagales > Amaryllidaceae > Allium > Allium cepa. The sequence continues at coordinate 417,283,437 of CM060945.1, read as the reverse complement.
TCAGTGGCCAAAAGGGCTATTTTTTAGTTAATTAAATAAATTAATTTTAAATTAATTAATCACTTTCCAATTTAAATTTTGATAATTTACAACTTCTATCAATTTTGATTTCTTAACCATTCACAAATAATTTAAACAAATTTAGCCGTCGATTTAAAATTGATTAATTCCTCAATTCTAGTGTTTAATTTCAATTTCATTAAATTCAGAAATTTATAAATTTAAAATTCCAAAATCCATTTATTTACTTTTAAACCATGTTACTCAAGTCTTTTATTTCAATAAGGATATAATTAACATTGGTTTATAACAGGATACATTAATATATCCCAATTTCATCTTAATTCCTATTTACGTAATATTAAAATATTAATTTTCATTTAATTCCAACTAATCCATTTATTAAATTTAAATTAATAAATCTTGATTCCCATTCCTTTTTATTCAATCAATCATTATCCTATTCATACTTTATTATCAACCAACACTTATTACAATTAATTATCTAATATTGATTTTTTCAAATTGCAGCTTATTACGTACTATTTCCTCAATGAATATAACTTTGAATTTTATTTCCCAATTTACTATTTACAATCAATTATGAACTTGCAATTATTTTAACTAATTGGGTTTGCACTAAATTAGTTATTTATTAACTTGTATTAACATTATTACCTTTATTTTAGTGATTTCATTATTAAATTACAGATTTTTTATTTTCTTTCCGAATTAATTACTAAAACCTATTAAATTAACAAAATTTAATTATCGGAAATTACGGGTCGTTACACTCTCCCCCACTCAAAACTTTTCGTCCCCGAAAAGGAAAAAGAGGGGAAAAGATGAATTAAGAAATCAATATATCTTATTCAAAATATTAAATTTATAAAAAATTTATTTACATCATAAAATAATTTAAATAAAATATGTAAATTTATAAAAATTTAAATCTTTTATTTTCAAGTTAACAAAATTTGGAAAACATTTCAGAAAATTTTCTAAGTCCAAAATTTACGGAAAATTTTGGCAAGTCTCCTATGTATGGAAAGGCTCAGGAGAAAATATAATATCAAATATAACAATATATATCACGATATCTCAAAATAATTTATCCCAACAACGGGAAAAATAATATAATAACGCTATAAAACCATAATCCGAGAACGTACCTGTTTGTCGGGCAAACAACGTTTAATTATGAAACCAAAAGCAGTAGCAATTGCTTCCATAACCTGTATTTCACTTGTATAATCTAAAAGAGTTAATAATAATTATATAAATGAAATATTTAAAGTTGTTTCAACCAATTCAATGTAAAACAACAATCATTTTCAATCACAGCATACAATCATCATATGAAGTCAAGACAAATCAATTATCTATTCATATTAAACAAAACAAGTAGTTTGTACGGGTTAAAAACATTAAATTGTACAGAATGAAAAATAAACTACTAAGTGCACCATTTACTCAACAGTCTTAGATGAAACTAAACAGATTATTCATACATCCAAAAAAATTTAAAGTATTCTTGCCCAAACAACCATAAACCAAACAAACAACAATTCCAAACAATAGATCAAGTTCATTCTTATCAATTTCATTTCATAACGTTTGTTGTTTGATTTCCTTTCATTCATATAATGACTTATCTTTTAACTTACATTTATTTCTTGCAAATTTTCATTTTCTATTCATTCATTTATTACTTAATTTCATTTATTCATTTATTTATAATACTTACCTTTCAACTTATTTAATTAGTAGCCTTTTAATTATATTAAGTTCATAACAATTACAACATCAAATTCTTATTTATTAAAGAATTTCATTGAATACTTTTATTATTTCAAATTTTTACTTGTATAATGTTCTATTACATTTTCTTATTAAACATTGTAACTTTTATTATTTGGTAATATATATATATATATATGCTTTTAAGAATGCAATTGAAAATCATATAATTTTATCCCATTTCTTTTAATTCATTTAATGTTCAATAACCATATCTTTTGTTTTATCGGTTACAAATTTCAAATTTCCTTTAATTCCATTTATATCTTATCATTAAATCTCTTATTTCCTTTAGAGGTTTCAATTGTTAATTATTTACGTTCCATTCCACTTCGATAATTGAAACTATTAATTAACAGAAACTTAAGAACTAAATACCAGGCTAAATTTCGAATCATTTAAAATAATAGATAGATGTATACACTTACAATTTATATATCTAACTATATTTAAAACAATTTGAAATTTATATTTATTTATCAAAATAAATCTGTAGTAAAACTACTACAGTTGCCTTCCCACTTTGAAACTCGAAAATGAATGTCGATGATGCATGCACTCATCACCGAAATTATTTTCCAACGACAGAGAGGGGAGTATAGAACTTAATTTTTTCCCAAGTTTCTATAAAAAAATTCTTTCAAATTATACTGAAATATTTATATCAGAACATACTTCTAATAATATTATTATTGTATTCCAAATCATTTGAAAGAAATTTTCAGAACCCGGAACTTAGTTCTAACTTCCAATTTTCATTTATTTTATTGTAGGATCTTATTTCCGACCAATATTTATAAACTTAACTACCTAACAACTAATATATTACAACCAAATAACCTTTATAAAATTTATTACTTTATATACATAAAATATAATAGGAAAAATTATTTCATTCACCTATATTCAAACAAATACTGTGTTAGTCTGTCCTATTAAGTGTTTAGAAATCCCTATTGATGTTGTAACATCCTATGCACCAACCAGAATTTATAAATACAAAACGGAACAAATTACATTATATCAAAACCATTTATAACACTAACAAATACGCTCTCTCATATATATGCACTCAACGAATCATCATAGGGTATTACTACCTTATTAACAAAGAGTCAGACCCCACAAAGGTAAGGTTTATCGCTAAATGTGATATCCCGAAATTCTAGACATCTGTGATTGTTAAATATTTGGGTTAATTAATAGGATATTGATTTATAGATTGAACAAATAGATATGATGATAAATATTTATACTTGGATAAATATTATTTGATATTCTTCTAGTATAATTATTTTAAAATAATAATAATAATAATATAAAAATATAAGTAATTATATATTGTTATCAATTTAATTATAGTAACAACTTATGTATAAAATTTAAATAAGAATTAATAAAAGAGTTAATATTCTTCCTCTCTAAATTACATAATTCATATAAACATAAAACATATGTAAACATAATGCACACCTATAAAGATAACACATAAACAAATATAATTTGTGACATTTAAACTTGAGTAATAAATAAATGGGTTATATTCATTTTTTTTTCTTTAAAAATTTTATTTGTATAAATTTGAGAAAGAGGAAAAAAATATATAAAAGGGAGGGGAAACATCCATTAATTTACAAATGTATTCACTAATTAGATTAATCAATATAAAGGCTTTAAATATCATTTAAAAAAAATTGAATATGAAATAGTTACAAGTGTTGATCTATTAAGGCTTATAAGAGACACATGTGGGTTAAGTAATAATAGATCATGACAAGTGTCACATTTGTAAATTATTTTCCTTAAATTTTAATAAAACAAAATTATATCTCTAAAAGATTATTACATCTTCATAATTTAAAACTTTTCATCCCATTTTCTAAAGAAGCAAAGGAAGAAAAAATCACTCCATCTTCAAAAAAAATAAAAAATCTGAAATTCATCAAACCAAAACAATTTCAGATATATAAAAAAAAAGGAAGAAGAAGTAACCAGCTGAAAACAAAATATACATGAGCAAGATCAACCCAGCAAAAAAATTCAAATTCAACAAGTGGAACCTGATCAAGAGCAGGGATTAAAGCTTCAGCAAATCTAGGGAAAAATCAAATTAAAAATTTCGATTTTGAATCAGAAACAAAGAGGCATCTTAAGTTTGATAGGCAAGCAGATTCCAGTTTAAAATACCATAGAAGCCTCTGTTCGCCTTTGTGGCAGGTGAGTAAACTTATATTTTAAAGACAGTTTTTGTTGTTGCATGTGATGATCTTATGTGATAAATTTGAGATATAGTTTACATGCTTATTTTATCTGGATATGTGTATGAAATTTCTTGATCTGCATATGTGTCTGTGTATATTTATATTGGGCTCTGTATTTGTAACAGACTTAATTATCATCATCAAACCAATTCCTATCTTCTCAAATAATCAATATTTGACTTTGGTTACTAAAAGAAGATTGTTAATAACAAGGTAACCTTGTTTATAAATATAAAATTCAAGTGATTATATTGATAAATATACTGCAAATTTAAATTTACAGTGGAAATTGGAAAATTGGTAAAATTCAATTATGATGATTCTCGAATTCACCAATAGGGTCTAGATTGTCTTCGAAATCTAGAAATTTTAAAAGTAAAATTGTGAAATTTAGTTTAGAATTCAAGGAAGTTGTTCGGTGTTGTTCGTTTTGGGGTTTTGGTCTATTGACATTGAACGGCGATGACTGTGTGCTCGAATTTTGGCACGAAGAAGGCTAGAGTGTAGAAGATTAATGGAAAAATACACTTATATTTTTTCGAAGATTGTGTTGAGCAATCGAAGGCGATGTAGGGTTTAATGGAAGAATTTGGGGGGTAGCTTTGCCGAGGTGAGAACGGCGACGGTGGCGCACCGAGTTCGATCGCACTTGTGGGGATAGCTTCGGTGGTTTGAGGCGCGTCTGAGGTTGCAGCAGTTTAGTTTCTAGTAGCGTGGTTCATCGCCGGTGGTTGGTTTTTCCGATCATGTGCATTTTCCAGTTTTCGATCGAGGTTGCAATTTTAGGTTGCTTTCGTTTTCCGTTGTTATGCTTGGTCGTGATGGTTGTTGAGATCACCTGCGAGTTGCCGAAGGCCAGAGAGTTGGTCGGCATCGGAGTTTCTAGCCGTGCACGTGCACGGTGGCCATTGAGTGTATATGAGTTTGATTTGGGAAGAAGAGGGGGCGAGCTCGGGTATTTCGTGTTTTGTCTCGAAGAAGTTAGGATTTGGTCTCGAAGCACTTTAAGCTCAGACCCGAAGAAGTTTGGGTAGGCTCGGTTAATAATTGTAACAGGTTTTGGTTTTTTTTTCAGAAACCTGAATCGTTTTGTCTTAAATCTTCAAACTAAGTTTAAGATGATAAGACAAAGTTTTAAAGTATGTTCTAAATCAAATCAAATTAAAAATCTGGAGGCAAGCTAAGCTAAATCTTAGTTTTTTTAATAAAGTTTTAAACTTGAATTGTAAATCTACTTTAGAAATGTTTAAGTAGTTTGGATTTAAATAAATAAATAAAAAAAGTTTTAAAATATAAGAAGAGGTTTAAAATATGAAGATTTAGCTGAAATAAAATTGTAAATAAGTATTTCAGTTTTGAAATATAGGAACGATTTAAAATTTGAGATGATTTGAACTATTTGAAATATTTAAAGGGTAATTTAAATTGATCTGAATTTGAATATGAATTTGGTTTTAAATCCCTTTAAGCTTCTTGATTAAATGCGTAAATATTTAGCCTGTGAAATGAAGGGTTAAGGAATGTGTTTTAAAAACCTTATTAAAGATTTGTAATTCATTTAATTTATAAGGAAATTTAATAGATAACTGATTTACTTGATAAATTAATCATTTGGGTTAATTAATTAGATATTCAAGATTTATTAATTTGAAGTTAATAATGATTAATGTAAGTTAATTACTTAAAGAAAAGTAATTAAAGAAATAATAATAGTTAATGATGGTCATTAACTAAGGATTATTTAGTAATTAATTAAAATGATTGTTTTTTTATATTTAATTAGATTAATTGATTTATGATAATCATTTTTCGAGGAATTGATTAAGTTTAATTACTTGATGGGAGTAATTAAGAAATTAACTACTTAATGTAATTAATGAAGATTAATGTGATTGGTTTAAATTAATTAATTGAGTTTAATTAATTTTAATCACTTGATGATTTGATAGTAATTACTTAATGTAATTAATGGAAGTGTAATTACTTAAGGAAGAAATTAACGGTAATTACTGGATGTAATTAAAGATGTTGATGATGGGAGAAATTTGGATTGAATTCCTAAGTAATTAATCAAGGGATTAATTAAAGAATAAATTAAGGATTAATTTATTTAATGAAGTAATTAAGGGTAGTTAATTACTGGATGTTATTAATCAAGGGTGATTAATAATTATGGTTAATAATTAATTAATGAGGTAATTAAAGGTTAATTACTATAATTGGTTAAGGATAAATTAATTTGTGAAATTAATTAAGGGATAAACAGAATGATATTGGAAGCCTTTGATTAATTGTTGTCCCTAATATGTGGTTCGTGATGCTATGAGATAAGATATGTTTGGTTTAAACTGTGATGATGTGATTTTCTATTGATGATGAATTACTGTGACATCCTGTATTTAAAGTTGAATTGTATTTCACTTGGATAATTTAAGTTAGGATGACATTGGGTTCGAAGAGACCGAAGTCGGGTAATAGAAAATATCCGAAACCACTTCGATTCATTGTAAATTGCTATGTGAAATCAATATGTGGAATGAAATGATTTAAGAGAATTGTACCATTTAATCTAAGGTTTTGGAACTTAGAAACTGATGTGTGGAATGAGTAATGTCTGTAATGACTTATGAACTTGTAAATTGATATAAGTTACCCCTGGTTTTATATAAGTTGTATGCTTTTATATTCCATGTTAGATGAGTTTACTCACGCTGGTTTCCAGCCTGACCCGGGTGTTACTTTGATGTAATGCTCGGGTCAGACCGAGTATTACAGATTTTCAGGTAAGGACGCTCTGGAGCTCAGGAGGCGAGCTGGAGAGCAGGAACGTATGGAGAGCACCTGATGTTAATAGTAACCGAAACAGATAGATTTATCTGTTCTGTGATTGTAAATCTGTTGTAACTCTGATATAATAAAGTGTAATTTGACAAGTACGGTTTCCTTTGTATAACTATTATTTATGTGATATTATATTTTATCCGCTGCGTATGTGAGATTTCTGTGTCTTGTTTCTGTTTTCTTCTTCTTTCTCTTGCTTCTTTTCACTAACTATCTGGAAATTTCGGGATCGAAATTTTTGGGTCGTTACATTTGGTATCAGAGCTGAAGGTTAACCGAGAACCTTGGCTCTGTTGGGGATTACTCATTAAGGATAGGGTAAGTGGTGCCCTAGAATGAGTTGAGTGTATATACGTATGAGAGAGTGTGCTTGTTATTTTCTTATATAAAGGTTTTTAAACGATTTCAAAAGTATATAAATCTTATATAAGAAATAGATTATCTAATATATTTAAGAAATTGGTTGTAGTATTAATTAAATTAAAAGTAATAGTAAGAATTAAATTAAGAATTAATAGAATGCAACCAAATTGAAATTGAAATTGAAATTAAATAAAGATAAGTTTGAAATGAATTCAAAACTAAATTGAAATCCCGAATTGGAAAATTATTTCAGAATAAGATGAATTAGAATTGGTTTCAAACCAAGAAATAAATGGTTGTTGTATTTAATAATGAGATGTTTTAAGGAAGTAACCATTTAAAAAGGAGAATAAACTTGTAAATTAGGAAGGATATAAATAAAAGTGGGTTTCAAATTGTGAAGTTTGAATCTTAAGATTTAAAAACATTTGAAATTTGGTTTCAAATTATTAAAAGAAATAATAAGTAATATTATTTGAATAAGAGAGTTTGATGCAAACAAGAGTTGTTTAAAGATTTAAAGGAATTTGTTTTGAATTAAAAACCAAGGGTGGTTTTAAAATTTTAAAGTATAATTTGGTATGTAAAAGAAATTAATATGTATACATGAGGATATACATAATATCGAAGGTGGGTGGAAATAAACTCTAAATGGTGAGTTTTGAATTTGGAATAAGATGTGATACCCAAAGTGATAAGTTTTTGAACTTAATAAGTGGGAAGATTATTTATGTGAAGTTTAAAATTCGAAAAGGAAATTCAAATTGAGCAAGGTTGACTGGATTAAGTGAATTGAGTTTAACTTGGGAAAAAGTTAAATAAGTTGGAATGATCAACATGATTTGGGAATTTCAAGATGGAATTGGAATTTAATTTGGGGAGTTAAAGGGTTAATCTGAATTGGGAGTTTGTGTGATCTCAAAATGGGTTTGAGATCTGGAAATTGTAAATTGATGAATGTTTTAAGAAGAATTAAATGATATCATCCTATTGTTGTTAAAAATCTTTAAGTTGTGAAATGAATTTGTTTAAATGAATGAGAAATGGAGTATGGTAATCCATTGTTGGGATTAAAAGGTAAATTGATTTAAAGGAATTAAATCAACATTTGAAGTATTCACTCGAATTTATATAATTCGAGAACGTTTAAATTTGAAATTTGAATTAGTACAAATTGAATTTGATTTGAAGTAATTGAAATTGTGATTGAGGATGTATGAGTATAAGATTCAAATGGAAAATTTGAATAGAATTAATTTGAAATAATTTGAAATTTGAGGTGGGTTCAATTTAAAATTAGTCCGAATTGATTTGAATAATTTGGAATTGTAATTAAAGTTGAATAATTTTAAATTCAAATGGAATTTGAATTGAATTTGGGAGGAAATCAGGAATAATTCAACTTAATTTGGAAATGGAGTTTGAAATTGGAATCAATTCAAACTGGAAATGAAATGAATTGAAATTGGAACTAGTTCAATTAAGATTTATTTGAATTAGCAGAATTTGAGATCAAGGTTGAATAAAGTTAAATTTGGAAAGAAACTGAGGTTAATTCAACTTGGATTGGGGTTAAATCAATTTTCAATGGAAATTGAAGTTATTTAAATTGGGGTTAAGTCAATTTAAATGGAAGTGGAATTTAAATTGAATTGATTGGGGATAGAGATTGGGAATTGAACAGTTTTGACTCTGGACTATTTTTAATATAAATTGTTTTATTATAAACCTATTTTTCCAAGCTATTTATTATATATACAACCTTTCTTTTAAAAGCCAAACTATCTTATACTTGTTTTATAATTATTTTTGAACTGTTTAACAATTTTCCAACTGTTTTATAAACTAATTACTATATTTTAACTATTTTATAAACTAATTACTATCTTACTATTATTTTGCAATTGTCTAAAATTTCTATAATTATTTTAACTATTTTCTAACTACTTTACGCCTATTTTACAAACTAGTAATTATATTTCAACTACTTATCTATTTTTAAAATTTTCAAGCTGTTTTCTAAATAAACTGGTCGGAGTTCAAACTATTATTGGTTAAATACCCAATCGAGATAAGAATAGTGGTGATAATCCAAATGGGATTGAAGCAATTGTGAATAAGTGAATGAAAATTAAAGTGAATGTGAATAGAAAGAGAATTGATTTGGCTAATAACCAATAAAGATAAATACGTAAGGTGTACGTATGTTATTCTATTTGCATAGTGATTTGATCCATATTCGAGCATAGAATTTCGAGATAGTTATTTCGATCCGAGTGGGATTTTCACTTGATTTTTGACGGCGAACCTGGATATGGATTGTTGATTAGTTTTGGATATTCTCTATCATACTTATGACTATGCAAGGCGAATGGCGGTTTCTGATCAAGAAACCAGATCTGTGTCCGCAGTAGGAAGTCGGGTGGACGATACTAGTTCGGAAGTGAAATTGTGTGATCGAGTGAGCGATCAGATTGGTATGCGTACGGATGATATGTGTACATCGTATGGATTTGAATAAAAATGATATTGAGAAGAGTAATCAAATTTAAATATCTGATTTTGAGTAAACAAAGTAAATATCTTTGTTTATAAGCTAAAACTCCCCTTGATGAATCTTTTGCCAGAAGAAAAGTATTTTGAAAATGTTTGAAGTATAAAAGGAGTTTTATACAAGTTTGAAATGATCCAAAGTTTTAAAAATTGTATATATCTGAATATATATATATATATATAAAGGATCATATGAGGATTTTGGAAAAAGGTTTTGGGAACCTATGTATTTGGAAAGGCTTTTGATTTTTGGGTACAATCAATATTGAATTTGGAAAGCCTAGTTTGAGAATTATCGATTTTGGAATAATCGATTTTGTGTAAAGGAGCTTTGTATGAAATCGTACTAGGTGTATGATTTGAAGATACTATATGTATAGTATAAAATGTTTTGATGATGGCTCTGGTGAAAAAGGCGCTCCCTTGAAATGAACTTCTCAGGAGTACCATCGAGTGGTGCTGCCTTGAGCCCCAAGGGGGGGTTCTAAAGTTGATCCTGTGAGGAGTCCGGACGAAACTAGTTCCTGAGGATTATGAGTTGAGTATACCATAGTGTAAGTCGTGTGTGCCGCTGAGAGCCAACAGTTACATGTACTTTTGCTGCGATGGCATCGTAACCCAGGATGTAACTGCGACCTATGGTATAACATAGCGAAAGTCGTGTGTGCCGCTGAGAGCCAACAGTCTGTGTTTGATTTTATATCGGCAGACTGCGACCTATGTAGGAGTGGAGAGGTTTCATTTGGACAGCGAAAATCAGAGGCCGCTGAGAGCCTGCAGTTACATGGACTTTTGCTGTGACGGCAACGTAACCCTAGGTGTAACTGCGATCTGTTGTGCGGGTTCCATGGCGTAATCGAGAGGCCGCGGAGAGCCTGCAGTTACATGGACTTTTGCTGCGACGGCAATGTAACCCTGGAATGTAACTGTGACCATGGATGGGGGTGATGATTTCCAGAGCATTCTCACTAAAGATATATCCTCTATTTTCAAAAACTGTTTTCTATGTTTTCAATAAAATTTATTTTTCAAGTATTTTCACTGGATGTTGATAACGAGTCTGCTAAGTATTTGTAGATTTTCAGTCTTACGCCTGATCAACGTATGACCGAATTTCTATGAGAACAAAGATGGACTTGTTGAGACATCAAGTTATAAAAAGTGTTTTTATAAAAACTATTTCATAATATAAAATATATTTTTAAAGTGTTTCAAAGAAAATTTTCTAATAATAAGAATTTTAAACTCTGGTTTCGTTCCTTTTCGAGGAAGAAAAGATTCAAAGGGGGGAGGAATGTGATATCCCGGAATTCTAGACATCTGTGATTGTTAAATATTTGGGTTAATTAATAGGATATGGATTTATAGATTGAACAAATAGATATGATGATAAATATTTATACTTGGATAAATATTATTTGATATTCTTCTAGTATAATTATTTTAAAAAAATAATAATAATAGTATAAAAATATAAGTAATTATATATTGTTATCAATTTAATTATAGTAACAACTTATGTATAAAATTTAAATAAGAATTAATAAAAGAGTTAATATTCTTCCTCTCTAAATTACATAATTCATATAAACATAAAACATATGTAAACATAATGCACACCTATAAAGATAACACATAAACAAATATAATTTGTGACATTTAAACTTGAGTAATAAATAAATGGGTTATATTCATTTTTTTTCTTTAAAAATTTTATTTGTATAAATTTGAGAAAGAGGAAAAAAATATATAAAAGGGAGGGGAAACATCCATTAATTTACAAATGTATTCACTAATTAGATTAATTAATATAAAGGCTTTAAATATCATTTAAAAAAAATTGAATATGAAATAGTTACAAGTGTTGATCTATTAAGGCTTATAAGAGACACATGTGGGTTAAGTAATAATAGATCATAACAAGTGTCACATTTATAAATTATTTTCCTTAAATTTTAATAAAACAAAATTATATCTCTAAAAGATTATTACATCTTCATAACTTAAAACTTTTCATCCCATTTTCTAAAGAAGCAAAGAAAGAAAAAATCACTCCATCTTCAAAAAAAAAAAAAAATCTGAAATTCATCAAACCAAAACAGTTTATGATATATAAAAAAAAGAAGAAGAAGTAACCAGCTGAAAACAAAATATACATGAGCAAGATCAACCCAGCAAAAAAATTCAAATTCAACAAGTGCAACCTGATCAAGAGCAGGGATTAAAGCTTCAACAAATATAGGGAAAAATCAAATTAAAACTTTCAATTTTGAATCAGAAACAAAGAGGCATCTTAAGTTTGATAGGCAAGCAGATTCCAGTTTAAAATACCATAGAACCCTCTGTTCGCCTTTGTGGCAAGTGAGTAAACTTATATTTTAAAGACGTTTTTGTTGTTGCATGTGATGATCTTATGTGATAAATTTGAGATATAGTTTGCATGCTTATTTTATCTGGATATGTGCATGAAATTTCTTGATTTCCAGTATGTGTCTGTGTATATTTATATTGGGCTCTGTATTTGTAACAGACTTAATTATCATCATCAAACCAATTCCTATCTTCTCAAATAATCAATATTTGACTTTGGTTACTAAAAGAAGATTGTTAATAACAAGGTAACCTTGTTTATAAATATAAAATTCAAGTGATTATATTGATAAATATACTGCAAATTTAAATTTACAGTGGAAATTGGAAAATTGGTAAAATTCAATTATGATGATTCTCGAATTCACCAATAGGGTCTAGATTGTCTTCGAAATCTAGAAATTTTAAAAGTAAAATTGTGAAATTTAGTTTAGAATTCAAGGAAGTTGTTCGGTGTTGTTCGTTTTGGGGTTTTGGTCTATTGCCATTGAACGGCGATGACTGTGTGCTCGAATTTTGGCACGAAGAAGGCTAGAGTGTAGAAGATTAATAAAAAAATACACGTATATTTTTTAGAAGATTGTGTTGAGCAATCGAAGGCGATTTAGGGTTTAATGGAAGAATTTGGGGGTTAGCTTTGCCGAGGTGAGAACGGCGACGGTGGCGCACCGAGTTCGATCGCACTTGTGGGGATAGCTTCGGTGGTTTGAGGCGCGTCTGAGGTTGCAGCAGTTTAGTTTCTGGTAGCGTGGTTCATCGCGGTGGTTGGTTTTTCCGATCATGTGTATTTTTCGGTTTTCGATCGAGGTTGCAGTTTTAGGTTGCTTTCGTTTTCCGCTGTTCTGCTTGGTCGTGATGGTTGTTGAGATCACCTGCGAGTTGCCGAAGGCCAGAGAGTTGGTCGGCATCAGAGTTTCTAGTCGTGCATGTGCACGGTGGCCATTGAGTGCATATGAGTTTGATTTGGGAAGAAGAGGGGGCGAGCTCGGGTATTTCGTGTTTTGTCTCGAAGAAGTTAGGATTTGGTCTCGAAGCACTTTAAGCTCAGACCCGAAGAAGTTTGGGTAGGCTCGGTTAATAATTGTAACAGGTTTTGTTTTTTTTTCCAGAAACCTGAATCGTTTTGTCTTAAATCTTCAAACTAAGTTTAAGATGATAAGAAAAAGTTTTAAACTATGTTCTAAATCAAATCAACTTAAAAATCTGGAGGCAAGCTAAGCTAAATCTTATTTTTTTTAATAAAGTTTTAAACTTGAATTGTAAAACTACTTTAGAAATGTTTAAGTAGTTTGGATTTAAATAAATAAATAAATAAAGTTTTAAAATATAAGAAGAGGTTTAAAATATGAAGATTTAGCTGAAATAAAATTGTAAATAAGTATTTCAGTTTTGAAATATAGGAACGATTTAAAATTTGGGATGATTTGAACTATTTGAAATATTTAAAGGGTAAGTTAAATTGATCTGAATTTGAATATGAGTTTGGTTTTAAATCCCTTTAAGCTTCTTGATTAAATGAGTAAATCTTTAGCCTGTGAAATGAAGGGTTAAGGAATGTGTTTTAAAAACCTTATTAAAGATTTGTAATTCATTTAATTTATAAGGAAATTTAATAGATAACTGATTTACTTGATAAATTAATCATTTGGGTTAATTAATTAGATATTCAAGATTTATTAATTTGAAGTTAATAATGATTAATGTAAGTTAATTACTTAAAGAAAAGTAATTAAAGAAATAATAATAGTTAATGATGGTCATTAACTAAGGATTATTTAGTAATTAATTAAAATGATTGTTTTTTTATATTTAATTAGATTAATTGATTGATGATAATCATTTTTCGAGGAATTGATTAAGTTTAATAACTTGATGGGAGTAATTAAGAAATTAACTACTTAATGTAATTAATGAAGATTAATGTGATTGGTTTAAATTAATTAATTAAGTTTAATTAATTTTAATCACTTGATGATTTGATAGTAATTACTTAATGTAATTAATGGAAGTGTAGTTACTTAAGGAAGAAATTAACGGTAATTATTGGATGTAATTAAAGATGTTGATGATGGGAGAAATTTGGATTGAATTCCTAAGTAATTAATCAAGGGATTAATTAAAGAATAAATTAAGGATTAATTTATTTAGTGAAGTAATTAAGGGTAGTTAATTACTGGTTGTTATTAATCAAGGGTGATTAATAATTATGGTTAATAATTAATTAATGAGGTAATTAAAGGTTAATTACTATAATTAGTTAAGGATAAATTAATTTGTGAAATTAATTAAGGGATAAACAGAATGATATTGGAAGCCTTTGATTAATTGTTGTCCCTAATATGTGGTTCGTGATGCTATGAGATAAGATATGTTTGGTTTAAACTGTGATGATGTGATTTTCTATTGATGATGAATTACTGTGACATCCTGTATTTAAAGTTGAATTGTATTTCACTTGGATAATTTAAGTTAGGATGACATTGGGTTCGAAGAGACCGGAGTCGGGTAATAGAAAATATCTGAAACCACTTCGATTCTTTGTAAATTGCTATGTGAAATCAATATGTTGAATGAAATGATTTAAGAGAATTGTACCATTTAATCTAAGGTTTTGGAACTTAGAAACTGATGTGTGGAATGAGTAATGTCTGTAACGACTTATGAACTTGTAAATTGATATAAGTTACCCCGGGTTTTATATAAGTTGTATGCTTTTATATTCCATGTTAGATGGGTTTACTCACGCTGGTTTCCAGCCTGACCCGGGTGTTACTTTGATGTAATGCTCGGGTCAGACCGAGTATTATAGATATTCAGGTAAGGACGTTCTGGAGCTCAGGAGGCGAGCTGGAGAGCAGGAACGTATGGAGAGCACCTGATGTTAATAGTAACTGAAACAGATAGATTTATCTGTTCTGTGATTGTAAATCTGTTGTAACTCTGATATAATAAAGTGTAATTTGACAAGTACAGTTTCCTTTGTATAACTATTATTTATGTGATATTATATTTTATCCGCTGCGTATGTGAGATTTATGTGTCTTGTTTCTGTTTTCTTCTTCTTTCTCTTGCTTTTTTTCACTAACTATCTGGAAATTTCGGGATCGAAGTTTTCAGGATCGAAATTTTCGGGTTGTTACACTAAACCAAAGCTCTGATACGAAATGTAACATCCAGCCTTTTGTACGCTTAAGAAGACACACGTGCTGACTTAAACCATACAGAGGGTGGATTACATGTAGGAGTAAGAGTCATCTGCTCGCTACCAAACAAAATGTGAGAACCCCCTATCATGCTGCACCCTCCAAGTGCATAGGCAGACACACATGTCGACTCAAACCATACAAAATGGTGGATTGCTATGGGGTAATTAAGAAAAAACAGAGGAAGAAAAAAAACAAATAGAATCTTGCATCGGGATGATGAAATATAGTAATCAAATAACAGGTTCATGAAGCTATTTTACAAAACATTTGATTTTACTTATACAATACATATCAGAGTTACACGTATCAGAGAATAATAAATGATAATGCAGCATAACAATGTGATGCAGTGGAATAATATAATAAATAATAGTAGTAATATCTTCGTCTTCGTCCTCCAAAAATAAAGTCTTCAAATCCTGAAATGCGCAGACTGACCCAAGCGAATTGAAAAGACAAAACACTCGAGTCAGAACTAAAGGATCTTATGTAAGTTAGATCAACGGTAAACAGTATGAGTGGAACGGCATCAGAGATGTTTACGGAATTTGACATCTCCTATCCAGTGTCTGACGTGAGTGCAGTAACTTAAGAGATGCTCGGGATTCACATCTTCTTAGGATGCATTAAACTATTTACTATGTAGTAATATACGCTATTATAATAATGTCTATAGTAAAATAAATTTACTTTTAAATAGCGTTAAGGCTTTACATTTTCCACCTTAACACATAATAGTCCCAGTTGTCTATCCAGTGTCAACGCATCTCCAGATCGAGAGACTACCCTAAATACTCCACAGGCTATAGGAGAAATCCAAAATCATACAAGGCACGCTAGGATAGGTGACACGACCCATAAGGCAATGCCAAGGTAGATATACCAATTATTATCTGGACTGGGGGTGATGCATAGCGTGTAGCTACCGCCCTCCTTGAGCCACACCCCTAAAATCAAAAATCAAAAGTGGCTACTGAATCAATCTCGAAATCAGAATATAATGGAATGGTATCGAAGGAGTGTGTCCAATAAGAGGAGCTACCTCACTGGCCCGAAATCACTCCTGTTTTAGCCAAGTTATGCCAACTCACGAGAGTCGGGTCCATGTATGTACCTTAAAGGAATGCCGCCGCCATCATACTTCATTCTGGAATCTCCACCACGTACACGATTGTTAAAGTGGTTTTTGGAGTTGGCAGAGAGTATGACAACTTTCGATCCCGATCTCTTTAGCAACCAATCGTTATTATAACACCGCGGTCATTTCAAAATAATTTATACTTCAAAACCAGAATATAATATCCATTTCAAAACTACATATATCATTTCCATTTTTAAAACCAAATCAATATGATATCATTTTAATAAAAACCCAAATCAATATAATATCATTTTTATTTCAAACATATCCTTTTTCCGAAATCATAGCACTTTCAAGTTATAACATTTCAACATTAAAACACTTGAATATAACACTTTCAAATTATAATACCTTGAAACTTATAACTTTGAAACATAAATTCCACCACTTAAACGGTTTAAATATTTAAATGCTTTATATAATAAAATAGCTTCTTCAATTTCGCAAATCAATTCCAAAACAACTCGAATTCCTATATTTTTATATTTAACCAAATCCCAAATCATAATTTCCATTCAATTCAGCTTCCAAATAAACCATTTCAAATTATATTGATTTCAAAACCGATTGATCCATAAAATAAACCATTTCAAATTCTGTACACTTCTAGCTTTAAGTATTCAACAATTTCAAAACTAAGTTTGATAATTACAATTCAGCAATTTAATTTTCTATTGTTTAGTTTTGAAATATTTACTTAATAAATCCACTATCATTCAAATATAACCCAAATTTAAAATAATTGAATATTTCCTTATATTTATTTATACTTGAAATATCCATTTAATTCACTTAACCCAAAATCAGGTGACAAAATCATACCTTTTAAAATTTCAAATTTAATAAATTTCACATCAAACTTATAAGAGTTTAATTCTGAAATAAATTCAATTTCAAATAAATTCAAATTTATCTTCCAACCTTAATTTATTTAAATCATTATAAACTCTAAATTAAAATATAGTTTAAATACTTAACCATATATCTTCAATAAGGATCGAACTTACTATTAAGCTTATTCTATATTAAAAACAAATTTATACACAACTCAAAATCAAGAATAAAATATATTTATATATTATCTAAAACCAATATTTATCTAAAACCATATAATTCTTTACAAAACCATAGAAATCAGTTCAAAAATATTTTCTTTTATATAGACCATGGTGTCTGTATATAATTTTCTATCCAATGGTCAAGTGATACAGATATTTATCATTTCAATCCGTAATTTAAAATAAAAATACAGTTATACATCATTTCATACCGCAATCTCGAATAAAATAAAAATCCACAACAACTTGCAGTTTATAACAACATAAAATACAACATCCATTCATCCAATATCAATCATCAAACATTTATCACCATTATCATCCATTCAATCAATAACATCAATATAGAGAAAATAATAAATAACAGGTATTTACTGGCAGTTTATATTCAATAATAAATTAAATAACTATTTTATCCAAATAATTTTAAATAAACTGAGATGAAGATTCAAAATATGCCAAACAATCATAAATAAATTTCTAATCATATCATAAATCAATTTAACAAACATAAGAAATTTTATAAGTTGTGAGTGGGCTAAAGCACTCACCTTTTGAATTTAAATTGAATTTAAATCCAATTTAAACCCAAAATTTGAATTGTCTCAGAATTCATCTAAACTAGAGCCAAAATATCCGAAATTTCGATAGGATCGTAGCGGAGAAAACCGTGCATAAAACGGGCCTCGTATGCAAAAGTAGTGTGAGTTAGAACACTCGAGAGATAAAATTTTAAATAAATAAATAAGCAGCCACTCACATTCGTACACGTCGCACTGTGCCATGCCACCACGCAAATCATCTTTCAAGTACCCTACTGCACAACAAATATAGAACATGAAATCATACTAGGCCGCCGCCGCCGTACACAATCTCGATCGCGATTGCCGTTGGGGCCCACCGCGACCACTCTCCGTCCCTAGAACGACGTGCCGACTCCTCCGGTCAGTGCTCGGCCCCCCACCGTCCGATCAATCGCCACTAAAAATCACGCAGCCGCCACCCAGAAATTTAAACCCTATTGAATTTAACCGCTCGGTCCGGCCGTTAATTCGCGAAACAAACCTATAGATGGACTCCCCTCGTCGATCTCCACCAAACTCTACCCTCAAATCGACGGTCCGACGTAGTTCATCGACGCATGATGAACGACAGTGAACAATTCTTCAATTTCTAGAAAAACAGAGCCTAAAATTGGGAAATGAATTTCAAATCTGAGATGCACTCATCGAGAGCTTCAGATCGATATAAAATTTGATATTATTTGAGAAGTTTGAATTTTTTTGTTGTTGGATTTGAATTGGGATTGAATTGGAACATTTATGGTTTACAACCATGGAGGAAGAGGAGCAACAGAAGTTTGCATATGTACATAAATGAGAAATAGAAAGGCTGTTGGGGCTTATGACTGGATATATATAGGTAGGGGTTAAAATAAAAGAACGGATACGATTTGTTTGGATCACTGAACAATAAAAGGACCAAAATGCCCGCTTTGACTCCGGAACGAAATTGGGTCGACCCATATATCAAAATAGTTGTTTTTAAATATTTTAAATGCAATGGAATAGGTTTCAAGTCCAAATTCTACCGTACGAAGAAGTTATGCTAAAATCAGTTTATTTCAAATTGATTTCAATTGATTTCAATTTCATTGATTTCTAGGCGTTTCGAGTCCGCACGATCAAACGACAAGTCCGATCTTTATGAAACTTGAAATCCTATAATAATTCACCGTTATGGATCCAATGAAACTGGTTTCATCGAAATCTTAGCTAGAGGCCAAAATGGCTATTTTCTAGTTACTTAAATAAATTAATATTAAATCAATTAATCACTTTCCAATTTAAATTTTGATAATTTACAACTTCTATCAATTTTGATTTCTTAACCATTCTAATTTAAACAAATTTAGCTATGGATTTAAAATTGACTAATTCCTCAATTCCAGTGTTTAATTTCAATTTTATAAAATTCAGAAATTTATAAGTTTAAAATTCCTAAATCCATTTATTTACGTTTAAACCTTTTTATTCAAGTCTTCTATTTCAATAAGGATATAATTAACATTGGTTTATAACATGGTACATTAATATTTCCCAATTTCATCTTAATTCCTGTTTACGTAATATTTAAATATTAATTTTCATTTAATTCCAGCTAATCCAAGTATTAAATTTAAATCAATAAATCTTGATTCACATTCCTTTTTATTCAATCAATCATTATCTTATTCATGCTTTATTATCAACCAACAATTATTACAATTAATTATCTAATATTGATTTTCCAATTTGTAGCTTATTACGTATTATTTCATCAATTAATATAACTTTGAATTTTATTTCCCAATTTACTAGTTATAATCAATTATGACCTTGCAATTGTTTCAACTAATTGGGTTTGCACTAAATTAGGTATTTATTAACTTGAATTAACATTATTGCCTTTATTTTAGTGATTTCATTATTATATTACAGATTTTTTTTATTTTCTTTTCGAATTAAATTAACAAAATTTAATCATCGAAAATTATGGGTCGTTACAACTATGCCCTATAATCTCCATGTTTCTCCTATATATTCCAGAGTTATATTTTTGGCCAAGATCTGATATTCGATTATTTACTTATCAAATAAATAATCAAAACATAGATTTAATTCCATATGGAATCTAGCTAACCTATATTAATTAATCTTTCAGAAATTAAAATATCTTTAATATATTGGTTTAAAATATCTTTACAGAAGAGTGTATTCACAACCCATTATACTTTCACTAATTAGAAAAACATTTGTATAATTGTCACACAGTATAAGTATATTAACAAAATTAAAGGAAGATTTCTTCTTTTCCAAATTCATATTTAAACGAGCCATAACAAGTACCATTTAAACATTTCTTATCTTAAACCAAACCACTTATCCTTCGTTGTTAAGTATGAAAAAAAATGTTTCTATACCACCATAATTAAGAAGGATCAATTATCAAAATCAAATCTCATTCCTTTTATAAATTTCCTTTTTATAATCCCATTTTCATATTTACAGATCTTTTATAAAGCTCTGAATTAATTTATAAACTTCTTTTATAAATCTCTAAAATGATTTATAAACTCATTATAAAACTCCTATACCAAATATTATTTATAATCTCCTTTATAAAATATCATTTGTAAGTATCCTTAAATAAATCCTTTTACTAAGTACAATACTTTTTATAAAACTATTTATCATTTATAAACACCTTTATTCAAATAATTAATTGCTTTTAAACATTATAAATAAATATTAATTAACTATAAATCAACATTAATAAAATAAATTAATTAACTTTATACGTCATTAATAAAAAATTAATTAACTTTAAACATCGTTGACAAAATAATTAATTAACTTTGAACACCTTTAATAAAATAGTTAATCTAACCATAATTAAATTAATTAGTTAACATAAAACAACCTAATAATATTATTAAATATCTTTAAACAACATAATTAGTATAACTAAAAATCTCCAAACATCTTTAATAAACTTTAAACATTTATAATAAAGTAATTAAATTACTTAAAACATCTTCTAAAATTATATAATCACTTAACCTCAAATTGTTATGAAATTTGAGTTAATTTAAATCCATAACTTTACAAATAGGGAAAGAGGCTTAGCGACCACAATAGTATTTTATCAAGCCACCATTTGATTCAGTTTAACTTTTCCAATCACATAACTGGTATTTACATAAGCAACATGTATGTAAATCAAATCCATAATTAACCATCCATGGTTAATATGTCATTTGTCCTAGATAAATCAACTAGCACAAAATAAATGTCCAAAGTAATTTAATAGAAGAACGGGTATTTATTCTACTAAATAGATTTTCAAACTAATTTAGTAAATTGAAAAATAGCAGAATAGTGTTTTATTCTGCTAATGGAATGTCATTGATAAAATAAAATTACAAAACTACATAATTATTTCTATAACTATTTGACTTTCAATGTTTTTCTCTTCAATGAAATTGTCGAATACTTGTACTAAGGTGTTCTATTATATTATACGAACCTAACATCGGAATTCATGGTTCAAACAGATCTCATATATATGCGTTATAGATTTTAAAAGTTTAAAACTATTATCGATTCAGTTATTAATAAAAGAATTTGGACACTCCCTTAGGCCCAAGGTGTAACGCCCAAACCCATCTACATCCTTTCTTCTCACTCAAATAAAATAAAATTCCCAAATTCGAATCAAAAATAGAGCCAACTTATGCACAGCCCGAGCACGTGCATAACAACCCCCAACCTTTGATCATCGCTTCAACTCTGACCGCAAACTCCACGTGACACGCTTGACCCAGCCATCCCACCACCATCATCTTCGATGGCCCGAATCGGAATTTCATCGCATGTTCAAATTTTAAGACACGCACGAATACATTTAACCATCAATCACCACCATCTCTATAACGACCCTGACCCGACCTTCGAAAATCGGCACCGAATACGACACTCGTATTCAAATGTCGTAGATCCAAACGTCGAATCTGGTTCGCTGGAGCTTATAACACATGTAAATCAGATATATCAAACTTTAAGTGTTTATGAGGTTGATTTGCTCACCTATGATTTTAGAGCAGAGGCCTGGAAATGAGAGATAGAGAAATAAGCCTTGGACTTAAAATCTGGAATTGAAACTGCAATTTCCTTTCTTCAACTTGAATGTTGAACTGCACTCTACATTTGATATGGAAATGATGATCCAAAGCTGAAACTTGGATTTGATTTGTTGAAAAAGATCCTGAAACTTGCTCGTTTCCAGTTTGAAGTTTAAGCTTTCCCGGTTGAACTCAAAACTATTTTGATTTCCAGGTTTCCCATCATTTTGATTTCGGGCTTGATTTGCTCGAAATTTTCTTATTTTCTGATTTAAGATGCACAAAGTTGTTGCCTGATCTGGAAATAACTTTGAACAGATCTTTAGGCCTGAAAGCTTGATCTTTCCAAGCTTTATTTATTTTAAATTGCTGCTTGAATCTGAATACTTGATTGTTTTTAGTGGTTTGCAAGTTGATTCTCAGGCTTCAGATTTCATTTGTTTTGAACACATGAAGAATTTGAAACGAAACCTTTATCTTATTTCCAGGTTTCAGATTTTTTAAATGAAGGAAAGAAATTTAAGAAAATGAAGATGAAGAGAAAGGTTCAACTTTGATCTGAAAATGATAGCCAGTTCTTCCTTTCTTTAAATTTTTTTTTTAAAATATTTTGTTTCGCCGCTTGTTAATCTTGCATATTGCATGGCTTACAAATGTTAGATTACATCATAAGATGTTTACACTTGTCAAAATTCAAGTAAATTTATGTTTCAGCCCTATAGTTTAATTAGAGAAAAAAATTAGTTTTAAACCCTTGTTAAATCTTTATTTATGTTCTATAGTTTCAACCTTCACTTTATTTTAATTTGTAAACATGTTTTTATGTTTTAACTTTTGTTTAAATTAAGTACTTATGTTTATCTTTTAAAAACTTTAAATAGTATTTAAACATAACTTTATATTATATTTCCTATTCAAATAAATACATTTTTCTTTGTAAATCATTGATAAAATCTTTTAAAGAAATTGACTTAAAAATTAAATTACACAAGTAGGTATAGATTATACATATAAGTCTTTAGAATATAAATTTTGACTTTGAAAAACTTTTGAAAATTATTCATATTAATCATACTTTTATTGTTTTCTTTTATTTATGTATGTGTTATGTTTCAAATGTTTATATTTAAACTACTTTATCTATATTATACATCCTTAATGAAAAAGGTTTGAAACTAAATTACACTTTAATAAATAACCATACATATGTATTTCTTAATTTTATAAAGCTTTTTAAATCTAATTTATTTAGTAAATCAATTTTTTTTATTTCCAATATATTTATTTAATTCCAAAATCAAATTCGAAATTATAATCCATACATCTTATTTAATTTAGAAAATACAAATAAACTTTTTTTATAAAATACTTATCTTTGAATTTCAACCCAGAATTCAATTTAAAAATCTAAAAATATTTATTTATTCTGGAAATTTTCTAATTGATTCACAAATAATTTCAGAACTAAACTCCAAAATTAAATTAATTGCCAAATTAAACTTAGTTAAAATTCGGGAATGTTACAGATTCCCCTCCTTAAGAAAATTTCGTCCTCGAAATTTGAAAGTAGGGAGACAACAATGAATAGATAGATACACATAGATAGAGAATCGACTCATTAATCAAGCCGATTATTACCAAACCAGAATATCGTCAATAGATACGGGAGCAAACTCATTCAATATTACACAGGATACTCGAGTCATCTAGTCTATTAAATATGCAGGGGCACTGGTTAGTTTGAAGGAATAACTTACCACTCGTAGAATATATCGAGACCTGGACAATAGATAAATGGATTTAATCTTCCATATTTCTCAAACACTGGGTATGGATCCTAAACTCAAGTCGGAATACCCCAAAATATACACCAACTTGTCCCTCTTCGGACTTCAGTCTACACAAGAAATTACAATAGAATTTCAAATTTGGTTCTAACCGATATCGTTTTATTGATAAAATTTTAATTTAACTTCATTTTTTATTTACTAATTTATTCTAATAAAATTTCAATTTCGTTAAAGTTGAGACGATAAGCTGATAACGAGAATACGAGATAGGAACTTATCTACCTAATTCGCAGGCCATCACCGCACGGAAGCTTCTTCTTGTAGTTGCTACGAATCAATCAAAGAATTTGAGACTGGATCAAAAGAGATTGAGGAGAAAAGTTGCTTCCATTGTTGCAGGGTATCGACCATTTGTAGTCGTACTCCCCTGTCCCCTATCTCGTTCTCTTCTTGCACTCATACTTACTATCATTGGATAGTAAGAGAATTTACTGAGGCATTCGAACAGATATCTTAGGGATATTGTAACAACCCAGAATTTTAATTAATTTAAAATTTGAATATCTAATTAATTTTAAATATTAATAAGTGAATATATAAGTCAAATAAATTTTTATTTGAATAACTGGATTTAATTGGATAATTAAATCAATAATTTAATATGTTAAATTATGGAAATAATTGAAAATTGGGTTAAATATGATTGAAAATGATTTGTAAATTTTATTTTAGCATATTGAAGTTAGAACGATATTTTAGAACTTTTAAAATCGAATTAAAAGTTAATTTGTGAAAATTGAATATTTTAATATTAAATCGACTAGTGAAAATAGTCAATTTTTGAACAGTCTCAGAATTGAACGAAACATGTTCCATTGGATCCGTAATAGTTAGTTATTACCGGATTTCAATTTTCGTAGCAATCGGAGTTATCGTTTGATCGTGGCAGCTCGAAACGCATCGAATTATTTTTTTTATTAATTTAGCGAGTTAAAATAGCCATTTTTCAAAAAGTCTCGGATTTCGACGAAACCAGTTTCATCGGATCCGTAATGTGATATTATTGTAAGGTTTCAAATTTCGTGTCAATTGGATTTACCGTTTGTCCGGTACAAATTAAAACGCCTAGAAAATCGTTTAAATCGGTTTAATTTAAATTGAACGTTTGTAGCCATATCTCGCACAGATGTCCGAATTAGCTTTCGAAACCTGTTCCATTGTGTCCGGAACGCGGGGTAAACCCTAGAAACGCTGGTTTCGGCGCGTAAATCGGAGTTCGGAATTTCCAGATGAATAGTGTTCAATTATTCTCTATAAATAAACCCTTACCTCATTCACAAATTAAAAAAAAAATTATCAAAACCCTAAACCTAATTCAGGCCGCCGCCTATATGGTTTCAATGGCCAAAATCGTTCCAACTTCTTCCCTCTAAATCTCCCAATCCACTCAATGATTTCAAAAACTTCCAACTACAATCTCGTAGAGCACATCCTCCTCTATAATCCCAACGGTGATGATCGAAATCGGGGTGGTGGATCGACTGCAGCACGCGTTCAAAGGCCATGCGTTCGGCCTCGAACTACGAGCAAATGAAGCAACCGAGCTCAACATGGTGGTAGCCGAAGATGGAGTGGAACAAGGCGCACGACATGGTGGTAGTTGATCGTGGTGGATGTCGTCGTAATGGAAGCAAAAATTAACCCTAAAAATCGAATTGGGTTCGGCCGAGCAAAAAAAATCGCGTGAAGAAGGAGCTTGGGGGAGATGTTAGCGTGCGGTCCAGATGAGAAGGCATGGGATCTCACGGCTATGTTTGAGTGTAGGTTGAAAATAAAAAAAATTTATGTTGTAAATATTAGTTTAAATCGTGTAAAACTTGTAAAATACATATCTTTTTCATACGAGGTCGAAAACGTGCGAAACCAGTTGCATTGGAATCGTATGGACGAGCACTACGCTATGGAATTGGATTGGAGTCGTTTGGAGTTAGTGAAAATTTCGGGTAAAATTAAACGTCCGTTTAATTTTATTCGAAATAAATCGCTAAAACGGAAATTAAAATCAAGGTGAGAACTTCTCACTCAATCGAATCGGTTTCGATTTTTATTTTAAATAGTTAGATTTAAAATATTTGAATGCATGTTTGAATGATGATTATTATCTATTGATTGTTAAAATAGACATTATGCGCCGTTAGTAAGCGGATGTTATTTATTAAAAACATATACCGCGAATATTTCATAAACAGTGAAATTGGTATTATATATATTAGCAATATATATATATATATTGGCATATGTATATATTGGAGTTATTGATTTCCCGCATTTGTATAGCGGATGAGACCCTATTGCGCCGTCTATTAAGCGGATAATATTTTAAATCTCATATACCGCGATAATTCCGTACTGGAGCGGAATTGGTATTGTGCTAATGTTTGTGGATGCAGTAAAACAGGTTGGAGGGATCCAACTGGATTCCTCAACGGTATTTATTTGATTTCAGATATTTTGATATTTGATGGATTATTATATCGATATATGATATCGTTGTTGTCGTGATTGACTATTTGGTGTGTAGCATCATTGGACCAAATTTGGAATTTTAAAAGGGTTTTTAAAGTGATTTTTGAAAGAAAACGTTTATAAAATATTTTTGGAATTGATCCATTATAGATAAATAAACGTTATAATTTTAATGTTATAAAATTATGATTTTTAAGAAATACAGTTAAAGATTGATTTTTTGAGAAAATATGGGTTGATGATTTTATAAAAATAGTTAATAGGGATTTATTGAATTTATTATAAAAAGTTGAAAATATAGGATTTATAAAATTTAATTATTTTATAAATCAGAAATGATGAAATTATAAGAGATTTATAAATTGATAATTTATAAATTAAAATATTGGAATTATAAAACGAGTTTTTATAAGTGTTAGAATGAATTGTAAATGAATTTCATAAATGAATGAAATTTATAGAATTATAAACGGTGAAGTTATAAATGGAATTTTATAAACAGTAGGTTTATAAAATTTATAAAGTTATTAAAAGAATGCTTTTGGTTAAATAATTGAATCTTATAAGTTATAAGATTTATAATTATGAAGTTCAAAGGAACGATTTTTGCAAACAAATAAATTATAAGTATTTCACTTATAATATGAACTTTTAGTATATCATTGAGATATGAATTGAGATAGGTTAATAAAGGAATTTATAAAAGGAAGTTGTTATAAAATAAATAGAAATAGAATTTATAAATATTGTTTTATAAATTCGCAAACGACTTATTCTGATAAGTAAATTTTTATAACTTATTTATGAAGTTATATTCACGTTTTAGACAGTGAATAATCCTTTGAAATAAAATGAATAGAAGTGATGAAAGTTGTTAACGTAGTATATTCACGTTTTTGAATAGTGAATAATATGTTAAAGAAAATGTTTAGAATGTGATATTTTAAATAGAATTAAAACGATCTAACGATGTTTTAAAATGTGTTGAGATTCGAAACCATAGATTTCAACATTTATTGTTGAAATAGACGTTTTCGAGAAATAAAAGGAAATGGTGGACTATAACACTGTTGTTATAGTAAATGATTTCCGAAAGGAAATGTTTTGTATAGTATTGGGATTTATATATCTATCTTAAATTCGAATCCCTATACTAGTGATTTTGGGACGTCGTAACGATGTTCTATGCAACATTCGTTTTGGCCCAAATAAATATGTTTAAGAGAATGATTTCCTTAAAGAATGAAATATATACTTAATTTCGATTGAAGTATATTGAATATTTTTCAAGTGTTGAAAATAAATAAAATTTGTGAATTACTTATGAATAAATAAGTATGGAAATGTTTTCCAATATAAAGTGAATATTTTGAGAATTTATCTTTTCGAAGATAAATTGAAAATGAATAATTGAAATCGTATATTCATAGATATTTTGAAATATAAATTCACTATGGAATTTATAAAAGAAAGTGGAATTTGTTAAAAATAAACATTGATTTATTTTTGAGATATTGAATTATATATCTTGTAAAGATATTTTTGGGAAATAAATAATTTGGAAAATAATTTGGAATCTGGTGATGTGTGCATATCCATTGATAGTTCAATAACCGACTATCAATATTTACCTTTGAAAGGTATTTGTTGTGATTTGCTGAATTTGAATGCTACACTTATTTTTAAATTATTGCGCTCGTTATTCGGATTACCCATTCCGAATAGTGATACGACGTAATGGATAACATTGAAGATCGGTGTTGAAGACCGGGTATTTGCGAGAGCGATAGGATGACCTGTCGATTGACTCTGCACCGAGTTGCTCCGGTATTGAGTTCTCCATATGTGATGGGAAATCCGATCAGGATTGTGGATATCCGGATTGCAAGGACTTCTTTGTAAGTGCCTTCGGTTCTGTTCGAGCCCGGAACAGACTTGTATGGATAGTATGTCTGACATTACAAATTGAGATATAAAGCCGATTTCTTTCAAATATATTTCTGTTGGTGGCGGAGAATTTATTCTTTTATCTTAACACCCTTCTCTGAGACGTACGAGCTCAGAGGTTATGTAGTTGAAGGTTATCAGCGATATATTCCCATTTTGGTAATGTGATATGCTGAGTGTTGCTGTGAAATGACCACTGTGTTGATTATTTGTGATAGGATCATTTATTTGATCGTCTATCCTGGTGATCATTTCTATGATCATTTGTTGACCCAAAGCATGGCTTTTGTATAAAGTATGTTTTTGTGGACGTGACTTCGTCGAGCCTCACACCTCGGGAATGGTCAAAACAGGAAAGATGCAGCAAGGTTATGAGGGGTCGCGCCCTTTAGGATATGTGCATTTCCTTCTGGAAAAGGGTGGTATCATGGTATGGAGCCCAGATACTTACTCATGTTGAAAACACTTTATGATTGTGTGAATTGATTGCGAGCGCTCGGTGAAAGGTCCCAAAGGACCGGGGGATGGCATATTCGGTCAGTTGTTACTCAGTTAGGGGTAACCCGGCCTTGTGTTGGCAGAGATCCGGTTTGGTTCTCGGGGATGTCCTTCCAGAGGCATTCTCATGTGGCAATGGGAAGTTCCTTGGCCTGATCATTCGTTGGAAATCCAATTCCCAATACGAAACCTTGTACGGTATTAGTTGTAGAACCTGCCATTTACTTATGGTGGTCACCACTGTTTAGATGGTAGCTATAGTAGGCATAGTTCGAAATGTCTATGCTGGCTAAGATTTATATCTTTATTTTCAAAATGATTTTCTCTACACTATGCACTAGTAATAATATCAAATGTTCTTTTTAATACGTATCAAGCATCTTTCACTATCATAAGAAGAAATCTCCTCCGATTCTACGTTTGCATTGTGTGTGTGTGCGGGAGGCCTTATGGTAGTCTCATCTTTAAAAGCATTTCGAATTGACTTTAAAAATATTCCTCTATTTTGATTTTAAAGATAAATAAACTGTTTTGAGTTCTCACACCAGTCTTGCTTATGCTAGGTGATATGTGATGGGGGGTTCTCGCTTCGCGGTTTGGTGGCGAACGGGAGACTCTTACCCCCACACGTCCTCTTTACGGGGTTGGTTAGGCGAAGCCGTGACATTCGAAAGGGTGGCCGTAAAAGCAAAGTTGGGATATCAGTGTAAGCCACGGTGGGGCTGGGATGGTTGAAAAGCCTACCGGTTGTGACTGCTGACGGTACGTTCTTCACATGTGGTATCAGAGCATATGGTTAAGCGACAACCATGGTTCTGTTGGGTATTACTCATTAGAGATAGAGTCAGTAGTACTC
Organism: Allium cepa; assembly: GCA_030765085.1. Classification (NCBI taxonomy): domain Eukaryota; kingdom Viridiplantae; phylum Streptophyta; class Magnoliopsida; order Asparagales; family Amaryllidaceae; genus Allium; species Allium cepa. The sequence continues at coordinate 417,253,564 of CM060945.1, read as the reverse complement.
TAGAATGAGTTTGAGTGTAATAATAGCTATGAGAGTGTATTTGTTAGTGAATATATAAAATTGTTTTATATTGTGATGATTGGTTTATTGAGTGGCATATGAACCTTCGTCAGCACGGTCTGCAAAACTATGCCGAAGGGGTTTATAAACACTTGAATAGAACAATTCGACACAGTATTGTTTTAAATTGGGTAAATGAAATAATTTTATCTTGATTATATTTTATAATATAAAGAAATAATTTTTCAGAATTATTTAAGTGTATATAAGTGGATTTTTTTAGTTGTTTGAATAATCTGAATAAAAGAATAATTGTATAAGCAAAAGAATTATAAGAATTGAATTATAATTAAAGTGATTTGCAATTGTGAAATAAACTTATATATATAAGAAGTGAAACTATATGAATATATTTATGAATATGAGTTGTAATAAAAATGAATTTAAAGTTAAATGGAATTTCGGGAGTCGAAGAATCGGGTCCTGACAGATATACTCATTCTAGGGTATACTTCACCTTATCTCTAATGAGTGTCCTAATGTGTTATACTCCTGAGCTAAAGTTTTAACCTTCAGCTCTGATACTAATTATAACGACCCTGACCCGACCTTCGAAAGACGACATTTGAATACGACACTCGTATTCAAATGCCATTTATCCAAACGTCAAATCTGGTTCGCCGGAGCTTATAACACATGAAAATCGGCAACCTCATCCCCGATGCGCTTTAGTGTTGCCATGAACCCAATAGCCAAAATCCAAAACAAAAGACCTTAAAACCTAGACCGGCCTCGACAATCGTTCCTCTAGCGACCAATGCCCACATCATCGCCTTGACTAAGGTCTCCTCCAGTGCCACAGAACCTTCCTTCATTACTTCGATCATTGGAAATCTAAAAATGAAAAGAAATAGTTCATCTAACCACCAAGTCACGTCTTGACCACCTAAAATCACTTGACAAGCCCTAAAAATCATGATTCTCTGATATGAATGCGTCTGTACTCCCCATTCGTCAATTCGAGCCCGATGAAAAACTGATGTAGTTTCGACTAATTGCTGATTTAAACCCATATCTCACACATCCCTAAATGAAATAAACCTTGGCTAATTTTAAAAATATCTTGACACTCATACTTACAACCTATAAGTTGAATGCTTGGGCAAGATTTGCACGGATTGAGTGATATGGATTTTTGAGTTATGAGACGGTGGATGTTTATTAATAAATAGAGAGTGGGAAGGAGGAAAATAAGAACTTTATACTTGTATATATTATTTAAATTAACCATATCTTTCCATTTCAAAGTAAAGCACAAGAAAATTACAAATTTAAGCAATATTGTAAACATGTTTCATATGAAATCAAAATTACTAATAAATTCACAACATTTATTAATTTTCAAAAGATTACTACGAGGGCTTAGTGTTTCTCACCTTCCCAGATTACTAAAAAAGAAAAGCCCAAGCTTCTTATGCTAGCAACAATCCTAAATCAAATACACAATTCAATTCAAAATATTTTAAAGTAAAAAGACAAGATTTTTCTTCCCAAATCTTATGGATGGAAGAGAAAGAGGTAAAAATAGAGCTAGGAAAAATAAATGAAGATGGGAAAACAAAAATGAAAAAGTGAACTAAAATCTTATTTTTTATAATTGAATGAAATAGTTAAATGACACAAATGCCCTTAAATTCACATTTTCAACTTTCCTATCTTTTCCAAGCCACCAAAATGTCAACTATATGAAAAAATGGTGGATATTAGCATGGTTCAAGTACTTTAGTTGATTTCAATACTCAAGCCATCAAAAATCTCAAATTTTAAATTTATATATATTTTATTTTTATTAATACTTATTATATTTCTATTCATTCCTCTTTTCAAAATAAAATGATTAAACCTTTAAATATTGTTTAAAAATGTATACAAAGGTTAATTTTTTTATACAATTTGTCATTCGATAAAACGTTGAAATCCGAAAAGTGGATTTTGGTCACATTTATAGTTTTCCATCGAACTATCTATTTATGTAAAAAAAAATTCAAAAATTAGTTTATATCATTAGTTATAAATTTAAAGAGGGTTATTAAATTATTAAAACCATTAATTGAATATTTAGAGTAAATTAAATATTCATAAATCAAAGCGATAAAATTCTATGTCATTGTAGCATGCAAATCCCAAGCTAACCCATGGTATCATTGTGTTTGATTCCTACTAGTCATTGAATTCAGTTTTAGTAGAGCCATCACGTAGTTCACTAGAGTGTTCACATGAATTAATAAGCTAGTAGCCTTCATGTCATTTTTATTTAATGTCAATATTATACCTTTGTGTGCATGAACTACGTGCATTCGTATATAATCATTTCAATTTGTTTTATGCCACATTATTTTAGAAGCTTTCAAATATAAATGTTGTCATCACTACTAGCTCCTATCGTCGCTATTGGTTCTTATCGTCGCTACTAGTTCTCATAGCATCCTATTTTATTCAACTTCAGGTATCGTTGCTTACAATCCTTCGTGTTCCATGTTCGAACGTGCTTAGTCATCAAGTTATGTATAGGCCTTGTTAGCCTTCGCATGCAATAGTAGACTTTGTACTTAACACGGGCCATCGTGAATAATAGTAATATTTCGTTTTACCTTCATGACAACATGTCCCATTATTATGAGTTAATATGCCAACGTGTCCGTTCATGTTGTGGCTAATTGTCGGGTTTTGTGCGTTGCATATTTTCATGATTCATGGTATTCAATGCCAAGTCATCATGTACCAACGTCTTAGTGTTTATTTCATTTTTTCCAGGCCATAGTGAAACATGAGCCATTGCATTTTCATACGCACATACGTTTGTTTGTGTGTGTGTACGCAGTTGACATGTTTTATTTCATTTCCAGGTGTTGTCGCTACTAGTTTATATATTGTCTCTACTATATATTAGTGCAACTATAAACCATCGCTTCTAGTTTATATACTGCCGCTACTAAGTTCAAGCCATCGCTATTATTTTATATACTATCGCTACTAAGTTCAAGCCATCGCTACTAGTTTATATACTTTCGCTACTATATATTTTATTGCAAGTTCAACTCATCGGTACTAGTTTACTTTTTGTAATGCATATGAGCTATCGCTAGTTTTTAGTAGCCTTTGCTAATAATTTGTGCTTTATGTATTAAAAATACTAGGTCCCATGTGTTATGCAATTTTCAATTCTAACCTTGAGAAATGGTTTTTCTTGATCTAATGTAAAGTTTATGTAATGGCCTTAATTTTGACTAATATTATTCAAGAGATTTAATTAGATAAATTAAATAGATTAATATAGAGATTAAAGTGGATTGAGATTGAAATTTGTATAATTATAGGGTGGTCATGCCTTAAGTAATGAATAAACAAATGAAAATCTAAAATGAAGTAAGTAAAGATAATAAGATAATGGCAAAATAGGAATCTTCTATATTCTTCTACTCTAAACCCTTATCCCATTCTCATTTCCCACATTCACAAATACAAAAAAACTAAACCTAGAGCTTGGCCGGCCACCATTAGAAGAAAACAAAAGGAAGATAAGCAAGGATTCAAGTAGGAAACTTAATCAAATCAGTTCAAGAGCAAATCTCAAACTTCTTAACAATAAGCTAAGGTGGATAACATAATACATCTCAGTTTTATTGCTTTTGGTTTCTAGGTGAGATCCAAATTTATTTGGTAAGTAAAATGCCATGATTTGATTGTTTAAATAGAAATATATGCTTGTTGATGATTTATTCTATTTCATATAAATTGTATGATACGATTTGATTTGAAAAACCAATTAAATGACATCCAAATGGCTTGTGTTTTTGATATAAGGTAAGAAATATTATTGTAACGACCCAGAATTTTGAACAATTTAATTTGAAAATATTTGATTAAATTTAAATATTTGAATGATGGTTTGAATTGAATTTTTAATATAACTTTGAATTTGGCGATTAAATTATAGAATTTAATCTATTGAGAGTTGAATAAAAATTCGAATCTAAAATTTTAAGCTGATTAAAATTATTTCAAAGGCTTGTAAAATTCATATTGATAGTACTGAGGATTATAGAAGCTTCAGAATTTAATTAGGAAGTGAATTGTTCAGTTTTGGAATTTAATCGTTCGAATCGATATTTAAAAATAGCCGTCCGAGGCACAGTCTCGGAATTCGACGAAACCAGTTCCATTGGGTCCGGAATATTGAATTATTGCCGGGTTTCAAATTTCGTATTTTTCTGAGTTAATATGTGAGCACACGACACATAAACGCGTCGAAATTTTCAACGATTTAAATTTAAATTTAAATTTAAACTTAGTCAAACTTCACCACGTTCGTCCTAGATTCTCGCCTAAAAATCACGAAATTGATCGTGTAAACCATGCTTCGTTCAACCCTAAATATCTCGTTCCCCCTCCTTGTTCTGTTCGTTCAAATCAAATAAAACAATGGGGTCGTTCCCAAATTATAAATTCGAAGCCCCTTACCCTCGTTCAGAATTAAAATTACGAAAAAAATAATGATATGGCCGAAGCCAAATCGAAGTCGCGGCATCGTCTTTGGGCACATCGTCCTGAGTGTTTGGCAGCGCGAGGCAAAGGGGATGTTAGTGGATCTCGGCGGCGCGATGGAGGCGAGCACCTAGAATCGCGAGCTCGAGTCGCGATGGAGGCGCGCGATGATTGGTGGCTGCGCGGGGTCGATTTGGGGATGGAGGCGATGGATTCGAGAGGGGCGCGCGTGCGAGGTGATGGCCGTGGGTTTGGCGATGGGGTGGCAGTGGTCGCGGCCGCGTGTGTAGGCGATGGACGGGGGGGATTCAAGGCAGTGGTTACAGAGGTATCGATTTTGTTTAATTTAATTTAATAGAAATATATATATACATTCACATACATATCTAAAACAGTATATATATATATTTACAAAGATAAGATTTAGAAATAGAAATTTTGAATCCAGATTCATTTTATTTTACAAATATATGTATACATGCAGAAAAAAAATTTTTACAGTGAAAGAAAAAAAAAAATTAATTTGTTCTTAGGCACTTAAATGAAACTAGAAAAATATTTATAAATAAAAATAGGAATTTTAAAAGTTGAAGAGTTTTATGAAATAAAATATATAGATTTAAAATAATTTTGAAAAGGTTATTCTATTAGTACGTAAGTGAGATTTTAGTTTAGATTAAAAAGAAGTTAGTTTGAAATTAAATTTCTAGTTAAATAAATTTATTTAAGTAAATTTAGTTGAAATTTAATTTGAATTGTAAAGACAGTTTAAAATTTAATTTTATGTTTAAGGGAATAAAGGAATTTTATTAAAAAAAGTTATTTTAAAGTTTAGTAAAACAAATTTATTAAAGGAAATTGATTTAAAGATATCAAATTAAAGTAAAAATAATTTATTAAGATAACTTATGGGGTTAATAAGTTTATTTTAAATTGTTTAGTTGCCAAATTTATTTTTAAAAAAGGGAAATTAGTTAAAATATAATTTTTGGTAAGAAAAAGAAATAAATAATTAGTTGAATAAATTTAATTATATGGTAAGTTAATTAAATTTATTAAAGGAAGATTTGTTTTAAATTTTATTTTTAGTTAAATCAATTATTTAAGGAGAAATAGTTGAAATCCAATTTATTAGATGAAATGATTTATTTAAGGAAATTTAGTTTTTAAATTTAGTTTTGTTAAGTAAATTTGTTAAAGGAGATTTCTTTAGAAATTAAAAGTATCAGTTAAAACTTAATCTATTTAATTATCTTAAGATATTAATAGAAGGAAAATTTTGGTTTATAATTAAATTAAGAAAAATCATTAGTTAGATAAATTTAATTATTTAATAGAAATTGTTTTAAGAATAAAAGGAATTTGTTAGTTAAAATAAAATCTTGGTTAAATAAATTTAATTTAAAACGAAATTTAATTTTTAGTTAAATAAATTTATTTAAAGAAGAAACTGGTTTAAATAGAATTATCAGTTAATTTAACTATTAAAATGAAATCACCGATGAATCGAAATTATCAAATGAAAATTAACAGTTCGATTAATTCAAATATTAACAAACTGTATAATTATTTATACAAGGTATAAATGAAGAAAACAAGTCGAATTGGGAGTGGATTGCAAACAGGAATAAAGGTGAGAACTTCTCACTCAAAAGGAATTTTATTGTTTATTTAAATTTTAAATAGTTAGATTTAAAATTTGCTTGACTGTGTTGATTGAATGCTTGAATGATGATTGTTATATATATATATATATTGGATGTGAATAGACCCTATACGCCGTTAGTAAGCGGAGGTTATTTATTACACACATATACCGCGATATTCCACCTCGAAGTGGAATTGGTATTATATTATATATAGCAATATATATATATATTGGCATATGTATATATTGCAGTTGATTGATTTCCCACATTTTCTTTTAGCGGATGAGACCCTATTGCGCCGTTAGTAAGCGGATACATATTTATAAAATCCCATGTACCGCGATATTCCGTCTTGGAAGTGGAATGGTATTGTGCTAATGTCTGTGGACGCAGGGAAACAGGTTGGAGGGATCCAACTGGATTCCTCACAAATATTTGTTGATTCATATATTGTGATGTTTGATTGTTTATCATGGATGATATATGATGTTTGAAAGTCGTGATTGACTATTGATGTGTTGCATCATCGGATCCAATTTTGAAGTTTAAAAATAACGATTTTGATTTCTAAAGTGATTCTTGGAAATATACGTTTATAAAATATTTTTGGAATTGATTCATCTTAAATAAATAAACATTAAAATTTTAATATTATAAAAATTATATTTTTGAGAAATACAGTTAAAAGTTGATTTTTGAAAATATGGGATTTGTGATTTTATAAAATAGTTTGAACTGGGAATTCTGAATTTATTATAAGAAGTTTAAAAATAGGATTTATAAAATTTTTATTTTATAAATCAGAATGATGAAATTATAAAAGAGTTTAAAGATGTTTAAAGTAATAATATAAATTGATTTATATTAAAAGATTTATAAGTTGATATTTATAAATTTAGAATACCTTGAATTATAAAACGAGCTTTTATAGGTGATAGAATGATTTGTAAATGAATTTCATAAAGGAATGAAATCTATAGAATTTATGAAATTTGATTATTTTATAAATCAAAATGATAAATTATAAAGGAGTTGAAAGACGTTTTAAAATAGTAATATAAATTGTTTTATATTAAAAAGATTTATAAATTGATATTTATAAATTAAAAATATTGGAATTATAAAATGAGCTTTTATAAGTATTAGAAAGAATTGTGAATGAATTTCACTAATGAATGAAATTTATAGAATTATAACGGTAAAGTTATAGAATTTTATAAATAAAAATTTATAAAGTTATTTAGGAAATAGATGTGGATAAATAAATGAATCTTAGAAGTTATAAGATTTATAGATTTGGGAAGTTTGAAGGAATGATTTTGTAAATAAATAAATTATAAGTATTTGACTTATAATATGAATTTTAGTATATCATTGAGATATGAAATTGAATAGATTTATAAAGGAAATTTATAAAAGGAAGTTGTTATAAAATAAATAGAAATAGAATTTATAAACATTGTTTTATAAATCCGCAACGACTTATTTTGATAAGGAATTGTTGTAATTTATTTATGGAATTATATTCATGTTTTAGACAGTGAATAATTCTTTAAAATAAAATGAATAGAAATGATGAAATTTATTAACAAGTATATTCACGTTTTTGAATAGTGAATATTTTGTTAAAGAAATTATTTTGGATGTGATGTTTTAAATAGAATTAAAACGATCTAAAGATGTTTTAAAATGTATTGAGATTCGAAACCATAGATTTCAACATTCATTGTTGAAATAGACGTTTTCGAGAAATAGAAGGAAATGGTAGATTATAACACTGTTGTTATAATAAATGATTTCCGAAAGGAAATGTTTTGTATAATATTGGGATTTATATATCTATTTTAATTTCGAATCCCTATACTAGTGATTTTGGGTTGTCGTAACGATGTTTTACGCAACATTCGTTTTGACCAAAATAAATATGTTTGAGTGAATGATTTCCTTAAAGAATGAAATATATACTTAATTTCGATTAAGGTATATTAAATATTTTCTAAGTATAGAAAATAAAAAGATCTGTGAATTACTTATTTTTAATAAGTATGGAAATGCTTTTCCAATATTAAGTGAATATTTGGAATTTTTTTTTTTAGAAGATAAATTGAAAATGAATATTAGAGATCGAATGGAAATCGTATATTCATAAATATTTTGGAATGTAAATTCAATATGGAATTTATAAATGAAATTTGGAGAATGAGTTTAAAAATAAATATTGATTTATTTTTAAAGAATGGAGAATGTATATCTTATAAAGATATTTTTGTGAAATAAATAATTTGGAAAATTATTTGGAATCTGGTGATGTTGGCATATCTATTGATAGTTCAATAACCGACTATCAATAATTACCTTTAAATAGGTATTTGTTGTGATTTGTTTGAAATTGGATGCCACACTTATTTTTTTTTTAAATAAGCGCTCACTATTCGGGTTAACCGGGAAAGGACCTTGGGGTCGTATAACCCATTCCGAATATGTGATACGTCGTTATGAATTGCATTCGAAGATCGGTGTTGAAGACCGGATATTTTCGAAAACGAAAGGGTTTCTTGTTGATTGTCTCTGCACTGGCTGATCCCTGGTATTGAGATCTCCATATGTGATGGGAAATCCGAACGTGATTAGAGATTATTCGGATTTGCAAGGACTTCTTTGTAAGTGCCTTCGGTTCTGTTCGAGCCCGGAACAGACTTGTATGGATTGTGTGTCTGACATTACAAGTTGAGATGTAAAGCCGATTTCTTTCAAATATATTTCTGTGGTGGCGGAGAATTTATTCTTTTAGCTTAACACCCTTCTCTGAGACGTATGAGCTCAGAGGTTATATAGTTGAAGTTATCAGCGATATATTCCCAATTTGGTAATGTGACATGCTGAGTGTAGCTGTAAATGATCATTGTGTTGATTATTTGTGATAGGATCATTTATTTGATCGTCTATCTTGGTGATCATTTCTATGATCATTTGTTGACCCAAAGCATGGCTTTTGTATAAAGTATGTTTTTGTGGACGTGACTTCGTCGAGCCTCACACCCCGGAAATGGTCAAAACAGGAAAGATGCGGCAAGGTTATGAGGGGTAGCTCCCTTTAGGGTATGTACATTTCCTTCTGGATAGAGGTTGTATCATGGTATTGAGCCCAGATATTTAACCTATGTGGTTACTGCGAATTTATTACTTTGTGGTTGTTGGCTATCGGGATCCCGTGAGAAAGGTCGTTTACGATCGGGGAATGGCGTGCTCGTGTCAGTAGTTACCCAGTTAGGGGTAACCCGGCCTTGTGTTGGCAGAGTTCCGGTTTGGTTCTCGGGGATGTCTTTCCAGAGGCATTCTCATGTGGCAATGGGAAGTTCTTTGGCCTGACCATTTGTTGGAAATCCAAAGAAACAATACGAAACTTGTACGGATTTAGTTGTAGAACCTATCATTCACTTATGGTGTCGCAACACTGTTTGGATGGTAGCTATAGTAGGCATAGTTCGAAATGTCTATGTTGGCTAAGATTTATATCTTTATTTTCGAAATAATTTTCTACACTATGCACTAGTAATAATATCAAATACTTCTTTTTAATGCGTATCAAGCATCTTTGACTATCATAAGGAGAAATCTCCTCCGATTCTGCGTTTGCATGTGTGTGTGTGCGGGAGGCCTTATGGTAGTCTCATTTTTAAAAGCATTGCGAATTGAATTTAAAAATACCTCTCTATTTAGATTTTAAAGTTAAATAAACTGTTTTGAGTTCTCACACCAGTCACATGACTGACTCGGAGTTTATTGTTTTCCTTCCTAAACTCTGGGTGCCCACCAATTTCCACACGGGCAGTCAAGAGTTAAGGTTTATCAGGATATTCTGGATATTCAGGAATTGCTGGAGGCAAGCTGGATGGCATGGCGTATTACTAGTATATAGTATTTCTTTTTCCGCTGCATTGTTTGTTGTTGTACACTCTGATGATGATATGATGTAAAGTATAAAATGTAATAACTGATATAGTTCTTTGTTTAAAGATTATTCATTTATTATTATATGTTGTTCCGCTGCGAATTGTGAGATTCTGATATTGTTCTGTAGTTTCTTTCTGTTCTATTTTCTATTTTTCTTTTCCCTCTATTTTCTCTCTTCTACCTCTTTCTCTTTTTTCTTTCTTTTTTCTTCTTTTAAAAACCATAATGGTTCGGTTTTTCGGCAACGAAAAATCGCTTCCGTTACATTTGGTATCAGAGCTTATGGTTAAGCGACAACCATGGTTCTGTTGGGTGTTACTCGTTAGAGATAGAGTCAGCAGTACTCTAGAATGAGTTTATGTGTAATAATAGATATGAGCGCGTATTTGTTAGTGAATATAAAATTGTTTTGAATCAGGTAAATAAAGTAATTTTGCCCAAAACTATTTTTGTATAGAAAAGAAATGGTTTTCTATGAATTATTATAATATATGGTTGCATGATTGTTAGGAAGTAATAATATTAAATTATTTTCATCATTAGTAAACTAACTTGATAAATTATAAATTCTAGGACTAATGAATTGAATATAGATATTGAAATTTTGAATTGAATTCAAATGAAATTGAATGAATTGAAAATTGAAATGAATTAGTGAATAAAACTAATTTAAAGTAGTAATATGAATTAGCAAATGAAAGTAAATCGATAGAATTCAATATTTAAAATTGAGAATTGAATTCGAATGAAATTTAAATTAAGAATTGAATTCGAATGAAATTTAAATTGTGAATTGAATTCAAACGAAATTGAAATGTAAAATTTAATGAAATTGAATGTGTAACTTCAACAGTGAAGTAAAAACGTATAAGAAGCATATGTTGAAAAAAATTTGCAATAAAAATGGCAAAATGGTTTGAATGTTAGAAATGGATACTACTGTTAGCAGGTTATACAGGTATATAAAGGAATTGAGATTTTGATTTCAAAGATTAAAATTGAATTGATCGACAAAAAGGTACGTATTTGAATTTCAGTATGAGATTTGATGACTTTCTTCTCTAGCCACTTGGCTTTTCTCTTTTCTTTTTGATTCTGAGGGGCCGTGGTGCCATTTTGTAGTTGTACCGAGCTAGCCGCGCAAAGGAGACGCTGGCGAAATTTTTCGAAAATTTAGGGTGTTAGAAAATTTTTGAGAAAATTTTGAAAGTTTGAAATTTGAATTTGAATTTAAATTTGAATTGTTAGGAAAACAATGTTGGTTGAAACCTATAATTGAAGTTGGAAAGCTAGTTGAAATGATAATGAAACTCTAGTAAAAAGATTTAGGCTAGAAAGTTGATAAAACTATTTGAATTGTGAAAGATAATAGACGGGATAAGGGCATTCTTCTTAACTTGTAATTTCGGGACGAAATTCTTTTAAGGAGGAAAGATTGTAACGACCCAGAATTTGAACAATTTAATTTGAAAATATTTGATTAAATTTAAATATTTGAATGATGGTTTGAATTGAATTTTCAATATAACTTTGAATTTGGCGATTAAATTATAGAATTTAATCTATTGAGAGTTGAATAAAAATTTGAATCTAAAATTTTAAGCTGATTAAAATTATTTCAAAGGCTTGTAAAATTCATATTGATAGTACTGAGGATTATAGAAGCTTCAGAATTTAATTAGGAAGTGAATTGTTCAGTTTTGGAATTTAATCGTTCGAATCGATATTTAAAAATAGCCGTCCGAGGCACAGTCTCGGAATTCGACGAAACCAGTTCCATTGGGTCCGGAATATTGAATTATTGCCGGGTTTCAAATTTCGTATTTTTCTGAGTTAATATGTGAGCACACGACACATAAACGCGTCGAAATTTTCAACGATTTAAATTTAAATTTAAATTTAAAATTAGTCAAACTTCACCACGTTCGTCCTAGATTCTCGCCTAAAAATCACGAAATTGATCGTGTAAACCATGCTTCGTTCAACCCTAAATATCTCGTTCCCCCTCCTTGTTCTGTTCGTTCAAATCAAATAAAACAATGGGGTCGTTCCCAAATTATAAATTCGAAGCCCCTTACCCTCGTTCAGAATTAAAATTACGAAAAAAAATAATAATATGGCCGAAGCCCAAATCGAAGTCGCGGCATCGTCTTTGGGCACATCGTCCTGAGTGTTTGGCAGCGCGAGGCAAAGGGGATGTTAGTGGATCTCGGCGGCGCGATGGAGGCGAGCACCTAGAATCGCGAGCTCGAGTCGCGATGGAGGCGCGCGATGATTGGTGGCTGCACGGGGTCGATTTGGGGATGGTGGCGATGGATTCGAGAGGGGCGCACGTGCGAGGTGATGGCCGTGGGTTTGGCGACGGGGGTGGCAGTGGTCGCGGCCGCGTGTGTAGGCGATGGACGGGGGGGGATTCAAGGCAGTGGTTGCAGAGGTATCGATTTTGTTTAATTTAATTTAATAGAAATATATATATACATTCACATACATATCTAAAACAGTATATATATATATATATTTACAAAGATAAGATTTAGAAATAGAAATTTTGAATCCAGATTCATTTTATTTTACAAATATAAGTATACATGCAGAAAATAAAATTTTACAGTGAAAGAAAAAATAAAAAATTAATTTGTTCTTAGGCACTTAAATGAAACTAGAAAAATATTTATAAATAAAAATAGGAATTTTAAAAGTTGAAGAGTTTTATGAAATAAAATATATAGATTTAAAATAATTTTGAAAAGGTTATTCTATTAGTACGTAAGTGAGATTTTAGTTTAGATTAAAAAGAAGTTAGTTTGAAATTAAATTTCTAGTTAAATAAATTTATTTAAGTAAATTTAGTTGAAATTTAATTTGAATTGTAAAGACAGTTTAAAATTTAATTTTATGTTTAAGGGAATAAAGGAATTTTATTAAAAAAAGTTATTTTAAAGTTTAGTAAAACAAATTTATTAAAGGAAATTGATTTAAAGATATCAAATTAAAGTAAAAATAATTTATTAAGATAACTTATGGGGTTAATAAGTTTATTTTAAATTGTTTAGTTGCCAAATTTATTTTTAAAAAAGGGAAATTAGTTAAAATATAATTTTTGGTAAGAAAAAGAAATAAATAATTAGTTGAATAAATTTAATTATATGGTAAGTTAATTAAATTTATTAAAGGAAGATTTGTTTTAAATTTTATTTTTAGTTAAATCAATTATTTAAGGAGAAATAGTTGAAATCCAATTTATTAGATGAAATGATTTATTTAAGGAAATTTAGTTTTTAAATTTAGTTTTGTTAAGTAAATTTGTTAAAGGAGATTTCTTTAGAAATTAAAAGTATCAGTTAAAACTTAATCTATTTAATTATCTTAAAATATTAATAGAAGGAAAATTTTGGTTTATAATTAAATTAAGAAAAATCATTAGTTAGATAAATTTAATTATTTAATAGAAATTGTTTTAAGAATAAAAGGAATTTGTTAGTTAAAATAAAATCTTGGTTAAATAAATTTAATTTAAAACGAAATTTAATTTTTAGTTAAATAAATTTATTTAAAGAAGAAACTGGTTTAAATAGAATTATCAGTTAATTTAACTATTAAAATGAAATCACCGATGAATCGAAATTATCAAATGAAAATTAACAGTTCGATTAATTCAAATATTAACAAACTGTATAATTATTTATACAAGGTATAAATGAAGAAAACAAGTCGAATTGGGAGTGGATTGCAAACAGGAATAAAGGTGAGAACTTCTCACTCAAAAGGAAATTTATTGTTTATTTAAATTTTAAATAGTTAGATTTAAAATTTGCTTGACTGTGTTGATTGAATGCTTGAATGATGATTGTTATATATATATATATATATTGGATGTGAATAGACCCTATACGCCGTTAGTAAGCGGATGTTATTTATTACACACATATACCGCGATATTCCACCTCGAAGTGGAATTGGTATTATATTATATATAGCAATATATATATATATATTGGCATATGTATATATTGCAGTTGATTGATTTCCCACATTTTCTTTTAGCGGATGAGACCCTATTGCGCCGTTAGTAAGCGGATACATATTTATAAAATCCCATGTACCGCGATATTCCGTCTTGGAAGTGGAATGGTATTGTGCTAATGTCTGTGGATGCAGGGAAACAGGTTGGAGGGATCCAACTGGATTCCTCACAAATATTTGTTGATTCATATATTGTGATGTTTGATTGTTTATCATGGATGATATATGATGTTTGAAAGTCGTGATTGACTATTGATGTGTTGCATCATCGGATCCAATTTTGAAGTTTAAAAATAACGATTTTGATTTCTAAAGTGATTCTTGGAAATATACGTTTATAAAATATTTTTGGAATTGATTCATCTTAAATAAATAAACATTAAAATTTTAATATTATAAAAATTATATTTTTGAGAAATACAGTTAAAAGTTGATTTTTGAAAATATGGGATTTGTGATTTTATAAAATAGTTTGAACTGGGAATTCTGAATTTATTATAAGAAGTTTAAAAATAGGATTTATAAAATTTTTATTTTATAAATCAGAATGATGAAATTATAAAAGAGTTTAAAGATGTTTAAAGTAATAATATAAATTGATTTATATTAAAAGATTTATAAGTTGATATTTATAAATTTAGAATACCTTGAATTATAAAACGAGCTTTTATAGGTGATAGAATGATTTGTAAATGAATTTCATAAAGGAATGAAATCTATAGAATTTATGAAATTTGATTATTTTATAAATCAAAATGATAAATTATAAAGGAGTTGAAAGACGTTTTAAAATAGTAATATAAATTGTTTTATATTAAAAAGATTTATAAATTGATATTTATAAATTAAAAATATTGGAATTATAAAATGAGCTTTTATAAGTATTAGAAAGAATTGTGAATGAATTTCACTAATGAATGAAATTTATAGAATTATAACGGTAAAGTTATAGAATTTTATAAATAAAAATTTATAAAGTTATTTAGGAAATAGATGTGGATAAATAAATGAATCTTAGAAGTTATAAGATTTATAGATTTGGGAAGTTTGAAGGAATGATTTTGTAAATAAATAAATTATAAGTATTTGACTTATAATATGAATTTTAGTATATCATTGAGATATGAAATTGAATAGATTTATAAAGGAAATTTATAAAAGGAAGTTGTTATAAAATAAATAGAAATAGAATTTATAAACATTGTTTTATAAATCCGCAACGACTTATTTTGATAAGGAATTGTTGTAATTTATTTATGGAATTATATTCATGTTTTAGACAGTGAATAATTCTTTAAAATAAAATGAATAGAAATGATGAAATTTATTAACAAGTATATTCACGTTTTTGAATAGTGAATATTTTGTTAAAGAAATTATTTTGGATGTGATGTTTTAAATAGAATTAAAACGATCTAAAGATGTTTTAAAATGTATTGAGATTCGAAACCATAGATTTCAACATTCATTGTTGAAATAGACGTTTTCGAGAAATAGAAGGAAATGGTAGATTATAACACTGTTGTTATAATAAATGATTTCCGAAAGGAAATGTTTTGTATAATATTGGGATTTATATATCTATTTTAATTTCGAATCCCTATACTAGTGATTTTGGGTTGTCGTAACGATGTTTTACGCAACATTCGTTTTGACCCAAATAAATATGTTTAAGTGAATGATTTCCTTAAAGAATGAAATATATACTTAATTTCGATTAAGGTATATTAAATATTTTCTAAGTATAGAAAATAAAAAGATCTGTGAATTACTTATTTTTAATAAGTATGGAAATGCTTTTCCAATATTAAGTGAATATTTGGAATTTTTTTTTTAGAAGATAAATTGAAAATGAATATTAGAGATCGAATGGAAATCGTATATTCATAAATATTTTGGAATGTAAATTCAGTATGGAATTTATAAATGAAATTTGGAGAATGGGTTTAAAAATAAATATTGATTTATTTTTAAAGAATGGAGAATGTATATCTTATAAAGATATTTTTGTGAAATAAATAATTTGGAAAATTATTTGGAATCTGGTGATGTTGGCATATCTATTGATAGTTCAATAACCGACTATCAATAATTACCTTTAAATAGGTATTTGTTGTGATTTGTTTGAAATTGGATGCCACACTTATTTTTTTTTTAAATAAGCGCTCACTATTCGGGTTAACCGGGAAAGGACCTTGGGGTCGTATAACCCATTCCGAATATGTGATACGTCGTTATGAATTGCATTCGAAGATCGGTGTTGAAGACCGGATATTTTCGAAAACGAAAGGGTTTCTTGTTGATTGTCTCTGCACTGGCTGATCCCTGGTATTGAGATCTCCATATGTGATGGGAAATCCGAACGTGATTAGAGATTATTCGGATTTGCAAGGACTTCTTTGTAAGTGCCTTCGGTTCTGTTCGAGCCCGGAACAGACTTGTATGGATTGTGTGTCTGACATTACAAGTTGAGATGTAAAGCCGATTTCTTTCAAATATATTTCTGTGGTGGCGGAGAATTTATTCTTTTAGCTTAACACCCTTCTCTGAGACGTATGAGCTCAGAGGTTATATAGTTGAAGTTATCAGCGATATATTCCCAATTTGGTAATGTGACATGCTGAGTGTAGCTGTAAATGATCATTGTGTTGATTATTTGTGATAGGATCATTTATTTGATCGTCTATCTTGGTGATCATTTCTATGATCATTTGTTGACCCAAAGCATGGCTTTTGTATAAAGTATGTTTTTGTGGACGTGACTTCGTCGAGCCTCACACCCCGGAAATGGTCAAAACAGGAAAGATGCGGCAAGGTTATGAGGGGTAGCTCCCTTTAGGGTATGTACATTTCCTTCTGGATAGAGGTTGTATCATGGTATGGAGCCCAGATATTTAACCTATGTGGTTACTGCGAATTTATTACTTTGTGGTTGTTGGCTATCGGGATCCCGTGAGAAAGGTCGTTTACGATCGGGGAATGGCGTGCTCGTGTCAGTACTTACCCAGTTAGGGGTAACCCGGCCTTGTGTTGGCAGAGTTCCTGTTTGGTTCTCGGGGATGTCTTTCCAGAGGCATTCTCATGTGGCAATGGGAAGTTCCTTGGCCTGACCATTTGTTGGAAATCCAAAGAAACAATACGAAACTTGTACGGATTTAGTTGTAGAACCTATCATTCACTTATGGTGTCGCAACACTGTTTGGATGGTAGCTATAGTAGGCATAATTCGAAATGTCTATGTTGGCTAAGGTTTATATCTTTATTTTCGAAATAATTTTTTACACTATGCACTAGTAATAATATCAAATGCTTCTTTTTAATGCGTATCAAGCATCTTTGACTATCATAAGGAGAAATCTCCTCCGATTCTGCGTTTGCATGTGTGTGTGCGCGGGAGGCCTTATGGTAGTCTCATTTTTAAAAGCATTGCGAATTGAATTTAAAAATATCTCTCTATTTTGATTTTAAAGTTAAATAAACTGTTTTGAGTTCTCACACCAGTCACATGACTGACTCGGAGTTTATTGTTTTCCTTCCTAAACTCTGGGTGCCCACCAATTTCCACACGGGCAGTCAAGAGTTAAGGTTTATCAGGATATTCTGGATATTCAGGAATTGCTGGAGGCAAGCTGGATGGCATGGCGTATTACTAGTATATAGTATTTCTTTTTCCGCTGCATTGTTTGTTGTTGTACACTCTGAGGATGATATGATGTAAAGTATAAAATGTAATAACTGATATAGTTCTTTGTTTAAAGATTATTCATTTATTATTATATGTTGTTCCGCTGCGAATTGTGAGATTCTGATATTGTTCTGTAGTTTCTTTCTGTTCTATTTTCTATTTTTCTTTTCCCTCTATTTTCTCTCTTCTACCTCTTTCTCTTTTTTCTTTCTTTTTTCTTCTCTTAAAAACCATAATGGTTCGGTTTTTCGGCAACGAAAAATCGCTTCCGTTACAATTATTTTAAAGATGGGCTTCAAGTTTCACAATTTTCTAAGTTAATGTGAATTTATTATGAATTTTCTAGTAAAGAAAATGGTTAAATTGGGTTTAAATTATTTTCGGCTATTGTGTGTTAGCTTTGGATCAAAAATTTAAATATGTTAGAAAACATATTAAAAGTGATTTATGGGAATTTTTAAAGAATTTTTCTAAGTATTTTATTAAATTTTAAGGTATGTGGCTTAAATGTTTTATATTCTTATAAAAGGAGAACGGACAATTTGTTAAACGTTTTAAAATTGTTAATTACTGAATTCGGCAACACTTTTAGAAAAAGGTTTAATAAATGAATTGGCAACCATGTTGACAACTAAGGCAGGTTAGTTAGAAAGATGTTACTTTTAAAAGTTAAAAATCAGTTTTGTAAAGGATTACTACTTTGCCACTTATAGCAGCCACCTTTCAACAACCATACATCCGCCTCCAACTAAGTCGAAACCAATACACATGGTATCAATTCCTCGTTATTTAGTGGATTGGAGTTAGGCGGAAGGTATAGAGTCAAAACATGCTTTCGAATGGGTAGTAGTAGCTCTTATAAACATGGAACTATTTTGATTACAAAAGGCTTTCGAAGGGATTGGTGTTTTCGACTTAACCAACTTGCTTCTGTCTATATAAAGAAAGGGCTTTCGAATGAGTTACTGCCATTTTTTAAAAAAAACTTTAAAAAGGATCGAAATCCCTGCTGCCGCATTCAACTTTTCGAATCAATGCTTTCGGAAGGATTCTTTTGCCTTAAACTTTGAAGCCGCTTCTCCATGCTTTCGAAAGGGTTAGTTTTGAAACCATCCGCTTTCTTTTACTTAAGAATAATGCTTTCGGGAGCAATGCTTTCACCCCATTTCTTTTAGGACTCTTAGATATATTGGAATTTGAACGCAAATGTTTCAAAAGGAACAGTTTTAAATGATCCACAAATTTTTACTTGAACTCAGTGCTTTCAAAAGATTTGTTTTAAGTAAAGGACTTTAATGCTTTCGAAAGATATATAATGAAGGTTTCGAAATGGAGATTCCCTTATGTTTTCGAAGGGTCTACTTTTAGTACTTGAATAGAAGGTTTCAATGCTTTCGAAATGCAAGTTTAAAGTGTTTTGAAAAGTGAATGCCTAAGGTTTTATAAAGCTTTCAAAGGGACACTTTCAATGAGTTCGAAAGGTCTATTTTCAAAGGTTTCGAAAAGTATATTTTGGCCTTTCGGCTTAGAGTTTCAAGGTAAAGTAGTTACCTATTTCGAAAGGAGAACTTTCAATGGATTTGAAAGGGACTATTTAAAGTTTCTAAACAAGGGTTTTGAAGGTGATGTCATGGATTAAAACCTAATGTTTTCTAAGTTAAAGAAGGGATTTAACTTGTTTTAATGGGATAGATAACCCTATTGATTTATGTTTTCATTAAAATTGTTTTATGTAAAGCATATAACATGGTAAAGATATTTGAGTATAGAAAAAAGTATTTTTCCCTTGTTTGAGCATGATTTGAAGGGTTAAATCAATTTGAAAAAAAGTATCCAAAGAAAATTTGATAGGGTAGTTAACTTTAAGTAAATGACTCGGATATTAGAAGACCAGATGGGACTGGAATAGGATCACGCCCTATACTTTAGCTATAGCGCCTAACTAATATAAGTCCAAAATTCCAGTGTGTACGGCTTTGTCACAGGTAAGACTGAAATGATGTTACACACAGAAAAGAATGTACAGAGAAGGATAAGTAATTGGTGAGCCCGTAAAAACATTATGATTAGTTGACCCAAGGAGAAGTAAGTTAAGGACAGACCATTTAGAAGCAAGTCTAACAGAAGTTAGATTAGTTATTTTATCTGATAGTCCCGAGTCAGCCAACGGTTAGTAGTCAGCCAAACAACACTATTTGTTTGGACAGATGGTCCATTGATTACCTAATTTATGTGCATATACGATATTGCTATTATTACATTAATCAGTTTTATTGCAAGATTTTAATTTGCAAAAGATATGTTTTAAAAAGGGATATTAGTAAGGGGAAACTCGTTCCGCTAAGCGGCATAGTCTCACTAAGTATCCGAAAATCGAGATGTAATAATATTATTCACATCAAACTTTATATCCGAATCGTAGTTTATGTTTTCCCCTTAAACTCTCATCTGCTGAAAAATTAATCTGAGTAGATTGAGAGTTATGTTTTTACATGCTTAGTAGGTTGGATGAACAAGCTTCCGGAAGACGTGCAGGAGGCAAAGTTAGGAGCTATTTAGTTTTATTTCTGCTATGATGTATTATGAATGATATGTCTATTTAGCACTTTGATCATCTAAGGGGGATCTTCATATGTGCTCTTGGCGTAATTTATAATAATTATATTTGATCAAAACCTAGAAATCATTTTGGGATTATGTATCTGTATATGAAATATTAATTTGAAATGTTATCAGAAAAGTTGTTTTTAAATCTTTGTTGATTTTATTTTCATATTCATGTGCTTTTGATATTATGGGTACTATTAGCATTAGCATATTTATCACTGGAAGTTAATATTATCGATGACTATAGCATCTGTAGCGCTTAGCACCGTGCCTCAAGATAGAGGATGTTACATTTTAAGGTTATAATATTTTACTTGGTCAAAAATGAGTTAATGACGGTCCTATAATTAAATTAAAAATTGATTTACTATCCACTTAAGAAATATGTTTTTACCTTGCCAAATTTGTTGTTAATTTCTTATTGGTTAATTTCCTTATCACTATACTTTCTTTCCAGCAAATGTTAACCATCCGAATTAATTAACTAATTTCTCTTAGTTAATTTGTTCTTTCTTTCACTAAATAATTCATATAGAATAGAAAATTAATCGGATAAACCCCAAGTATTCATTGAAAATCACTTTTAAAATATTTTACCACTTGTAAAAGTTTCAGGCCAAAATAATTGATTATATTATTTTTTAACAATAAATTAACCCGATATTAACTATTTTCCACAACTTATGAAATCCATAAAATATTCCCACTAATTCAAAAATTATGAAATTAAAAAAATCATCTATACATCATCAATAAGCATATCATATCGAAATTCAATGGAATTTGTATGTAATTAGACCACGCTTATCACTAAGACATTAACTAAATCACTTTAATTAAATTTTAGACCATAATCAAGATAATATTTAAACATCTAAACTTGTTTAACATTATCAAAACATTTATATGGAAGTTAAATCTAAATCCAATAGGTTAGGATAGGTTTTAGAGAAAAGATTTTATTCACCTCGCTTAAGAAAACCTTGTTTATTCCTCTATTATTTCTTAAATTTGAAAGCCTCAATCTTCTAGCTTGAAATCCCTTTCTTCTTCATTGGAAAATGTTGGCCTTGCTTAGAGTTCCTAGGAAGTTTTTTTTTGTGAATGAAAATGAAATGAAGGTAGAATGAGGGATTAGGGCAAAGGAATATGGATTAGTAAGGTTGAGCCATACTAAGTTATTTATCTTTAACTAATCCTTTCCATTAAATTATATTATTTTCTTTCGTTAATCAAGGCTAAGCAAAATTTCCACGATTACCCTTTGTCCATCCAATTATTACTTTGAAGTGTTAATTAATTAAATTTCCTTTAGGAAATTCTTGCAATTAAATCACTTTACTAATTTAATTAATAATGTGTTCATACTATTAACTCAATTAATCCAGTTTAATTTAAATTATTGTTCCATATTACAGACTCGTCAGAATATAGGATGTTACAGCCTTCCCTCCTTATAAAAATTTCATTCCTGAAATTTCGATAAGAAAAACTAAAATCACGCTATCTTCCCGAAAGTGTATAATCATCATATTATAAGTACACACATGTGCCAAAGATTACTCTAGTACTATATTAATGTTAACCATCAATCATAAATGTTAGTGTAAATACTAACACATGATCATATCACTCATTCCCTACTAGTCCATACAATAAACAAAAAAGCACACAGTTGTCTACATGAATGTCTAAAATAACCCAGGATAGATATTCCTAATCCTATTCTCTACCTTCCAAGTACAATTATCCTTATCATTACTCCATTGGACGTGAACAAGTCCAATAACTTAGTTCCTCAATTTCTTTATACCACGACCTACTATTCCTTTTGGTCATCTTACATACATCAAATCTGGTTTTATATTCAAATCCTT
This sequence comes from Allium cepa, assembly GCA_030765085.1. Lineage (NCBI taxonomy): Eukaryota > Viridiplantae > Streptophyta > Magnoliopsida > Asparagales > Amaryllidaceae > Allium > Allium cepa. The sequence goes on along the minus strand of CM060945.1, from coordinate 417,231,224 downwards.
CATCTCCCTTGGTTCCATTACTGAACTTGGTTTGTGCATGCATTTCCTCAAATGCGATATATGAAAAACATTATGCACATATGCCAAACTACTCGGCAACTTGACTCTATATGCAAGCTTATCGATCCTCTCAGTCATTGGAAATAATCCAACGTCTCTAGGTGCCAACTGACCCACTTTCCCAAAATGCATTACTCCTCGCACCGAAGAAACCTTCATGAATACGTGATCACATACTACAAAATCAAGTTATTTTCTTTGCTTGTCGACATATCTCTTCAGCCTCGATTGCCCCACCTTCATTTTGACACGAATCTACTCTACCTTCTCAGTAGCATCTCTTACAAATTGAATCCTAACTGTAGTTTATCATCTATGTCCAAATAACATACTGATTATTTGCACGGTCTGCCATACATCGCTTCAAACTGTGCCATCTCAATACTCGTCTGGTAGCCATTTTTATAAACAAACTCTATCAGATACAAACGATCTTCTTAATATCATCCAAAACACATGCTCTAATCCTCGAGTATACGGTTCACCTTCTCAGTCAGACCATCATCCTATGGGTGATACGCCATGCTTATGTTCAACTCCATACCTAATGCACTATGCAAACTTCTCTAGAACTCACTAGTAAACAACGGGTCTTTATTGCTAAAGATACCACTTGGTATCCCATGTAGTCTCACTACATTCTTTATATAGCTTCACTAAGCTACCTGCCGTCTTTGTCGTCTTCACTAGGATAAAGTTTATTCATTCTATTGACTATCATCCAGATGCTTTCATTTCTCATTCTCAAACTTAGGTAGTCTATTAATAAAATCCATAGAAAATCCTACCTCTAGGTCGGTACTTCTAAGGGTAGAAGTAAAGTACCTGGCTTCTTGTGCTAAGATTTCACTTGTTGACAGGAGAAATATCTCTTCACGCATTCACCTATATCTTTCTTTGTCCCTTGCTAAAAGAAGACTCTCTTTATATCACCATACATCTTTGTACCATTAGGTTAACTTGTTAACGTTGACCGATGACTTTCTTCCAAGACTTCCTTTTGAAGATCTTCTATCTTTGGAAAACAAAGTCTTCCTTTCTTTCTTAGACATACCTTTAAGTCTATTTCGGACCCTTTTAACTTCTCAACGTCCATACCCATCTCCAATCGCTTATTCCTTTCGGCAATCAATGGATCTTCCCTTTTCCCTTGCTGCTATTCTTTCCATAAGTGTTGGACATACCTTTAAACTCACTAACATGCCTAGATCTTTACTCGATCCAATATTCTACCTATATTGCACTCCATATGAGGTGAACATCTTTAATATCTTCCATTTCTCAATCATAGCTAACGTTGCATTATGATGCTTCCTACACATCAGCCAACTTGTTTCCCTTTCCTAACATATATTTTATCTTGAAGTCATTGCCACTAAGAATTCCAGCTATCTTTGATGCCAAATATTTAACTCCAATTGAGAGAGTGGATATTTAAGGGATTTTTGGTCCATATATAACTGAAACCGTACTCCCAATAAGAAATGCCTCCAAAGCTTCAACTACTCACTTTCGTAAAGTTCCATCCGACTCCTTTATGAATATCGTGGATGTTGTCTACGACGAACTACTCGGTCTAGTGAACTCCTATGCTCAAGTCTCACCAATTACTTCTTCAATTCTTCCATCTCCTTAGGAGGCATTCTTTTCCACCTCTAAGGTTCTATCATGTAATAATCCCATTCACCTAATAAATCCTGGAGTCATTTTGCACCAACCAGTTTATACCCAAAATTACCTCGTACCATATAAAGTCTAGTACATATAGGTTGCATACAAACATAGTCCACAGAAGTCAAATTCAAGGTTAGTACACTTTAACCCAAGAGTGGCATACACATCGATCAGACAATTGCACCCAAGGACGTAATTAAATAGGTAGTTTCTATCCCTAACCTGTCAACCAAGTCTTTCAATATGAGAGAGAAGCTCTAGTACCTAATAGAACTCTATTTGAAGCACCGAAAATCATAATCATACCTCCATGCAAACCCTTTCCTTTCTTCCTGGTAGTTGTCCAAATTAAAGTCCATCAATAGCATAAAACTTAGCCTACTTTAACTCAAGACAATTATTCTTTTATGCCTGGGTTTATCATAAATGAAACACTTGACGTTCACCATCCCCATCGGTTTCAGACATTTGTTAGCATAATGCCCCATTTGGCTACAATTATAACAAGTCATCAGCAACGTCTTTGGCTCACGTCCACCTTGAGCTTTTCCTTTTTGTTGTTAGCCCTTCTTGGCCTTCTAATAAGGAGCAAACTTCCTTTACTCCACACCATTCCACCACCATATCAAATGGAGCCAACAAATAAGTCATCAACTTGTGATTTGGCCCTTTCCTCATCCTTCAATGAACTTTTTCTTCTTCTTCGGCGGAGTATTGATGTGCACCCTTCCATATTTTGATAATGCATTAAAACACTATATATACTCTGTCAAAGCACTCTCCCTGCTTCAAATCAAGGGACTATGTACATAAAGCACTCTGATGAGATTTGAGGGTAAATAATGCCTCGAATCTCTTCTTGAATTGCCCCCAAGTTATCTCCACTTTTGGGACTTCAATAATCACAGTCTCCTACTAATCCAAGAAATCCTCCTAGAGTTGACGCAATGCCAACCTCATCTTCTTAGCATTGTTATATCCTAAATCTTCGAAAATAAGGTGACATGCTTTTAACCAATTTAGCACTTTTAAGGCCGTCTCCTTTCCTATTGACTCATTTCTTCCTTGGCTCTTGAAATCTTTGTTCACATTAGAGAAATCTACTTCTCTTACTACCTTTTGTCTTGGCTCAACAACTTTGGCTAGTGTTTCCTCATCATTTCTGTCATATACTGGGGGAAATAAAGCATTTATAGCAGTCTCCTTTCCTTGGTTGTTAGTTTGGATACTATCATCTCCTCTACTAGTATTCTCTATAGTACTTTCTATAGTCAAACGTCGGCTATTTAGATCCATTCTACTGTTCTGCATAAGTAGGGTTTCGTAAGAAGTGGAAATAAAATGGGTGAGATCAATTGTAAAGAGGTAGAAATATTCGCCTATATATTTTTTCATTACATAAAAATGTTTTACATGATCTATTACATTATTGAACCCAAATTATTCCCACATAGAGGTAAATATATAATAAGAAAATCAAAGTAGCATGTGTCCAACATATGAAGAAGTCAATATCACACTTAACTAGTTATGAATCCTAGTTTTACATAGCGGAAATTTCAAAATACTTTTATTTAAATGGGAAGCCTCTTCTTTCATCTTCGATATCCTTATTCATCTTCAAAAGGGTTACATATTTAATCCATAAACTTAGTCTACTCGAATGAGTTCTCGAGAGTTTATGGAAAATAATAATAATAAAGGTCGGACAAGAAGTATGATATGAGTAAACCTTTACCCTAAGCATCCATAGTGAGATCATGTCCCTAATGTGAAGCAGGTTTTCCCCTCACTTTATCATAATCAATACATATCAATATATATGTATGTGTATATATAACAACAAACAACATATATATAAATATATATCACTGAAACAACCATATGCATGTATTTAGTACATAAATGTGCTATACACTTTCTGTCCATTAATGAACTATGTCATATACATCTTTCATCATATGTATGGTACTAACCATAATAGTCTTAACTTTAGTTTGCTGCCTAGGCCTAACTTACTTCTATCCCAACGCTTATGGTTTATTCGTAGATGTTTTATCTTTATTTTATCATCAGTAGATCATTAATTTTCTACGTAGGCCTCACACCATTATCCTTGTATTTTGTCAAGAATGGACCACTAGATGCTACTAAAACCTTGCTCCCCCATTTTTATTTGCTTATCGCAAATGGACAATCGAACGTTATGTAAGCCATAATCTACTGTGCTTGCTTAACTATCATAGATTGACAATTAATTGCTACAAAAACACTCGATCAATGGTGCCAATTTCGATGTCGTGGTTTTGACACTCGATAGCCACATAGGATTTTGATCAATGATACCGATTATAATGTCATTTTTTGACATTCGGTAGCCATTCAGTCCTTCTATACTAATTGTAATATGATAGGTTTGACATTTGATAGCCACTCGAGCCTTAACGATACCAGCTGTTCGTTAGCCATACATGACTTAACGATACCAATTATTCGATACTTACACATCACTAACAATACCAACTATTCGGTAACCACAAAGATATTCACTTGCCACTTAGGATATCCCTAATTATAATGTTATATGTAGATATATGATTTCCAGAAAGGCCTTGCATCGATTATTAACAAACAATAAATTGGGTTTATCCTTTCTATTGCCATGAAGGCTTTCTATTATATTAATATTTTTACAAATAGTTTCATTCATTAGTTGCGTACGCAAAATATTCCGTAGATGGATCATTTTTGTCTTTTATTTAAATGACATTTAACATTTACTAGCTCCTCTAAACTTACTTCATTTCAAAAATAAATTTAACACAATTTTATCTTATAAAATCTTTCATTTATTTCATTCTTATAAAATAGTTCAATAACACTTGCAAACTATCTTCCAAAGTGCCTAAGTATTTATCATTTTTCTTAGAAAAATATAACTTCCCAAACTATTATAAATTGCATTTTACTTATTGTATATTAGCTGTCCCATAGCCGTTGCAATTAATTAAAACATTATTTAATGGTCGCGTGCAAATCCTAAGCTAACCCACGCAGCCGTTGTGTTTAATTCCTACTAGGTCAAGGCATTCAATTTGATAAAGCCATCGCACGTGGATTAGTAATGCGTTCGCATGCATTAATAAGCTAGTAGCCTTTGTGATATTTTTATTTAATGTCATTCTTATATCTTCGCATGCATGAACTATACGCATTCTCAATTAATCATTTCTATTTGTTTTGTAGTGCATTATTTTAAAAGCTTTCGAATATAAATGTTTCTATCGTACTAGTTCCTGTCATCGCTACTAGTTCTCATCACGTCCTATTTTGTTCAACTTCAGGTACGGTCACTTACAATCCTTTCTGTTCCATTTTCAAGCATGCTTAGTTATCGCATTATATATAGACTTTGTCAGCCTTCGCATGCAATAGTAGCCTTTGTACTTAACATGAGCCGTCATGAATAATAGGAGTTATTCCTTTTTTCCTTCATGTCAACTGTCCCTTTATCATGAGTTAATATGTCAACATGCCCCTTCATGTCCTGACTAATATGTTGGGTTTTACGTGTTATACATTTTTGTGCTTCATAATATTCAATGCAAAGTCGTTATGTATCAAAATCTTCATGTTTAATTCTTCTTTTTTCTAGGCTTTGGTGAAAACATGAGCTGTTGCATTTTCGTATACGTATGTAGTTTTATTTCATTCGCAGGTGCTGTCGCTACCAGTTTATATACTATGGCTACTATATATATATATTGTTGCAAGTTCAAGCCACCGCTACTGATTTATACTGATTTATGTACTGTCGCTACTAAGTTCAAGCCAGCGCTATTAGTTTATACTGTCTCTAATAAGTTCAAGCCATCCCTACACGTTTATATACTATCGCTATTATCTCTACTACTATAAAAAAAATTGGTTGAACTAATTTACTCGGCATCTTTTTGAAATTCCAAAAATGCTCTTACTTTCCGTTTACATGTTTGCACTCAAACAAAATATCAACGTACACAATAATACAAACATCCCGTATGCAAAGCACGGGCCCGTACTAGTATATATTATTGCAAGTTCAAGCCATTGCTACTAGCTTATATTTTTTACTACATAAGAGCTGTCGCTGATTATTAATAGTCTATGCCAATAATTTATGCCAACGTGCGTTAAAAATATTGGTTCCCCGTGTGGCGCCCACTTTTTCTTTTAGCCTTCGGATGGTTTTTATTGATCCAATGCAAAGTTTAGCCTAGGTTGTTATATTTTACTTGATCAAAAATGGTTCAAAGGACAACCAAAATTTCTCTAATTATTTTTGGTCCATCCAATTAACTTTTTAAAGTATTAAGTAATTAAATTTTCCTTTGAAAATTCTTGTTATTAAATCACTTTATTAATTTAATTAATAATTTATTCATATTATTAATTCAATTCAACTTAAATTAGTTTCCATATTATAGACTACCCAAAATATAGGGTGCTACAGCCGTAAAATGGAAAGACGGATCCAACTGTGCATCTGGTATGATGTATCAAACATATGAGAGTGTTGGAGGCTTCAGATGAAGTGATGGGATGGTGTTTCCTATTATACTTAACAGATTTGCAGCGACGTGCTTTTGTTAACTGAAGAATGGATCCACCAACGCGTGGACAGATTTATGGAGAAGTTTGTAAACCAGTTCAGAGTTCATATGGCATGACCAAGGAATGTGATGACACTTTCAAATGTGAAACAGAGGGTCGGTGAGATCTTACGGAGTTATTTAACCAAACTCAATGCAGTAGCCGCTGTTGTATAGAAACTAGACCCATTAATATCCTAATTGCAATGGTTTATAGAGTTGCTAGCAAAAATGATTTTAAGATAGCTTTGGAGAGGGATCAACCAATGGATCTTGTGGATTTATGCTACCAAGCTGAAAGATATTTACTTCAGGACGATGCTGAAACTGAGGGCGCTGAAGTTCATGATGTAGATAATGGAGGACCATCCAAGATGAGTTATGAAAATGATAAGGTAAAGCGGAAAACTGATGATGGCTTCGGTTGATCAAAACGAATGAAGAGGGAATCGATTTTTTCCTAATACACTGAGTTAATAAAGACCCAGAGAGGATTTACCTTGATATGAGGGAGCAAATTCCCTATAGGAAACCCAAAAAGAAAGAGCCTACAGATTGTAAAGGAAGGTCTGGAAATTTTTTCATATTCAATGAGCCGGAGGGGCACAAAGATAATGAGTATATGCATCCGCATGACTTGATAGAGAAGCATGTTCGAAGTAACCTTTTATAATAGTACGGTAAAGATTAAACCGAAATTGTGCTACAGAAGTGACCACCACCTATAATGAATATACCTGGTCGCATCCTAGGATCTGAATGAGGTATTGTAATTTCATGATTGGGATGGATCGATTTATTTCATGCATTCTAACTTTGTTTTAAATAAAATGTGTGGACTACTTTATGGCTACCTATGCATGTATGGATCTCGATCGATCCCAAGGCATGCTCTGAGTTAAGGTCCGGGAAATCCTTGACTAGAGTAGACTTTTTTTTCTCTTGATGCATTTGATTTGAACACTATGATTAAACGATGGGCATTTGGATTTGAAAATTATTCACACATGATAATTAATATTGATATTATTATGGAATACCGGTGGAAGTTGGTCATTCCTTTAACTAGATATATAAACCGATAGGATATGGCTCTTCTAAATGGAGAGATGGGGCGATGAACCATGAAGTACAAATCTCTTATCGAAGAGTGAGTAGATGAACTTGTATAGGGTAACAAGTCCTCTCACCGAAGAGTAAGTAGATGGATGCGCTTTGATATTAGGTACCCTTGTCAAACAGCGAGCGGATTATGCTCAATCTAGATGTGTGATTATGTGATTCAAAGAGATTAGAAACCAAAATTTGAGATTCGAAAACATCTTGATTTTGAAACGATTCGATAATAATTATTGGATTATGTCACTATCTTGATTAGGTTGAGTTATTTACAATGGGATGTTAGGTGAACTAGACCATTCATACGTGATTTTCCAATCATGGCAATGCGCTTCTATGGTAATGATTCATGATTACCTAATATATGATATATACATGACAGCTTAATCCTGAGAGAACATGGGATGATGTTGACAACGATATATGATAATTTAGTACCGGGCGAATTCGGGATGACCTTTGATTTACTGGTTAATCTTAAAAATAGGATTATTTGCCATGGTTCGTATAGTTGATAGCCACAGAGCTCGACTTCTGATAATTTGCCTTTTGATATCGTTCTTAATTGAAGCACACCTTATATTCGTAAGCCTTACTTTAGCGGGCAAGATTTATCTCTTTTAGACCAAACAAATATCTCGATGAATCTGAACCATTGAATGATCATGAAATAAATTGGAAATACAGAATTCTAGTCTACTGTTAGAATTCTGATGAAGTCCTAAGAATCGATGCTAATCCTTGCTTGCCACGAGAGGTATTTAGCCACTCTTCAGACACTTTTAAGCAACAAGAAGATAACGAGGAAATGCAAGTTAAAATTTAACTCAGTTCCATGTCAAGCCTTAACTTGGCAGCAGGTCTTATAGCCAAATTATTATGCAATATAACTTGTTCAAGGAATTGAATGATAAAGTAAGGTCATGGAAAAGTTAAGACAAAGCCTTCCAACTTAGTGTCAAGTTATCACGACTGGGTACCAAGTTGTCAACCCACTGATTTGACCATGATCTTGACGTGTTGTTTTGTGCTGAATTTGGGGAATGTGTGTAGCCTATTTTAGGCTTATTTCAATGGCCTTCGTCTATAAATAGAGGAAGAGATGCATTGGGAAGAGGATCTTTTCCTTGACACTCAAACCTTATAAGTTATTCAATCTTTGACTATATTCTGTATAGCTCATACCCGAGTTGTAAGAGATCGAGCTATAAAAACTACTTTGTGGGAGCAAAGTATAATCAATAAAAATGAATTAAGTGGATGTAGGCCAGAGAATTAGTCGTATAAATTTTTTCTGTTTTTCTTTCTTTTAATATCTTTGTTTTCATATTTACAAATTGATTGAGTATTTGTGCCATTTTTAGTCCAAACACTTGCACCTCATTAGTAATTGCTCAATCGATTTGTAATTTATTGGTGTAACCTTTTTAGATTCAAAAATTGGATTTACCCTTATTCTTTACAGATAAAGTGACATCATACCTTTTCTTTAACAAATACTTTCCTTCCATAAACATATTGTTATCTTCTCTCGTTTTAAAATATATTGTTAACGCTAAAATTTGAACGCTAACACCCTGGTGTATAGGATGTGATTGTGAAAGCACCACCCGTTCGTACGGGAATTAGAGACAAGCAGAAAACTAGCAGAAAAGCAGTAAAAGACACAATATTTATAGTGGTTCAGCTTATAATCAAGCCTACATCCACTTTATCTCCTTTATTACTGATTTGATTACAATTCTTTACAAAACACTTCGATTACAACACATTTTGACGAATAGCTCAAACTTCGATGAAAAGCAATCTCTTGAATTCATGATGAATGATGTAGATCCTTTCTCGGAATTCGTTGTATTGCTTGAATTCAGAAGTGGCAGGGTGTCGTTCTCTTCAAGAAAGTGATGGCCCAAAGTCCTCTCAATGTTATAGGTGGTTGCGTATTTATAGGCGCTGCTCGGAGTTAGGTCGCAACTTTAGACCGGTCTAAAATTGGGTCGTAGGTCAGCTCCGGGTTAGGCTAGGTCGCAGGTTACTTTCCTTTTCTAATGCGAGGTCTCCGGTTTTAGGTTGAAGTCCTAGGTCGGGGCTGAGATAGGTTAAGCTCTAGGTCGTTGCCGAGATAAGTATGAACCACTTTACTTTTAGCATTTAGGTCGGCCATTAGTTCGAGTAAATAGGTCAGCATACATGCTGGGTCGGAACCCCCCTTCTGAGCGTTTTATCGGTACCTCTTCTAACTCGTTAGATCGGTAATCCTTCTAAGGCACTAGATCGGTAGCTGCCTTAGGTCGTAGACCTTGTAAAGTACTAGGTCGGCTTCCATACTAGGTCGGAACTCTCCTTAGGTCGGCATAGCCTCATTAGACCGGCATCCCTTCATGCCTTAGGTCGGTAGCACCTTTAGGTCGGCATCCCATCAGGCCTTAGGTCGGCATTCCATGCTATGTTACTAGGTCGGCACCCGCTTATCTCGTTAAGTCGGTTGACCCTTTAACTCCTTAAGTCGGTGCCACCACTTGAGTCGCCACTTATTGAGTTGTTAGGTTGCTGGCCTCGAATAGAAGATAGGTCGCTTCATTCTTTAAGTCGTATACCGTTTTGGTCGGGGCGCTGCCCCGCACCCCACCGGGGGCGCTGCCCCATGGACCCCTGCGACCTGACCGGTCAGGTCGAACACCGTAGGCGGTGGCGTTGCCCCCGCACCCCCACCTTGGGGGGTTGGCACCCCCCCTGGACCCCCCCTCCGTAGGGGATCTTATCTGAAAATTTATTTAACAGAACTTGCTTTATTGGGAGGTTAAATCGACCATCCTTCGAGATGAACTATCATTGGCTTCTCGGTCGATTTTTGATGTCACGGCCTTGCTGAAAAAGCTGAGTTAACACTTGCCCCTCGAAGTATACGCCTAGGGACTAGGTCGTGTGCTTCGATTCTTCTTAACTCGTGCTTTATTGAGCTGCTGAGCTTGTACTTAGGCAACTTTACTTTGTTTTGTCCTGAAGCCTTTTGAACTTGACCAGAACTTGTTGCATCTCTTTATAGATTATTTTAACAACCTATTAAATGCAACATTTGCGGAAAAATGGGGCGAATATACTCATCACTGATTGCCCATATCGAGTGATGGATTAGATCAAGGAACTAATATTTTACGGTAAGTAAATTAGTATGGATTTGATGAAGTGTTACGAATCAACTATCTTGAATGAAGTATCAACAAAAAATTTACACAGTTATAACTGCTATTTGCATTGATACTGCACTTACAAGCCTCGAATTTTTCTGAACTGAGATATTTGCCAACCAGTATTATTTCGAGTATTACTTTATTAGCTTGTTATTCAATTAGCTTTGCACAACACTTCACACGCTTTTAGGAAACGTGCACCTTTATTTTCGAATACTCAGTTCTTTATGTAGAATGTCTTCTTGATAAGAAGAATTAGTGGAGCAAGCTGGATTTTTTCACCTCTGAGATTTTCAGAATTCGAGTTGTTGAGTGCTAATTTCGTTCTTTACTTTGTATCATTCCCTTCTCTTTCCGAATATTTCAGTCATAAGTCAATTTTTAAAAGACTAAGTGCTGTGGCGGTTAAAGAGAGGAGTGTTAAATTTCTGCTGAAAGACGAATTTTTGCACTTAATTCGGACTTTTTCCCTCTTTTGATTGACTTGGCCTTATGATGCCCCTGATTTTCAAGCAGCGACTTCAGGTGCCCCAGCTTCCGCAGAGGAACTTGCATCTAGGAGACCTGCAAATGTATGAAAATTTTTTATAGTATGGAATTAGATGATTCTTCCCACTTGTACAGAATTTTGTCTATATTTGAGAATGCAATTATTGCTCATTTTCATATAAGTTTTTCATTTTCTTTGCATAATACCGCGGTGAGCTTGTGGTCTTTTTCTTGGGTATTGCTTTGACTAATATAGCGATATTTTATTGTCCCTATACCACAGCTTATTGTAATATTCTCCATTTTTGCGGAGATTTTGGAGGACAATTCTTCTGTTTTGAGAAGACTTGTACTCTTACTTTAGAGAATAACTCTTCCATTTTGAGAAGGCATGCACTCTTTCTTTAGAGAATAATTTTCCATTTTTGAGGAAATATTATTCTTGCTCTGGTAGAGTGCGCCTTGTATTGGAGAAGCCTTTTCTTCTTCCTTTTTTTTTTTTTTTTTTTTTTTTTTTTTTTTCGCCTCGTTGGAGGGCTTTGATTTGACATTTCAACTTTGGAGGAATGGGCCTCCACAGAGATTGCACTTCAGCTCCGGTGAAATGTGCCCCCGAAGAGGTCTTTATCCTCTGAAGGGTTGTGCCTTTGAGTAGGGCTTTAGTTTAAGCTTCAAACATGGGAAGCGTGCCTTATTGGAGGACTTTAGTTTGCACTTCAAACTTGGGAAGTGTGCCTCATTGGAGGACTTTTAGTTTTCGCTTCAAACATGGGAAGCGTGCCTCATTGGAGGACTTGAGTTTGCACTTCAAACTTGGGAAGTGTGCCTCATTGGAGGACTTTAGTTTGCACTTCAAACTTGGGAAGTGTGCCTCATTGGAGGACTCTTAGTTTTCGCTTCAAACATGGGAAGCGTGCCTCATTGGAGGACTTGAGTTTGCACTTCAAACTTGGGAAGTGTGCCTCATTGGAGGACTTTTAGTTTTCGCTTCAAACATGGGAAGCGTGCCTCATTGGAGGACTTGAGTTTGCACTTCAAACTTGGGAAGTGTGCCTCATTGGAGGACTTTTAGTTTTCGCTTCAAACATGGGAAGCGTGCCTCATTGGAGGACTTGAGTTTGCACTTCAAACTTGGGAAGTGTGCCTCATTGGAGGACTTTAGTTTGCACTTCAAACTTGGGAAGTGTGCCTCATTGGAGGACTTGTGCCTCCGAAGAGGGCTTGTGTGTTTTCTGTCTGCTTGCCGATATCTTTTCACCATTTGCTTTTTAGCGATTCCTTGCCGTCATTTCCAAGCCCATGTTCTTTTCTTTGACAGTTATTCATTCCTTTTCCAGAGAAGTGCTCTACATTATTAAGTGAATCCACAGGGCAGACCCAAACTATTCAACTAGATGTCTGTTTGCACAAACGATCTTTGTTGGTTAGCAAGGGCCTGAAACCTTCACGTTAGGAAGGTGCCCCTTTGGTGGAATCGACTATTTGTAAGGAACACTTCTTATGCCGGAATTGAATTTGGAACTTTTCTGGCTTCTTCATTTGTTTGCTGAATGATTTATGGGAATCGCTTAGCTTCGTGATGTGTTGAATAGGTGAGCTTTGCTTTGATTGCATGCAATATTAAATCGACAATTTAGCAATATATTCAAGATATTTGGCATATCGAAATGAAACAGGTCTTTTATAGTAATAGAAAACACAAGATTTATAGTTCTTATATTTTATTTGCAATGTTTTTACAACGACTTTTAATACGAGAATGATAAATCCATTATTCTTTTACAAATTTGTAACAAAGCTTTAAAGTAAAACATGGATGCAAGTCCATGATGTCCCAAACTTCTCGTGATCGAATCTCCGGTGCGAGAACAGGAACATTCTCTCCCTTCGGGGCTTTTCTTAGAGCATGAGCGTATCATTCCATCCTATCATGATTCCTGCCTGCCGGGTGAGGGGCTCCCCTGAGTGGATGAGGATGGGTCATTCCTGTCTCTTTTGACATATTGCTGGAGTTTATTCTGTCTCAATAGTTCTTCAATCAAATTCCTTAAATGACGACATTCGTTGGTGTCATGACCAGGTTGGTTGTGGAACTGACAGAACCTCCCATTATGCATAGCATTTTTCCCAACCTTCAACTCGGGTGGCTTAGGATAATCAAAAGCATCCTTGGTTGCGAGAAAGATGTTCTCCAGAGTATCAGTTAAGAGAGTAAAGTCTGAAGGTTTAAAGCGGCGAGCTTTCTTCAAGTCTCTCTGCTTTTTTCCACCATCGTTCTTCCTCTTCTGTCCTCTAGATTCTCTTTTATCAGAAGTAACACCGACATTCAAAATTTCGGCCTCGATTGCTCTTGATGTCGCAGGAAAGCTTTCCAAACCCATAAATTCATCAGCCTTCTTATAGAATTTCTCAAGTGAGTTTGGCTCCTTCATTTTTAGCCATTTACCGAATTCACTTGATTTATCGATAGCCCGCATTAGATAAGTCAAAACCATCCTTGGCTCTGCGTTCTCGACTTCAGCTAGGGCTATATTGAAACGATTTAAGAATGATCTGGTAGATTCTCTGGGGTTTTGTTCTAGACTAGAGAGAGACATTATATCCTTGGCTTTTGTAGCATATAACCTGAACTGATCCTTGAACTTTCGTGTTAAGTCAGAGAATTGATCCACGGATCTAACTGGCAGCTTTGTGAACCAAAGTAAGGCCACTCCCTCTAAGTATACCGGAAAGTAACGGCACTTGATCTCATCTGTTGCTCTTGCCCCGGTCATATGCCAATCGTACTTGTACAGGAATTGGTTAGGGTCACTTGTCCCTCGATAAGCTGGGATGGTAGGAGGTACAAATTTCTTGGGAAACTCTGCCTTTAAGATTTTTTCGGTGAACGGTGTCTTACTCGGGGCAAATCCCCAATCCTTTTCATCCTCTTGCCTTTGCATGCTTTCTTTCATAATCGAGCGAACCATCCCTGATAGGTACTCCTCATCGTTCAGAGGTCTTGCAGGGCAGACGTCCGCGTCCGCTCTTCTTTCGGAAGTTTGCCTGGGCGAATATTCGCGAAAAGTTGGTTGCGGCCTTGAACCTTCAGCTTGGGAAGGTCCCCTTGCAGTGGCGTTGTCTGCTTTTTGAGGAATACCTTTCTCTTGGGGGTCACGGGCATCTTCAGCATAGATTGTTTCATTATCCTGTCGTTGGTGATTTTCCTCAAGTAGGGCGTTTAACCTATCCATAATCAAGGCATTCTGGGCATTCTGGGCTTCCAACTGCGCATTCTGAGCATTCAATTGCTGATTCAATCCCAAAACTACGGCGTCCAATTCTGCTCGTGTAACTCCAGCAGTTGGAGCTGCTTGACTTAAAGGAGGAGAGGTAGCGGTATTCACATTATCGGATCTTGCGGAACTTCGCTTTCTCCCAGGAGCCATTATTTCCAATAAACTTCTGGTCTTTAGAGAGATTCTTTCAACAAACTTTCGCGAAGCAATGGTGAAAGTATTTCTGAGTTCAATTCTCAGTGAAAGCACCAAAATGTTAACGCTAAAATTTGAACGCTAACACCCTGGTGTATAGGATGTGATTGTGAAAGCACCACCCGTTCGTACGGGAATTAGAGACAAGCAGAAAACTAGCAGAAAAGCAGTAAAAGACACAATATTTATAGTGGTTCAGCTTATAATCAAGCCTACATCCGCTTTATCTCCTTTATTACTGATTTGATTACAATTCTTTACAAAACACTTCGATTACAACACATTTTGACGAATAGCTCAAACTTCGATGAAAAGCAATCTCTTGAATTCATGATGAATGATGTAGATCCTTTCTCGGAATTCGTTGTATTGCTTGAATTCAGAAGTGGCAGGGTGTCGTTCTCTTCAAGAAAGTGATGGCCCAAAGTCCTCTCAATGTTATAGGTGGTTGCGTATTTATAGGCGCTGCTCGGAGTTAGGTCGCAACTTTAGACCGGTCTAAAATTGGGTCGTAGGTCAGCTCCGGGTTAGGCTAGGTCGCAGGTTACTTTCCTTTTCTAATGCGAGGTCTCCGGTTTTAGGTTGAAGTCCTAGGTCGGGGCTGAGATAGGTTAAGCTCTAGGTCGTTGCCGAGATAAGTATGAACCACTTTACTTTTAGCATTTAGGTCGGCCATTAGTTCGAGTAAATAGGTCAGCATACATGCTGGGTCGGAACCCCCCTTCTGAGCGTTTTATCGGTACCTCTTCTAACTCGTTAGATCGGTAATCCTTCTAAGGCACTAGATCGGTAGCTGCCTTAGGTCATAGACCTTGTAAAGTACTAGGTCGGCTTCCATACTAGGTCGGAACTCTCCTTAGGTCGGCATAGCCTCATTAGACCGGCATCCCTTCATGCCTTAGGTCGGTAGCACCTTTAGGTCGGCATCCCATCAGGCCTTAGGTCGGCATTCCATGCTATGTTACTAGGTCGGCACCCGCTTATCTCGTTAAGTCGGTTGACCCTTTAACTCCTTAAGTCGGTGCCACCACTTGAGTCGCCACTTATTGAGTTTTTAGGTTGCTGGCCTCGAATAGAAGATAGGTCGCTTCATTCTTTAAGTCGTATACCGTTTTGGTCGGGGCGCTGCCCCGCACCCCGCCGGGGGCGCTGCCCCATGGACCCCTGCGACCTGACCGGTCAGGTCGAACACCGTAGGCGGTGGCGTTGCCCCCGCACCCCCACCTTGGGGGGTTGGCACCCCCCTGGACCCCCCCTCCGTAGGGGATCTTATCTGAAAATTTATTTAACAGAACTTGCTTTATTGGGAGGTTAAATCGACCATCCTTCGAGATGAACTATCATTGGCTTCTCGGTCGATTTTTGATGTCACGGCCTTGCTGAAAAAGCTGAGTTAACACTATATAATATTTCTTTCATTAATCATGACAATTAATTTTATTATCATGGTAATTAATGTTTTCCATTTCAAGCGGTTTAAAGTTTGTGCATGTAAATATCTCTCATCTTTCTTTTAATGCACATAAATCATTTTATTATTTTTAGAGTAAGATATTCATAAAATTATTGTATACAAACAAGATTTATATTTACCAATTAAATTTTGACTTATTCCTACAATCGGTTATTAAACGTTGATTTCAAATTAGGCACAAAACCTAAGACTGCATTACGGTAAACAATCCTATGTTCATTGCTAATTTTTTATGGATGAATTTAGGGTAGAAAAATATAATTGATCTAGTGGAAAATTCAAATTTATCAATTTCCTTCACTTGTCAAAAATTCAGTTTTTCATCTTTACATAAAATTACTAAATGCCATTTTAAATTAATTATTAGTTTTATTAGAAATATATTCTATTACATAGCATGACAGAGCTTGTTTTCCAACACGAGCAGGTTATCTACACGGAGTGTTCATATACACCGTGCCACTGATACATGACATAGACACCATAAGTTAACACATTGTATTTTCTCAGCCAATGTACAAAATCCGATCTAACAAATTGTACTGTTTTGGCCAATGTACAAAATCCAATTTTTCAATGTACATAATTCTTACCAATACAAGCATGCATAAATATCACTTTCTCTACAATGGCGGGAGTATTTAGTCCAATCTTGTTCCTACCAAAGTGACTCGAGTTGCTTACGGTCCCACTGCCACGGCTTCTAATTCTGATGATGAGGAATAAGGGAGTGAAGAAATCCAAGGAGTTGGAATGAACCTTATGGAGGAGGAAGCATGTAGAGAAAATGAGAATTTAGAAGGAGAGGTGATAAGAGGAGATAATCTAAATGAGAGAGAGGACGGAGAAGAAGAAGAAGAAGAAGAGGAAGAAGACGAGGATGATGATGCCAGCAAAAATGAATAAATCTGGAAAACATAGCCTGAAGGCACCTTGGTCCCTTCACCTCCCAGGCTAAAAATGATTATTCATCAAGTCCTCTCAACATGCACCCGAGCCATATTCGGTCCCTATCGAAGAATCAACTCCTCCAACAAGCATGAATGACAACATCTTTGGCTCTTTGAGCGACCTCAAGAGTCTTCCTAACTTCCCTTCTAGAAAAATGAACTTCAAAGATATCTTGAACTCCAGTCCTTATGACTTTAGCTTTCTTTTGTGTGATATGCCTTGGCCCGCTAAGGGTGAAGAAACACCATCCTCAGGACCTCCACAAACATGGCTCGTAGGCTACATAGGGCATGCCAACACTTTACAGGATTCTAGGATCACTAGCATGACCACTCGGTATTTATTCTTAATCCAGTGATTTGATTCTAACTAGTACGGACCCGTGCTATGCAGATGGGGTTTTTGAAAATGATATAAAACATTACACTCTTAAACATATGCTTATATAAGCACAAAACACACAAAGTATAACTAATTTTTTTAGAGCACGATATTTTTATACAACAAATACCAAACAATTACCAAAACTGGACACAACACTCTTTGAATGTAATTAAAGAGATTAGAATGAAGAAATTAACTGGAAAATGAGGCTTATCTAACAATCACACCAATAAAAGTATGCAGAAATAGAAAGAGACAAGAGTTTATAGTGGTTCGGTGTTGTATCCTACGTCAACTTTGAAAAGTTTGCTGTTTATTGATGATTCTCAACTGATTACAATAGTACAAATCACTAACACTCAGGTTATAATGGAGTTGCACCAGAGTAACGGCGTAGAAGCTTCAAAAGACCTTTTTCTATAGGCGTAGGGGTGCTATTTTGGGAGCAGATCGGAAATATCTCTCTCAAACCTTGAAATACCTCTTCTCACACTTGGATGGGCCCACCAGATTGATCAGGGGTTGTTTGGGATCGATCCCTGATTGATCCATGTGCACTTCGTATCAATCAAGGAATGGCCCAATGGAGCCATGATCGATCATGGTGATTCTTCAGTGAATAAGCAAGTTTCTGTGAAAATTTCGTGGCATTTGGACTTATAGTTTTTGAGTTATGATCGATCCAAGATTCGATTTCAAGTTTGCAAGTTGGCTGATGAATGCGTATCAATGCTTGTGTATCGATGGATTTTGTATCGATGACGTGGAGCAAAAATCCTGGGGAGATCCACATTTCATGCTAAGAGGCCGCTTCCTTTGGTTAGACCATGTCTTTCATATCTTTCTGGCATAATGTCCTTCGTATCAATGATTCGTCTTTGCCTTCATATCGATGCTTGGTTTGTGTCTTCGTATCAATGTCCGGCTCCTTGCTTCGTATCGATCTATTGGCTGATCGATACGAAACATGCAGCTAATGGATGGATGAAGTAGATGGATGCGAACCGAGTGGACACAAATTAGATGGATACGAAGTTGGTGGGTACGAACCGAATGGATACGAACTATATGGATAGATGTGAGGTAGGTGGATACGAAGTTGGTGGGTACGAACTGAATGGATACGAACTATATGGATGGATGTGAGGTAGGTGGATATGAGGCTGATGGATACGAAGTGAACATGTTTCACTTGTACCTTGATCGATCCATAACTTGTGCATACGAACTCCAATTGACTTAAAATTTGGAATGTTGCCTTTCATAGCTTTTTTTCTCATACCATGCTAATTGTAGCTCGATCCGGACTCAGACCAAGTTTTCCTGTATCCATCATGGAACTGTAGATGACTGATATCCGGGAGGATTAACCTTGGTTTCTAGTCAAGTTCTTGGTGTGACGGACTTGTCAAAAGGTGGGATAGCATTTTCCCTCCAAAGTACATCTTGTATGAACATGACGTGCTTTGAAAAGCTGCAATCTTTTTTTTGAAAAAGTTCTATCCGATTCATTGAACAGTTATTGTCTTTTCATCAAGAGATGTAACCTTTGATTAATTTCTAGTAATATAAATATTGAATTGTAGACTACCAATGATCATCCAGTTTTAAGTTGTAACTGAAGGTCAAGTACTAGCAATTTGTTGTTCATTGTTCTGGTTGTCATCAGATAAGCATTTAATTCCTGTTAACTTTGAAAATGAAATGTTAGTCTGGCACACATGCAAGTATGTTTACCTGACTCCCGTTCATGTTTGCACGTTCGTGGATTGTTGTCAAGTTCCTTTGTTCTTGTTTGCATCGAGTTTCGTGTCGATCCTCTCCTGGATCGATGTGAAATTCAAGTTGTAACAATGATTGATAGTCGATTTGATTCACTCCTTCGCATCGATCCTCTTCTGGATCGATCTGGGATGTATGAATGTAGGCTTGTATCGATAGCTATTAATACAAGATAGATGGTCTCTAAGAGTGCTTCGTATCAATGGATACGAAGTTTTGGGTCTTGAATAGATGGATATGAAATTGACGTTTCATATCGATGGAGTTGAATGGTCCAGACATAACCTTGTAGTGACTTTCGTATCGATGATTATGAAATAGTGGGCTTCGTATCAATTAGTATTAGTGGATACGAAATGCTGATAGATACGAAAGTTAAGCTTTGGACTACCTTGTGTTGATAAATATGAAATCCAACCTTCGTATCTATGGATGTTGACCGTTTCTCTTGGTCTAATGGCTGGGATATGAAGCATTTTCTTTTGGATACGAACCAATATAAATAGTTTTTGTACTTAGACAAAATTTTCACTTGCTTCCATTTTTATTTTCACTTCGTATCGATCGAAAACACGAAAAAATTGTAGAAGCTTTCATCTTCAATCAATGAACCTATTAACTCTTAATCCAGTTCCTTTAATCTAGGTAAATAATTAGTGAACTCATGTTTAAAGCGACAAGGATCGAGCTTGATGCCACTCCATTCATTGGAGATGGCCATCCCCGACGCCGTTGCTATTGGAGCTTGGTTAAGGCAAGGTTGAGGAAGCAATTGATGGCATCTTGGAGGCTTGGGGAAGAAGGAGAGCGATCTAGGGAGACGATCGAGTCACTGACTTCCATTCCTTTGCTTCAAACTCGTATTGATTGGAGATGGTGGAAGTTGCTTTGTATCGATTTGGAAATCGTGGGAGTTTGTATCGATTCAGGTTGATGGATACGAGACCGCTCGCCTTGGATCGATACTATGAGTATCGATACGTGGTTGATCGATACAAATAGGCTATCGGTCTAGATTTTGCATCGATATGAACTCATGCTTTAGGGGAACGATCCAATTCGAACCACAATGGATACAAAACATAGCCTTTTGCATATTCGAGTGTTTTACTCCAACGAGCTTTAGCCTTGCATACTTGTACTTGATTGAAAAAACTGCATATATGACCACCCTTCAAAACTCGTCGATGTAACTGTAATTTGAAAAACATAACAAACTTTAGCATAGATCGTTCTTCGAAGTCAGGAAGGCATGGTTGGGACGGTTAGCGATGTTGGTCACTCCGGTCAAATCTCAAAGTCTTGCCGCTTTACCATCTTCTAAACTTGTAGAAATTTAAAGTTTTATGCACCACTTCACTACAAAACACGATCACTCACTTCACACTGGGGGAACATGAGTTTCCTGCCATCTAATAATGGTTTTTACTGAGTTCAATAGCTATGGATCCCGGGAGCTCCGAGCAGCAGGGAGTTCAGTGTACTCCACTTCCTAAAATTGAAGTGCTAGACATTGCACTTGACGTAATAAGTCTTGCTCCAGATGAACTGTTGGGTGCAGTGTTGGTTCTAAATCCGGAGGACTCGGTCCGTTCTAAGATTTCTGAAGATATCCTCCGTAGAATTTGTCTCAAGCATGTTTTATCTCTAGAAGACGTTCTATTACCAGGTCTAGAAGACAGAGCGCACAATTCCTTAGAAGGGTTTACTACTTGTAACAAATTTATGTGTATAGCTGGAATGTTGTCCCCATTCAACCAATTTATTCGTGATGTGCTGTTCTTCTTGAGGATTGCACCTTCTCAACTGCATCCGAACGGATATGCACTTCTCAATAGCTCATATATCATCTTTACTGAGCATCTTATCTGATCCTCGACCGTCGACGAAATTAGATACTTATTTAACACAGAGAGTCACGGGGATAACCCTTCATTTACTTTCCTAGAAGCGATAAGGAACTGCAAAGTCATGGCAGTTGCTTGGAGTAAGTTAAACTACTTCAAGAGAGAATGGTTCTTTGTTAGGTGTCCTCCAAAATTTGCTAGATGGTGGTTAGTCAGACGTAAGTGCTTTAACTTTTCCGTCGATTATCTAGATAATATAAATCGACGCTGAATCAATTACCGCCTTTCTTTTACAGCTTCCATTCCACGACCCCAAGGAGCATAGTTCGAGGAGATAGTGAGAATGCTTCAAGCGATGCCCGTTGAACTTAGAGAAATAGATGAAGTTCTTATTGATGACAAATTGATCACCGCGAAGCCCATAGAGAGAGGTCAAAGCATTGGGCTAACAGTTGTTCCCAGGGTGGCTTCGGTAAGGAAAGGAGGAAAAAGAGCTCCTATCGTACCCCCAGTCGGGGGTTCTCAGAGTGCACCTGGAGTCACATTCATCGAATTGGGCAACGATAAGAGTACGATAGCTAGGCATGAGCTTGCGGTTGTGCCTCCACCGGGCCTTCAATTACCAGAATAAAAAAGAAAGGTTAAAACTCTCGCCCATAAAGCTAAGAGGCATAAGACATTGTAATAACTCAGCCTATGGAAACTTCTATAGATCTGGAGACCTTTTCTCCATAAACAAAAGGTTCATTAAGAGGATTGTCAAATGTTCCTATTCCAGATGACATATCTTCGTTCTAGGGTCTTGGATTAGAGGGGCTCCCTTCCCCACCGCGAACTGGCACAGACTAACTCCTTTAGACATAGGGGAGACAACTCCTACGAGCAAGGCTACCATAATTAGTCGGTAGGGAGGGTTTGCACATGCATACACACACTTCATGGCCCACACATTCTAATAACATGTTTCTTAATCTCTGGAGATAACTAATTCTGCTTCTCTTTTCATTTTATAGATACGATGGTGAGACAAGGATCCTTGCTCAGCAATATTCACTCTTCACGCCATTCTTCTAGTTCATACTCTGAATCTCATAGGCGAGAAAGTGGTAGAGACTACGGTCGTGGCTATCACTCTAGACAAGAGCACGAGCATTATGATAGGGAGAAGGAAAGGCTACATAAAAGTAGGCGCTGCTCTCAGTCGCGATCTCCACCATCTAAAGGACCCTGAAAACCATCCGGCTCTGGCAGGCAATCGTCTAAAACTGCACACCATATAGTGCCACCTCACACTTTGAAATCCGACGATCAACGCCAGATTTGAAACAGATGCTCCCATCGTCACCGAACAAACTGTTATAGAGCCCATAGGGGAGGGAGCGATCCGAATCTCCAAGTTAAAGAAAGATTTCCCAAATATTTGTTTTGATGGCTTCCACCTCCCTCCAAACTTGAAAGAATCCCCAACAAAATAGAAAAACTGGTACAAGATTACGTGCATAATGCATACAACCAGTATAGGGAATAGGTTAAGACGGCCGAGCGAGTGTCGACGGTATCTTTCGAGCGGGCTAAAATGATTGAAAAATTAGAGAGCGACCTTTCTCAAGAAGGCAGAATAATAAGGGCGCTCACCAACGAGCTTGAGGCTTCGAGAAAAACGGAGAAGGAGACTGGTCAGAGAGCCGAAGAGGCTAGGCAATCCATGGAAAACATGGGAAAGACTCATATGGATCTGGTTTGGTAGATGGGTCACCATAACACTATCATTACTCAGGAAAGGGACTCCGCACAGAAAGAGGTTGAGGAGCTAAGGGCGAAGGTAGCCGAGGTCATCAAGGAAAAAGGTGAGGCCAATAAAGCAGCCTCAGAGGCATGTGAACAGGTGACGAGACTTAAGGAGTAGAGGGATGCAGCGAATTTTAAGGTCAAGGAAGGCAATGCCATGATTAATAGGGAAATCAAGGTGGTGGAGGCAAGGATGGAGAGTGAATTTGAAGATCTCTTGGTCACATACAACACCAATGTCTTAAAAAACAGCAACTTAAACTAGCTCGGCAAATATTTTCCTTTCCAACTATTCAAGGCCTGGAGTCGCTTGGTAGAGGACAAAAAGGTGATCTGCAATGATGCAACTATCGATGAGTTCGAACTTTAAGCTCAAGTGCTAGTCGGAGATGAGCCCAAAGTCCTTCATGAGACAACCATCGCTCTCAAGAAAGAAAAACTGGCCGCCAGGTATCCAGAAGATAGAGAAGGATCCGTAATTGAACATTACCAAGTAGGCTTCGAAGTGCCTGCAGCGTCCCAAGAGCTTGCTTGTTCTATTACTCCTCCAGCTGTTTCAGAATATGACTCTGATAGGCCGCATCTCTCCCCAATAATCGAGCGCGGCTCGAAAGGCACGTCAGCATGGGAGTCAACCCGAGGAAGGTATTTTGGACACTTCTCCTATTCCTTAAAATGCAGGAGCACTTCGGATGACATTACTAATATATTCTCTTATCGTCATTCAGTCTTGGATTCTGCACCAATTGATCCTCCTGCAGGTCAAGAAGTACATCACGAGCAGGAGGTACTAGTGACAGAGGCTACAACCGTGACGTCCCCCACATCGGCTAGAGAGATGCACGATAAAAGCTACTTACTTGATGAACAATTGATGGAAGCACTATTCAGACATCAAAGTAATCCAAGTATAGAAGTGCCTTTCAACATAGATGAAGATGTGATCATTACGGGCTTCTTTGGCCCAACCAGTAGCATTCCAATAGGTATACGTGCAGACCGGGCTGAGCGGATAATGGAGGAAATCAAAGCTGAGATGGAGCAAGCCGAGCAGGCTCATAGTGCTAGTGGAGGCATGGCAGGTTCGGTTCAATCCCTATACTTGTTGTTTCTCTGTGTGACACCATCATCGATATCGGCATGCCTTATTCTTCTAGCATTGAGGGTGCCACCATTCTTCCAGTTCCACCCACAAAGGGTATTCTAGTCCCTACGAGTTCCGAGGTGGAGATTGCTTCAATTTCCTCGACCAGAGACAAGCCAGCTGGAGCAGGCTGGGGAGGTAAAGGCTCAAAGAGACATTTGAGCAGCAGTTCATGTGGGTCTACATCGAAGAAAAGCAAGAAGGATAGAAAATCTAAGGCGTAGATTCACATTTTTGTTTCCTCCCTTTTATAGGTTGCTAGAATAAGCCTTTTCTTTTGCCTTTTATAGGTTATGTATAGATACAACCTTGGCCCCTGCTTATAGGAATTCTTCGAATAGATTTTGTACTTACTTTTCCAAAGAATAGTGGAAATGAAATTTCCTTTTGTTTTATAGCACAACTTTGTGTTAGTTTGTTTAAATATTTCAGCACTCGCTTTTCCATTCAATGTACTAATGTAGCTTTAGTCTTTGAGTCGAACTTGACTCCGGTCATCAAGTCCTGAAGTCATAGCTTCGGGTCATAATCAAATGTTGAGTCGAGTCCCAACATTGTGCCGTCTCGGTCAGCGGTTGGTACTTAATTTATGCCCCCAGTCTTGGGGAAAATCGAAGTAGTCTGTCGGCAGTCGTTCTCTGCCTTTACTAACTTTAATTTACTTAGTTAGAATAAAGTTAAAGTGAAATGAGTTTGAGTGGTTGGATCACTCTCGCTCATTTGCTGGTATCCACATCCACTCTCTGGGGATCAAACTTGTATGCTGGTGGTCAGTCAAGCCTACTTAATGTTTGGAATCATATCCGCACTCCAGGGACTTAAGTTGCTTTTACGAGTGGTCAGTCACACCCATTTAATACTTAGAATTATATCCACACTCCGAGGACATAAATTATTTTACGGGCGGTCGGTCACACCCGTTTAACGTTTGTACTCCAGTTCATGCTCTCAGAACCAGAGTTAGCCGATGGGTGGTCAGTCACACTATTTGGTGTTTATAGTCCATTCCATGCTATCGGGACCAGAGTTGGTCGATGGGTGGTTGATCACACCCGTTAATGTTCATACTCCAGTTCACACTCCGGCAAGTGAAGTTGTAGATGGATGGATCTATCCTCTTCGATCTTGGAAAAATGAAGGCGAGGTCGTGGATGGACGGATCCATCGTCCTCGAGCCTAGATTAAATTAGGGCGAAGTCATGGGCGGACAGATCCACCCTCTTCGAGCCTTTATCCTGGAGTTTGTACTCCAGCTCGCACTCCAGGAGCAAGAGTTCATTAGAGGACCGTCATGTTTCAATCCTTTTTACTTTATCGTTTGTTTCCCCAAAGGTCAGGGTTTCACTTTGCTAGTGACCGGTTGGATCACGTTCACGCTCTATTTGAACGATTCCCATAATGGGATGGAACTTATCTCTTCGTACATCGTGACAGCCGCACGATGCATTTCAAGAATAGACACTCCGGCTTGACGAGTCTTCATTTTATTGCTGAAATAAGAAAGTACGACAAAGTTAGTTGCCTTATTAGAAGTTAAAATTCTAAAAAATGCATAAATAAATTTCAAAGGAAAAGCAGACTAAATGAATAAACGCCAGTTATGTGTAACAGTGGCGGAGTCTCTCGCTATTCCATGCTTTTGGTAAAGTGAGACAGTCAATAGTTGATAGCATGAATGTGCCGTCTCTAAGTTTCCGTTCAATGACATACAGTCCTTCCCATGTCGGTTCCATGTGTGAAGGGACTGGATAAATTCGCTTAAGTATGAGATTGCCAACTTTGAAGGTTCTGGGTCGGACCTTAGCGTTGTATAATCGGGCGACTCAATTGCAGTGTACGACTGCCCTCAAATCAGGCTCTTTATGCTTCTCATCCAGCAAATCCAGAGATTCTGCACGTAGGATGGCATTTGTCCTTGGATTGTAATAGGTCACATGGTGAGAAGGTACTTCTAGTTCAACTAGAATAACGGCTTCAGAGCCGTAGAAAAGTGCAAATGGAGTATAACCGGTCGCAGACTTATGGGTAGTTTGATACGCCTATAGGGCCATGGGAAGCTCATCGAGCCGCTTACCTCCAACTTTTCCATTCGTTTCTTTGAATGGACTAGATAACTTTGTTGACAGCTTCGACTTGCCCATTCGCTTGAGGGGAGCTGCTGTTGAGAACTTCCGAATGCGGTAGCATTGACAGAAATCTTTGAACTCGTCACTATCGAATTGGGTCCCATTATCAGTTACAATGTTGTATGGGAGGCCAAAGCGACAGATGATGTTGCGCACAACAAGGTTGATTACTTTCTTCGTGGTGATAGTGGCAAGGGCCTCAGCTTCCACCTATTTAGTAAAGTAGTCAACTGCAACGATGATGTACTTTGCACCACTCTTGGCTAAGGGTAGAAACCGTATTATATCAATGCCCCATGCGAAAAACGGCCATGGACTGACCATCTGAGTAATTGGGGTTTCGATTGATCCTTTCTGGGGAATTAGACAGTCTTCCCGAGCAGGCCTTTTATTTGGTAGGTAACATCGACGAAACTACCGCGAAAGCTCTCTTTCGGTTCTTCGGTCATCCAGAGGTGTATATTCTCATTCTGCCCGGATTCGGTATTATTAGTTTCGGTAGGCGGGGCTCTTGGAATCCTAGCATGTTTCTAGCACCTATTGCACTTCTTAGCGTAATCTGATGCGTCTCGATTCACGGTTGGCCAATTATGTCCATATCTGAGTATTTTCTTTGCAAGGGCTCGCCCCCCGTGTGATCACCACACACTCCTTCATGCACATCGTGTAAGACTCGTTTGATCTCATTGTGGGCAATACACCAGAGTAAAGGAACATAATATCCCCTCCTGTATAGGACTCCACCTTGGATAACAAACCGTGAAGCTTTCTGAAGAACATGTCTTTTCTCATTTCTGCGCTTGGGTAAAGCTACGTGCTCAAGGTAGTTTCTGAATAAAGTCATCCACGATTCCTTCTCGGGCGTTGTCTCATACACCCAATCTGTCTCTATTCGATCGATACTCGAAGCGGTAAGTGTCTTGATGGGGATAATCCCCATCTGTTGTGCTTCGCCTGTGCTGGCCAGTTTCGCTAAAGAATCCGCTTTCTGATTGTACTCTCGAGGTATAAAATGAATAGCATAATAGTCGACCCGATTCAACACTTCTTGAACCTAAACATAGTAAGTGGCTAATCTCCGGTGTCTGGCTTGATACTCCCCTCGAACCTGGCATACGACCAATTGTGAATCATAGTAAATAACCACGACAATAACTCCTAAGTCTTTGGCAAGTCTTAGTCCAGCAAGCAATGCTTCGTACTCGGCTTCGTTGTTAGTTGCGCGGAAGTCAAACTTAAAGCATAACATATGGATCGACCTTCTGGGGTTTCGAGTACCACCCCAACGCCTGAGCAACAGCCGTTTGATGCACCATCAGTGTATAGCTTCGATGTATTCTTAGGAGATTCACTGGCTTTGGGAAAATCCTCTGGTATAGTGAATTCAGCTATGAAGTCCACCTGAATTTGTCCTTGAATAGCTCGCCTCAACGTATAAGTGATATCATATTCACTCAGCTCGATATTCCACTTAAGTAATCTACCAGACGTCTCAGGTCGTGTAAGGACCTGTTGTAATGGTTGGTCGGTGTAAACGGTGATCGGATGAGCCTGCAAATATGGATGGAGCTTTCTCATGGCTATGACGAGACAATAAGCCAGCATTTTCACCTTTGGGTAGTTTATTTCTACCACCGTTAGCCTTTTGCTGATATAATAGACCGGTCGTTGAATCCGATCTGTTTCTCGAATTAACGCAACACTGATTGCATTTGCCAATACTGCCAGATAGACATATAATCTCTTGTGATCAACCGACTTCGATAAGATAGGTGGTGTCGCCAGGTGTTGAACTAGTGCTTGGAATGCGCCTTCGCACTCCTCCGTCCACTTGAAATTCCATTTTCCTTTTTGTTCAGATCAAAGAAAGGAATGCACTTGTCCATAAATCTGGAAATGAATCTGCTTAAGGCCACCACCTTCCCATTGAGGCTTTACACCTGCTTTGTGGTTCTGGGAGTTTCAAGATTCCGAATCGCCCAGATTTTTTCAGGACTGGCTTCAATTCCTCTAGCATTGACTATGAGACCAAGGAACTCTCCTAATGTAACTCTGAAATGACACTTCAACGAATTGAGCTTCATTCTATACTGTTATAGTACGTTAAACATTGTCCTAAATCACTGACGTGGTCGATGGATAGTCGTGACTTCACAAGCATATCATCCACGTACACCTCCATAGTCTTTCTGATCTGGTTGGCAAACATCTAGTTTATGAGCCTCTGATAAGTTTCTCCAGCAATTTTAAGTCCAAACGGCATCAACTTGTAGCAATAGAGTCCCAAATCAGTGATGAAGCTGGAATGTTCCTGATCCGGAAGGTGCATCGAAATTTGATTGTAGCCGGAGTACGTGTCCATGAAGGATAAAAGCTCATGTCAGGCCTTTGAATCCACAAGTTGACCAATTTTGTGATGAGGAATAATATCTTTTGGGCAGGCTTTGTTCAGATCCGAGTAGTCCATGCATGTCCGCCATTTCCCATTCAATTTTATAACAAGCACTGGATTTGATACGCACTACGGGTATAAAGCATCACAAATAAACCCATCCGTCTTGAGTTTATCTACTTCTTCCTTCAGGGTGACAAATCTCTCTAGATCCATATCGCGCCATTTTTGTTTGACCGGGACGTGCCACGGGTTAATATTTAATGCATGGCTCGCGATGTCCGGCGAGATCCCACACATGTCCGAATGTGTCCAGGTAAACACATCAAGGTTTTCCCTTAGAAAATCAACCAATTCCTGTCTCATATGGGAGCTGAGTTGAGATACGATCTTTACCATTTTGGAATCGTTGTCGTCATGGATTGGAACATCGTTCGTCAACTCCGCCGGGGAAGCCTGGCAGTCTTTGGCTTCCTCCTCATCATTATTGTCTCTGGGATCGAGGTCCTTAAGGAGCTGGTTGTGGTGCCCGGGCCGAAGCTCAGGCGTTAGCTATCAATTTTTTGAAAAACGGACGCAGAGAGATTCCTCTACGCCCTTTCCTTTCTCCTTCCACTGTGCATCCCTCACCTCCGCATCATAACAGGCGTGTCTAGCCGTCTGATCACCATGTACTGCTCTGACCCGTTATCAGTTGGGAACTTCAGAGTTATACACCACGGGTCAATCTTGCCTTGAAATCTGCAAGGGCCGGTTGGCCCAAAAAAGCATTGTAGGGGGAATGTATGTCTAACACAACAAACCGCAACATCCGAACTCTCCGACGATCTCCAATACCCAACTCAATGGAAAATTCCACCATCCCAGCTGGTATGGTCGCACTTCCATTAAAGCCATGTATACGTGACTGGCACGGCTTTATATCTTTCGCTTCCATCCTCATTTGGTCATAAGCACGCTTGAAAAGTATGTTGACATAACTTCCGTTGTCGACTAAGATCCTCTTCACCCAAATAGGACCTACTTGGGCTGAAATAACCAACAGATCGATAGTGGGGGCCTCGACTCTGTCAGCATCACGATTCCTAAAAATGATGTCGTCCATCATCATCCTCTGTTTTTTTACCAGGGCCCCGTCATCAGAATTACTGCATCATTCGAAGTCCACATGCCTAAACGAACTAGCATATGACTACATTTCCTTCCAGCTCCAATCAGCCGGATGAGGACCACCACTCATAGTATTAATCACCAACCTCCCACCAGTACGTGTGGTTTCTTTAGGCCTAGCTTGGCCTTGGCCTTGATTTGGATTAGACGGACCCGCACTCCATCCTACGGAGCCTGGGCGAACTATTCTAGCTTTCTTTCTCTGATCAGTCTCTCGCTGATATCTTGCACATGACGACACTCATCAGTATTATGGTCGTAACAATCGTGGAACCTACAGAACTTCCCGGTCTGAATTTGTTTCTCAGATGATGGTTTCAGAGCTGACTTATTATATTGTCCGGTATTACAAGTCTGAAGATAAACATTTTCCAATGATGTTTTTAGGGGAGTATATCAGTAGAACATGGGATCTTTGGGTCTCGATCCGCGATGTGTGTCTCTCTTCTTTCCCTGACCTCCATTGCCCTTCTGTTGACATTGCTTGTTTTGTATGTTCAACTGTACTTTACCAAAATTCTCACCTGTCTGGTTTACTTCAACATTGCTCTGAATGCCTTCGCTGTTGGGCCCCACTACGTCCTACTTCCAAGATCATCTAGCGTCTTCTCTCCTCAGAAACTGGGCCGCCTTAGCATAGAAACGATCCAACAAAGCGGGGGTTTCCCAGCTAACCAATCACCAAATTAGGAATTCGGATCGGATCCTTTAGTCAATGCCATCAGAATAGAATTATCATTGGGGTTGCTGACCTCGACACAAGTAGCATGGAACCTTTCAAAATAACATCTAAGGGTCTCTCCTGAAGCTTGAGTAATACTGGACAAGGTGTTGACATCCTTTGGTTAAGTAGCATGCATACAGAACTGTTCAATAAACTTAGTTGCCAACTGATCGAAACATGAAATGGATTTGGGTGGTAGACGAGTTAAACACATAGTTTCAATACCTCTCAAGGAGATAGGGAAGCTTTTACACTTAACCGCAATGTAACGACCCAGGATTTCTATCAATTAAAATTCGTATATTTAATTGATTTTAAATATTTATAAGTATAATTAGTAAGTCGAATAAATTTTATTTCGAATATCTAGATTTAATTGGATAATTAAATCGATAATTTAATATTTCAAATTATAGAAATAATTGGAAATTGGGTATAATGTGATTGAAAATGATTTGTAAAATTTTATTTAATCATATTGGAGTTAGAATGATGTTATAGAACTTTTAAAATCGAATTAAAAGTTAATTTGTGAAAATTGAATATTTTAATATTTAATTGACGTGTAAAAATAGCCATTTTACAAATGGTCTCGGATTTCCACGAAACCAGTTTCATCGGATCCGTAATGTTATTTTATTGTAAGATTTCAAATTTCGTGTCAATCGGATTTATCGTTTGTCCGGGGCAAGCCAAAACGCATGGAAAATTGTTTAATCGGTTTAATTTAAATTTGATCGTTTATTTCCGTAACTCGCACATATGATCAAATTAGCTTCCGAAACATGCTCCACTGTGTTCGTAATGCGGGGTATACCCTAGAAACGCCAGGCGGCAAGCTTCATTTGGAGTTCGGAAAATTTCAAGTGAATAGTGTTTCGATAATTTTCTATAAAAGCCCTTCATGTTTTCACTTTTTCACAAAAGAAACCCTAGTTAGGGCTGCCATCATTTGCAAATTCAAAGGCCAAAAATTGATTTCATTCTTCTTCAATTTTTTTCAAATCCACCAATCAATTCGTGAAACTTCATAAATGAAAGTTGTAGAGCTACATGAGATCTTTGTTTTCAACGGCTGTGATCGAAAACGGAGCCACGGATCAACGGCAAATTGAGCTTGAATGCAGCACGTTTGTTCACATTTTTCTAAGCTCAGAGATGGCTGAGCTCGACGTGGCCATGGTTCTGGGTGGAGCTCGCGTGGAGGGTCGAAGTGGTGGTGTTTGATTTTGTTCTCGGCGATGGTAGGAAGAATGGTTTTAAACCCTAGAACGTGAAATTATGGGTTCGGTTTCATTCAATTTTATGGAGCAAAAACGTGAAGGGAGAAGGAAGTACTCATGGCCTAGATTGGAGATTGGGAAATGCAAGGCTGTGATGTGTTTGAGGTTGTAAAATATAAAAGAAAATGTAAATAATTATATATATTAATGTGTACAAACTTCTAAAAATCATAACTTTGTCATACGAGGCCGGAAATGCACGAAATGAATTGCGTTGGCTTCGTTTTGTCGAGCATTACGCAATGGAGCTGGTTTGGAGTCATTTGGAACTAGTGAAATTTTTTAGTAAAATTAAACGCGCGTTTAATTTTATTCGAAATAAAAACTGGAAATTGGAAGCAAGGTGAGAACTTCTCACTCAATCGAAATTGTTTCGATTTAAATTTTAAATAGTGAAATTTAAAATTGCTTGACTGTATGATTGGATGATGATTGTTATTGATTGTTAAAATAGACACTATATGTCGTATATTAAGCGGATGTTATTTATTAAAAATATATACCGCAATAATTCCATCTTGATTGGAATTGGTATTATATATGTACTTGGAGTTGATTTCCCGCATTACATAGCAGATAAGACCCTATTGCGCCGTATAATAGTGGATAATATTTTATAAATCCTATATACCACGATATTCTGTATTGGAACGGAATTGGTATTGTGCTAATGTCTGTGGATGCAGGAAAACAGGTTGGAGGGAACCAACTGGATTCCTCACCAGTATTTATTTGATTAGAGATATTTTGATATATGTTGATTATCATATACTGATATATGATGTCTTTGTGGTCGTGATTGACTATTTGGTGTGTTGCATCATTGGGCCAATTTTGGAATTTTAAAAGGATTTACAAAGTGAAGATTTTCAAATTTAAAAAGGGTTTTAAAGTGATTTTTGAAAGTATACGTTTTATTAAATTTTGAAATTGATTCATTTTAAGTAAATAAACGTTAAAATTTTAATGTTATAAAAATTATGATTTTTGAGAAATATAGTTAAAAGTTGATTTTGAAAATATGGGGTTAATGATCTTGTAAAATAGTATAAATGGAGATTTTTGAATTTATTATAAACGGTTTATAAATTAGATTTAAAAAATTTGAATTTTTATAAATCAGAATGATGGAATTTTAATGAAGTTTTTACAAATGTAAAAAAAGGAGTTATAAATGAATCTGATAAGTTATAAGATTTATAAATTGTGAAGTTTTAAAAGAACAATTTTGCAGATAAATGAATTATAAGTATTTAACTTATAATATGGACTTTTGGTATATGATTGAGTTATAAATTGAATTGGTTAATAAAGGAGGTTTATAAATCGAAGTTTTTATAAATAGAAATTGAATTTTTAAACATTGTTTTATAAATCCGAAATCGACTTATTTTGATAAGTTAATTATTTTAGATTTTTTTTAAAGGAGATATATTCACGATTTTGGACGGTGGATAATCCTTTAAAAAAAATGAGTAGAAATGTTGAATTTGGTTAACAAAGTATATTCACGATTTTGGACAGTGAAGAATCTATTAAAGAAATGTTTTTGGGAAGTGATATTTTAAATAGAATTGAAACAATTTAAAGATGTTTTAAAATACATTAAGTGTCGAATACATAGATTTCAACATTCATTGTTGAAATAGACGTTTTCGAGAAATAAGGAAAAGTTCGAATCGAGGTTCCTCGGATGAAGGTCGGTTACGACCGAGGGATGACATATTCGTGTCAGTAGTTACCCAGTTAGGGGTAACCCGACCTTGCGTTGGCATAGATCTAACCGTAATGTTAGGTTAGGTTCTCGGGTCGTCTTTCCAGAGGCATACCCATGTGGCAATGGGAAGTTCCTTGGCCTGACCATTTGTTGTAAATCCAAAGAAACAATACGAACCTTGTACGGTTTTAGTTGTATAACCTGCCATAGAATGTGGCGGTAACCTGCTATCGAACATGGTACCTATAGTAGGCATACGATAATGGTCGTATGTTGGCTAAGGTTTATATCTTTACTTTCGAAATGATTTTTCCTACACTATGCACTAGTAATAATATCAAATGTTTCTTTTTAATGCGTATCGAGCATCTTTGACTATCATAAGGAGAAATCTCCTTCGATTCTGCGTTTGCATTGTGCGCGTGTGCGGGAGGCCTTATGGTAGTCTCATTTTCCAAAAAACATTGCGAATATATTTTAAAATATTCCTGTTGTTTGTTTTAAAGATAAATAACTATTTTAAGTTCTCACACCAGTCCCATGACTAACCTGGAGTTTATTGTTTTCCTTTCTAAACTCTAAGTGCCCACCAATTTCCACACGAGCGGTCTAGAGTCAGGTTATCAGGCCATTCTGGATTCGGGAGTTGCTGTAGAAATCTGAAGGCAAGCTGGATGGCATGGCGTATCAACTAGTATATAGTATTTCTTTTCCGTTGTTTTGTTGTTGTACACTCTGATGGTGTAATGTAATGTAATGTAATGTGATGTAATGTAATAACTGATATAGTTTTTTGTTTAAAAATTATTCATTTATCTATTATACGTTGTTCCGCTACGATGGTGAGATTCTGATATTGTTCTGTTGTTTCTTTCTGTTCTATTCTATCTTTCTCTCTCTTCTTCTATCTTTTTCTTCTTCTTTAACCATAACATTTTGGTTTTTCGGCATTCGATTTTTCGGCAGTTGATACAGTGGACGTATTGAAGTCGGATCCGAACTTCCTTTGTACACCAGCAAGGTCGGCGTCTTGAATCGACGAGATAACTCGGCATAAAGAATGTCATTGGTGAATGCTGTATGACTTCGGAAGATTCCCCAATCATCGTTTGTAAGGCCTTGACATTCTCTGATCATATGTCATATCATGGTTTGAATTTCAAGCATCTGGATGTTCTAGGCCAAGGCATGGACGGATTCCATGTTGCAGGGACGGTCCAGTCGCTGTTAATGGTCCGTTCCATGCCTCCTTGGCGCCCGATCTCTAGGGATGTGAGGGTCCTAAGCATGGACGCGTTGACGAGGGGCTGGATCCTATTGGTTCTGGATCTCGGCCTCCTGATCTATGGTAGCATCAGGTGCATGGTCATGAGTGGTGTGATAAGGAAGTGTCCCCCCTCGTGAGGAGGGTCCAGCTTGATGCCCTGTGGAAGGAGCAATCCCGGCTTGTCCGAGATTCACAGCTTGCTGATGCCCGGAGGCTTCTGCATAGTTTCCATCCAGCCGACGGCATGTAGATCTGTGATTGAAGTCAAATGAAGCTGAACTTTCGATCGAGGAATGAGAGACATGACCCCTTCTAGATCTCCTTTACCTTTCTTCGTTCAGTTGGTTTGTGAACTCCGTGTTGGCACGAATCTACTAAGTGATATCCTAACGGCTCTGAGTAAGCTCTTACACAAGGGTCTGGAACTCCTCTCTAGTCATCGGACCAAGTGGATCATGAGTTCCAACTAACGTTTGGCCTGCTATGATCAGATGTGTGGGATTTCACGTATCCCTTCCTTTTGGATCTACAGCATGTAGAATACGCTAGTATATGATTTTTTTTGATGATAATAAATATATATATATATATATATATATATTCATTTGATTGTATTTGTTATTGTACTATTTTATTTTTCACATAATTAAATCAATATTTGTTGAATAAAATAATAAAACGGAATTTAAATTCAAACAAATATTTTATTCAAACAAATATTTTATTACAGTTTTGAATAGTACAAATTTGAGCCCTCGCTACATATATACATTTTTCAATTACAATACAATTTCAATTGCATCACAAATTTCACATACATTTTCAACTCACTACATATAACTCATTCACTCGTATTTTTTCTTCAACTCTATTCCAGATTGAATCCAGCATTTGAATTATCTACAAAACAAACACTGACGCGGTAAAATTGAAAAAGAAATATTTTTGCAGTGTAAAATAAAATATGTGTTTTTGAAAAAATTATTTGCCTCAGTTATTTGGGTTTTTCGTCATCATTTCTTTTGAATTCATCATATACGAACAACTTGTGACATGCATAGTTTATCACTGTACATACCACAAGGCCGTGCACGCCGATATACACTTGATAAAACTACAGGGAGAGGTGAGCACAAGGTCAAACCCAACCAAAAGCGGGATTCAACTCAAGTGTAAATATTCAAGTGCAATACAAATACATCACAATATTGTCGAGTACAAGTTCTTAAAAACCAAGAATTCAGACAAGTGAGCATGGTCAAGTGCAAAACAATGGAGCAACAAGTAAATGGCAGTGCACATGTAATTAGAACCAAGGCCAACCATAAAACAGTTTCGAAAGCATGAAGCCACAATAAAGTGCTCACAACTCCAAATGAACTCAACAGAGACCAACAAGGAGTAAATCTCCAGTTAAATAAAATGACAAAGCTTAAATGGTTCAGTTTACAAATCATTGAAGCAACAGTGTGAATATAGTCACACAAAAAATCAAGTCAAGAGAAACATGAACAAGTCAAAGTCTCAAAAAATTCAAATTTCATGATCATAGGAGCATAAGAAGGAACCGACTCAAGAAAGTGAAAATGTATCGGTAATGTGTAAACAAATGTAGCAGTCAAGATTAATCATCATCATTTAAGCAAAATCGAACGGCCAAGCAAGAATTATAAAGAATTCAAACATATGTATACATACGAAAATATAGGAAATCGATTCCTATAAATACCCAAATTCATCATCGGTAGTAGAGCATTCGATTTCAAGAAAAAGCAGAGAAAAATAAATCATTAAACTCGAATCAAAGTCGAAAATAACCAATAATCAATAAAAGGCATTCACGTTCCAATTCACGCATCTTTCGATCTCAACTAATTGGAGCAGCCACATATTAATCAAAGCAAGCGAGTTGATAGACGAAGAAAACTGAAGAAAGATCATCAGTCAATCAAACATTTTTGAATTGGCGGCCTCAAATTTCTAGAACCCTAATGTCTTGAATAAGAACGAAGAAAGATCAGCCAGAGATACTGAAAAAAATAAAAGAGAAGTCTCTAGTTTATTAAACTAAGTGGGCCGTTTATAGTTAATTACAATTTGGGCTTAAGGGTTAAAATAGGGTTTTATTAAGTCATTTAATTTACTTGTAATTTCTTTTTAAAATTTGGTAATTTTCTATTCGTGTGACTAGGGTACAAACTATGGGGCGTAGTTTGAGAATTCACAATTCAACATCTAAATTGTGGTAGGATTTTGAGCGTAGAGTTAGGTTAGTCAATAGCGGGTGTCATAAGTTTACGTATGTAAGTGTCTGACTACTCAATTTCTAGTAGAAACCTTGTAGGCAGCACGCAGGCAAGGTTTCGTCGAAGTTGGGTAAATCTTTGTTGTTTTATTTCTACATCTGCTATTATCCGTGCTGTAATTATTTTATGTATTTCCGTATTAAATTTTTATTATTATTAGTATCACCCTATTCACCACCCCTATAGGGTGAAATCAATCCTACAAGTGTATCAAGGCTAGGAACAAAACCTATTTTTGTTTTAAAAAATTGATTTTTTAAAATGGGTTCTTTTAATAATGTTTTTGCTGAGGGTCGGTCCATAGTTAGCCCACTAATGATCAATGGTGAATACGAATATTGGAAAAATAGAATGGAAATTTTTCTAAAATCCATAAATGCTTAGAATATTGTCGAAGCGGGATATAGGACACTAACAATTATGACAGATAATCAAGAAGTAGAAAACCTATGGATCAACGGACAAATTCTGAAATTAAACTGCTAACTGTTAATATCAAGGCTATGAATTCTATTATTTGCTCATTAGACCAAATTGAATTTAATTGTGTTTCATGTTGTTTAACTGCATAGGAAATTTGGCACACGCTTGAAGTAGTTCATGAAGGAACCTCCCAATCTCGTCTTGACAAATTTGGTAATAAATATAATGAAATAGTAAATCAGTGTTTCTCTGGAGAAACAAAATGACAGTGAAAGTGAAGAACCAAATGAGGTGTGTTGGTAGGCTAAGGAATAACAAGAATGGTATCTAGATTCTGATTTCTTCAAGCACATGACAGAAAACAAATCAAAGTTTCTTAGCCTAGAGAAACACAAAGGTGAGAGAGTCACAATGGGCAAAACGAGAAATGCAAAATTATCGATAAAGGTAAAATAGGTAATGGTATGTTTACCTTAAACGACGTATTATATGTTGAAAATCTACACCATAATTTGATCTCAATTAGCTAGTTATGTGATAAAGGAATGAATATTGTTTTTGATTCTGAATTATGAAAAATTGTTGACCAATCATCAAAAGAAACCTTATTTTCAGGTAATAGGAAAGGTAATATATACTTTCTATCTTTTGATAATCTCACTTTTTCAAAAAGTTTGGTATCTAAGGATGTAGAAGTAAATTTATGGCATAGACAATTAGGACATGCTAGCATGAATCTGTTAAACAAATTAAAAAGAAAAGAGTTGGTAAGAGGTACGCTATCGCATGATTTCAAAACAGAAATTTTATGTAAAGCGTGTATTATGGGAAAACTTACAAAATCATCATTTCACGCTAAGAACAATGTAAGTACTTCTAGAGTCCTTGAAATAGTTCATATGGATTTTTTTGGACCTAATGAGATTGCAAGTCTAGGTGGTAAGAAATATTGTTTCGTATTGGTTGATGATTACTCTAGATACATGTGGGTGTACTTCTTACCTAAAAAATCAAAAACTTTTTCTTACTTCACCAAATTCACAAAATTAGTTCAAACTGAAAAAGAGTTTCTATTATTGCACTAAGAAGTGATCAAAGTAGAGAATATGAAAATTATGAATTTTAAAATTATTGTGATGAAAATGGATTTAGACATGAATTCTCTGCCCCATGTGCTCCATAACAAAATGGAGTAGTCAAGAGAAAGAATCGAACGTTACAAGAGTTGGCCAGATCTATGATAAATGAGTATGAACAACCCTTGCCCTTTTGGACAGAGGCAGTAAATACAGCCTGTTACGTAATGAATAGAGTTATGATTAGGTTGATTCTTAAGAGAACACCATATGAACTATGGTTCGGCAAAAAGCCAAACACTGCATATTTCAAGGTTTTTGGCTGTTCGTGTTTTATTCTTAATACAGGTGATCAACTAGGAAATTTGAGGCTAAATTCGACGAAGGCATGTTCATAGGATACTCATCCAGAAGCAAAACCAATAGAATATACAATAAAAGGACGAGAACAATCATGGAGTTAATCAATGTGAAATTTAATGAAGGTATTGATGTTCAAAACAAGGAAACAATCAAAAGCAATGTTGAAGAGGAGAACGATAAAGATGAAAATGAAAAACCAAAAGAAACCACAATCATGAAAGAAGTCCAAAGAAATCTGCATCCAGAGAGATTGAAATTCAAAGCAGATCCCTCCAGAATTGGTAACTGGAAATCATATCGCAGATATTCAAACTCATTCCTCCTTTAGAAATTTGTGTGATTTGTGTCTATACAGTGGATTTATTCCAGAAATTGAACCCGAAGACATGGATACAGCTCTTAATGATGAAAACAGGTTATGGCTATGCAAGAAGAGCTAAATTAATTTAAGCGAAATAAATGTTTGGACTCTAGCACCTAGACCTAGTGATTATCCAATCGTAGGAACAAAATGGATTTTTAAAAATAAATTTGATGAATCTGGAAATGTGATTAGGAATAAAGCTAGGTTAGTTGCTAAAGGTTATAATCAAATTGAAGGAATTGATTTTGATGAAACATATGCACTAGTAGCAAGACTATAATCCATTAGGATATTGTTAGCTTTTGCTTGCTATAAAGGTTGAACTAAGACAAATATATATTAAAGTGCTTTTCTTAACAGAATTTTGAAAGAAGATGTTTTTGATGAACAACCAGAAGGCTTCGAAAGTAATGAATACCCTAACCATGTATATAAACTTAAGAAAGCACTATATGGATTAAAACAAGTCCTTAGAGCTTGGTATGAATGTCTTAGCACTTACCTCCTTGAAAATGGGTTCAAAAAGGGCTGTATAGACACCACATTATTTCTATCGCATGAAAACGATGATCTTTTGATTGTTCAAATATATCTTGATGACATTATATACGGTGCCACTAATAACTTATTGTATGAGAAATTTGAAAAAGTCATGCAGGAGAAGTTTGGCATGAGCTCAGTTGGAGAGTTAAAATTCTTTGTAGGATTTCAAATCAAACAAAGTGATCAAGGTACATTCATCTCTCAAACAAAATATATTAGGGAACTTGTCAAAAAATTTGGATTGAAAGATGCTAAACCTGCAAAAAACCCCATGAGCACAACAATTAAACTTGACAAGGGTGAAAAAGGTAAGGTAGTTGATCAAAGGCAATATCGAGGTATGAGTGGATCACTTCTTTATCTTACTGCTTCTAGACCTGACATCATGTTTTCTGTCTTCTTATGTGCATGATTTTAATCAAATCCGAAAGAATCTCATTTCAAAGCTGTTAAAAGGATTATAAGATATCTGTTGCACACCCCACGTTTCGGTCTTTGGAATGCGACTAATGATAACTTTGAATTAAAAGGATATTCAAATGTAGATTATGCTGGAAGTCTAGTTGATAGAAAAAGTACTAGTGGAACGTGTTTTACGTTAGGACATTCGTTAGTTGCATGGTCAAGTAGAAAAAATAATTATATTGCATTATCCACCATTGAGGCAGAGTATATTGCTCTAAGTGGTTGCTCTGCTCAAATTTATGGATGATACAAACTTTGTAAGACTATAGTCTAAATTTTAAATGTGTACCACTGATGTGTTATAACAAAAGTGCAATTGATCTCACAAATAATCCTGTACGTCACTCATGGACAAAACATATAGATGTTAGACATCATTTTATTAGAGATCACATTTCCAAAGAAACTATCCGCATAAATTTCATTTCAACCGATTCTCAATTGGCAAACATTTTAAAAAAACCCCTTCCAGAAAATAGTTTTTGTTGACTTCGTTTTCAGATTAGACATTTTAGAAAATTTGATTTTATAATTATTCTTGGATTTGATCTTAAATGGCTACATTAACTATTCTGACTCCCTACTGATTATCGAAAAGATTAATAGTAATTGAAAAAGTGTTGAGTGTTGATACTAATCATATATTATGACTTGAGACAGTATATTTAGTAAATTTCTTTAAAAATTTAAACAAGATTTATAATAACTTTTGATGGGTAAATATTCCATGTCCATCTCTATTTCTATCATGTTTCTATCAACCATCACTCATCAAAATCCAAAATAGTATGTCAATATGTGGTATTTTAAATGGAAAATTATTCGTTTTTATTTTATTTTTAGCAACAAAAACATCCAAAGTATTCACTCTCATTTAAAATTCCTCACGGCTATGCATGGGTGAATTACTTGGAATTATTGATTATGTGTTTCATGCTCATTTAAAAGCCCTTACGGTTAAGCATGTATGGAACACGTAACAAAAATTGATTATTAAATAGACAAGTTGATTCTAATTCCATTTAAAAGTCCTCACGGTTATGCGTAGTTAGAAGATGCATGAAATTCATTTTTTTATAAATTGGGAATACTACTAATCTCATTTAAAAGTCCTAACGGCTATGCATGGTCAGTAGATATTCAAATTCCTGATATAAATATACCACAAATAGACACAACTATATGGTTTTATATGCCGACATCACCCCTATCACTCTAGAGTGGAATATGCGCCTAATAGAGTATTTATGATTTTTTTTTATTGAAATTTAATATTTATACTCGATTGGGTATTAATGTTGTATTAAAGTCTATCACTTTATCATTATTTTTCTAACACTATTACTCTTTTGCTGATAATAAAAGGGGAAGAGAAAAGTTAAGATTTTGTCAAATAAAGTTCAAATATTTTTTATTCTCGTCTAGGTTCATTTGTGTATATTTTCATGCATATATGAAGAGGAAGCTTTGTTGTAGAGTGGGAGCATTCAAATAGGGGGAGCAAATAAAATGGTCAAACACATTTAATAGTGTCAAAATCTTAATATATGTTTGTTATCATCAAAAGGGGAGTTGTAGAATATGCTAGTATATGATTTTTTTGATGATAATAAACATATATATATATATATATATATTCATCTAAATGTATTTGTTATTGTACTATTTTATTTTTCACATAATTAAATAAATATTTGCCGAATAAAATAAATAACATAGAAATTAAATTCAAACAAATATTTTATTTAAACAAATATTTTATTACAATTTTAAATAGTACAAATTTGAGCTCTCACTACATATACATTTTTCGATTACAATATAGTTTTGATTACATCACAAATTTCACATGTATTTTCGTCTCACTACATATCACTCATTCACTCGTATTTATCTTCAACTCTATTCCAGATTGAATCCAACATCTGAATTATCTGCAAAATAAACACTGACGCGGTAAAATTGAAAAAGAAATATTTTTGCAATGTAAAATAAAAGGTGTGTTTTTGAAAATATTATTTTCCTTGGTTATTTGGGTTGTTCGTCATTATTTCTTTTGAATTCATTATACACGAACAACTTGTGACATGCATAATGTATCATTGTACATACCACAATACATGCCACAAGGCCGTGCACACTGATATACACTTGATAAAACTGCTAGTACAGGTAAGCACAAGGTCATACCCAACAAAAAGCCGAATACAACTCAAGTGCAATGCAAATACATCACAAAATTGTCGAGTACAAGTTCTCAAACAACAAGAATTCAGACAAGTGAGCATGGTCAAGTGCAAAACAATGGAGCAACAAGTAAATAGTAGTGCACATGTAACCAGAACCAAGGCAACCATAAAACAGTTTCGAAAGCATGAAGCCACAACAAAGTGCTCACAACCCCAAATGAACTCAACAGAGACTAACAAGGAGAATATCTGTAGTTAAATAAAATGACAAAGCTTGAATGGTTCAGTTTACAAATCATTGATGTAGTAGTGTGAATATAGTCACACAAAAGTTAAGCCAAGAGAAACATGAACAAGTCAAAGTCTCAAAAAATTCAAATTCCATGATTGTAGTAGCAAAAGAAGGAACCGGCTCAAGCAAGTGAAAATGTATCGGTAATGTGTAAACAAATGAAGCAGTCAAGATTAATCATCACCCTTTAAGCAAAATCGAACGGCCAAGCAAGAATTATAAAGAATTCAAACATATGTATACATACAAAAATATAGGAAATCGATTCCTATAAATAACCATACTCATCATCGGCAGTAGAGCATTCGATTTCAAGAAAAAACAGAGAGAAATAAATCATTAAACTTGAATCAAAGTCGAGAATGACCAATAATCAATAAAAGGCATTCTTGTACCAATTCACACATCTTTCGATCTTGACTAATTGGAGCAGCCGCATATTAATCAAAGCAAGCAAGTTGATTGATGAAGCAAACTGAAGAAAGATCATCACTCTATCAAACGTTTTTGAATTGGCGACCTCAAATTTCCAGAACCCTAATGTCTTGAAGAGGAACGAAGAAAGATCGGCTAGAGATACTGAATAAAATAAAAGGGAAGTCTCTAGTTTATTAAACTAAGTGGGCCGGTTATATTTAATTATAATTTGGGCTTAAGGGTTAAAAATAGGGTTTTGTTAAGCCATTTATTTTATTTATAATTTCTTTTTAAAACATGGTAATTTTCTAGTCGTGTGACTAGGGTACAAATTACGGGGCGTAGTTTGAGAATTCGCAACTCAACGGCTAAGTTGTGGTAGGGTTTTAAGCGTAGATTAGGTTAGTCAATAGCGTGCATCACAAGTTTACATGTGTAAGCGTCTGACTACTTAATTTCTAGTAGAAAACTTGGTGGTAGCACGTAGGCAGAGTTTTGGTAAAGCTGGGTAAATCCGTGTTGTTCTATTTCTGTTTCCGCTATTATCTATGCTGCAATTATTTTATATATTTCTGCATTAAATTTTTATTATTAGTACTATCACCCTATTAACCCCATTCTTTAGGTTGAAATCGATCCTACATAGCATTCAAAGTGGTTCTAGTAGTGTGCACCATGATGAATGTAGCTCTTTCCTAGATCTGGAGTAATCTGAATATAATGGAAGGAACCATTGGAAAATAGATCTGGATCTCTTCCTTAGATTTTTGCAATCCAACAACGGTAAGGGATCCACTGACTCAGAGAAAAACAGAGTTTTCTCAGTATTCCTAACTTGATAAGACTCATACTATGCATGCCTATTAAAT
The DNA here is from genome assembly GCA_030765085.1 of Allium cepa. NCBI lineage: Eukaryota > Viridiplantae > Streptophyta > Magnoliopsida > Asparagales > Amaryllidaceae > Allium > Allium cepa. The sequence continues at coordinate 417,187,231 of CM060945.1, read as the reverse complement.
TTTAAATGCAAGAGAAAGAGGTTTAAAATGGTTTATTGTACTTTTAACATATAAATTTGAATATGTACACAGTTCTGTATGATAATAGTATTCCAAACCTTGCACATATAAAATATTCTAAAAGTGAACTAGTCCAAGTGTATTTTAAAGGAATAATAGTCCAAGAATTATATTTGTGCACTTTTAACTTTGTCCAATGCTAATTGGTTTGGAAAAAATTGTAGTAGCGTTGAAACGTCATGTTTTCAAATACATATAAGATAAAATGATATGGGGAACATACATAAAGTATAGTGAATATTAGGCACACATCCCTAAAAGCAAACTTAACTCACTAAAACTCTCCCGCAAGAAAACATAATTTGAGTTCCCTGTTCTTCATTTCGGCTGTTTTTTCCTTAAAATACCCCTTCGCTTCTTGCACGATTGATTTTAATAACGAGTTTATCTTTCTTGATTTCATCTTCTTCTTCATTGGAAAACTTATGTTTCTTGATTTCATCTTCTTCTTCAATTGCGAGCTCAGCTTTCTCGATTTCAATGGAAAACTGCAATTATACAAAATAGTTGCAGAAATGTCTGTAATTATATGCAATAGTTGCAGACAATTCAGCAACTATATGTAATTATTGCAAACATGTCTACAACTATATAAAATAGTTGCAGAAATTTCTGCAACTATATGCAGTAGTTGTAGACATTTCTACAACTATATGCAATAGTTGCATTTATGCAAATATGCAATAGTTGCAGAAATGTCTGAAAGTATATCCAATAATTGCAGACATTTCTGCAACTATACCATATAGTTGAAGAAATTTCTGCAACTATACCATATAGTTGCAGACATTTCTGTAACTATACCATATAGTTGTAGAAATGTCTGCAATTATTTGCAAATGTCGTAAATTTGAAAAAAAATTGAAAGTGTTCAAAATTTGCTGAATTGTCTGCAAATATATGAAATAATTGCACCTTTACTATAAATATGAATTTTTGGTATCAACAATGGATCTCATTTTAAAGATCATAAAATTTGTTATTTTTTTGGTGAAAACGGTATGTTAATCAGATTTTTCTACATAAAGTTATACGCGTTTGAAATGTTAAAAACTTAAAGGGTATTTGGGTCTTTTTGTGTGCGCGAATTTGAAAATAAGGACCGGAAATGTAAGTTTAGTTTGGGAAGGATGTTTTCTCTATTTTGAAACTTATTAGGGATGTGAGCCAAACTTACCTTAAACTACAAGCATTATGTAACTTCAATTCTTGAATCATTAATTTTTTTGTCTAAATCAAATATTCATGTTGGCACAATGACTTAAATAGTAAATCAATTAGAATCATCCAAAATATAGTTTATTACCATAATGAAAAATACTTATATAAAATGCCTCTAATGACATTTCATTGAAGTTAACAGTAAGGTTAATGCAGCCAATGAACTAAATTACTAAAAATTGTTTATTATTATCGAAATGAATTAAACTGCTAAAAATCATTTATTATTGTTGTAATAAATTTAGTATAATATGCTATATTATGGAACTTAACAAAGTAATTTATAAAATCTGTGCCAACAAATAGAAAGAAATATATAAATGAATTTAGAAGTGATATTTAGTAAAATAATAGTTTTGAAGTATGTAAGAAGTTGCCATGTTAATTTCTTTATTATGAACTAATTAACCTTGAAGGAACCATGATTTAGTCAAAAATAAATTATGCCATTTTTCAACAAATAGCAATGACAAAACTTGCACGCCAACTATGTCCATCAATGATCGTCTTTATTTTTCCAAATTCTTTCTAAAATAAGCTAAATAAAAACATCTGCTATACCACTCCTTTAACAAACAAACTTTACCCCACACCAACCTTTACATTCAAACATAGTTTCATATAAATTTAAATTTGTACATACATCCTGTATGACTTTGTAACAACCCAGATTTTATGATTATTTTAATTGTTTATTTTAATTATTTAAATAGAAACTCCTGATTTAAAAACTTTATTTTATTTATTAAAATGAATAAATTTTGTTATTTTAAAAGTATAATTTTATTTTGTGTGAATTATAATTTCAAACCTGAATAAATAGGATATTTCCAGAAAAGTGGATTTTTGGTCAAGCTGGTCAAACTTTGACTTTTAAATTTAAAACTTAAATATTTGAATTTTTGAATTTTAACTTTTATTATGAAAATATATTAAATTTCAAGAATACTTCTTTTCTTTTCGTTGAAATCCGATTTATATTGTGAAAGTTATGATTTTTACAATATTGTATGTAAATTGATTTATTTAATAAAATTGTCTATTTTAATTAATATAAATAATATTTTTATTTGTCATATTATGTTCTAATATGTGTTATATGACATGTTAGGTATATATTTTTATTTTAAAATATTTTAAAGTAATGTTATAATTTTTCCAAAGCTTAGTATATTTATTTTCAATTTTTATAACCTAGTTTCTATTTTTAAGCTATTTTCTTAGTTAAATTATATTTATTTAAAATTTATTTATTTATTTTTATTCACTCGTTATATTTTTATGTTTTTATCTTTATTTATATTTATTTTTCATATATTTAAAATTTCAAAAGAAATTATGGAAATTTGAAGTGTTTGTGACCTTTTGTGTGCCTTGCCTTTTCATATTCACTTACCTTTTCAACACAAATCAACACATCACTTCAATTCTGCCATAAACACTTTCTTCAGCTGAACATTTCATTCCTTTTCACATGAAAAATTTATCTCAAACCCTAGAAAAAATTCGGCCATAATCCAAGAGCAAAAGTTTGGTAAATTTCTGTTCCTTTTCACTCTTTTCATTGTTTTTGTTTGGATTTTGCACTTGCTTCATCTTCTTTGTGTTCGGCCCTCCTTACTCCAGTACCTTGGCCACCTCCACCACAACCAGCCATAACCCCCTCCTTCCCACTGCCATCCCATATCCGAATCTATCCATGATGGTGATCCACCAAAAAAATGAGCAAAATCCACTTTATTCATGCTAGCCGAACTCCCCTTTGGTCCACCACTTTGGCCGACCATCCACCACCACCACCAGCCACTTCCTGGACCTGAGGCCTCTGCAGCACCTGTACTTGATCTTTCCAAGCTTGTCCGTGCTCATCCATGCTTTGGCCGAGACTTTAAATGGCAACAAAACCCACTTGTGTTGCCTTGTTTTGTAAATTCATGCACACAAACCCTTCATCTCCTTTATATTGTTATGGCCGACCCCTATATGACCTTAACCTGATCTAAACCTGATCCAAATCCATCCCATAATAGTGCTTTGCCAGCCTATAGCTGAAGCATATGATTTTGAATGCAAGTGCAAAAGCTCTAGCTTTGAATTGTGTAGTTATTCCTAGCATTGTTTTGTAATATTTTGGTTTGTAATCCATATTGTACTTTGTTTTGTTTGAAATTTGACGAGGCAATTAGCTTTGGATCTCCCACTCTTGAATCATAGTCGTGCTTTCGTGCCTTTGTGGATCTTAGTTTGCGTGTTTGGTTGTTATCTCCAGCTTGTAGAGGTGAGTATTTCTCACCAGACATTCTGTACTTACATAAGTAGTAAATTGACACCTTTTGAATCTATAGATATTATTATTATGTTATAACTGCTTATGCTATGATCATATGATGTTCACCCTATTTATACACCTATCATATCATTTGTTACTGTTATATGATGTTATTCTGTTTATTTATATCAGTTGATCACAGTGTAAGTTCCCTGTAGATAGAATCACTATCGATTGAAATGATACATACCCGAACGGACTTTAGAATAAGGAAAAATCATTATGGGATGAAATGATAGGCCTGAACGATTTTTATTTATTTCATTTTACTTGGGATTGCGGGTTTGAAATGATCAAACCCGGGTTTTCTTTGTAAATTACGGATTGAAATGATATATTATCCGTATCACTTTACCTAGGCTAGAAAATTTTATACAGGCCCGTGGTTAATATATATTTTTCTAAAATTTTTAATGTATTTTAGAAATATAAATATTATAATATTTTAATTTAAAATTAATTAAAAATGATTTTGTAATGTATTATTGATTTTCTAAAAATTTATAAGTGGATTAAATTAATGGTAAAGTTATAAATTTGGAATATAAGTTATTTTAGAAATTATGATTTGGTTATAAATGGAATTTAAATTAAGTAGGAAATATGAAAATGGATTTAAAATGAATTTAAATGATTTTTGTAAAGTGTTAATGATTTTTGAATAAGTTAAAAGTTTAAATAAATGAATATTTAAGTTGAATTTTGAAATATAACTTAGATCGGAAATTTGTGAATTTTGTTTAAAACTGAATTTTAAGTTAAATAAATAAAATGAAAAATAAGTTAAATTTGGAAATTTAAACTTAAGTGTTAAGTTAAAATATTTAATTATAAAGAATTGAAATTGAATGTTGAATTATATAAGTAAATTTTTATTAAATTGATTTTTGAATGAAAATTTAATTTTATAAAATCATGAATATAAGGGTATGTAAATGACTGTTTTAAAAGTATAAATATATGATTTTATAAGTTTAAAATGATTTAAATAATAATTTAATTATTTGTGAAATTATATTGAAAATTTGGAATTTAATTAACAACATTTTGAAATGTTATTATTTCTAATGTAAAGGATATTACCGCATTTGTAAATGCCGTAGTTGATAGAAATGAACTAAATGGCCAAATTGAACTAAGGACCATTATAGCACTTTGTAAGTGCTGTAGTTGCTGAAATTAACTAAGGCTTTAATCAAACTAAAGTAACCCTATTACAGCATTTTTAAATGCTGCCTTTTGTTAAATTGAATTGTTTTAGAAGTAACTTTCCGTAGCATTTTCTAAATGCTGCGAAAGTTGATTTTTCATTGTTTTAATAAATCTAAGTGAATAAATAAACTTTGAAAGATTAAAATTTTGAAAATTTAATAATTTAATTATTAAATATAATAACTTCATTTTAATGATTTAATATGAAGTAATTTCTTTTGAAATATAAACTATTTTGAAATGTGTGTTGAAATGGTATTTTAAATAAAATGAACGTGGGTTTTAAAAAGATATGCTATTTTGATATTTTGAAATGGATTTTGAATGATATTGAATTTTGAAATGATATTTGATTACGAAGTATAAATTACTATTTTGAAATTTTAACCACAGGATGTATTTAATTTATAGTTTAACTGATCCTTAAAGGATGGGCGATCCGAAGCATCCTTTAACTTATTGTGCATTACTACTACAGTTCACTTGAGTTGGTTTACATTATATAAGTATATATATGTCCCTACTCGAGTGTTTTGTGTTTTACTTTATGCTCGGGTGAGCCTGAGTATTTACATCTTAGCTTTGGATTTCTTTTCTGGAGCTAGGAATCGCTTGATATTCTGCTTGTCTAGTTATCTATTCCCTTTCAGTTTCAGTTGTTCTATTTCAGTTCTGGTATTTATAAACTTCTACGTATTTGCATTTACATTGTATATGTTTCAGACTGATATTATGTATTATGTTTTTGAGAGTTTGTTAGAGTAGCTTCATGAACTACTATGGTATTTTAATTTCCACTGCAAGTTATTCTGATATTTCTGTGTATGTGATTCTGTGATTGTATTTCATTTGCTCCAAATTTATTTACAATGCGGTATTTTAAGCAATTCAAATTCGGAATGTGTGGATGGGAATGGCTGAAAATATCAGGTTGTTACAGACATAGTATAATATTCATAACATACTATGATCATTATGCATCTAAGATGTAAATTATAATCAGGTTTAATAATATATTGTGTATATTATATTACCTTTCAAGTAAAAGAAAATGTGTATAATATAATGTTAAATCAAAGCATATTCAGTTATTATCCAAACCATATTTTAATATTTTTTTTGGTTATTCACAAGCATGTCATATGCTCACTTATGTTGTTCTCATGCAAAATATTTATTAAAGCAAACAAAAATTATTATAATATAGATAGTGAGTCCATTACTTACAACCCTTAGAATATGGACTGAGATTTGTTAAAGGTACATAAAAATGAGTTTATATGTTCCTTTATATATTTTGAACTTAAAATGCAGTTGAACTTTTATCGATGAATACAGAAAAATAAGTTAATATCAATTCTTCAACTTCTCCTAGTAAACAAATTTAAATTAAAAACAATTTTTGTAATTAATGCTTCAATAAAATTAAATTCAAATTAAGCCGAATTGATTATAACTAATTCCTTCTATGTAACAACTCGCTTTGTAACATCTCAGAATTTGTTAAATTAAATTTAGTGACTTATTTGAACTTTTGAATTTAATGAAAAGTTTCAAGAGAAATAAAATATTATTAATATTAATATTATAAAGTTATATGAATATAAATAAATATTTGATGTTTTAAGTTTTTAAATAAATGATAAATAAATAAAATATCTAACAAAACAAGAATTTGCATTAATCAATAAAATAAAATATGTACAAATTAAAATGTTATTAGTTAAAACTTTGAATGGAAATAAAATTTAGAAATTATGTTAGTAGTAAGATTTTATGGTTACATAGCAAACATAAGATAACTATAAAATGACTTAGGAATACGTATAAACTTGTATGAAAAATATAAACAAGAAAACATAAGCTTGCGTATAGATTTATAACCCAAGAAACAACAAAACTAAGACCCAGGCAAGGCAAAGAAAAATCTACTAACAAAACAGAAATAGTACTTACAGAAAAAAATTAGGCAGCATATGGTGTGAACATACAAAGAAGTATGAACATTTAATGCTTTCATTAAATACTTTCTCCTCAGCCACCCTTGAAAGAAGGAGGAAATTCTTTGGTTGTACAAAGCTTGTATAAAACAATTATACAAAATAATGATATTCAGTTTTTCACTTGAACCTGCACATCTCCTTTATATACATGAATATTGCCTCCAGTTCATTCAAATAAAGAAAGAAAGAAAAAAATAGCAAAGAACAGAAAATAAAAAGAAAAGAAGAACATCACTTTATATTCAAATTTGAAAACAATTTACCGAAGAAAGGAAAAGAAGAAGAAGATCAAAACTGTTTCTTTTTCAAAACAGAAGCATCTCTGTTCATTCATATTTCAAGGTGAGTAAACAATTTAAAAAGAGATTTTAAGTATATTTATTTGTTGTTTGTTAATCTGAAGATTTGAAATTGCTTTATTATGTACATATATACATAAAATCTTCCCTATATATAAATCTTAGTAGGTGTGAATGTCTGAATCCATCTCCGTCTTTTTGTTTCAGAGCATCAACCTTGTTCAAAAACCCAATACCTTATTATTCGATCATTGTTAGACCTTGACTTCAAAAGTAAATATGTGTATTTAGGTATAAACTATAATTTAAAAATAGTTTCAAATAGGTTAAGTTTATATATTAAAAATAATTGTGTGTTTATAGTGTAAGATTCAAATTTGGAAATTTTTGAATATAATGATTTGTTACTTCAATCATACAATGTGAATCCTTAATAAAAATAGTATTTTTAAGATGTAAATCATGATTTTTAAGTGAGTGTTTAATGTGCAGTTCACAATTGAACGAAATTGGCATTTTGATCAATTTCTAATGATCGAACAAGTTTTAGATGCCAAGGTTTTGCTTGAAGCAAGTTGAAACATTGGCGATTGCAGGAAAATTATGAAATAATTTTTCTATTGCATAAATTTGAGGTACGAGTTCAAAGCAGGGTTATATTCGAGTTTTCTTCGTGTTTGGAAATGGGGTGATTTCATCACCTAGGAACGATAGAGTTGCTCGAGATCGAGGGAAATGTTAGCCTAGGGGGTTGACATGGTATGGCTGAAGTCATGAATTTTCTGGTGAACTAGGCGAGGAGAACGAGGCGTTTAGGTCGGGTATGTTCAAGCTTCAGTTTCAACGAGAGGGTGAAAATTCAATTTCGAGTTTTCTGTGTTGAATCGAGTTTTGGGTTCGAGCGTAGGAATGAAGTGTGATTTGCCGATGGTTGCGACGGCCAGCAGAACGGCGGCAAGACGTCGTGCACGTGCGCGACGTCGTGCACGTGCACGACGTCGTCTTTGTAACGACCCAGGATTTTTAGTAATTAAAATTTGAATATTTAATTAATTTTAAATATTAATAAGTGAAATTTATAAGTCGAATAAATTTTATTTCGAATTATTGGATTTAATTAAATAATTAAATCGATAATTTAATATGTGAAATTATGGAAATAATTTAAAATTGAGTTAAGTATGATTGAAAATGATTTGTAAAATTTTATTTTATCATGTTGAAGTTAGAATGATATTTTAGAACTTTTAAAATCGAATTAAGAGTTAATTTGTGAAAATTGAATATTTTAATATTTAAATCGACTAGTGAAAATAGTCAATTTTTGAACAGTCTCAGAATTGAACGAAACTAGTTCCATTGGATCTGTAATAGTTAGTTATTACCGGATTTCAATTTTCGTGTCAATCGGAGCTATCGTTTGATCGTAGCAGCTCGAAACGCATCGAATTATTTTTAATTTTAATTTGGCGAGTTAAAATAGCCATTTTTCAAAAAGTCTCGGATTTCGACGAAACCAGTTTCATCGGATCCGTAATGTGATATTATTGTAAGGTTTCAAATTTCGTGTCAATCAGATTTACCGTTTGTCCGGTACAAATTAAAACGCCTAGAAAATCGCTTAAATCGGTTTAATTTAAATTGAACGTTTATTGCCATAACTCGCACAGATGTCCGAATTAGCTTCCGAAACCTGTTCCATTGTGTCCGGAACGCGGGGTAAACCCTAGAAACGCTGGTTACGGCGCGTAAATCGAAGTTCGGGATTTCCGGAATGAATAGTGTCGTTCGTTCTTCTATAAATAGCCCCATCACAAAAATAAAAAAAAAAGAGGCAAAACCCTAAACCTAATTCTGTAGCCGCCAGTAGCATAGATGGATGGCCGAAATTCTCTTGCCTTCTTCTCCAATTATTTCAAATCTATCAACAATTACAAGAAACGTTCTAAATGAAAGATGTAGAGCATGGCAAGATCCTTATATTCAACGGTGGAGATCGAGATTGGAGTGGTAATTTGTGAGATATATGGCCGCGTTTTCTGTTGGTGGCGCACGCATTTCGAGGAAGAGGAGGGGGCCGAGTGCCACATCCTTGGGGGCGGTGGTGCTCTTCGAGACGCTCTTCAACATGGCGCTATCCGATCGTGCTATAGTTCGTCGTAGGTGGAGCAAAATTTAACCCTAAGTTGCATAGATGGGTTCGGCCTCTTTACTGCACGCGTGAGATGGAGAAGAAGTATAGGGACGGTCACGATGGTGGGGTGCAGGATCTTGTGGCCAGTAATTGATTTAGGTTGAAATTATAAAGATAAATGTTGTTTTATTTATAGTTAAATCGTGTACAAACTTTAAAAGTTGATATCTTTTTGCTGCGAGATCGGAAAATTATGAAACCAGTTGCGTTGGAATCATATGGACAAGCACTACGCGATGGAATTGGATTGGAGTCGTTTGGAGTTAGTGAGGATTTTGGGTAAAATTAAACGTCCGTTTAATTTTATTCGAAATAAATCGCTAAAACGAAATTGAAATCAACGTGAGAACTTCTCACTCAATCGAATCAGTTTCGATTTTTATTTTAAATAGTTAGATTTAAAATATTTGAATGCATGTTTGAATGATGATTGTTATCTATTGATTGTTAAAATAGACATTATGCGCCGTTAGTAAGCGGATGTTATTTATTAAAAACATATACCGCGAATATTTCATAAACAGTGAAATTGGTATTATATATAATAGCAATATATATATATTGGCATATGTATATATTGGAGTTATTGATTTCCCGCATTTGTATAGCGGATGAGACCCTATTGCGCCGTCTATTAAGCGGATAATATTTTAAATCCCATATACCGCGATAATTCCGTACTGGAGCGGAATTGGTATTGTGCTAATGTTTGTGGATGCAGGAAAACAGGTTGGAGGGATCCAACTGGATTTCTCAACAGTATTTATTTGATTTCAGATATTTTGATATTTGATGGATTATCATATCGATATATGATATCGTTGTTGTTGTGATTGACTACTTGGTATGTAGCATCATTGGACCAAGTTTTGGAATTTTAAAATGTTTTAAAAGAGATTTTTGAAAGTGTAAGTTATAAAATATTTTTGGAATTGATCCATTATAAATAAATAAACGTTATACTTTTAAAAAGTTATATAAAATTATGATTTTTGAGAAATACGGTTAAAGTTGATTTTTGAGAAATATGAATTAATGATTTTTTTTAAAAGAGTTAAAATCGGGATTTATTGAATTTATTATAAAAGTTTAAATATAGGATTTATAAAATTTGATTATTTTATAAATCAAAATGATGAAGTTTTTAAAGGAGTTTAAAGACGTTTTAAAAGAATAATATAAATTGATTTATTTAAGAGATTTATAAATGGATATTTATAAATTGAAATATTGACATTATAAAACGAGTTTTTATAAGTGTTTGAATGAAGTGAAAATAGATTGCATAAGTGAATGGAATTTATAGAATTATAAACGGTGAAGTTATAAATGGAATTTTATAAGCAGTAGTTTTATAAAATTTATAAAGTCATTAAAAGAATGGTTTTGGATAAATCATTGAATCCTATAAGTTATAGGATTTATAATTATGAAGTTCAAAGGAACGATTTTTTGCAAACAAATAAATTATAAGTATTTGACTTATAATATGAATTTTTAGTATATCATTTAGATATGAAATTGAATAGGTTAATAAAGGAAATTTATAAAAGGGAAGTTTTTATAGAATAAATAGAAATAGAATTTATAAACGTTGTTTTATAAATTCGCAAATGACTTATTTTGATAAGTAAATTGTTATAACTTATTTATGGAGTTATATTCACGTTTTTGACTGTGAATAATCCTTTAAAATAAAAAAAATAAAAGGATGAAATTTGTTAACGTAGTATATTCACGTTTTTGAATAGTGAATAATATGTTAAAAGAATTGTTTTGAATGTGATATTTTAAACAAAATTGAAACGATCTAACGATGTTTTAAATGTGTTGAGATTCAAAACCATAGATTTCAACATTTATTGTTGAAATAGACGTTTTCGAGAAATAAAAGGAGATGGTGGACTATAACAGTGTTGTTATAGTAAATGATTTCCGAAAGGAAATGTTTTGTATAGTATTGGGATTTATATATCTATCTTAAATTCGAATCCCTATACTAGTGATTTTGGGACGTTGTAACGATGTTTTACGCAACATTCGTTTTGGCCCAAATAAATATGTTTAAGAGAATGATTTCCTTAAAGAATGAAATATATACTTAATTTCGATTTAAGTATATTGAATATTTTCCAAAGGTTGAAAATAAAAGATTTGTGAATTACTTATTAAATAAGTATGGAAATGTTTTCCAATATAAAGTGAATATTAGAGAATTTATCTTTTTGAAGATAAATTGAAATGAATAATTGAAATTGAATATTCATAGATATTTTGGATTATATATTCACTAAGGAATTTATAAAGGAAAGGGGAATTTGTCTAAAAATAAATATTGATTTATTTTTGAAGTATTGAAAATAATATATCTTGTAAAGATATTTTGGGAAATAAATAATTTGGAAAATTATTTGGAAACTGGTGATGTGTGCATATCCATTGATAGTTCAATAACCGACTATCAATATTTCCCTTTGAATGGGTATTTGATGTGATTTGTTTGAATTTGAATGCCACACTTATTTTTGAATAAGCGCTCACTATTCGGGTTAACCGGAAAAGGACCATGGGGTCGTATAACCATTCCGAATATGTGATACGTCGTTATGAATTGCATTTGAAGATCGGTGTTGAAGACCCGGTATTTGCAAGAGCAATAGGATGACCTGTCGATTGACTCTGCACCGAGTTGCTCCGGTATTGAGTTCTCCATATGTGATGGGAAATCCGATCAGGATTGTGAATATCCGGATAGCAAGGACTTCTTTGTAAGTGCCTTCGGTTTTGTTCGAGCCCGGAACAGACTTGTATGGATTGTATGTCTGACGTTACAAATTGAGATATAAAGCAGATTTCTTTCAAATATATTTCTGTTGGTGGCGGAGAATTTATTCTTTTAGCTTAACACCCTTCTCTGAGACGTACGAGCTCAGAGGTTATGTAGTTGAATGTTATCAGCGATATATTCCCAATTTGGTAATGTGACATGCTGAGTGTTGCTGTGAAATGATCATTGTGTTGATTATTTGTGATAGGATCATTTATTTGATCGTCTATCCTGGTGATCATTTCTATGATCATTTGTTGACCCAAAGCATGGCTTTTGTATAAAGTATGTTTTTGTGGACGTGACTTCGTCGAGCCTCATACCCCGGAATGGTCAAAACAGGAAAGATGCAGCAAGTTTATGAGGGGTAGCGCCCTTTAGGATGTGTGTATTTCCTTCTGGAAAAGGGTGGTATCATGGTATGGAGCCCAGATACTTACTCATGTTGAAAACACTTTATGATTGTGTGAATTGATTACGAGCGCTCGGGTGAAAGGTCCCAAAGGACCGGGGGATGGCATATTCGGTCAGTTGTTACTCAGTTAGGGGTAACCCGGCCTTGTGTTGGTAGAGATCCGGTTTGGTTCTCGGGGATGTCCATCCAGAGTCATTCTCATGTGGCAATGGGAAGTTCCTTGGCCTGATCATTCGTTGAAAATCCAAAGAAACAATACGAGACTTGTACGGTTTTAGTTGTAGAACCTGCCATTTAAAATGGTAGCTATAGTAAGCATAATATAATGGTACCTATGCTGGCTAAGATTTATATTCTACTTTCGAAATGAATTTTTCCTACACTATGCACTAATAATTATATCAAATGTTCTTTTTAAATGCGTATCAAGCATCTTTGACTATCATAAGGAGAAATCTCCTCCAAGTCTGCGTTTGCATTGTGTGTGTGGCGGGAGGTCTTATGGTAGTCTCATTTTTAAAAGCATTGCGAATTGACTTTAAAAATATTCCTCTATTTTGTTTTCAAAGATAAATAAACTGTTTTGAGTTCCCACACCAGTCACATGACTGACTTGGAGTTTATTGTTTTCCTTCCTAAACTCTGGGTGCCCACCAATTTCCACACGGGCAGTCAAGAGTTAAGGTTTATCAGGATATTCTGGAGTTGCTGGAGTCAAGCTGGATGGCATGGCGTATTACTAGTATATAGTATTTCTTTTTCCGCTGTTTGATGTTGTATGATGTTGTACACTCTGATGATATGATGTAATGAAATGTGATGTAATGTAACAACTGATATAGTTCTTTGTTTAAAGATTATTCATTTATTATTATATGTTGTTCCGCTGCGAATTGTGAGATTCTGATGTTGTTCAGTTGTTTTCTGTTCCGTTCTATTTTCTATTTCTTTTCTCTCTATTTCCTCTCTCCTTCTCACTCTTTCTTTTTCTTAAACCCCTAAGTGTTCGGTTTTCCGGCGTTCGATTGCTGCAGTCGATAAAGTGAGTATCGATGTTGAATTTTCGAAAGTCGAAGAATCGGGTCCTTACATCTGGTATCAGAGCATATGGTTAAGCGACAACCATGGTTCTGTTGGGTATTACTCATTAGAGATAGAGTCAGCAGTACTCTAGAATGAGTTTGAGTGTAATAATAGCTATGAGAGCGTATTTGTTAGTGAATATAAATTGTTTTATATTGTGATGATTGGTTTGTTGAGTGGCATATGAACTTTCGTCAGCGCGGTCTGCAAAACTATGCCGAAGGGGTTTCTAAACACTTGAATAGAACAATTCGACATAATATTGTTTCAAATTGGGTATATGAAATAAATTGTACCTTGATTATATTTTATATATAAAGAAATGATTTTTCAGAATTATTAAAGTGTATATAAGTAGATTGTTTAGTTGTTTGAATAATCTAAATAAAAGAATAATTGTATAAGCAAAAGAATTATAAGAATTGAATTATAATTAAAGTGATTTACAATTGTGAAATAAACTTATATATATAAGGAGTGAAACTATATGAATATATTTATGGATAAGAGTTGTAAATAAAGATGAATTTAAAGTTAAATGGAAATTTACTTTAAAATTGAAATCTGAATTTATTTATAAGTTGGAATTTAAGTTAAGTGAAAACAAGTGATGTTTGTAAAATGGAATATAACTTAAGAAATGTTGAATGAATTTGATTTCGGTATCAAAATAAAATAATAAAGTTAAGTGATAGATACAAACTTAAGTTATGTAAATGAAATTCAACTTTTGTAATTGAATTGAATGAATGGATTAAATGTAAATTAAGTTGATATGAAATAATGAATATAAGTGTTAATTCATTAAAATCTAATGTTATTGAAAGTTGAATAATTGAATGAAAATCAATTTAATTAAACCAATTGTAAGCAAGGAAATTTGGTTGTAATAAATATACATTGGTTATTATATGGTTGTTAGATGATTGTATATAATTCATTAAGTGTTAATGAAATTGAATTAATGAAATTGAAAGTTAAAGTAATTAGAATTCAATTGGAAATTAGGTGAATCTTAAATGGAATTGAATTTGATTGGAAATGAACCAACTTGAATATGAATTAGTGAATATAAACTAATTGAAAATAAATGTTAGTAAGAACATCCACTGTTAATGAATCAAATATGATTAAATTGAAACCCAATTCATGGAATATTAATGAGAATATAAATGAATATTTATTGGTTATGGATGATGGTTGATGTTTGCATATATTGCTTTTACTACATTTGATATGTTGACATATATAGTTATTATGTTACTATATGATGTATATTGAGATTATTTTCATATATGCATGATTCTCATGTTGTTTGTTGAGTGTTTAGTAGGTGCAGATTGCGTTTGCTTCGCATTTGGAGCTCGCTTTCGCGCTATATTAGCCATATATGCTCGCTAATAAAATATAAGGTACATATCTCGGATTAAATACCGTACTTTTATACTTTTTCCCTTCGGGATGCCTCATTACTTGATGAGATGTATATTTGTGATATATATATACTGTCATTTTTTTTTCGGATCGAGCCGCGCAAAGGAGACTATGGCGAATTTTTCCGGAAATTTAAGGCGTTAGAATAATTTGAGAAAATTGGAAAATTCTTTGAAAACTATAACTTTGATTTTAGAGTTGAAAGTTAAACGATAGTAGTTGCTTTTGAAAAGATAACTAAGTATGATTTGAAAACTTAGTAAAGTTATTATAAGAAGTTTAAAATTTGTTTTGGGAAAGTTAATAAATTCTGTAACTTTTCTTACTTGATAATTTCGAGGACGAAATTCTTTTAAGGGGGGAAGATTGTAACGACCCAGGATTTTTAGTAATTAAAATTTGAATATTTAATTAATTTTAAATATTAATAAGTGAAATTTATAAGTCGAATAAATTTTATTTCGAATTATTGGATTTAATTGAATAATTAAATCGATAATTTAATATGTGAAATTATGGAAATAATTTAAAATTGAGTTAAGTATGATTGAAAATGATTTGTAAAATTTTATTTTATCATGTTGAAGTTAGAATGATATTTTAGAACTTTTAAAATCGAATTAAGAGTTAATTTGTGAAAATTGAATATTTTAATATTTAAATCGACTAGTGAAAATAGTCAATTTTTGAAGAGTCTCAGAATTGAACGAAACCAGTTCCATTGGATCCGTAATAGTTAGTTATTGCCGGATTTCAATTTTCGTGTCAATCGGAGCTATCGTTTGATCGTAGCAGCTCGAAACGCATCGAATTATTTTTAATTTTAATTTGGCGAGTTAAAATAGCCATTTTTCAAAAAGTCTCGGATTTTGACGAAACCAGTTTCATCGGATCCGTAATGTGATATTATTATAAGGTTTCAAATTCCGTGTCAATCGGATTTACCGTTTGTCCGGTACAAATTAAAACGCCTAGAAAATCGCTTAAATCGGTTTAATTTAAATTGAACGTTTATTGCCATAACTCGCACAGATGTCCAAATTAGCTTCTGAAACCTGTTCCATTGTGTCCGGAACGCAGGGTAAACCCTAGAAACGCTGGTTACGGTGCGTAAATCGGAGTTCGGGATTTCCGGAATGAATAGTGTCGTTCGTTCTTCTATAAATAGCCCCCATCACAAAAAAAAAGAAGAGGCAAAACCCTAAACCTAATTCTGTAGCCGCCAGTAGCATAGATGGATGGCCGAAATTCTCTTGCCTTCTTCTCCAATTATTTCAAAATCTATCAACAATTACAAGAAACTTTCTAAATGAAAGATGTAGAGCATGGCAAGATCCTTATATTCAACGGTGGAGATCGAGATTGGAGTGGTAATTTATGAGATATATGGCCGCGTTTTCTGTTGGTGGCGCACGCATTTCGAGGAGGAGGAGGGGGCCGAGTGCCACATCTTTGGGGGCGGTGGTGCTCTTCGAGACGCTCTTCAACATGGCGCTATCCGATCGTGCTATAGTTCGTCGTAGGTGGAGCAAAATTTAACCCTAAGTTGCATAGATGGGTTCGGCCTCTTTACTGCACGCGTGAGATGGAGAAGAAGTATAGGGACGGTCACGATGGTGGGGTGCAGGATCTTGTGGCCAGTAATTGATTTAGGTTGAAATTATAAAGATAAATGTTGTTTTATTTATAGTTAAATCGTGTACAAACTTTAAAAGTTGATATCTTTTTGCTGCGAGATCGGAAAATTATGAAACCAGTTGCGTTGGAATCGTATGGACGAGCACTACGCGATGGAATTGGATTGGAGTCGTTTGGAGTTAGTGAGAATTTTAGGTAAAATTAAACGTCCGTTTAATTTTATTCGAAATAAATCGCTAAAACGAAATTGAAATCAAGGTGAGAACTTCTCACTCAATCGAATCAGTTTCGATTTTTATTTCAAATAGTTAGATTTAAAATATTTGAATGCATGTTTGAATGATGATTGTTATCTATTGATTGTTAAAATAGACATTATGCGCCGTTAGTAAGCGGATGTTATTTATTAAAAACATATACCGCGAATATTTCATAAACAGTGAAATTGGTATTATATATAATAGCAATATATATATATTGGCATATGTATATATTGGAGTTATTGATTTCCCGCATTTGTATAGCGGATGAGACCCTATTGCGCCGTCTATTAAGCGGATAATATTTTAAATCCCATGTACCGCGATAATTCCGTACTGGAGCGGAATTGGTATTGTGCTAATGTTTGTGGATGCAGGAAAACAGGTTGGAGGGATCCAACAGGATTCCTCAACAGTATTTATTTGATTTCAGATATTTTGATATTTGATGGATTATCATATCGATATATGATATCGTTGTTGTTGTGATTGACTATTTGGTATGTAGCATCATTGGACCAAGTTTTGGAATTTTAAAATGTTTTAAAAGAGATTTTTGAAAGTGTAAGTTATAAAATATTTTTGGAATTGATCCATTATAAATAAATAAACGTTATACTTTTAAAAAGTTATATAAAATTATGATTTTTGAGAAATACGGTTAAAGTTGATTTTTGAGAAATATGAATTAATGAGTTTTTTTAAAAGAGTTAAAATCGGGATTTATTGAATTTATTATAAAAGTTTAAATATAGGATTTATAAAATTTGATTATTTTATAAATCAAAATGATGAAGTTTTTAAAGGAGTTTAAAGACGTTTTAAAAGAATAATATAAATTGATTTATTTAAGAGATTTATGAATGGATATTTATAAATTGAAATATTGACATTATAAAACGAGTTTTTATAAGTGTTTGAATGAAGTGAAAATAGATTGCATAAGTGAATGGAATTTATAGAATTATAAAGTGTGAAGTTATAAATGGAATTTTATAAGCAGTAGTTTTATAAAATTTATAAAGTCATTAAAAGAATGGTTTTGGATAAATCATTGAATCCTATAAGTTATAGGATTTATAATTATGAAGTTCAAAGGAACGATTTTTTGCAAACAAATAAATTATAAGTATTTGACTTATAATATGAATTTTTAGTATATCATTTAGATATGAAATTGAATAGGTTAATAAAGGAAATTTATAAAAGGGAAGTTTTTATAGAATAAATAGAAATAGAATTTGTAAACGTTGTTTTATAAATTCGCAAACGACTTATTTTGATAAGTAAATTGTTATAACTTATTTATGGAGTTATATTCACGTTTTTGACTGTGAATAATCCTTTAAAATAAAATGAATAAAAGGATGAAATTTGTTAACGTAGTATATTCACGTTTTTGAATAGTGAATAATATGTTAAAGGAATTGTTTTGAATGTGATATTTTAAACAAAATTAAAACGATCTAACGATGTTTTAAACGTGTTGAGATTCAAAACCATAGATTTCAACATTTATTGTTGAAATAGACGTTTTCGAGAAATAAAAAGAGATGGTGGACTATAACACTGTTGTTATAGTAAATGATTTCCGAAAGGAAATGTTTTGTATAGTATTGGGATTTATATATCTATCTTAAATTCGAATCCCTATACTAGTGATTTTGGGACGTTGTAACGATGTTTTACGCAACATTCGTTTTGGCCCAAATAAATATGTTTAAGAGAATGATTTCCTTAAAGAATGAAATATATACTTAATTTCGATTTAAGTATATTGAATATTTTCCAAAGGTTGAAAATAAAAGATTTGTGAATTACTTATTAAATAAGTATGGAAATGTTTTCCAATATAAAGTGAATATTAGAGAATTTATCTTTTTAAAGATAAATTGAAATGAATAATTGAAATCGAATATTCATAGATATTTTGGATTATATATTCACTAAGGAATTTATAAAGGAAAGGGGAATTTGTCTAAAAATAAATATTGATTTATTTTTGAAGTATTGAAAATAATATATCTTGTAAAGATATTTTGGGAAAAAAATAATTTGGAAAATTATTTGGAAACTGGTGATGTGTGCATATCCATTGATAGTTCAATAACCGACTATCAATATTTCCCTTTGAATGAGTATTTGATGTGATTTGTTTGAATTTGAATGCCACACTTATTTTTGAATAAGCGCTCACTATTCGGGTTAACCGAGAAAGGACCATGGGGTCGTATAACCATTCCGAATATGTGATACGTCGTTATGAATTGCATTTGAAGATCGGTGTTGAAGACCCGGTATTTGCAAGAGCAATAGGATGACCTGTCGATTGACTCTGCACCGAGTTGCTCCGGTATTGAGTTCTCCATATGTGATGGGAAATCCGATCAGGATTGTGAATATCCGGATAGCAAGGACTTCTTTGTAAGTGCCTTCGGTTTTGTTCGAACCCGGAACAGACTTGTATGGATTGTATGTCTGACGTTACAAATTGAGATATAAAGCAGATTTCTTTCAAATATATTTCTGTTGGTGGCGGAGAATTTATTCTTTTAGCTTAACACCCTTCTCTGAGACGTACGAGCTCAGAGGTTATGTAGTTGAATGTTATCAGCGATATATTCCCAATTTGGTAATGTGACATGCTGAGTGTTGCTGTGAAATGATCATTGTGTTGATTATTTGTGATAGGATCATTTATTTGATCGTCTATCCTGGTGATCATTTCTATGATCATTTGTTGACCCAAAGCATGGCTTTTGTATAAAGTATGTTTTTGTGGACGTGACTTCGTCGAGCCTCACACCCCGGAATGGTCAAAACAGGAAAGATGCAGCAAGGTTATGAGGGGTAGCGCCCTTTAGGATGTGTGCATTTCCTTCTGGAAAAGGGTGGTATCATGGTATGGAGCCCAGATACTTACTCATGTTGAAAACACTTTATGATTGTGTGAATTGATTACGAGCGCTCGGGTGAAAGGTCCCAAAGGACCGGGGGATGGCATATTCGGTCAGTTGTTACTCAGTTAGGGGTAACCCGGCCTTGTGTTGGTAGAGATCCGGTTTGGTTCTCGGGGATGTTCATCCAGAGGCATTCTCATGTGGCAATGGGAAGTTCCTTGGCCTGATCATTCGTTGGAAATCCAAAGAAACAATACGAGACTTGTACGGTTTTAGTTGTAGAACCTGCCATTTAAAATGGTAGCTATAGTAAGCATAATATAATGGTACCTATGCTGGCTAAGATTTATATTCTACTTTCGAAATGAATTTTTCCTACACTATGCACTAATAATAATATCAAATGTTCTTTTTAAATGCGTATCAAGCATCTTTGACTATCATAAGGAGAAATCTCCTCCAAGTCTGCGTTTGCATTGTGTGTGTGGCGGGAGGTCTTATGGTAGTCTCATTTTTAAAAGCATTGCGAATTGACTTTAAAAATATTCCTCTATTTTGTTTTCAAAGATAAATAAACTGTTTTGAGTTCCCACACCAGTCACATGACTGACTTGGAGTTTATTGTTTTCCTTCCTAAACTCTGGGTGCCCACCAATTTCCATACGGGCAGTCAAGAGTTAAGGTTTATCAGGATATTCTGGAGTTGCTGGAGGCAAGCTGGATGACATGGCGTATTACTAGTATATATTATTTCTTTTTCTGCTGTTTGATGTTGTATGATGTTGTACACTCTGATGATATGATGTAATGAAATGTGATGTAATGTAACAACTGATATAGTTCTTTGTTTAAAGATTATTCATTTATTATTATATGTTGTTCCGCTGCGAATTGTGAGATTCTGATGTTGTTCAGTTGTTTTCTGTTCCGTTCTATTTTCTACTTCTTTTCTCTCTATTTCCTCTCTCCTTCTCACTCTTTCTTTTTCTTAAACCCCTAAGTGTTCGGTTTTCCGGCGTTCGATTGCTCGGCAGTCGATAAAGTGAGTATCGATGTTGAATTTTCGAAAGTCGAAGAATCGGGTCCTTACAGTCTTCATGTCAGCAAGATCGAGCCTGGGGAGAGACTCGAGAGAATGTTCGAGGAAAAAGGGGTTTCGGCTCGGGTTTCTCTCTTGCGTTCAAATGGTATTGATCCTCCAGTGATTAAGTTTTTAACTTACCTTAAGAAAAAAAAAGGAGAACATGAAGAAGAAGAGAGCACTGGGAAGAAAGGAGGATGGCTCGGGGAATAATGGAAATAAAATCGAGTGTGACTCGGTGAAACCTGGGTTTTACTCGGGTTTTAAAAACGGGTTAAGCCCAAATTATTAAAGTTTATAATGTTAAATTGAACAATGTTGACTATTTTTAAGTTGAGAATTTGTTTAAGTTATCGACTAAGTAAGTATGTATGTATGTATATATATATATATATATATATATATATATGTATGTATGTATATATCAATGCTTTATAAAACCTAAATTAGTATTTAAATTAAGTAATTAATTTAAGTATTAAAGTTAATTAACGTTAAAACTTTTTATAACGGCAATAAATTGATTTCCAAGGAGTAAAGAAGGTTTTCAAATGATAATTAAGGTAAATAATTTTTATTAATTAATAGTTTTGAAAAGAAAGTAAGAATGATTTATTAATTAATAGTTTTGAAAAGGAGGATGGCTCGGGGAATATTGGTCCTTTTCCTATTCTGGAGAGGATCGGTCCTCTGGTATATCGAGTGCAGCTACCCAACTGGTTGTCTGGCATTCATGATGTATTTCACATTTCTAATCTTCGGAAGTATGTGCACGACCCAGATAGTATTATTGAAGAAGCTGCTCAACAGGATCTTGAGATCACTCCTAACTTGGCAGTCAAAAGAGAGCCGATAAAGATTCTATCGTGATGAGAAGCGATTGAGAAACAAAGTTGTGAAATTAGTTAAAGTTCAGTGGAGTGGCGATCCAATGGACTGTACTTGGGAAACTGAAGATAATCTGAAGAAATCATATCCCAATTGCAGAGTAGAGATCTCGGCTTAAACTGGTAAGCCGTTTCCTTATTTTTCTGAATTCATATATTCTTTGTTTGCATTTCTCTCTCTTTCAATTTCTAGGACGAAATTTTCTTAAGGAGGGGATATTGTAACATCCTAGAATTTGTTAAATTAAATTTAGTGACTTATTTGAACTTTTGAATTTAATTTTAAAAGTTTCAAGAGAAATAAAATATTATTAATATTAATATTATAAAGTGATATGGATATAAATAAATATTTGATGGTTTAAGTTTTTAAATGAATGATAAATAAATGAAATATATAACAAAACAAGAAATTGTATTAATCAATAAAATAAAATATGTACAACTTAAAATGTTGTTAGTTAAAACTTTGAATGGAAATAAAATTTAGAAATTATGCTAGTAGTAAGATTTTATGGTTACATAGCAAACATAAGATAAACTATAAAATGATCTAGGAATACATATAAACTTGTATGAAAATTTATAAACAAGAAAACATAAGCTTGCGTATAGATTTATAACCCAAGAAACAACAAAACTAAGACCCAGGCAAGGCAAAGAAAAATCTACTAACAAAACAGAAATAGTACTTGCAGAAATAAAAAAAATCAAACAACATATGCTGTGAACATACGAGGAAGTATGGACATTTAATGCTTTCATTAAATGCTTTCTCCTCAGCCACCCTTGAAAGAAGGAGGAAAGTCTTTGGTTGTACAAAACCTGTACAAAAAAATTATACAAAATAATGATATTCGGTACTTCACTTGAACCTGCACATCTCCTTTATATACATGAATATTGCCTCCAGTTCGTTCAAATAAAGAAAGAAAGAAAAAAATAGCAAAGAGCAGAAAATAAGAAGAAAAGAAGAACATCACTTTATATTCAAATTTGAAAACAATTTACTGAAGAAAGGAAAAGAAGAAGAAGATCAAAACTGTTTCTTTTTCAAAACAGAAGCATCTCTGTTCATTCATATTTCAAGGTGAGTAAACAATTTAAAAAGAGATTTTAAGTATATTTATTTGTTGTTTGTTAATCTGAAGATTTGAAATTGCTTTATTATGTACATATATACATAAAATCTTCCCTGTATATAAATCTTAGTAGGTGTGAATGTCTGAATCCATCTCTGTCTATTTGTTTCAGAGCATCAACCTTGTTCAAAAACCCAATACCTTATCATTCGATCATTGTTAGGCCTTGACTTCAAAAGTAAATATGTGTATTTTGGTATAAACTATAATTTAAAAATAGTTTCAAATGGGTTAAGTTTATGCAGTAAAAATAATTATGTGTTTACAGTGTAAGATTCAAATTTGGAAAATTTCGAATATAATGATTTGTTACTCAATCATACAACGTGAATCCTTAATCAAAAATAGGATTTTTAAGATGTAAATGATGATTTTTAAGTGAGTATTTAATGTGCAGTTCACAGTTGAACGACTTTGGCATTTTGATCAATTTCTAATGATCGAACAAGTTTTAGATGCTAAGGTTTTGCTTGAAGCAAGTTGAAACATTGACGATTGTAGGAAAATGATCAAAGAATTTTTCTATTGCATAAATTTGAGGTACGAGTTCAAAGTAGGGTTATATTCGAGTTTTCTTCGTGTTTGGAAATGGGGTGATTTCATCACCTAGGAACGATCGAGTTGCTCGAGATCGAGGGAAATGTTAGCGTAGCGGGTTGACATGATATGGCCGAAGTCGCGAATTTTCTGGTGAACTAGGTAAGGAGAACGAGGCGTTTAGGTTGGGTATGTTCAAGCTTCAGTTTCAACGAGAGGGTGAAAATTCGATTTCGAGTTTTCTGTGTTGAATCGAGTTTTGGATTCAAGCGTAGGAATGAAGTGTGATTTGCCGATGGTTGCGACGGCCACCAGAACGGCGGCGCGACGTCATGCACGTGCACGACGTCGTCTTCGTGTCAGCAAGATCGAGCCTGGGGAGAGACTCCAGAGAACGTTCGTGTAAAAAGGGGTTTCGACTCGGGTTTCTCTCTTGCGTTCAAATGGTATTGATCCTGCAGTGATTAAGTTTTTAACTTATCTTAAGAAAAAAAGAACAGGAAGAAGAAGAGAGCACGGGGAAGAAAGGAGGATGGTTCGGGAATAATGGAAATAAACTCAAGTGTGACTCGGTGAAACCTGGGTTTTACTCGGGTTGCCTTAAAAATGGGTTAAGCCCAAATTATTAAAGTTTATAATGTTAAATTGAACAATGTTGACTATTTTTAAGTTGAGAATTTGTTTAAGTTATCGACTAAGTAAGAGTGTGTGTGTGTGTGTGTATCAACGCTTTATAAAACCTAAATTAGTATTTAAATTAAGTAATTAATTTAAGTTAAGCATTAAAGTTAATTAACATTAAAACTTTTTATAACGGTAATAAATTGATTTCCAAAGAGTAAAGAAGGTTTTCAATTGATAATTAAGGTAAATAATTTTTATTAATTAATAGTTTTGAAAAGAAATTAAGAATGATTTATAATTTGTAACTAAAATTGATTAATAAACAATTAAGTATTTAAATAAATTTGTAATTAAGAGTTTGTTAATTAGATAAATTAAGTTTATTTATTTTAATTAGCAATTAATTAAAATAACTAATTAAGAAACAATTAATCGAGTTAATTAAGATTTAATTTATTTATCCAAATTTAATCATTGATTTTAAACATCACCAGAATAATTGTATGGTTAATTTATTTAAACCACATTGGAAAATAATTAACTACTGCCGTGCACTAGATTGATATTTTTGTTCTGGTTGCAATACTCTGTGATGTAGATTGCTATGTACTACACTGTGTTTGTGTTTGCTCTGTATTGATGTGAAAACCATGTTAGCCGTAAAACGACATTTAAACTTCGATGCGACAGGGAATCGGATTTCAGTTGGTTATCGGAAACCCACATTGAACCTGTGAATTTTTGTGAACGACATATCCACATATTTTTAAAAATTTACGCTCACTATTCGGTTTAGCCGGAAAAGGACCTTTGTGTCGTATAAACCATTCCGAATAAGTAATACGACGAAATGGAAGAGCATTGAAGACGGTGGTGAAGACCGGACGTCTTCGAGAACGATACGATAACCTGTCGAATGACTCTGCACTGAGTTGCTCCGGTATAGAGTTCTCCATATGCGATGGGGGTCCGATCGGGATTATGGACGCCCGGATTGCAAGACTTCTTCGGAAGTTCCTTCTGTTCTGTTCGAACCTAGAACAGAGTTGTATGGATTGTATGTCTGACATTACATTTGAGGTATAAAGCAGATTTCTTTCAAATATATTTCTGTTGGTGGCGGAGAATTTATTCTCTTAGCTTAACACCCTTCTCTGAGACGTACGAGCTCAAAGGTTATGTAGTTGAAGGTTATCAGTAATATATTCCCAACTTGGTAATGTGGCATGCTGAGTGCTGCTGATCATTTGTTGATCAAAGCGTGGCTTTTGTGAAAAGCGTAGCTTTGTGGACGAGACTTCGTCGAACCTCACAACCCGGTAATGGTTGAAACAGGAAAGATGTAGCAAGGTTATTGGGGGTAGCGCCCCTTAGGGTATGTGCATTTCCTTTTGGATAGAAGTGGTATCATGGTATGGAGCCCAGATATTTAACTTATGTGGATATCGCAAATATATATATATATATATATGTATGTATGTATGTATGTATGTATATATATATTACTTTGTGATTGTTGTTGGGGCCCCGGGTAAAGGTTGGTTACAATCGGGGGATGACATACTCGATTCAGTAGTTACCTAGTTCAGAGGAACACGGCCGTATGTTGGCAGAGATCCGGTTAGGTTCTCGGGTCGTCCCTCCGGAGGCGTACCCATGTGGCCGAGGAAGTTCCTTAGCCTGACCATTTGTTGGAAATCCAATTACCAATACGAACCCAGTACGGTTTTAATTGTAGAACCTGCCATCTAATATGGTAGCTATAGTAGGCATAGTATAATGGTGCCTATGCTGGCTAAGATTAATATTATACTTTCGAAATGCTTTCTACATTATGCACTAGTAATAATATCAAAGAACTTTTCCCGCACCAAGCATATTTGACTATCGTAAGAAGAAATCTCCTCCAATTCTACGATTGCATTGTGTGTGTGGCGGGAGGTCTTATGGTAGTTTCATTTTTAAAAGCATACCGGAATTCTTTTATAAATCTAGTTCTTTAAAAGCAACTGTTTTTTTACTCATACCAGTCCCATGACTGACCTAGAGTTTATTGTTTCTTTCCTAAACTCTGGTTGCCCATAATTTCCACACGGGCAGCCTAGTAGCAGGTTTCCGTGTTATGGTGTAGCAGTATTTTGGAGCTCTTGCTTTGGTGATATCTTAGGAGCTTTTGGGGATCTCAGGTGTTCAGTCTTTGGGAGTTCGCTATCGCTTCCTTCCTTTGAAGTCTTTTTGGATATATGATCACTGTTGTATTATTATGATGTTTATTTGGAGTTGAGGTGTATCTATTAAATGCTCCGATGTAGTAATGGATATTATGATATTGTATCTCTGATGTATGCATGATAATCATTCTATTCCGCTGTTTTATATTCATCTCATGTTGTTATGAACTCCATCCGAACTGAAATTTGATGTTCGAATCTCTAGTAGTCGAATACAAGTGAGGTATTATATCGACTTTTGAACGATGAATTTTGGGTTGTGACACTCTTTATCTAGTACCTTGATTTGAATTTAATAATAATTATTTGAGGAATAATAATGGAAATTTAAGAATGTTATTATTTAAAATGGTTTCTAGATAAAGAGTGTGTATTTGGAATTGAGTTATGAAGGGATTATTCTTTTATTTATATTTTAGAGTTCTAAGGATTTGGTAATAATAGAGTTTGCGTAATTGGTTTTTTGGGGATTACTTATAAATTAGAAATTTGGACTAAAAATGGTTTGTGAAAAATAATGTCTTAAAATGTTTTTAAAAGATTGAATAATAATTTGAGAAATAATATGGTTTATTTCTAGAATTTATAATGAAGAGTGCATACTTTATTAATCAAAATTGTGTATTTTCTATTAACAATGAATTTGAGGAATTATTATGTAAGTGGAATTTAATGATATAAATTCCTGTTGTTAATCATTAAAGAATGTGTTAATGTTTTCTGAATTTTGTGTGAATTTCTTTTAGGCAAAATGAGTCTGTTTGTGTTAAAGCAATATAAGTGTTGTATTTGGCCTTTAAGTGAAAATGAAACATTATCATGTCTTAAGTATTAAAAAGGAGGTTATAATAATTGCTTAATTTATGTTTCTTTCTTTTTAATGAAAAATTAAGAGATTGAAAAAAATTATAATATTTTTGCGTAAATTTTTAGGGATAAAAGTAAATATATATAAAGGTATTAAAAGTGAGAAAAAGAATGAAATTCTTTTATTTAATTATTAGGTTTGGGCCTGACTAAAGTCAGCCTATTTGTGTGTAAAGAGAAAATTAGTTCTCTCATATATTTGACTAAAATGAATTGCTCTCCCCCTTACAGGTTCATTTTTCTCATTATAGTAAACTAATAAATCACATTTCTTTCTATTTCTCAAACCTACCCTCAAGCCAAAAATCAAACATTTAAATTCAAATAAAATAAGGAAAAATCCGAGAAAATTAAGGTAACCTCTCTAACCAAAACTAAATCAACTTATGAAATTGTTTGTGTAATCATTGAGTATATTTTCATATTATTATGGAATTGAGTTCTAGTTTTTAATTGGGGACACCGCACTATGCCATAGATGGCCTATTGCAACGAAAATACAAGATGTTGCTAGCTACAATGTAACGATAGCTATGCTAATTTTTGTCTATTACAACATTAACTTCAGGATGTTAGCATAGATATCAACACTATGTTGCAGTAGCTATAGACATATAAAAATATTATAAAAAGTGAGTGCGGGCTGAAAAAAAGCGGGCTGAAATAATTTTTAACGCGGAAAGCAAAAACAAAGCGGCAAAAGTTAGGGTTTCACTCAAACACTTAACAAAATACGTACTCCACCGCTCAACCTCTCAAACACTCAAAACACTCTACGATTTCAATTAGGGCTTCGATTAGGGCAAGTTCGAGTTTAAGTTCAATTAAAATCAAAGCCCAATTGTTCGAACAAAAATCAACTGCGATATTTTCTCACAAGTAAGTTCAACAGTTCAACAAATCATAGCTCAAATCAAAAATCGCATAAAATTTTCAACTTAGAAAATCGAAGTATTTTGATTCGAGGTGAGGTCTGAAGTCCATTCGGGTTGCATGTGGTTAGTTGCGGAATCGTGGAAGGTCGTTGCTCGTGATTGGGGATTAAGGAAGGTGCGACTTCGAGCCTTTGATTTGGCTTCAAGGAACTCGCAACCCGTTTTGGGTATGCGGAGTTTGAATTGGTTTTTGGTGTAGCAGGAGATGAGGCGATTAGGGGATTTGGGTGATTGAAAGCCGCGAATTGGTCGATGTGGGTGCGAACGTTAATTACAAATTTTAGTATAATTAAATAATTAACCAGTTTTTACTGCTTAGGGTGCTTTATCTAACATTTGAGAAGGGAATGGTTGGTCTTTCTTTTTGTGATTTTGTTGGCACAAGAGAGGAGAAAGCAATTATGGCTGCTTACAGACAAAAGGAATGGCCAAAGCGATATAAGGTAATTAGTTAATTACAAATCTCAGAACTAATGTATGTGTTAAGCAGCGTTCTTATATAGAAATGTGTATTACAATTTGGAAATTCATATATAACTTTAGTTAAAAAGCTAATAAATCAGAAAACCTTTTCGTACGTAGAGAACGACAATTTCGTATTTAACCGCAACAAGTAAAATAGGACCGTGTTATGGTTTATAAGGATGAGCAAATAATAGCACAAAAACCACTCTTTTTTACGGTTACATTAAATCTTTGAAGAATAAATGGGAAGTGTTATTATTAAAAAAATCCCTTGAATTTTGAAACACGGTAAATTTGTTGACTGTGAAATTTCTGTCCAAAAATCAGGAAGCAGAAGACAAATTCCCAATTTAATCTTTACAATATTTTCCTGACATATAACTCTGTTGTGTGCAGAATGGATCTCATCTTTGGCAGCTAGCACTGCAAAAGAGAAAAGAGGGTCGATGTCCTCTTGAGCTAGGAGAGGTTGCTGTGATATTATGAGCAATGGGATATCCAAAAGAAACACAAATTTACGTTGCTTTTGGACAAGTTTACGGTGGACAGAATAGAATGGCCCCTCTCAGAAATATGTTTCCTAATTTGGTAAATTATTTATTTCAATGTATTTCTTTAAATGACATTGACATTAATTTATTACTTGTTCTTCATATGATGCATTTTTCACAAAATTCTTCATCATTATAGGTCAACTTATTTATGCCTTCCAACTTCAAATTTTCCTTTTGAGTTTCACCATTTTAGCTTTCATTGCAATGACTTTGTCGGTTGGTAACACGTTGTGCTCTAATTTTTAGTTAAAGCGGCCAACTGCCAGTTTTGATTGTGCGTATCTAATCATGTATTTCCTTACCTTCTACAATGATCATGTGTAACATTTTAGTAGTAAAGTACGTCTGAAGTTAAGAAGTTTTATGTGCAACTAATACAAGAGGAAATAGAATATGTGCTCAATGAAGTCTTCTAACATGGCATCAAAAATATGATATATGCCTTTTTCTTTGGAAAAAAGCCTTTTCTTTTGAGAAGTGACAAAATTAAATGTAAAATATTAACAGTAGTATGCTTAGAGTGCGGTATTCTTTTTAGGCTCATGCTATTTTCCCTCAAAAATTATCATTACACCGCACCTAATTTAGAGCTTTCTTGTGGCATTTTCCCCCACAAAGAATTATTACAAATTGAATACATATTATTTTTGTTTATATAAACTCTTTCCAAAATTTAAAAAAAAAATCTTTACAGGTCTGTTAATTGTAATGTAGTAATGAAGTTCACTTGAATTGCATCATGGTAGAGTTAATAAACACTTTTTTAGTTTACTTTGAAGTACTAGTAATTTGGCAGATGATAAATTTTCATGTCATTGACATATACCACATAATAGGGAGGTGATGAATTTACGTGTACCACGTTACATATAGGTTTGTTCTTCACCAACCAGGCTCATAAAGATTGTTGTACAATATCCAACCACGTCTACCCGATTGTGGACAAAGATCGAGAAAATGAAGTGAAAAAAGTAGAAATAATGAAAGAATAGTTTGTCATAAAACAGAGGATGAAAAGCAATTTCAAGGTTTAAACTTTTTTACAAAAATTATGGTGGAAGATGGGTGATTTTTGGGGGCAAATGAAATTTGCGTTCCTTTTTGTATCATTAGATCACTACATGATTTCTTGAACTATGCTGTTATCATCATACATTGGTTTATTCACCAATTAAGGCTACAGTTTTGAGCTAAGTTATCTTCATGGTGCATAATGAACATTTGTAACTGTGAACATGTGAACTGAACTAAGTGCGAATTTTAGAATTAGATAAAGTAAATTGTATTCCTATATTGAGAAAAAAAATTCACAAAAGAAAGGCAATAGCTGGATAAAGTGGTACTGTATACTTGGTGGTACAGTATGCTTGGTATAGATACTGCGTGTGTGTGTATATGAACATTGCTTATAGATTCTGATCACTTGCAATATAGGTATAGATCCTAGCTAACTATCAATTGGTATCACTTTTATATTTTCCACTCCTTACGACTCCCACTTATTCCTCTGTTGTCTCTTCAGTAGATACAACTTGTGCAGGATGGTTCTAGTACAAATTTCATTATACCTATTTTAGACATCAATAACATGCTATTGTTTTTTCTCCTTTTTCTTCTTTTTTCAGTAGTTTTTCTCTACAATTCATTTTGTTATAATTCTTGCTGTTGTTCCTAAACTCTGTTACAAAAATTATGTTTTTAGTTAGCTTACCTACTCATGACATATTTTTACCATTATGAATATTGAATATTTATCATATTCTTTTTTTTTTCTTATCAAAGGCTCAGCAATCATATCAATCATTTGATAGATACCGGAAACCAGAAAGTGTATCCTCCGATAGAAGTGCAGATTGAATTTCATCTTCTCTTAATCACATCGGTGGTACAATCAAAAATAAATTTGAAGCAAGTTGAAAGTTCACATTTTTGCTATTTACATAGTTTACATGTTTTGAAATTATCATAAGTTTGTATAAATATTCTCTGTTGAGTATTTATTCTTACTGTAGTTTTTTCCTTGTATCATGAGTACATTGATAGTATAGTGTAACAACCCGATATTTTCAGCCATTCGCATCCACACATGCCGAACTTGAATTTCTCAAAATACCGCATTGTAAATAAATTTGGAGCAAATCAAAACAATCACAAAATCACAGACACAGAAATATCAGAATAACTCGCAGCGAAAATTAAAATACCATAGTAATTCATGAAGCTACCATAACAAAATCACAAAACAAAATACATAATATTAGTCTGAAAACATATACAATAGAGATACCAAATACATAGAAGTTTATAAATACCATAGCTTAAATAGAACAATTGAAACTGAAAGGGAATAGATAACTAGACAAGCAGAATCACTAGTGATTCCTAGCTCCAGAAAAAAAATCCAAAGCTAAGCTGTAAATACTCAGGCTGACCCGAGCGTGAAGTAAAACACAAAACACTCGAGTCAGGACATACATACTTATATAATGTAAATCAACTCAAGTGAACTGTAGTAGTAATACACAATAACTTAAAGGATGCTTGGGATCGCCCATCCTTTAAGGTCCTCTAAACCACAAATTAAATACATCCCATGGTAAAAATTCAAGAATGGTATTATATATTTTGAAATCAAATATCATTTTAAAATTCAATATCATTCAAAAATCCATTTCAAAATATCAAAATGTCATATTTCCCAAACCACATTCATTTTATTTAAAATACCATTTCAACACACATTTCAAAATAGTTTATATTTCAAAACAATTTACTTCATTTTAAATCATTAAAATGAAGTTATTTTACTTAATAATTAAATTATTAAATTTCCAAAATTTAGATCTTTCAAAGTTCATTTATTCACTTAAATTTATTAAAAAAAATGAAAATTCAACTTTCGCAGCATTTAGAAAATGCTATGGAAAGTTATGTTTAAAACAATTCAATTAGCAAAAGATAGCATTTAAAATGCTGTAATAGGTTTTAGATTTCAAATAATATTTTAGTTAAATTCAGCAACTACAACACCTACAAAGTGTTGTAATAGCCCTTAGTTCATTTTAGCCATTTAGTTCATATATATCAATTACAACATTTACATAATGCTGTAATATCTTTAACTTTAGAAATGATAGCATTTCAAGAATGCTGTCAATTTAAATTCCAAACTTTCACTACAATGTCATAAACAATTAAAATTTATTTAAATCCATTTTTTACTTATAAAAATCGTATTTTCTCACTTTAAAAACAATCATTTAAATATCCCTTAATCTATGATTTTACAAAGTGAAATTTTCACAAATAATTATCAAATCTTTAATAATTCACTTATAAAATAAATGTAAAATTTTATAACATTTCATTTACTTAACATTTTAATTAAGTTTACCATTTCATAATTTTATTTAAATTACATTTTATTTTCTTAACTTAATTTTTATTTTTAAAACACTTTCACATTTCCAAGTTAAGTTATACTTCAAATTTCAACTTCTAAACATTCATTTATTTAACTATTTTTAATTTATAGAAAATCAATAACTCTTTATAAAAATCATTTTAAATTTAAATTCAAATCAAATTATCATATTTTCTTACTTAAATTAAACTTTATTTAAAAACAAAATCATAAATTCCAAATTTTACTTATATCTCCAATTCTACTTTACCATTTATTTATTTCACTTATTTAACTTGTATAAAATCACTAGTATTTTATAAAAATCATTTTTTAATTTAAATTTAAATCAAAATATCATAGTATTTACATTTTTATAATGTTTTAAAAATTATAGAAAAATTATTTTAACCACGGTCTGTATATAATTTTTCTAACATATGTCAATGTTACAGATAATATGATTTCAATCCGTAATTTACAAAGGAAAAATCTGGATTCTATCATTTCAAACTCATAATCCCAAGTTAAATGAAATAATAAAAATCATTCAGGCTTATCATTTCAGCCCATAATGATTTTTCCCTATTCTAAAGTCCGTTCGGGTATATATCATTTCAACCCATAGTGATTCTATTCTACAGGGCACTTGTAGTGTGATAAATTGATATAAATAAAAGAATAACATTATGTAACAGTAACAGATGATATAACAGGTGTATTAATAGGGGTGAACATCATATAAATAATATCACATGCAGTTATAACA
The DNA here is from genome assembly GCA_030765085.1 of Allium cepa. NCBI lineage: Eukaryota > Viridiplantae > Streptophyta > Magnoliopsida > Asparagales > Amaryllidaceae > Allium > Allium cepa. The sequence goes on along the minus strand of CM060945.1, from coordinate 417,153,861 downwards.
TAATAATATGAACTACGGATTCATAGGATGTCAATTTACTACTTATATAAGTACGGAATGTCTGGTGAGAAATACTCGCCTCTACAAGCTGGAGATAACAAATACAGACACACAACAGAGATCCAAAAGGTACGAAAGCACGACTATGATTTAAGTGAGGAAAAGCCAAAGCTATTTTTGTAGTACATATGAAACAAAACAAAGCATATAACATGAATTTCAAACCAAAATATGACATTAAACAAGCTAGAATTAAGGAACAACAATTAATCAAACACTTGCACTTGCTTCCACCATCAATATGCTCAGCCTATAGGGCGATAAGGCACTGCCATGGGGTGTATTTGGTTAGGTATGGGTAATGTATGCTCGGCCTAACAAGGGTAGTGATGGTATGGAAGTTGTTTGAGTGATTAATGGCATAAATGGAGGAGTTTGTGTTCACTATTTGGCTCGGCTACATGGATCTATGGCTTGGCTATTCATGTTTTAGATCTGAACAGTAGCTAAGGTGATGGGTGGTGGTCATATCAAGGTGGTGGTGGCGGCAATGGTGGTGGCCAAGGTGATGGATGGAGGTGTTGTTGCATGTCATGGCTTGGCTTGCATAGTTTTTAGGAGATGTTGCATTTTTGTGGAGTTTTGGTCATATGAGTGGTGCGTCCTGGCGAAGGTCAGAGGGACAAGCGGTGGTGGTGACAAGGAGGAGGTGGTGGAGGTGATGACCAAGGCAATAGTGGTGGCGGCCGATCCAAACAATCAAGAGAACAAGGCAAAATATTGAAAATCAAAAGGAAAAATGAGGAGAAAAAGTGAAAAAGGAAGAAGAAACCATTACCAAATGCTTTTGCCATGAGAAATAAAGTGAGATGGAGTATTTTCACGTGAATTATGAGCTGAGAAACTCACGGCTATAATAAGGGTGTACGGCCAAAAAGCAAGTAATGAGAAGTTTATGGAAAATGAAGAGTCTAGCAGATGAAAAGTCATAGGAAAAGGAAGAATCTTGTCTCTTCAATTTACCATTTCTTTTAATTAAAATAAAACAAAATATAGCTCAGAAAATAAATTTAAAAACTGAAGCAAAGTGAAATAAAATGAAAATAAATAATTAAATTTAAAGAAAATAGAAAAAGAATTAAAGAAATTGCTTAAAAATTTACAATTAAAACATCACTGGCTTTGGAAAAATATCCACTTCATTTTATAAATATTCTAAACCAAAATTTTGAAATAAAATACTTTCTAAAACATTTCAAAGTGAAATAAATAATTTAATTTAGAGAAAATAGAAAAAAGAACTAAAGAAATTGTTTAAAAATTGGAAATAGGACATGAAAATTACAAATAAAGTACCATTGCCTCTAGAAAAATTCCTACTTCACTTTAAAACAAATAAAAGTCAAATAAATAAGGAAAAAAATAAAGTGGGAATGAGAATAAAATAAGATCTTGAGAAAATAGAAAAATAAATAAAGAATTCCTTTAATTAATTGAAGTTGGAAATTAGAAATTATAAACAAAAATACAACTGACACTGGAAAATGTCAATTACACTTTTAAAATGTTTAAAACCAAAATATATACATAACATGTTGTCTTACCCATATCTATACTATAAAGCAAAACCCTGGTCAAACCGGTCAAAGTGAAGCCTTTTTGGCAATCCCCATTTTACCCCTCTTCTGTCCAAAATAAAACATCGGCGCCTGGGCGGTTATCTTTTCCCAACCCCCTCCCACGTTGCCCCATCATCTATTCTGTTCGTCTTCCGTGCTTTCCATTTTCCCTTTCTTTCGCATCCAATTTCATCTAACCCCAGAAAAAATGCCAAACTCCCTCCATATTCATATTAGTGGAAGCCGATTCTCATTTCCACGTTCTCCTCCACTTTTAAACAGAAACGACACTTCTTCATATTCCAATCCTCAAATCCAAAACCCTTGATTTCTTCTTCTCCTTCGGTCAATCTTCTTGCAGTGAATTAGGTTTCTTTGCTATAATCAGAGATCTCGACTTCAGGTTTGTAATTTTTGTCCGTTTGCTTTCAATTTTCAGTTCCTCTTAGTTAGATTTTCTCTATACATTACTTCCTTTTTGCAATACATATTATGCAGTGATATATTTTGTGGATTTTTCATATTTTGTTGATGTTTATTTTCAGATTTCATTTGATGCTTGGGGAAAAACCCTACTCCTGATTTTTGGTTTTTCATTTTGCCTGTGTTTATTGAGAACGAGCCAAGGCAGAACACAAAAAGGATTTTGGTGTTGTTTGGGCCTGTTTTCAGTCCTCTTAATGGAGAAAGATTTAGTTTCTTATATTTATTGGAAAATTTAATTTAATTCATTTCAGCGCAGATTTCCAGATTTCGCAGGTTTTAATTTCTAACCGTGATTATTACAATATTTATTAATTCAAATTCTTTCTTTTTCAATTTATAGTACACCGTTGAAATTCCAGATTTACACTTACGCTGATTCTTGATAATTTATTGTTTGGTTTAATAATGGCTGATTTATCTCTTTTGTAGGCAAAGGTACGAATTCAGATTATTAACTTTGAACAAGGTTATATAAAAGTACTTGCATTTTTTTTGATAAGAATTTTTTTGTTTAAGAATACTCTGAAATTGTTACTTATTTTGGTGCAGGATATGATTGGGATTCTTGCATCCGTGTGTGCATATATTTGTGTAAACCAGTAAGTACAATACTAATTTGGCTCAGTATTGTTTGTTAGTAAAATGGTTGATGCTTTTTTGATTATATGCATTGTGGATATGGATTATTCATCTAATTAGTTTTATCATTTAAAATTTAATTTAGTTATTTAAATCTGTGGCACTGGCAAGCAATAACGTTAAATTTTGGTAATTTATAATTTAGCAAGTTAGCATCAATTTTGGTAAAAAATTAGTATCCTTTGATCTGTATATATGTTACTAGAACGCACAACCCAAGTAAGGGGTTGTTTTTGCCATCAAATTATTTGTTTTGTTAACAAACCTTATTATGCTAAGCAGTGCACCAGAAGTGAGCCTAGGTAAATTTACTCTGTTATTTTTTCTGATTATAATCGATTATTTACTATCAGCACGATCCGTGTAATGAAATTTGCCTTCTGTGATGAAGAATTAATTGGTGCCCATTAAGTTCAATTTTCTAACCTACCATTAGTATGCATTTAGGTTTGTATAATTACTTTTTGTGATAGCATACAACAATCTATTTGGTAAAAGTTCCATGCGTTACTACTTGATAATGATACCTAAAATGTTTGGTGAAGATAATTGCCAGTAATATTCATATCCTATTAGTGACAGTCGTTCATTTAACTATCTCATTATTTTCATATATCATACTGCTAATTGTAAGCATGGAAAGTATCGATTATATTTGGTTCTAGACATTGCATTTTGGTGCACTGTGATATTTAAATGAACGACTATCACATAGCAGTAGAAAATACAACAACTTTTTCCTTTTTATAATTGCCAGTAATATTCATATCCTATAGTACCAAGAACACTGCTTATGCTTTTACCCAGTTCAGCTGAAAGTTGATTACTCATAACACTTATTTGCTTAACCCTTCCCACTCAGTTTCAACTTTATAATATGTGCTTCAGACTCGGCTGTCATGTTTGGAGTTGAGAATTTTAAGAATAATATGTACAGAGTGCTTGGATTTATGACTGCTTACAACTGCAAAATTTGACAGGAGAGGGTTTTGTAACTGTTATTCTTTCCATTCTTTGTTTGATTCATTACCCAGTTGACTTTTGTTTTTGTTTAGAGCATTTAATGATCAAGTTTCAATGTTGTTTTGTCAAATTTTCCTGTTTCAGTTCCTTTCCCGAGCAAATAATACATATGCCATAAACTGTTAATAAGTGGTCCTTTATCTTCTATTGCCTAATTGAATTCTCGCCTAACCGACCTCCTATGTACTTCACAAAAGTAACTTAATAAAATGAGCATACAATGTGTCACTGACTTACCAAAGATAGGATTCAAAAAAAGAAATATCGTTAAATAAAGTAATTAGCAATTAAATAAAGTAATTAGTATCCAAGCTCAAAAGCGACGTATCGACAATTATTTTAACTATTTCTGTTACTTTTTTGTGTTCACCTGTAGTCCGCTTTAGCTTGCCAGCTAGCCATATAGTTGTTAAAACATTCATGTTCTTGCTATTGTTTTATCATGTATGGTATATCATGGAATTAGTTGTAAACTATTAATGCCTATGTTTTTGGTATAGGCGTTTCGTAATATTTTCCAAAAACTACAATTAAAGGTTTCCTGTTATTACACGTAAAGGAATGTTATATATTGTTGTTTTTCATGCAGGTATCCAACTCCTATAATATATTTACTACACCTTATTAACCTTTAAAACATTTTTTTTCTTTGCAGTTTGGAAGAGGAGATATTGGTTGAATTAACTTGCATTATTAAAGGTAGTTGAAAGAATAATTATATCAACTATTTAGCAACTGGATAGAGGTAGTTTAATTCAATTTTAACTCACATTACTCTTTTGTCTCAGTTATATTATGACAAAATAACATATGTTCATGCTAAAAAAAATTATTACTGAACCTGAAGTCAAAGAGGTTGAGGTAATGAGATGGTCTGTTCTGAAATAAGTATTTTTTTACAATTGTCACTTATGTATTTATTATTTTTAGCTGGAAGTGAAGTTCATTTTACTAAACTATTTCTTTTTTAAGTAAGAACAACAAAGTGGTTTGACTTTGTTTTTATAATTTATGGCCGAGAACGAAAAGTTTAATTTAAATTAATGAGAACATGTAACATTACAGATGGACTAACGTAAAGTAGGATGATGAGAGATCATGATATCCAACCTTGATAATGGTGACAAGCATGACACTCAAAGGAAAATACTGCTAAAAGTTGTTAGTTTATTTGATTATGTTATCATGTCATTTATTTCTTCTTTTTTTGGTCTGAACTAGGACCAAATTTTTGTTGTTGCACTTGGGTAAAATAAAGATTCATGCTTCTACTTGGCAAGCATAGGTAAACTGATGACTTTCCTACCTCTATTTCCTATCTCTGATATCTTTTGTTTGTACTTGGTATTTTTTAGTCGTTTTAGTTTTGATAGCTGAACTCTAAATTGATTGACTCTTTATTTTTATTTTTCCTTTTGTCCCAATTGAAGACGATTAATAGCAGTTGCAATTTTACAGCCAAGAGTAATCAGAAAAGGCAATTTATATGCAGTTGGTCGTATAAAAAGTAAACAAGTTGTCGGTGATATTAAGTGAGGTTGTAATTCATCAGGTATGATTTTATTTATCAACTCATATTATTTTAGTATCAATTTTATAACGAGTAGTATGCTCAAAATTAATTTTTCCAAGTACAGCTCATGACAATTTTATTTCTATGAACATCGTAATGTATTAGTTAGTGCTTTGTTGTCTTTGTTACTACTGCAAGTATGATGTTTGTTGAAATGTTGATTAAACAGAATTTTTACTCGACTTCGATATGTTCCTATTCAGAGTCGCCACTTCCGACTATATGATTATTATTTAACTGAATCATTCGATCCTAATTAGATGCTGATTTATAATTTAGCAAGTTAGCATCAATTTTGGTAAAAAATTAGTATCCTTTGATCTGTACATATGTATCAATTTTGGTAAAAAGTTAGGTGGTTGCCATGATATGGCAGAATGATGTGCAGGTAGAGGAATTTTGTAGTGGCAATAGCAATGAGGTGCACAGATGTGATGTGCACACTTAAATGCTCATAAAGGAGTGAAGTTTTGAGGAAGTGTTGATGGACAGCAGTTTATGATGGCAGTTGTTGTAACTATATGGTTGTGGTGAAGTATTGGTGAGGTTGAAGTGGATAGAAAGGAGGAGGTGGTTTGGGTAGGAGCTTTTGTTTGTATTGCAGTGGTATTGAAGAAGTGAGGATGTTTATTGAGTTTGGTAAGTTTGTTTGACAGTAGACAGTCAAGACAGTGAAGAAATGTTGACAGAGGATTGAGTATGTGCAGACAGTAGGAGTTGATGTATGTAGCTGCTTGATGTGGTGATGGTGGGGTTGTTGAGATGGAGGAATAAGAGAAGGTGTTGTAAACAGTGATGTTGATGCAGTGAGGTTTGATTGGCAGTAGGGGTGATAGTGTATGGAGATGTATGTTGTGAACTGGAGATATCTGTTGGCAAGGAGATGGTTGTTGAGTTGTATTGTGGAGATGAGATGGAGTAGTGATGTTTTGGTTAGAGGATGTATGTGAGTGTTGTTTGTGATGCTGTAGTGTAGAAATGAATTATGCCCAGTTAGAAGTGGTGAATGTTATAATAGGTAGGTTGTGGCAACAGTGGTTTGGAGGAAGTTGTTTTCTGCATGATAACAGGGAAGTGGTTGAACTGGTGGACAGAGTACTAGGCAGTGAAATGGTGATGTACTACAGTGTATTGATTAAGGCAGAGGGATGGCCGGTGGGTGGATGGAAGAGTGGTACAGTCCTGTTATGAAATGGCAGTGAGAATGTCCACAGTTGCACAGAAATGGAATGTCAACTTTGTAAATTGAAAATAAAAATTGTAAAGAAAATGATATGCAATTTGTAAAGGAAAATGAATATATATATATATATATTGAAATTGTATGTTTTTCTACACACACACGAGTATGTGTTATTTGTTTCCTTTTGGTAGTAGTTGATTTGAGAGTTTAGCTTCCCCTAAATATGTTAGGATAAAGTAAATAGTTGCCTTACATTTCATATTTTCAAAACTGCACAGTAACTCAGCCAATTAACAAACTTTTATACCAATCAACAACAATTTACGATCCTTCATAAATCATCAAATTTTATACTGTGCACACGAATGGAAGTGAACAATTAATAGCAAGTACACATAAAACTCTCAGGTAAATTAACACAGACATGCAAATATGAAATTAGGTTGAAATTGGAACAATTACTCCACCGACCTACACAGGCTCTAATATTGTTATGCACAATGAAACGTCAGTTGATTCACACATATACTTTAGTTGAAAAAAAATTAAATACTTATTTCTTCTCTACTGCACTTACATTACCGCACTTACATTTTTAAATCCCTCTTCTAAATACAACAATTAAGTAACAAATTGCTTAACCATGTGTTTTCCTTATCAGAAGAAGAATTTTAGTACGGATTTACGTAATCAGCGATATGGGTAACCTCACTTCTTATAAATTATACCTTACATAATCTACACAATTCAAAGGTTGATGTAACTTACACGGCCTTATCCACATCAGTTCTACCCTTACTTTATCTTACAATACCTTATTTCTATTTGGTTGTCATATCGTTTCCCCCTTTTCCCCACAACTATCAAACACTTTACCATACTCTCTGACAACACGACAACTGTAACAAAGAAAATTTTGCTCTCTCCCTGTTACGCACACGTCCAACGGACGTGCCACCATACTCGTAAATATAAATTAGAATATTACATGACCAAATAAAATATTATTTATACAATTTAAAATAAGCAATTTTGTTAAATACAACAAATTACACACAATATTTAAGAAGACATAGCTTTCACAATATAAGTCGGATTTCAATGAAACGAAAAGCAATATTCTTCAAATTTTAATTACTTTCATAATAAAAGATAAAATTCAAATTTTCAAACTTTTAAATTTTTAAAATAAAAGTCAAAGTTGACCATATTGACCAAAATTCACCTTTTTCGAAAATATTCTATTTAGTCATGTTTGGAATTCTAATTCATATCAAAATCAAAATTTATATTTAAAATAACAAAATTTATCCATTTTAATAAATAAATAAAGTTTTTAAATTAGAAAAGTAAATTTAAAATAATTAAAATTTACAATTAAAATAATTACAAAATACAGGGTTGTTACACTCTTCCCCACTTAAATCTTTTCGTCCTCGAAAAGAACGAACAAGGAAAAAGAGAAAAAGAAAGATAGACAACAAATAGTACCTGGAAAAATAATTTTAGATACGAAGCACGAATGCTCTCCTCCGTCTCCCAGGTACAATCCCAATCATCAATACTTCACAGTACTTTGATCAGACTAACAAATTTCCTTCATAGCTGCTTCGTACCTCTATCGACAATACGAAGTGGCTTCTTCTCGACATTCAGATTAGGCTAAATATCCAAACTATCAAAAGCAGAAGGCTGAACGAAACAAAAATGAAGATGGGACATGAAGATACCAGAAAAGATGTGAGACATGGAATACATCATGCACTCCAGACAGCTTCTCGGCAAATCCAGACGGTAAGCCAAAGAACCAACTCTTTCCACAATTGCGGAATGAACCCTCAAAGAAGAAGAAGGTAGGAATAGCTAGAAGGAAAAATGGGTTGGAACACAAGGATGGACCATTATTTTAAAACCATATACATTTCAATTTAAAATTTTATATTTACAACATTTTAAACATTTTATCATATGATAAATAGTAATTTGATTCAAATTTGATAGTTCGAAGTAAACAATATTTAAAACATTTTAAATTATTTAGAAAAGTAAAATAAATGATCAAAATATCATTTATATAACATACTTTATCAAAATACTTTTATAACTCGATGTCTTAACAAGTTTACTTTCGTTCCTGTAGACTCTGGCATTGCGTTGATCAGGTGAAAAGCTAGAATTCTCCAGGTACTTAGTAGACCTGTTTCAACACCCAGTGAAAATACTTGAAAAAACCTTTTAAAAACAGATATGGAAAGTACAATCCAAACAAATCAACCAAACCAAAACATTTGTCTAACCATGGATCGCAGATACACAATGGTTACGCCTTGATCCTCCAGGAAACAATCCGTATCCGTAAGCTTTCTCAGCCCTGCGAGTTACGCCATGATGACTAGTCGAATGCAGGATACACAATGGTTACGCTTGGATTTCTAGGAAACAATCTGTACCCATAGGCCGTCTCAATCAGGCAGTTTTGCTACTAATGTGACCTACATAGAGTGCAGGATACACAATGGTTACGCCTGGATCCCCCAGGAAACAATCTGTACCCCTAGCCAGCTCAGCCAGGCAGTTGCGCTATGCAGTCGTGCTCGTAAACCAAGGAGATCGTCATGGAATTCGATGGACACTTGAGTATCATATCCGGAAAACCCAAATCAGAGAGAATAATATCGATAGAATGAATCCACAATGTGGCCAAAAAGCGGATATCAAGCAGAAGGCACTTTCCATATCTTTACTTCGAAAATATGTATCATATAGTACCTTTCAAAATCACTTTCAAATATCATACTTATATAAAGTCCATTATATATAAGATTCCATTTCAAATCGAATATTTTCCAAATCCATAGTATATCAAATCATACTTATATAGACTTCGATTGTATAAGATTTCAATTTACAAGTTGAGTACCTTTTCAATTCAACATTTTCAAATCAACTTCATACTTATACAAATCAATTTATATACGTTCGATAACTCCCAAATCAAGTATTTAGTAAATCAAGGTTCTCAATTTCAAACTATTCAATATCAATTCAGTTTCAAAGTCATATATGATTTCACCAATCATTTCTTCCAAATTACATATATTCAGTTTCAAAGTTTCTTAAAACAATAGATTTTAGAAAATAATCCAAATTTCCAGATCAAAAAAATTTAGGTCAAACAAATTCATTTCCATTTCAAACACATATTCACCTTCAAAAATCATAATACTTTCAAAGTCATAAATCTTTTGAAACCAAAATACTTGAAATCATTACACTTTGAAAAATCATAATATTTCGAAGTCATACATTTGAAATCATAAAACATTCCTTTAGTTCTTTACATTTCACAAATTAATTCAATTAAACCCAAATCTAAAATTTCCAATTTTAATTAAATTCAAACCATCAGTTTTAATTCAATTTAGTTTTCCAACAAAGCCATTTCAAATATTATAAAATTTCAAATAAAGATTTGATCCACAAAATAAACTATTCAATCTTTAATATATTTCAAAGCTTAAATATACCACATTTCAAAACTAATTTTTTCTAGTTTCATACATCTCAAATTTTTCTTCATTATTACCTAAGTTTTGAAATATTCATTTCATAAATCCATTATTTGTAAATAAACTCAAATTACCGGTAAAGCAAATATCCTTTCGTAATAATATAAACTGCGAATATTCATTTATCAAATAACTTATACCTTTCAAAATTTCTTAGTTTTGAAAAGTTAGCCTTGATTTGGAAGTGCTCGAATCTTAAAAATAGTCGAAGAAAACATATTTTCAATCCAAGAGTTGGAAATCACCAACAAATCAGTAAATCAATTCCAATAGATAAGGTTATACCAAAACAAATTTGAATCTCGAGGATTGAACACCGGCTTACTTTAAATCATTTCATATATATATATATGTATGTATGTGTCTTTCGAATATCAAACCATACTTCAAAAATCTAAAATCAAAATTTGGTTTCATAAAATCACCCGCATAGCAAAGCTACTAGAGTGGCCTCTCCCCCACTCAGAAACTCAAAATCAATGTCAATGATGCATGCATTCATAACTGAAATTATTTTCTAGCGACATAAGTGGGTTCTGGACTTTTATTTTCTTGAAAACTTCTTTGAAATCTCTTCGAAATCATTGGGATTCATTCGAATACATTTGAAACATTTCTTATTCGAAAAATATCTTAAAAATCATATTATTATATTTTTCCAAATCTTAAAATCGATTTCAAATACCGGAGTTCGATTCCTCGAAATTCAAATTAAAAACCCTTCAGTTATAAATCATTTTATATAAGTCAAATTCTTATAAATTTTCAAATCCTTTCAAACTTCAAATTTCTCGTTTTAAAAAGTATATAATTCTTATAGAAAACATTTCACTTTTATATACAAAATAAGGTCATCCTTATCAAAATGATAATTTCGATGTATGCACAAATTCCAAAATACAACCAAACATAAATTCCCAAAGAATGATTCAAGGATAGATTTCAAACAAACAGAGATTCAAATTTAGAGGAACTCTAATCAAATAGAATTCTGATTCGAAGATAAGCTCGAACAAAGATGAGATAATTTAATTACCAAATAGAAGTTGGATAAGCATAAATAAATCGCGCGCGACCCTAACCGAGTCAACCATGACTATAGGAATATAACCAATGTGGACATCTAAGGCAAATCGACATTCGATCACCAGAGATAGAATACATGTAGAGCAGGAGATAGATAACATCGTAAACCGTGGATATAGAAATCTCCGGTGAATCAATGCCAATTGTAAAGGAGTTTCACCCCTTTACAAATCATTCAAAGATTTACGAAATCACCGATCTTTATAGAGGTCATTCCAAAGTGGAATTATGGAATGCTCCAAAATCAAAAGGATAAAATGGGGAAGACATGACTGGATTTTAGAACAAGTGGGAGTGTTCCAAAGTTGATGGAATCCTAATCGATAAGAATCCTAACCAAGAAATTTCTAACAAGGTGGATACCAAAGGGATGAAGTTTTGAAATTCTTGATTTCAAAATAAGAAGATTTTTATACCAATATAATCTTTGAAAATACTTTAAAATCATTGGAATCATTTTATACTTCGAAAATACGTTCTCTCACAAAGAAAGGATTCTGAGATTGATTTCACTCATTCTAGAGTATTTTTGCCCTATCTCTAATGAGCTTTTGCTCTGCAGGCTAAGGTTTGCCTAAAACCAAAGCTCTGATACCAATTGTAACAACCCGATATTTTCAGCCATTCGCATCCACACATGCCGGACTTGAATTGCTCAAAATACCGCATTGTAAATATATTTGGAGCAAATGAAAACAATCACAGAATCACATACATAGAAATATCAGAATAACTCACAACGGAAATTAAAATACCATAGTAGTTCATGAAGCTACTATAACAAAATCTCAAAACAAAATACATAATATCAGTCTGAAAACATATACAATAGAGATCCCAAATACATAGAAGTTTATAAATACCAGAGCTTAAATAGAACTATTGAAATAGAAAGGGAATAGATAACTAGACAAGCAGAATCTCCAGTGATTCCTATCTCTAAAAAGAAATCCAAAGCTAAGCTGTAAATACTCAAGCTGACCCGAGCGTGAAGTAAAATACAAAACACTCAAGTCAGGACATACATACTTATATAATGTAAATCAACCCAAGTGAACTATAGTAGTAATACACAATAACATAAAGGATGCTTGGGATCGCCCATCCTCTAAGGATCCATTAAACCATAAATTAAATATATTCCGTGGTTAAAATTCAAGAATGGTATTTCATATTTTGAAATCAAATATCATTTTAAAACTCAATATCATTCAAAAATCCATTTCAAAATATTAAAATATCATATTTCCCAAATCACATTCATTTTATTTAAAATACTATTTCAACACACATTTCAAAATAGTTATATTTCAAAACATTTACTTCATATTAAATCATTAAAATGAATTTATTTTACTTAGTAATTAAATTATTAAATTTCCAAAATTTAGATCTTTCAAAGTTCATTTATTCACTTAAATTTATTAAAACAATGAAAATTCAACTTTCGTAGCATTTAGAAAATGCTACGGAAAGTTATGTTTAAAACAATTCAATTAGCAAAAGACAGCATTTAAAATGCTGTAATAGGTTTTAGATTTCAAATAATATTTTAGTTAAATTCAGCAACTACAACACCTATAAAGTGTTGTAATAGCCCTTAGTTCATTTTAGCCATTTAGTTCATATATATCAATTACAACATTTACATAATGCTGTAATATCTTTAACTTTAGAAATGATAGCATTTCAAGAATGCTGTCAATTTAAATTCCAAACTTTCACTACAATTTCATAAACAATTAAAATTTATTTAAATCCATTTTTTACTTATAAAAATCGTATTTTCTCACTTTAAAAACAATCATTTAAATATCCCTTAATCTATGATTTTACAAAGTGAAATTTTCACAAATAATTATCAAATCTTTAATAATTCACTTATAAAATAAATGTAAAATTTTATAACATTTCATTTACTTAACATTTTAATTAAGTTTACCATTTCATAATTTTATTTAAATTCCATTTTATTTTCTTAACTTAACTTTTATTTTTAAATCACTTTCACATTTCCAAGTTAAGTTATAATTCAAATTTCAACTTTTAAACATTCATTTATTTAACTATTTTTAATTTACAGAAAATCAATAACACTTTATAAAAATCATTTTAAATTTAAATTAAAAACAAATTATCATATTTTCTTACTTAACTTAAATTTTATTTAAAAACAAAATCATAAATTCCAAATTTTACTTATATCTCCAATTCTACTTTACCATTTATTTATTTCACTTATTTAATTTGTGTAAAATCACTAATATTTTATAAAAATCATTTTTTATTTAAATTTAAGTCAAAATATCATAGTATTTACATTTTTATAATATTTAAAAAATTATAGAAAAATTATTTTAACTACGGTCTGTATATAATTTTTCTAACCTATGTCAACGTTACAAATAATATCATTTAAATCCGTAATTTACAAAGAAAAATACGGGTTCTATCATTTCAAAATCGTAATCCCAAGTTAAATGAAATAAATAAAATAAAAATTGTTCAGGCTTATCATTTTATCCCATAACGATTTTTCCCTATTTTAAAGTCCGTTCGATTATATATCATTTCAACGCATAGTGATTCTATTCTACAGGGAACTTACAGTGTGATAAAGTGATATAAATAAAAGAATAACATTATGTAACAGTAACAGATGATATAACAGGTTTATAAATAGGGGTGAACATCATATAAATTATATCACAGGCAGTTATAACATAATAATATGAACTACAGATTCACTGGATGTCAATTTACTACTTATATAAGTACGGAATGTCTGGTGAGAAATACTCACCTCTACAAGATGGAGATAACAAAACATACACACAACAGAGATCCAAAAGGCATGAAAGCACGACTACGATTCAAGTGAGGAAAAGCCAAAGCTATTTGTCTACTACATATGAAACAAAACAATGCATATAACTTGAATTTCAAACCAAAATATGACATTAAACAAGCTAGAATTAAGGAACAACAATTAATCAAACAATTGCACTTGCTTCCACCATCACTATGCTCAGCCTATTGGGTGATAAGTCACTGCCATGGGGTGTATTTGGTCAGGTATGGGTAACTTATGCTCGGCCTAACAAGGGTAGTGAAGGTATGGAAGTTGTTTGAGTGATTAATGGCATAAATGGAGGAGTTTGTGTCCACTATTTGGCTCGGCTACATGGATCTATGGCTTGGCTATTCATGTTTCAGATCTAGACAGTAGCTAAGGTGATGGGTGGTGGTCATATCAAGGTGGTAGTGGCAACTATGGTGGTGGCCAAGGTGATGGATTGAGGTGTTGTTGCATGTGGTGGCTTGGCTTGCATAGTTTTTAGGAGATGTTGCATTTTTGTGGAATTTTGGTCATATGAGTGGTGCGTCCTGGCCAAGGCAGAGGGACAGGTGGTGGTGGTGACAAGGAGGAGGTGGTGGAGGTGATGGCCAAGGCAATAGTGGTGGTGGCCGATCCAAACAAGCAAGAGAACAAGGCAAAATATTGAAAATGAAAAGGAAAAATGAGGAGAAAAAGTGAAAAAGGAAGAAGAAGCCATTACCAAATGCTTTTGCCGTGAGAAATAAAGTGAGATGGAGTATTTTCACATGAATAATGAGTTAAAAAAATCACGGCTACAATAAGGGTGTACGGCCAAAAAGCAAGTAATGAGAAGGTTATGGAAAATGAAGAGCCTAGCAGATGAAAAGTCATAGGAAAAGGAAGAGTCTCGTCTCTTTAATTTACCGTTTCTTTTAATTCGAATAAAAAAATATAGTTCAGAAAATACATTTAAAAACCGAAACAAATTGAAATAAAATTTTAATTATTAACAAATTGAAATAAAATTATAATAAATAATTAAATTTAAAGAAAATAGAAAAAGAATTAAAGAAATTGCTTAAAAATTGAAAACAGGGTTCAAAAATTTACAATTAAAACATCACTGGCTTTGGAAAAATATTTAATTCATTTTAAAAACATTCTAAAGAAATTTTTTGAAATAAAATACTTTCTAAAACATTTTCAAAGTGAAATAAATAATTTAATTTAGAGAAAATAGAAAAAGAACTAAAGAAATTGTTTAAAAATTGGAAACATGACATGAAAATTACGATTTAAATACCACTGCCTCTAGAAAATTTCCTACTTCACTTTAAAACAAATAAAAGTCAAATAAATAAAATAAATAAGGAAAAAAAATAAAGTGGGAATGAGAATAACATAAGATCTTGAGAAAATAGAAAAATAAATAAAGAATTCCTTTAATTAATTGAAGTTGGAAATTAGAAATTGTAAACAAAAATACAACTGACACTGGAAAATGTCAATTACACTTTTAAAATGTTTAAAACCAAAATATATGCATAAATTTTTATCTTACCCATATAAATATAAATTAGAACATTACATGACCAAATAAAATATTATTTATACAATTTAAAATAAGCAATTTTGTTAAATACAGCAAATTACACATAATATTTTAAAAGGCATAACTTTTACAATATAAGTCAGATTTCAATGAAACAAAAAGAAATATTCTTAAAATTTTAATTACTTTCACAATAAAAGATAAAATTAAAATTTTCAAACTTTTAAAATTTTAAATTAAAAGTCAAAGTTGGCCATATTGACCAAAATTCACCTTTTTGGAAAATATTCTATTTAGTCATGTTTAGAATTCTAATTCATATCAAAATCAAAATTTATATTTAAAATAACAAAATTTGTCCATTTTAGTAAATAAAATAAAGTTTTTAAATTAGAAAATTAAATTTAAAATAATTAAAATGTACAATTAAAATAATTACAGAATACAGGGTTGTTACGTATAGAGATAACATTTATTTAAGAATGAGTTTTGAAAATTGCCCATAATTACTTATGTACTACTAATACTACTTTTAGCGTTGCTCAGTTAGACATTGTCTTGTAGGATTAAAGTTGCCGTGGCTTTTGATTGCTTGTTGCCTTTGGCTTTAAGGGTGAAAACTATTAGAATAGATTAATATGTATATTATGTTGGTCAAGGACAATGTTTGAGGGTAAGAAACCTAGTGCGAGTTGTTAGAGGTCTTGGATTCGAGCATACATATTGGTCGTTTTTTTAAAGTAATGTCTTTTGCATGGCCGAACTAGATTTATATTACTGTTTTTAAAGTAACGTCTTTGGCTTTAAGGATTGGAGGCACTAGAGACACTAATGGCACTAATGGCGCTGGAGGCTCGCAAATATGAATGTACTGTTAACAATTAGAATTTAGTATGTACTGGCTGTAACTATAAATACACTGGCTATGTTTTTAAGTATGTTTGTTATTTGTACCTGACTAAGTAAAACTTGTGTTGTTGGTTATTCTAAAATGAAAAGTTCTTTGTTGCAGTGTAATGTTTCCATTAGATATGATATAATGTTGCAGTATAATGTTGCCATAGATATGATATAATGTTGCAGTAGTATAATGTTGCAATACATTTCCAATTTAAATTGCAAAAGGTATTGCCATAGATATGATATAATGTTGCAGTATGTGATGTTAAATGTGGTAATAAACTGGCAAAGTGTTTCCATTGGATGGTAAATGTGTTACCATAGATTAATGAATATAGGCCCCACAACAGGGTTCCATAAAGGTGGGCCACAGAATTAGTGGGCCCCAAAATATGGGACCACATGTTGGGGCCCAGATTATGGGGCCCACTTTTTAGTAAATTTGGTACTTGTGGCAACAACAGAACCGATGTTGCCCTAGTACCGCAAAGATGTTGCCTTTGACTCTAGGGCAACGTGGCAAAATGCATCACCGAGAAAGTGTTGCCTTAGCCCATTTTAGCCTACAACAACATTTTTTGGCACTTCCTGTATCACTCTTGGGTGTTGCAGTATGCAATCTATGGCGTAATGCCGAGTTCTGGCTTAAAGATAAAGGCAAGGTAGAGTTATAACAAGGCGATAAGGTGAGTTAAACTCACAACTTCACCTAAACAATAGTTGCATGTCAAAATACTGTAGTTTTGTTGATTGCACGTTTCATGTTGTTGATATGAATTCATTTTATGTTGTAAATTGAACAAAATACAAAGAAGGTGATATTTGATTCTCTCCGGACAATACATAGGCTTATTTGGGTGCTTATGTATGTTTGAAAATGTAGGAGTTGGCTCGAATTCATCGAGTCAACGAAAATCAATAGTCGATCGATTTGGTCATGACAAAGAGCTTTACTGCTCTAGGAATTCATTGACTAGTCGACCAGTCAGTCTTATCGACCGCTGGTCGAAAACATAGAGCAATAATGCTCCAGGTTGGACTAGATTGTGTGACCTACTTTGGTAATTCTTTTGTGTGCCTATTTGCGATATTTCTTGCTCTTTTTTGGTGTTTTTAAATAGAGATTTATGGAGCAAGAATAATGATTTAACAAAGATGAATTTATTACTTTTATTGAATCAATTTTCTTTTTGAATTATGTGTTTATGAAAGGCATTCAATCGTGTGTTTATGGAAATTTTAAGTAGTTTTAAAACTTATTTTGATTGATTTCAACTCCTTGTTTGGTTTAAAATAATTATTATAAAAAATAAAGAAGTTTCCTGAAATAAAAATATTATTTTGCATATGAATTCAATTTTTGGAACTTTAGATAAAGGAATTTCAATCATCGGATTTTAGTAATAATATTCATGAAATGTGTATAGTATTTTTTGAAATCAAAATTAGGGTTTTTTCAGGAATTTGTGAAATCGTTGTAATTTCTAAAGAAAGTGTTTTGAAAGTTTACTTCCACGAGCATATGATGTGGATAATTTAAGGAAAATGGGCAAGGTAGAGCTTTTTGAATTTGTGTTTGTGAATAATTTTAATATGGCAGTTGTTTTGCTGTTGATTGTTTGGTGTGTAGCAGATTACTTATAGTAATATATTTTTATAAGCTTTTCTTTGAAGTCGAATTGTAGGGACATAATTCTTAAAAGAGGGGAGTTCTGTAACAACCCTGTTTATTTAGTACCTTGATTTGAATTTAATAATAACTATTCGAGGAATAATAATGGAAATTCAAGAATGTTAGTATTTAAAATGGTTTCTAAATATCGAGTGTGTATTTTGAATCGATTTATGAAGGGATTATTTTTTTATTTCTATTTTAGAGTTATACGAATTCAGTAATAAAGGAGTGTGTAATGGATATTTTGGGGATTTCTTATAAATTAGAAATTTGGATTAAAAATGGTTTGTGAAAAATAATGTATTAAAATCTTTTTAAAAGATCGATAATAATTTAAGAAATAATATAGTTCATTTCTAGAATTTGCAATAAAGAGAGCATATTATGTTAATCAAAATAGTGTATTTTCTACTAACAGTGAATTTGAGGAATTATTATGTAAGTGGAATTTAATGATATAAATTCTTGTTTTTACTCATTAAAGAATGTGTTGTTGTTTGTTGAATATAGTGTGAATTTATTTTGGGTAAAAGTGAGTCTATTTGTGTTAAAGCAATATAAGTGTTGTATTTGGTCTTTTAGTGAAAATGAAACTTTATCATGTTTTAAATATTAAAAAGAGGTTAAAATAATTTTTTAAATTGTGTTTCCTTATTTTTAATGAAAAATTAAGAGTTTGAAATAGGTTGTATTATTTTTATGTAAATTTAGAGGTAAAAATAAATGTGTAAAAGGGTGTTAAAAGTGAGAAAAAGAATGTAAAAGAATGAAATTATTTTATTTTATTATTGGCTTTAAGACAAACTTAAATTTCATCCCATTTGTGTGTAAAGGGAAAATTTATTCTCTCTTATACTTAATTTAAATGAATTGCTCTCTCCTCTATATATTCATTTTTCTCATTACATAAGCTGATAAATCACCTTTCTTCCTATTTCCAAAACTTGGCCTCAAGCAAAAAAAAAATCAAACATTTAAATTCAAATGAAATCAGGAAAAATCCAAGAAAATTAAGGTAAGCTCTATAGCCAAAACTACATCTATATCTGAAATCATTTGTATAATCATTGAGTATATTTTCAGATTTTTGTAGACATTGAGTTCTAGATTTTAATTAGGGAAATTGAGCTCTAGCTTGAAGTTAAAGGCAAGGTAGAATTGTAACTAGGCTATAAGGTGAGTTAATCTCACAATTTCACTTAAACAGTAGTTGAATGTCAAGATATGATAATTTTGCTGATTGTTGGTTTTATGTTGTTGATATGAATCCATTATATGGTGTAAATTGACAAAATACAAAGAATGTAATGACCCGTATTTTTGACAATGATTTTTTTTCAAATAAATAAGATTTTGGAATTTAATATTGCAAAAATTAAATTTTATGATTTATTAATGGAAATAAATCATTAGAATATAATTTAATAATATTGATTGAATGTAATTGACGTCTGTTCTAATGTAATTCCAATCAATTATAATTACAAAAGTTAATAAGGAATAATTAAATGTTTGAATTAAAAATTAAAATCATAGGTTATTTTATTTAATTGGTTTTGGCATGTAATAAGAAGTTAATTATTTTGTAAGTAAATTTATTAACTTTTGTTTGTAAATAATAAATTTTGAAATCTGTTTAAATTACCTAGATGTAAAAGTTTTTTATTTCTCATCTTATTATTTAGTCCATTTGAAGTTAATGTAGAAACCAATGAAATTTAATTTAATTAAAATATTGCTGTTGACAGAAGAAAAGACATTAATTGTGGAGCAATGAGTGTAATATATGGAAACTTATGTTTAATTAATTACGTAAGGTATTTTTTAATTTAATAATAAGAATTTAAACCAAAATAAGAATTTGTTGGAAAATTAGAATGTAATGAACTAGGGTTTTACAACAGTGTAATTTGGTGTTGAAATTAATTTAATATTTAAATTTTGTAATTGTATTTTAAAAGATCACCAATTCTTGTTTAATCAAGAATGATGATAGAAAGTTTTAATTTAGAAATTAAAAGTGATTAAATTGATTTTTAAAATAGATTGTTTTAATTAATGTGTAAAATTAATCTTTTTGGGCATTGTCTCAGATTTCGACGAAACCAGTATCGTCGGATCCGTAATAATGAATTATGATGGGATTTCAAGTTTCGTAGCGATCAAACATATCGTTTAATCGTGCGACCTCAAAACGCGTAGAATCAACTAAAGGAATTTAAATAAATATAATTTGATTTAAAATCTAACTTCTATATACAATGGATTTAGGGTATTAAATTGGTTTAGTTGAGTTTAAAGATATTGAAAACCTATACTTTGACATATAGGATGACATTTTTTCGTTTCGAGGACGAAACAGGCTTTTTGGGCCTTTGTTATCGCATGGGCCCAATCGATCTGCTCTGTAACAACCCGAATATTTTACGATTATATATTTAAATGGTTTATATAAATATAGCATCATTAGTCGGAATAAAGTCCGAAATGCTACTTTTTGTAAATAGTCGAATTATGACTCGAGACCACTTCCATTGAGTTCAAAACGGCATCTGCGAACTTTTTGAGTATAAACATCGATATGTTTGTAGTTGGGTAGAATTTCGCTATTTTTCTATTGGGCTTTTGTGACGACCCGGAAATTTTGACTTTGAAGTATTTGAGTGAATTTTAATATTTAGAGGTTGATTTAATTTGAATTTCAAATATCAGAATGAATTTGGCATTTTAATTATTGAATTTAATTTATTGAAGCTGGGTAAAAATTTGAATCTTCAGTTTTAAGCCGATTAAAAATATTTTCAAGGCTTAGAAAATTTATATTGATAATAGTGAAGATAGTGGAAGCTTCAGAATTGGCTTTGGAAATGATTTGTTCGGTTTTGAAATTATGTTGTTTAAATCGATATTTGAAAATAGCCTCCCAAAGCACAGTCTCGGAATTCGAGGAAACCAGTTGTAATGATCCCAGGTTGTTTCTGAGTTTAAATTGCTAACTAATTTAATTTTCAAATAAAAGTGGTGAAATTAATTGGTAATTAATATAAGATTCTAGTTAAATTATGAATTAATTGAGAACTAACCTGGATATTTGAAAATAAATATGTATATAAAATAATTTTTCAAACGATGTTTAAAGTAAAATTCTATATTTTATAATATAAAATGTGAGTGTTATTTTATCAAAGTATAATTAAGTTTTAAAAACGATTTCTTTAAAAGTTATATATATATATATATATGAATGCAAAATGTAAAATAAATAAAATATAAATATATATGTATATAGAGAAATAAGACAATAAGTATGTAAGTTAAAATAAATATTTAAGCTGTTAGAAAATGAATAATATATAAAATAAATTTAAATATAAAGTAAACACATAGCTAAATTTAAACAACATATTAAAATAGGACTTCATTAATATTCTAAAGTAACAAGACCAAAGAAAAGAAACAAATTACATTCAAATATGTACAGTGTTAACAAGACAAATGTAAGCAAGAATATAAATATCCTTAGGTTTGAATAAGAAGATATATATATATATATATATATATATATATATATATATATTTAAGTATGGAGATAATTAATGCTAGCCTCCTCAGTACATAACATATTAGCCACCAAAGAAGATATATATATCAGGTTAGTCAACAAGCATAAGCTTACTAAACAAGACAAGTTTAATAAATGCAAGCCACCACAAATCGCATCAGCCTCCAAATGGAAAAAAAATCTCTGAGCATAATAAAAAAAATCTTGTACCTGATATTGTACAAAATAACAACACTCTGTAACTCATTTTTTATATATCGATTTCATCTCGGATTCGTCGATCCACAAAAAAAATGAGTAAACCTGAAGATAATATCATCTCAAACATAAAAAAAGCTTCAATTTAAACAAACAACAATACAAATGCACACAGACCATAGGGATCAAAGGTTTTCAACAAGCATAGTTCAAGTCTGTTTCATCATAAATAAAGCTCTGTTCATTTGAAAACCAGGTGAGTAACACCACCCTTAAATGAACTTAAAGTATCTGAAATTTGTTGTATGTTGAATATCTGCAAAATAAAGATGATTATGTGATTTTATGGATGTATCGTTGTATGTCTACCTGATGTTATCTGTGCACCTCTGTTCAAATTTCCCAGCAAAAATTTAGAATAGAACTCATATTTTCTTATTATAATTACAATTAGTTTTTAAACTATAAACAAACTTGTTTTTTAAAGGATAGAATAGAGATTTAAAATGTGTTTAAATTTAATTAAACTAAATGTTGCTCTGGGAAAGCATAAGAACAGGAATGTTTAAAACTTTGTGAAAATTCAAACATATTTTTTTATCAACTCAAGCATGTAAATTGAATCAATAACCAGAAACATGATTTTTAAACAAAACATCATAATTTTTAGTTAAGTTTTAAAGGTGTAGTTCTGAGTTCATCAAAATATGGGTTTTTGATGATCTCTGATGATCCACGGGTTTGTGGTGATCGAGATCTTCGCTGGAGGTGCAGGAGTGAACGGTGGTTTCAGGAAAAATATTGGTATTGTGGTCTGATGGTCGGTGTGGAGGCGGCAAGTGTTTGAAGTTCAGAACCCTAGTTTTTAACAAGATTGATTTTTGGGTTGGTTCGACTACCCCAATGCATCGAGTTCAACGTGGTTCTTGGAGGTGGTAGAGGGGACGTAGGCGATCTTGTCGCCGGAATTTCGAGCTTTCTAGTGGTCGGGGTTGAGAGTACGGTGGCGTTTCCAAGGTTGATGGTGAAACCTGATTGTGTTCCCTGGTTTTGAATTGAGAGCTCGATTTTGATTCGAGCAAATGTGGTGGATTTGGAGGGCCGTGGTGTGGTCAGGTGATGGTCGTTGGTGGATTGAAGTGCTGGTGGATGGCCGAAGATGGCCAGAGCCACGGTGCATATGCACCGTGAATTTTGAAGTTTTGATGAACTTTAGTTTTGGTGCAGAGGTTTTGAACTCGGGATTTACTCGAGTTACTCGAGTAGTTTACTCGAAGTAAATTAGGTTTTAATTCGAAGCAAACATGAGTTGCCTCGGGTTAGTTTTGGTTTGTACAGGTTTTTGTAAACCTGTCTGCAAATTTAAATATAAAACAAATTTAAATGTATTTAAATTTGTAAGCTAGATGTAAACAAAGTTTAAATCTAGTATGAAGTTTAGATTCAAATGAAACTTTGAATCTTAAAGTTTTTAAAATGAAATTTGGATTTTAAATCAAGAATTAAAAATCAAGATTTAAATCAAAGGTTCAAAATAAATGTTTAATTTAGTGGATTCAAGTCTCTTTGAATCCAGATCTAGGAATTTGAATCAGATTTTAAATCTGAATGTTTTAAACAAGTTTAAATCAATATCTTTTTAAAGTTATTCTTTTTCAAATAAATATTTAAATTGGATTTGATTAAGTTCTTTTATAAAAAGAATTTTCAATGAAAAGTTAAATAATTTGTTTTCACTTGAATTTGTAAAGTAAAATATAATGTATTTTTAAAGTTGTTGTGTGCTGATGATCATTTGTTGATCATTGTGATCAGAGCATGGCTTTTGTATAAAGCGTAGCTTTGTGGACGAGACTGCATCAGGACCTCACACCCCGAAAATGGTCGAAACAGGAAAGATGCGGCAAGGTTATGGGGGTCGTGCCTTTTAGGGTGTGTCATTCCCTTCTGGTAAAGGGTGGTATCATGGTATGCAACCCAAATATTTACCTATGTGGTGGGCTTCAATCTCATTTTCCATGTGGTTGTTGCTTTGGGGTTTAGAGGCGCCTCGGATAAAGGTCCCAAAGGACCGGGGGGGGGGGAGGGGGGGGGTGGCGGCATGCTCGAATAGTAGTTACCTAGTTATAGAGGTAACCCGGCCTTGTGTTGGCAAAGATCCAGTTAGGTTCTTGGGACGTCCCGCCAGAGGCGTACCCATGGACGGTGGGAAGTTCCTTAGCCCTACTATTTGTTGGAAATCCTAATGAAACAATACGCGCCCTGTACGGTTTTAGTTGTATAACCTGCCATGGAATGTGGCGGTAACCTGCTGTTGAACATGGTAGTTATAGTAGGCATACAATAATGGTTGCATGGTGGCTATGATTAATATTATACTTTCGAAAAAATTTCTGCACTATGCACTAATAATAATATTGAAAAGAAATTTTCTCGTATCAAGCATGTTTGACCATCATAAGGAGAAATCTCCTCCAATTCTGCGCTTGCATGGGGTGTGCGGTGTGAGGCCTTATGGTAGTTTCATTTTCTAAAAAAAAGCATTGCGAATTTGTTTTTAAATTCTCTTGTTGTTTATTTTGAAGATCAACTGTTTTTGTTACTCACACTAGTCGCATGACTGACTCGGAGTTTATTGTTCCTTTCCTAAACTCTGAGTGCCCATAATTTTTCCACAAGGGCAGTCTAGAGTGGGGTTTTTCAGATAGTCAAGTTTAATAGATTATCTTGAGTTAGTCCAATCTTTGGATCACGATTGCACTTGCTTATCGTCGTGAAACGTGATGCTGGTTCGAGCTAGCCTTGGATTGGAGCTTTGGATTTGGAGATGCAATCTATTGAAGTTATTTTTTCCGTTGTGTCTTATATCTCTGATAGTATTGATATCTGTTGTATCATTCTGTTGTATCATATTATATCAGATATTGTATCTATCACTGTATCAATGTTATATGTATATTGATATTCTTTTTCTTCCGCTGTGTTGTACTTAATGGTGTTATAAGCTCCGGCGAACCAGATTCGACATTTGGATCTGCGACATTTGAATATGAGTGTCGTATTCGGTGTCGATTTTCAAAGGTCGAGTCAGGATCGTTTCATCTAGTATCAGAGCTGAGGGTTGAAACTTTAGCTCAGGAGTATAACACATTAAGTAACTCATTAGAGATAGGGTGAAGTATACCCTAGAATGGTATATCCCTAAGATATCCGTTCGAATGCCTCAGTAAATTCTCTTACTATCCACTGATAGTGAGTATGAGGTCAAGAAGAGGACGAGATAGGGGATAGGGGAGTACCACTATAAATGGTCAATACCCTATAACAGTGGAAACAATTTCTCTATCAATTTCCTTTGATTCGATTTCAAAATTCTTTTGATTGCTTCGTACCAGCTACAAGAAGAGTTTCGGTGTGATGGTGGTCGTACGTATCATTGTAGGAAATCCTTACTTCATATTTTCACCGGTTTCTTATCAGTTCTTCGATTTAAACTTTAATGTATTTGAAATTTGAAATTGGAAATTCTAAATAAATTGATTAACAGATATGAAGCTAAATTTGAATTGTATCAATAAAACAATTTCGTTTGAAACCAAATTTGAAATTCTATTGTAATTTCTTGTGTTAATCAAAGTCCAAAGAGGGATAAATTATATATATATATACACTTTGGGTGTTCCGACCTAAATTGGAATCCATATCTAATATTTGAGAGTTATGGAAATTTAAATCTATCTATCTATTCCCTGGGGTCAGATATATGAATGGTTAGTTATCCCTTCGAACTAACCAGTGCCCATGCATATTCGTAGATTTGATGACCTGAGTGTCCTGTGTAATATTGTATGAGTTTGTTCTCATATCTATTGTTGATATTCTGATTAGTGAGCCAAATACAGAATAGATATCCAGTTTGACCTGGAAAACTGTTTCTCCACCTTTGTATATCTGTCTTTGTTGTTTTCGTGCTTGCATATTTCGAGGACGAAATTTCTTTAAGGGGGAATCTGTAACGATCCTGGATTTTTACTGAGTTTAAATTGCTAATTAATTTAATTTTTTTAAAAAAGTGGGGAAATTAATTGGTAATTAATATAAGATTCTAGTTAAATTATGAATTAATGGAGAATTAACCTGGATATTTGAAAATAAATATGTATATAAAATAATTTTTCAAACGATGTTTAAAGTTAAATTCTATATTTTATAATATAAAATATGTGTGTTATTTTATCAAAGTATAATTAAGTTTTAAAAATGATTTCTTTAAAAGTTAAATATATATATATATATATATGAATGGAAAATGTAAAATAAATAAAATATAAATATATATGTATATAGTGAAATATGACAATAAGTATGTAAGTTAAAATAAATGTTTAAGCTAGAAATAGAAAATGAAAAATATACAAGATAATTTTATATATAAAGTAAACACATAGCTAAATTTAAATGACATATTAAAATACGACTTCATTTATATTCCAAAGTAACAAGACTAAAGACAAGAAACAAATTACATTCAAATATGTATAGTGTTAACAAGACAAATGTAAGCAAGAATATAAATATCCTTAGGCTTGAATAAGAAGATATATATATATATATATATAAGTATGAAGATAATTAATGTTAGCCTCCATAGTACATAACATATAAGCCACCAAAGAAGATATATATATACATATATATATATATATCAGGTTAGTCAACAAGCATAAGCTTACTAAACAAGACAATTTTAATAAATGCAAGCCACCATAAATCGCATCTGCGTCCAAATGGAAAAAAATCTCTGAGCATAATAAAAAAAATCTTGTACCTAATTGTACAAAATAACAACATTCTGTAACTCATTTTTTTATATCAATTTCATCTCAGATTCATCCATCCATAAAAAAAAATGAGTAAACCTGAAGACAATATCATCTCAAACATAAACAAAACTTCAATTTAAACAAACAACAATACAAATGCACACAGACCATAGGAATCAAAGGTTTTCAACAAGCATAGTTCAAGTCTGTTTCATCATAAATAAAGCTCTGTTCATTTGAAACCAGGTGAGTAACACCACTCTTAAATGAACTTAAAGTATCTGAAATTTGTTGTATGTTGAATATCTGCAAAATAAAGATGATTATGTGATTTTATGGATGTATCGTTGTATGTCTACCTGATGTTATCTGTGCACCTCTGTTCAAATTTCCCAGCAAAAATTTAGAATAGAATTCATATTTTCTTATTATAATTACAATTAGTATTTAAACTATAAACAAACTTATTTTTTAAAGGATAGAATAGAGATTTAAAATGTGTTTAAATTTAGTTAAACTAAATGTTGCTCTGGGAAAGCATAAGAACAGGAATGTTTAAAACTTTGTCAAAATTCAAACATATTTTTTTATCAACTCAAGCATGTAAATTGAATCAATAACCAGAAACATGATTTTTAAACAAAACATCATAATTTTTAGTTAAGTTTTAAAGTGCAGTTCTGAGTTCATCAAAATATGGGTTTTTGATGACCTCTGATGATCCACGGGTTTGTGGTGATCGAGATCTTGGCTGGAGGTGCAGGAGTGAACGGTGGTTGCAGGAAAAATATTATTATTGTGGTCTGATGGTCGGTGTGGAGGCGGCAAGTGTTTGAAGTTCAGAACCCTAGTTTTAACAAGATTGATTTTTGTGTTTGTTCGACTACCCCAATGCATCGAGTTCAACGTGGTTCTGGGAGGTGGTAGAGGGGACGTAGGCGATCGTGTGGCCGAAATTTCAAGCTTTCTGGTGGTCGGGGTTGAGAGTACGGTGGCTTTTCCAGGGTTGATGGTGAAACCTGATTGTGTTTCTAAGTTTTGAATTAAGAGCTCGATTTTTATTCGAGGAAATGTGGTGGATTTGGAGGGCCATGGTGTGGTAAGGTGATGTTCGTCGATGGATTGAAGTGTTGGTGGATGGCTGGAGATGGCCAGACCACGGTGCATGTGCACCGTGCAGTTTGAAGTTTTAATGAACTTTAGTTTTGGTGCAAAGGTTTTGAACTTGGGATTTACTCGAGTTACTCGAGTAGTTTACTTGAAGTAAATTAGGTTTTAACTCGAAGCAAACATGAGTTGCCTCGGGTTAGTTTTGGTTTGTACAGGTTTTTGTAAACCTGTCTGCAAATTTAAATTTAAAACAAATTTAAATGAAATTTAAATTTGTAAGCTAGATGTAAACAATGTTTAAATCTAGTATGAAGTTTAGATTCAAATGAAACTTTGAATCTTAAAGTTTTTAAAATGAAATTTGGATTTTAAATCAAGAATTAAAAATCAAGATTTAAATCAAAGGTTTAAAATAAATGTTTAAATTAGTGGATTCAAATCTCTTTGAATCAGATTTTAAAGCTGAATGTTTTAAACAGGTATAAATCAATAGCTTTTTAAAGTTATTTGTTTTCA
The DNA here is from genome assembly GCA_030765085.1 of Allium cepa. Lineage (NCBI taxonomy): Eukaryota > Viridiplantae > Streptophyta > Magnoliopsida > Asparagales > Amaryllidaceae > Allium > Allium cepa. The sequence continues at coordinate 417,125,526 of CM060945.1, read as the reverse complement.
AATAAATATTTAAATTGGATTTGATTAAGTTCTTTTATAAAAAGAATTTTCAATGAAAAGTTAAATAATTTGTTTTCACTTGAATTCGTAAAGTAAAATATAGTGTATTTTTAAAGCTTAAAATTTTAAAATAAAATTTTAAGTAATTTAGTTAGAACTTTCTTATATAGGCTTATAAGTTGATATGCAAATTTGGTTAATGCATAAACATATAATCATTTTGAATCTTAAAACCAAAATGAAATTTGAATCTAAATTTAAAAGTGTAATGTCTTAAATACACTTTAATATTAATGGAATCATTAATAAAGATATGGATTACCTTAGAAATAATTATGGTATTAAAAATGATTAAATGAATAAGATAATTAAGGAATGACTCAATTATTTAGTTTATAAATTTATGATTTAGATTAATTTACGATTAGAGATTAATTAGCAAGGCAATTAAAGAATTTTTTTTTGTTAATGAAGGTCATTAAATAAGATTATTTAAATAATTAATCAATATGATTAATTTTAACAATTAATTAGATTAATTAAAATAATGATAATCAATTATGAGATTGTGTAAGTGTAATTACTTTATGGTAAGTAATTAAAGGTTTAAATTCTTAAAATAATTAATTAAGGGGTTAATTAATTATGTAATTGGTTTAGAGGTTAATTTAATTAATATGATTAACTAAGAATAGTTAATTAAAGTTTTAATTTATATCAAATGATTTGTAATTAATAAATCAGGATTGAATAACTAATTAATAAGTAATTAATTTAATTGGAAATAAATTGAATTAATTAGGATTAAACAATTAATTAATCCTGCTTATAAACGATTATTGAATGCTTGACCTTACTTATGAATGATTGTATTGCATGAGATGCCTTGAATTGATTGTCCTATCTGATCTGTGATATTTTGTTTGTGGATTGAGCTGTGTATAATTTATTCATTTATTTGTGATACATTTGTATATTATCTGTGAACCTGTGAACGAACGATAAGCGTTATAGTTTATACCGCTTATCAACTATATTTCTGTGTTTTGATCTACGATGATGATGTTGTTGCACTATTATGTTAAACCCTGGACTACACCATACACACACAAATATGGACTGCACGTGGAAATGGGTTAAGTCACAGATAATTTTGAATTCGTTTTGAATTTGAATTTTGAATTCAAATAGTTTGGAAATGGATTGGTTTAATATAAAGGGTTTTGAAAAGAAATTTCAAGGATAAAAATTTATTTTTGAATGATTTGATTATGCCTTGGAATTTAAATAATTTGATTCAAAATTTGAATTCAAAATTTGAAATTAAATTCTATGATTTGAAACCAGGGATTAAAGATATTATACAAGTTATATATGGGTTGAACCATTTTAAATGTATTTATTTGGGAATTGGAATTTGAATTCAAAGGCTTTGACTCGTGTAAATATAATTGGATTCTTCCAAAACAAAAGCTGTTTGTTTTCAAATAATAAAAGGTTTCATATAAGAAATGAACGTCCAATTTGTGTTAAAAGGAATTTCAAGTTTGAAATGAAAATGATTCCTAAGTTATGGAAACCGTTTGAAAGCTATGAACTTAATCTTTAATATAAAGATTAAATGAGTTAATCCAATCAAAATGGAAATTGTTTTAGAATCCGTAAATGAATCTTTGTGAAACTGGGTGAACTTTGTGAAACAATTCTTTTGTTTAAAGATTTGAAATGGTAATTTGTTTAAATCATTTGAAGAAAGGTTTTGGGTTTTTATAAGTTGTGACTTAACTGAAATCCCATATCCATATATTTTAAATATTGCGCTCATTATTCGGTTTAGCCAGGAGAGGACCCTGTGTCATATAACCCATTCTGAATAATGATACGTCGTTATGGATAACATTTGAAGACCGGTGGTAAAGATCGGATATTTACAAGAATGATAGGATAACCTATCGATTGTCTCTGCACCGAGTAGCTACGGTATAGAGATTCCCTAAGTGATGGTAAGTCCGATCGGGATTGTGAATACTCGGATTTGCAAGGGCTTCTTCGTAAGTGCATTCGGTTCTGTTCGAACCCGGAATAGACTTGTATGGTTGTATGTCTGACATTACACTTTGAGATATAAAGCAGATTTCTTTTAAAAACATATCTGTTGGTGGCGAAGAATTTATTCTCTTAGCTTAACACCCTTCTCTAAGACGTACGAGCTCAGAGGTTATGTAGTTGAATGATATCAGCGATATACTCCCAATTTGGTAGTGTGGCATGCTGAGTGCTGCTGTGTGTTGATGATCATTTGTTGATCATTGTGATCAAAGCATGACTTTTGTATAAAGCGTAACTTTGTGGACGAGACTGCATCAGGACCTCACACCCTGTAAATGGCCGAAACAGGAAAGATGCGGCAAGGTTATGAGGGTCGCGCCCTTTAGGGTGTGTCATTCCCTTCTTGTAAAGGGTGGTAGCATGGTATGTAGCTCAGATATTTACCTATGTGGTGGGCTTCAATCTCATTTTTTGTATGGTTGCTGCTTTGTTGTTTAGAGGCGCCTCGGATAATGATCCCAAGGGAACGGGGGATGGCATGCTCGAGTAGTAGTTACCTATTTACAGAGGTAACCCGGCCTTGTGTTGGCAGAGATCTAGTTAGGTTCTCGGGACGTCCCGCTCGAGGTGTACCCATGGACAGTGGGAAGTTCCTTAGCCCGACCATTTGTTGGAAATCCAAACGAAACAATACGTGCCCTGTACGGTTTTAGTTGTATAACCTGCCATGGAATGTGGCGGTAACCTGCTATTGGACATGGTAGCTATTGTAGGCATACAATAATGGGTGTATGCTGGCTAGGATTAATATTATACTTTCAAAATATTTTCTGCACTATGCACTAATAATAATATTGAAAAGAAATTTTCTCGTATCAAGCATGTTTGACTATCATAAGGAGAAATCTCCTCCAATTCCGCGTTTGCATGGTATGTGCGGTGGGAGGCCTTATGGTAGTTTCATTTTCTAAAAAAAAGCATTACGAATTTATTTTTAAATTCTCTTGTTGTTTATTTTGAAGACCAACTGTTTTTGTTACTCACACCAGTCCCATGACTGACTCGGAATTTGTAACAACCCTAGTTTTAACAATTTATTTTATTTTAATTATTCAAATTTGAAATAATATTCTTATAGATTAGGTTTAACAATATAGTTAAATATTTAATTTGGAGATATATTTTATAAAATTTTGTATGCCAATAAAATTAAATAATAACTGTAAAATTTTAAGCTATTTTTGAACTGTTAAATTTCGCGTTTAAAAGACGCGTCAATTATAGGGTATAAGTGACGTAATAAAACGTGTGTTTTCAAAACGATATTTTCACAGAAATTTTTGATGTTTTAGTTTGCGTCTGTTTAACGTAGTGTAAAAATCATATTTTCAATATTTTTGGATTTAAAATATCAGTCAGTGATTTTCTACCAAACGTTACTTTGTTTTAACTGACTGTTTGACTTTAAATAAATTTGTATACGTTTTCATCCCAAAAGCCTTGCATAATTCTTGTCGTTTCTTTTAAATTCAATCGGAATACAAATCAAATCTCGTACCACTAATCTAGCACAATGGTGTGAACGTTTTCACTGCCTTTTTCAGTTCATAGCAAATGAGAATTTGCTCACTGGTAACGTTATCTCTTGAACACTGCTTCCTTTGATCTCGCCTAAAACCAAGTCCTTGTATCTGCAAAACGTTCATATACGTTTGCAAACATTTATTCATTTGCCTTTCCTCCTTGCATTTATCACGCATGCAATTAAAATTTACGTTCGAACATTTTTCTCTGGAAACATTCGAGTCTGCTTAATTCATCCATTCCTTGTTCAAGCATACTACAAAATCCAGATCCTCAAATCACGCATTGATAACGTTTCCTGCTTTATTGCTTTAATCACGTGAATAAGCATTTAACAAAAGAAACTGAAAGCATAACGCTCGGCCTCCCTTTAATTCATACGAAACATTTGCATTCAAATTTAAATCATGCAGTGATTAACGCACGTAATACTATTAATAGCGTTCGAAACTGTATCAACGCGTGATATTCTTTTCTCACGTTCAGACCTTGTCTATAAATATACTAACCTCATCATTTTACCTCTGCATCTCAATTACTCTGCTTCTTCTCGTGAATCTATCAGGTAAACAGTTTATATTATTTGCTTTTCTTTGTTCAGATATTTCTCCCTTCCTCTTTCTCGAAATTTTTGTTCTATCTGTGCCTTGCTCGGACATGTCCAACCATACTCTGGTATGGGATGTAGATTGTTGTGGTTGTTGTTTAAAATTTTCCAGAGATGTCTAGTAGTGGGCTTCAGATTTCCTTCATGTCAAAAAGTCTGCATATGTACAAAGGGCTATAGTAGTGTTTTGATCAAAAGGCTGTGCATAGTCACTGAAGTGATAGAAGGTGGAAGTGTCTGGATGTGAGTTCAGGTGGAAGAGGAAGGTGTGTGCACGTGTATATGTTGGTACCACTGTGTGCCTGTGATAAGACTGACAGAAGTGGAGATGCATAGGCTAAGAATTAAGAAAAGAGGATAGGTGAAGTGATGTTTCAGTGGATGCAACTGTTGTGGCTCAACTAATAGGATGCAGTGGCTAACACTTTGGTGAATATGTTCAGAGATGAGCATTTTGTAGCAGGAGAATGGTGCACGTGCACATATCAGAAACATGCCAGATTCAAGGCTGATAGTGGATGGGCATCTGACCTGATTGGGTAGATAAAGGTCGGAGTCTGATGAAGGTTAGAGAGTAGGAGGAAGGCAGTGGTTTAGGGGTCAGTGAATGTGAGACAATGTTTTCTATAATTTTGCAGAGAAGTAGTACATTTGACCCGAAGCATCCTACCTGTTTTCTCGAAGCAGTATGGGGTTTGACTCGGAGCATGGGGTGATTTTCTCGAAGCAGTTGTGTTGTGGCTCGGGGTAGTTAGATAGGCCTCTGCTTGTTTCAGTTTTTGACTGGGAAGTAATTTAGATTGTAAAGGTGGTAAGGATTTTAGTGATTTTCAGTAGAAAGTGAATACTAGTTGTGTAGCTGAGTGGAAGTTTAGGCAACAGTAGATGGTTGATGCACGGGTACGTGTACATGAGCGGGTGAATGGATGTGTGCACGTGTACGTGAGGGTATCGCGGCCATAGGGGGGAAACTTCACTTTATTGCATTTAGTTTATCTTTAGGAAATTTTATCATAGTTTAGTGGTAACACGGTTCATGGATTTGGGTTTTATCTTGGTCATATTTACACGGGAAAGTGGTCGAGCAAGTCAAACAAATTTTCGTACTATTTTAATCTTTCTTTGACTGTAAATTCTAAAGTCGCGTTTCAATATTTTGAATTTTGTTCTAGATTTGAATCTAGGCGACGTCCGAGAATTTTGATCGTTACCCTCTGTCAGTCTTTACCGGTGAATCGTCGTTTTGAATTCGAATTTTCTGCAACATCCAGGTGAGTATTTCTCACCAGACATACGTACCTATATTTTGGTAATTTATCGCAAGTGTACGTGTAAAATTGTACTTCATTATTATCTGTCTGTAGTGTAATATAGAGTGATGGACCCCATTTAAATGGACACCTCATCAGTTATTATCTGTTGTATCATTTCTGTAGTTATATTATATTATTGTTTATTTACTGCTTAAATCACTTCACTATATTGTATGGGCTGAAATGATAGGCCTAAATGATGATTATTGTTCATTTATTCTGTTAACTGTTAACTTGGGATTGCGGGTTTGAAATGATAGAACCCGGGGTTTCGTAAATATCGGATTGAAATGATATAAATCCGTTCCACTTGACCTAGGCTAGAAAATCTTATACAGGCCCGTGGTTTATATATTATTTTCTGAAATTATTTTAAATTACTTAAATTTAGAAATGTGATGATATTTTGATTTAAATTATATAAAGGATTTTCAAGATTTATAATGATTTAAAGGGGATTAAATAAATTAAAATTTTGGAATATAACTTGTTTTAGAAATTCTGGATTTTGAAGAATAAGTTTCAAATTAAGAAAATAATAAATAATAAGTTATATTTGAAAATAGATTTTCAAGCTAAAGTCTACCACAGCTTTTAAACGCTGTCTTTTAAAATTGGACTATTTTAACCCGAAACTTTAGACAGCATTTCCTAAGTGCTGTAGAAATTAAAATTGATTTATCTGAAATCTATGAAAATTTATTTAGGAATAAGTTAAGATTTTGGAATTTAAATATGTAATAAATAAAAGAATTTAGAAATTGATTTTGGGTGGTTTTAAAGAGAGAAATTGATTTCTATTTTTGATAAAAGCAATAAATTCCAAATTTAATTAAAAGATTTGAAATGGTATATTATCAAAAGGAATGTTTAAATCAAGGATTTGAGATTTAAGGTATTGAAGTATATATTGATTTGAAATACAAATACCATTTTTCAAACTATAACCACGGGTTATAATAACGTTGGTTGGCAAAGAGACCGGGATCGGATATGGACATACTCTCTGTCGATACCGAAAACCACTTTGACTAACCGTGTACGCGGTGGAGATTCCAGAATGAAGTAGTTGGTGGTGACGGTTTCTTGAAGGTAAATACGTAGACCCGACTCCCGTGAGTTGGCATAAGGTGGCTAAAACAGGAGCGATTCTTGGATTAATGAGGTAGCTCCTCTGATCGAACGCACTTCTTCGTATACCATTCTATTACTTTTGTGATTGTTTTGGGTGCACCCTTGATTTGGGAGTGTTGTTCGAGGTGGGCGGTAACTGCGGCTACGCGTTTCCACCGGTCCGGATAGCAATTGGTATATCTACCCTGGCATTGCCTAGTTGTGCCGTGTCACCTACCCTAGCGAGCCTCCTACGAGTTTCTATTTGTGTCGTACCTATGGAGTATCCTCTGGTAGCTTCCCGATCAGGAGGTATTACGGTACTGTATAGACTATTGGCATTATTTGTGTTAAGGGCTATATGGGAAACCCCTTAAAGCTATTAAAAAGTAAGTTTATTTTATATATAGACACTATTATAATAGCGCAATATACTACATAGTAAATAGTTTAACGGATCCTTAGAGGATGGGCGATCCCAAGCATCCTTTAAGTTACTTGCTCTATATTACAGTACACTTGAATTAGCTTACATTATATAAGTATGTATGTCCTGACGCGAGTGTTTGTTTTATTTTACGCTCGGGTCAGCCTGAGTTGCAGCTTCAGTTTCCTCTCCAGAGCTAGGACACTCGTTGATCATTCATGCTGCTGGAAGCTTTTCTGTTTTATCTTATTTGAAATCAAGACTTTTGATGTCTCTATATCTATTTATGTTTTAAAATTGTATTGAAGTTTATAAACAATGTAATTCTGTTTGGTAAAAGTTTTAAGTGGCTTCATGAACCACAGTATTATTTTATATTCCACTGTGAGATTCTGATATCTGTGTCTGTGATTCTGTGTATTTGGTTTCATTTGTTCCTTAGCTATTTTACAATCTATTGTTTTGAACTATTCCAGCTCGACATTTATCTAATTATTGTCAAATTCGAATGGTACAAAATAGTGGGTCGTTACAGAATTTATTATTCCTTTCCTAAACTCTGGGTGCCCATAATTTTTCCACACGGGCAGTCTAGAGTAGGGTTTTCAGATAGTCAGGTTTAGTAGATTATCTTGAGTTAGTCCAATCTTTGGATCACGACTACTTATCGTCGTGAAACGTGATGCTGGTTCGAGCTAGCCTTGGATTGGAGCATTGGATTTGGAGATGCAATCTATTGAAGATATTCTTTCCACTGTGTCATGTATCTCTGATAGTATTGATATATGTTGTATCATTCTATTGTATCATATTATATCAGATATTGTATCTGTCACTGTATCAATGTTATATATATATATATATATTGATATTCTTTTTCTTCCGCTGTGTTGTACTTAATGGTGTTATAAGCTCCGGTGAACCAGATTCGACATTTGGATATTCGGCATTTGAATATGAGTGTCGTATTCGGTGCCGATTTTCAAAGGTCGAGTCAGGATCATTTCACCAGTTCCATTGGATCCGTAATAGTGTATTATTATCGGATTTCAATTTTCGTAGCATTCGAAATGATCGTTTGGCCGTACGATAAGCAAACACATTGAAAATATTATCGAAATTTAATTTAATAACTGGGTTCAAAAAGCAATCTTCTCCATACGGTCGAATTTGGACTCGGAACCTTTTCCATTGCGTTCGAAATGGGCGTATAACCTTATAAACGTCTGGCGGCACGCTTTGATAGGAGTTCAATATTTTGAGCTATGAATTCAAAAAACAATTTAAATTTTACAATTAAACATATATATTTATACACAGCAGATAAAATTAACACATTGTTTCTGTCTGCTAACCCTCGGCAAAAATGGTGGACAAGCGTTTGTTTTTTTTTCAAAAAAAAGGGGGATAATAATAAAAACGAAAATCAAAACTTTCTCGTTTAAAATAAAACAAAGCGAATTAATGGCCGAAACCAAGGGTAAAATCAAATTCCTCTTTTTGGAAATCTACAAATAAAAAAAGGGCGGCCCTCCCTTTCTTCAAATCAATCTCGTCTTCCCTTTCTCGTTTAACTCAGGCAAACTAAATCGAATAAAAGGGGAGAGATTGTGTCGATCGCGATCGACTTGGCTGAGCGGAAAGGAGATCGCGCGAATAACCAAAATCGAGGCAGTGATGAGCGGCGACGTTGAATTTCGAAGGCGACTGGGCACGCGAGCTCGCGAAGTTAGGGTTTCCTTCGAGTGAGTGGTTGGTTTGCGTGCAATGGTAGCGCGCGTGTGTGGTGACGGCGGTCGATCGACCAGGAAGCTTCGGCATTTGTTCGAATTTACAAACGACAGGAGGATGTCGATCGAGCAGTGGTTTGGGGCATACATCGGGATGGATTCAAGCGTGACACTGTTGGGATCGATGGAAATCAAGTTCGATTTGGGGCAGCATGCAACAATGGGTTGGTGGATCGTGTTAGTGAGGTATTTATTTTAAATTTATTTACATATATATGTATAAATATATAGGCAGAAAAATAATATTTACAGTAAAGTGAAATTTATTATAGATATTTACTGAGAAAAAAATATAGGGATTTACAATTCCGATTTAATTTAATGTTAGCGAAAACTTTAATTTAAGTTGTGAATTGTCAGGAATTTACAATAAAATAAATTTGGTTATTATAATTACTAGATAATATTTTTTTAAAAGAAATATCATTTATTAGTGGAAAGAATGGGTTAAGAATAATTTATTAAGGTGTTTGATTTATTTAATTAACTTATTTAATTCTTTTGGTTGCTAAAGAAAATTTATTAAAGGGAATTTAGTTTTAAATTTAATTTTTTAGTTAAATAAATTTATTAAAAAGGAATTTGTTTAAAATTAAATATATTAGTTTAAAATCAAAATTGTTAGTTAATTAATTTTATTAAAGGAAAATGGGTTTAAGAAATTTAATTATTAGTTTAAAATAAAGTCAGTGGTGAATTAAAATTATCAAATAAAAATTGATTGTTCGATTATTTTGAGTATTAATAAAATCATATAATTGTTATGCAAAGTCAAAACCGTGAAACCAAGTCAGAATTGGAGTGGATTGCAAAACGAAAGCTACGATGAGATCTTCTCACTCAATTAAAATTTCCAGTTAAATTTTAAATAGTTCAATTTAAATTTGTTAATTGTGTGCTTGAATGATAAATTATTATCAATTGTATTGGATTAGACCCTATGCGCCGCATAATAACGGATGATATTATATTAAACCCATATACCGCGATATTCCACCTCGAAGTGGAATTGGTATTATATATGTATTTGTAGTAATTGATTTCTCGCATTATCTAGCGGATGAGACCCTATGCACCGCATAATAGCGGATGATACTCTATTGATCCCATATACCGCGATATTCCACCTCGAATTGGAATTGGTATTTAATTATTGTGCTAACATCTGTGGATGCAGGGAAACAGGTTGGAGGGATCCAACTGGATTCCTCAAATATTTGAATTTGTTTCAATATTGTGTGTGGATTGTTTATAATCTGTTTGTGATTATATTGTGATTGAAATCATTGAAGGCTATAATTTAGCCGGATATATTTTTGGTATCGTAGGATAGCAGAAATAAATAAAATTAGATTTTTGAAATTCAAGTGGAAAATTTATAATAAATTCATTTAAAGAATTTGGTGAATTTAAAATAAGAAATTTAAATAGATAAAGTTTTATTTTTGAATCCTATTGAATAAAATTCGAAAATATGGGAAAAAGGCTTAATAAATGGATTTTAGGTAATATTATGTAAAGGTTGAAAAAACTATATTGAAATACGGTTTTTAAATAGTTTGGAAGAAATAAAGAAATTTATTTTAAAAGAAAAAAATTTGGAATTTGATTCGGTGTTTGAGAATAAATCTTTGGGAAACCGATTTGAAATTGATTTGGTGTTTAAAAAATAAATTTTGGGAAATCAATTCTATCGATTTGGTGTTTGAAATAAATAATTGAAAAATCAATTTGGGATTTGATTTGGTATTTAAAATAAATTTGGAAATCAATTTGAAAATTGATTTGGTGTTGAAAGTGTATATTTGGGAATCGATTTGAAAATCGTATATCGGTGGATATTTGAAAATTTAAATTCACAATGGGAATTTTACAAAAGAAAGGGAAATTTTGTTTTAAAAATAAATACTAGTTTACCTTTAAAAGTGTGGAAAGGAATTTATGGATTTGGAACGTAAATTTAAAATAAATCCAGAAAGATTTATAGGTTGATTTAAATGAACCATTTCAAAAATGGAAGGTGTATTTTCCCTGGAAAGCCGAGTATGTTTTTAAAGTAGCTTTCGAATATAAATTGAAAGTTCTAGTTTTGGTTTTAAAATAATGTTTTGGAGAAATTATTTTCTTAAGTTATTTTGAAAATATTTAGAGTAGAGATTTATTTAATTTATTATAGAAATTATTATTTAAAATTTTAATTGATATTTGTTGTGGAAAATGGATATTTACATAGTTATACCCAGTCTACTAATTTTATTTTGAAATTAGTTTGGACTTGAATTTTTTTATGAGCTATCAGTATAATATTTTTATAACTAATATTTAAGTAAGTGTTTTAAAAATAGTTTTATTTAAAATATTTCCAAATATATATGTTTGGATAAGCAATTTAATTTATTTTAAAGTATTTGGACTCGGTAGATTTTTAGTGGAAATAAATAAATATTTCGGAATATATTCCGCGTAAGGAAAATGATTTGAAATTTGTTTTCAAAGGATTGTAAAGTGAAAAGTGATTTGAAATTTGTTTTCAAATGGTTGAAGTGTTAAAATTATATCTTGCGAAGATATTTTGAAAATAATAATTGAGGGAAAATTATTTAAAATCTGGTGATTGTTGTGAACATTGATTGATAGTTAAATAACCGATTATCAATATTGGCCTTTAAATGGCATTTGAATTTCGACGCGACCGGGGGTCGAATTTCAAATGGATATTCGAAAACCACATCGAACCTTTGTGATAATGATGGATCTTTTATTTAAAAGATCAAAGTTTAAATTTGTTGTGATTTGTTTGAAATCTGAATGTAACACTTATTTTTAAAATAAGCGCTCGTTATTCAGATTAGCCGGGAGAGCACTTTGTGTCATAAAGCCCATTCCTAATAATGATACTAAGAAATGAGATTGCATTTGAAGATGGTGTTGAAGACCAGGTATTTTCGAAAGCGAAAGGATTACATGTCGAATGTCTCTGCATCGCGTTGCTTCGGTATACATATTTTATCACCCTTTATGATGGGGATTTCGAATGAGATTAGTGAATATCCGGATTGCAAGGGCTTCTTTTGAAGTGCCCTCGATTCTGTTCGATCCCGGAATGGACTTGTATGGATGTATGTCGGACGTCACACCTTGAGATGTAAAGCTGGTTTCCATCAAATACATTTCTGTTGGTGGCGGAGAATTTATTCTCTTAGCTTAACACCCTTGTCTGAGACGTACGAGCTTAGAGATTATGTAGTTGATGGTTACTAGTGATACATTCCCAATTTGGTAATGTGGCATATGAAATGTTGCTGATCATTTGTTGACCGAAACATGACTTTGTGAAAGTGTAGCTTTGTAGACGATACTTCGTTGGACCTCACACCTCGGAAATGGTTGAGACATGAAAGATGCGGCAAGGTTATTTGAGGGTAGCGCTCCCTGAGGATATGTAATTTCCTTCTAGAAAAGGGTAGTATCATGGTATGGAGCCCAGATATTTTACCTATGTTGTTGCTGCAAATTTATTACTTTGTGGTTGTTGCTTTGTGGTTAAGGATCCTCGGATAAAGGTTGCAAACAACCGGGGGATGACAAACAACCAGGGGATGGCATACTAATGTAGTAGTTGTTATCTCGCTTTTTGGCAAAGTCGTGATACCAAAAGATCGATCGAAAAGCAAAGATAGTTCGTCTCAAAGAATGGTTACACATTGCTTCGCTATGGATATCGATGAATTTTGTCCGAGCTCGAATCAAGCTACAATTGATAGGACAAGATAAGCAAGATCATAAAAGCCATTATTTCAAATTTCAGGTTAATCGAAGATCGTATGAATGAGATATGATCGATGCAAGTTGGCTAAAATACGCTGTTCGTATTCTTCAAATTGTTGAGGAGATGACCATTTCGAATCCATCGGATTCGTATCCATCAATATTTTCTTTGTTCGAATCCATCAGTTAAACATACTTCGAATCGATCGAGTTCAAATCGATCATTAACATGATATTGGTCTGTTCGAATCGATCAAATAGGCATCGCCTCATCTTGTTCGTATCCATCCTAGAGCACTGTTTCGTATCCATCAGTAGGCCGCACTTCGTATCGATACTCATATCCATCACCACACCTCGGTTCGTATCCATCAGTAGGCCGCACTTCGTATCGATACTCATATCCATCACCACACCTCGGTTCGTATCCATCGGCTTCGTATCGATCGGAATGGCCAGGTCTTCGCATCGATGGACTTCGTATCGATCAAACTTCGGCTTGTGTGTCTTATTCGAATCCATCAGTATGTAATCTACTTCATAACGATCACCTAACGACAACTTCGCATCCATCAGAGATTCACTGCTTCGTCTCCATCACGAGACCATGTTCGAATCCATGAGCAGAGGCTTGTTTGTATCCATCAGGTCAACGAGCCTTGGGTGACGTGTCATCCCTCGATACGAACAAGGCGAGATTTATGGAGTCGATACGGTCAACTCGGAGTAAAGACCGGATCGAGGCGAAGTTTGTGCGCCACATCGTCACGAGACCACGTGAGGTGATCGATTCGAAGGGATCATTTCGAATTGATGGGTTCGAAATAAACCACCAACCGAAACATACCAACTCGTGTCGATCATATCTCCCAAACCGTTGATCCAAATGCAACGAAATTTTCACATCAGCTTCCATACAAGGTAAAGAATGTTCCTGCCAAGTTTCAGCTCGATTGGATCAATTTTTGATGGATACGAAACCATTTCGTATCGATCGCAGATCGAGTCGAAACTCTGTGGGGTCGGTCGCGTGGGCCCACTCATGTTCCAAAAAAAGTCTCCCGAAGTTTGAGCGAGATTTGAGCCTCCTACGCCTATAAATAGCACCCTGAAGCCTACAGAAAGGGTATCTTTTTGCCATTCGACATCCAGACTCTGCCAAATTCAATTCTACGTCTTTATATCGCTATTGTGATCAAGTATCAGAGCTATAACTTGCTGTAATCTGCTGTAACAGATCAAAATCATCATGTGAATCAATAAAATCATTAGCTTCAGAGTGGACGTAGGCAAGATCGCCGAACCACTATAAATCCTGTGTTTGTGACTGTTACTTTTGTATTGTTGTGCTTGATATTGCTTAGATCTGAGATTTGTGTTAAATATTGCTGATTTGTGTTCATAAACGGGTGCTTTCAATATATTGGGGTTTGTGACCAATTTTGGTGCAAACACTTTGGTGCTTTCACTGAGAAGGGCTGATTTAGGAGAAGTTGAATTTGAAGATTTAAGAGTTTAGATCTAAGAGCTATGACAAGACAAACAAGTAGAAGACAAAGGCCAGAGAGAAGTGAACACGAGGGAAGTCAAGAGGCTTCCTTAGGAGCGAATCAAGCATCGGTCTTCATCATTAGGGATGAGATGGAGACAATGATGAAAAGACAGGAGGAGTTGATCCAGAGCTTGTCTCAACAAATTGGGCAGCTTGGAGCGTAGAATCGAGGAGTTGATGGAGTTCAGAATGAAGAAGGACCATCTGGCGTAGCACCTGGATTAGGGGGTACACACTTGGAGCATGTTGATCCAATCCCGAAGAGAGAGAGGAGCATTTGCGCAACCTGGAGGTAGCAGAGGAATGAACGCTTAGTCAAGGGGGCAGATTCCAGAAGGCTCTCATAGACTCGGGGGGCAGGTCGACAGTGGTGAACGAGGATTGCATCTTGGAGACAATGACAGATTGGCGGAGATGATCAGGCGAGCCATGAGAGGCGGATTAATAAATAGAGATCTTGAAGACGTGAACATGAGTCCCTTTTCTCCTGCAATCAGGATGGCTAGGAACCCACTAGAGTTCAAGTTACCATCAGTGGAGATGTACGATGGGAGAACGGACCCCGCGGTCCATCTGACAAAGTATATGAGACACATGGAAGTGCTGGGGGCATCACAAGAAGTTATGGCCTGGTGCTTTCCATTATATCTGACGGATATCGCAGCATTATGGTTTAGGCAACTGGAGAGCAGCTCCATAAGAACATGGGCAGATTTAACTGAGAGATTCATGAGGTAATTTAGGGTTCACATTGCAAGACCCAAGAATGTGATGAGTTTGGAAATTCTGAAGCAGAAAGCTGGGGAGTCTTTGAGGAGTTTCCTAACGCGGTTCAACACGGCAGCAGCATCGGTGGATCGACCAGATCCATCCATGGTTATGCTGGCAACTGTGTCCGGAATAGCCGACGACATAGAATTCAAAAATTCATTGACTAAAGATCTGCCTATGGATCTAGGAGAATTATATCACGAGGCATAAGAGTTCTTGAGATTGGAAGATGGGAGTGCAGAAAAAGAAGAAAATGATGAACTCAATGTTTATGCGGTCAAAGATGGAAATCCCCTGAGGAAGGTACAGAAACTAGCAAGGGAAAATGAAAGGCTGAGAATAGCTATAACAGATCAATGCGACCACGAAAGGAACCAAGGTTTACCACATACTCAGAGCTGAATGATAGTTTAGAACGAAACTATCAGGATACCAAAGAGCAGGTTCCATATGGTAGACCAATGCGAAGGGATCCAACTTCTGACGAGAGGAAATCAGATAAGTATTGCATATTCCATGAACTGAACGGTCATAACACTAATGATTGTAGACATCTGAAAGATGAGGTGGAAGGGCATATCAGGAATGGTATGCTACATCAGTATGTGAGGAGGCAAACTCCAGTGGTGGAGCCAGAGCGACCACCATCTACATCAGCTAGAGGTGACCCTGAACCGGGACAACGTTTGATTATCAATTGATTGATTGATTGATTGAAATAACGGTGAACAAGTCATAAACCTCTCACTAGCATGGTTAAATCATTTACACATGTAAGCGATCGCGCACGATCCATAGGCATGCTCTGAATGACTACTAACCGCATCATAGTGAGAATTTACACTTTGACATCCTTGCTTTGCTTTTGTTTCGTTTTGATTTGGATATTTAGACTTTTCTTGTTTGGACATTTCTGTCGTGGGATTCGTATGATTATTGCTTTGATATTTGCAATTCTGTGAAAGAATTTACTTGTATGCCCGTTGGATCGCGAACGGTCCACGAGCACTTCCTGTATGGCGATGAACCGCCAAAGTCTTTGATTTTGAAACTCCCTAACGTGAAATTTGACATCGATAATACAAAGTCCCCTCCGGGCACACCAATTTGCCTTGAACGACACCCGACCGCGAACGGTCACAATTCGCCTCGAACGGCACACGATCGCGAACGATCACAATTCGCCTCGAACGGCACACGATCGCGAACAATCACAATTCGCCTCGAGTGGCACATGATCGCGAACGATCATAATTTGCCTCGAACGGCACCCGACCGCCAACGGTCACGATTCACTTATTATGATATTCGACCACGAACGGTTACAATCCACCTTGAACGGCACTCGATCATGAATGATCAACATTTGCCACGAACGGCATCTGACCGTGAACGGTCCCATTTTATCTTTTGCCGCGAACGGCATCCGACTGCAAACGGTCTCATTCCACGATTGGCCTCGAATGGCACCCGACCGCGAACGGTCATGATTCACCTCATATGACACTCGATCGCGAACGATCATGATTCACTTACTATGACATTCGATCGCGAACGATCATACCCGACCTCGAACGGTCACGATTAGCCTTGGACGGTCCTGATCGCGAACGATCACCGTTTGCCGTGAACGGCATCTAACCACGAACGATCCCATTGCATCGTCTGCCACGAACGGCATCCGCCCGCGAACGGTCCCGTATCACCATTTGCCGCGAACGGCATCGACCGCAAACGGTCCCATTCCATCCCTTGCCGTGAACGACATCCGACCGCGAATGGTCGCGTTTCACAACAAATGACATACGATCCCGAACGATCGTCATTCGAGGTCATATGAAATTATAAAGTTTTTTACAGGTTGTTGACAGGATATGAACATCTAGCTTATGACATTACAAAACACAGCTTCCTACCGCAAAGCATGTTTTGGGGGGCAAATGTTATCCCGCTTTTTGGCAAAGCCGTGATACCAAAAGATCGATCGAAAAGCAAAGATAGTTCGTCTCAAAGAATGGTTACACATTGCTTCGCTATGGATATCGATGAATTTTGTCCGAGTCCGGATCAAGCTACAATTGATAGGACATGACAAGAAAGATCATAAAAGCCAGTATTTCAAATTTCAGGTTAATCGAAGTTTGTATGAACGAGATATGATCGATGCAAGTTGGCTAAAATATGCTATTCGTATCCATCAAATTGTTGAGGAGATGACCATTTCGAATCCATCGTATTCGTATCCATCAATATTTTCTTTGTTCGAATCCATCAGGTTCCACATACTTCGAATCGATCGAGTTCGAATCGATCATTAACATGATATCGGTCTGTTCGAATCGATCGATTTCGAATCGATCAAATAGGCATCACCTCAGCATGTTCGTATCCATCCTAGATCACTGTTTCGTATCCATCAGTAGGCCGCACTTTGTATCGATACTCATATCCATCACCACACCTCGGTTCGTATCCATCAATAGGCCGCACTTCGTATCGATATTCATATCCATCACCACACCTCGGTTCGTATCCATTGGCTTCGTATCGATCGGAATGGCCAGGTCTTCGCATCGATGGACTTCGTATCGATCAAACTTCGGCTTGTGTGTCTTATTCGAATCCATCAGTATGTAATCTACTTCATAACGATCACCTAACGACAACTTCGCATCCATCAGAGATTCGCTGCTTCGTCTCCATCACGAGACCATGTTCGAATCCATGAGCAGAGGCTTGTTCGTATCCATCAGGTCAACGAGCCTTGGGTAACGTGTCATCCCTCAATACGAACAAGGCGTGATTTATGGAGTCAATACGGTCAACTCGGAGTAAAGAGCGGATCGAGGCGAAGTACGCATGCCACATCATCACGAGACCACGTGAGGTGATCGAGTCGAAGGGATCGTTTCGAATTGATGGGTTCGAAATAAACAACCAACTGAAACATACCAACTCGTATCGATCATTTCTCCCAAACCGCTGATCCGAATGCAATGAAATTTTCACAACGGCTTCCATACAAGGTAAATAATGTTCCTACCAAGTTTCAGCTCGATTGGATCAATTTTTGATGGATATGAAACCATTTCGTATCGATCGCAGATCGAGTCGAAACTCTGTGGGGTCAGTCGCGTGGGCCCATTCACGTGCCAGAAAAAGTCTCCCGAAGTTTGAGCGAGATCTAAGCCTCTTACGCCTATAAATAGCACCCTGAAGCCTACAGAAAGGGCATCTTTTGGCCATTCGACGTCCAGACTCTGCCAGATTCAATTCTACGTCCTTATATCGCTATTATGATCAAGTATCAGAACTATAACTTGCTGTAGTCTACTGTAACATATCAAAATCATCAAGGAATAAAATCATTAGCTTCAGAGTGGATGTAGGCAAGATCGCCGAACCACTATAAATCATGTGTTTGTGAGTGTTGCTTCTGTATTGTTGTGCTTGATATTGCTTAGATTTGAGATTTGTGTTAAATATTGCTGAATTGTGTTCATAAACGGATGCTTTCACGATATTGGGGCTTGTGACCAATTTTGGTGCAAACAGTAGTTACCTAGTTACAGAGGTAACCCGGCCTTGTGTTGGCAGAGAGCTGGTTAAGTTCTCGGGACGTCCCTTCGGAGGCGTACCCATGTGGCAATAGGTAGTTCCTTAGCCTGACCATTTGTTGGAAACCTAATCTCCAATACGCGCCTTGTACGGTTTTAGTTGTAAAACCTACCATTTCACATGGTAGTTATAGTAGGCATACTATAATGGTACGTATGCTGGCTAAGACTAATATTATACATTCGAAATGTTTTCAACACTATGCACTAATGATAATATTAAAAAAAGTTTTTTCGTATCAAGCATGTTTGACTATCATAAGGAGAAATCTCCCCCAAGTGTGCGATTGCATTATGTGTGTGCCGGGAGGTCTTATGGTAGTTTCACTTTCCAAAATCATAGCGATTTCTTTTCCATTCTTTGTTAAAATAACTATTTTTTTAAGATCTCACACCAGTCCCATGATTGACCTTGCTTAATACAACATGATAGGAGGTTCTCACTTTGCGTTTGGTGGCGAACGGGAGACTCTTACCTCTACATATCCCTGGGGAAGGGTTGGTTAATCGAGTAGGTGAAGAAGTCGAAAGGCTGGCCGTAATATCAAGGGCAAGGTACCATTGTATGCCATGGTGGGGCTGGGATGGTTGAAAAGCCTACCAGTCGAGAGTGGCCGCTGTCGATGGTTGAAAAGCCTACACCGTTACAATGTGGTTTCAGAGCATTTGGTTAAGCGACAACCTTGGCACTGGTGGGGATTACTCATTAGAGATAGAGTTAGTAGTACTCTAGAATGAGTTGAGTGTAAAAGTAGACATGAGCGCGTATTGGTTAGTGAATATAAAAATTATTTTACGTTGTGATGATTGGTTTGTTGAGTGGTATATGGATTCTGGTCAGTATAGTCTCGATAGGGATCTCCAAATACTTGTACAAAACAATTCGACATGATATTGTTTTAAAATAAGGTAAATGAAATAATTTTACCCAAATTATTTTTGTATATAAAAGGAATAATTTTTCGAAAATTATTATAATATATGGTTGCTTGATTGTAAGGAAGTGATAATATTAAATTATTATTAGTGATTATTGAATAGGAAATTAAAATCCTAGCTAAAAGTTATGAAAGTAAATTCATATTGCATTATTAAATTGTAAATATAAATTGTAAATATGATTTATAAATTGAAATAGAATTCCAAAGAACTATTTGAAAGTAGATTAAAAGGATTTGAAAATTTTGGAGATTTGGAAAAGTTTAAATCCCTTTGATTTGAAAATGATTTTCAAAAGGTTTTGGAAGAATGTTTTGAAGGGATGAAAGCTCTAAACTCTTTTGGGTCGCTGGAAAATAACTTCGGTGATGACTACAACATCATCGATGTTCATTCTCGAGTTTCCAGGAGAAGAATTGCTGCCGAATTATTTTGAAAGAAAGTTGTTTGGAAAACTGGGTTGGTTTTGGAAATTCAAACGATAATTTGAATTGATTTCAAAGATGATTTTGAAAGGTTGAAAAGACTCTAGAATCTTATTAAAAATAGTTATGGAATAATAAATAAGTTTGAAAACATAGAAAATTCAGATCCAAACTGAAATTAACTTGAGTTAATTTGAATAAAGGTGAATTTGAGAAGTCTTATAGACTAAATGATTGGAATAAAATTTATTAAGGTAGAAAATAAAATTTTGAATGAATAAATAAATTTACCATTGCAAGTAAATGAAAGTGAAATTAAATGTTGAAATTCATTTCGAATTTGCAAGTAAATAGAATTGGAATTGGAATTGAATTTGATATGTGATAAACAAAGTGAGATGGACGATTTTTCAAGTTGGATTCAATGAAGCGAAGTATTGAATTAAGATTAGTAAGTGAAACTAATGAAAGGAATGAAAAATTAATATAGTTTGAAATGAATTGAATTCGATATTTATAAATGAAAGGTGAATTGAATTATATGGAATTGGAAATCATGTTTAAATAAAAATATTGATAAAACCAAAATGGTTAATTAAAAAGAAAAATATAGTAAGTATATAAAATACTTATAATTGAACTTAAGAAATGTATAATGAAATTCTTATGAAAATTTGGCATTGGAAATACACCAAATTTATAAGTGAATGAAGGTTAAACTGGAAAATTGTGAAATGGTAATTGTGAATAAGTGAATGAAAATCAATGTGAATAAAAGAAAAGAAAATTGATAAATCTAATAATCAATTAATATGTAGGATGTACGCATATTATTTTATTCGTATAACGATTTGATCCAGAATTCGAGCACAGAATTTTGAGATAGTTATATCGATCCGAGTTGGAATTTTTCGCTCGATTTTCGACGACGAACCTGGATATGGATTTTTGGTTGATTCTGGAAATTCTCTATCGTAGTCTATGGCTATGCAAGGAGAATGACGGTTTCTGATCAAGAAAACAGATCTGAGTCCGCATTAGGAAGTCGGGTGGACGATACTAGTTCGAAAGTGAAATTGTATGATCGAGTGAGCGATCGGATTTGATATTGCGTACGAATAATATAAGTACATCGCACGGATTTGAAGGAATTAAACGTTGAAATTTTGTAAATTAATGTGTAAATTAATAAGCAGGATATACAGGAGTGTTAAAGGAAAATGGAATTGGGATTTTGATTTCGAAGATAATTTAAATTGCTCGACAAAAGGTAAGTATTTAATTTTTTATATGGAATTTGATGATTTTCTTGTCCCACCGCTTGGATTTTCCTTTTCTTTTCGAATCTGAGGGCCCGTGGTACCATTTTGTTGTCGTACCAAGCTAACTGCGCAAAGAGATGCTGACAAAAAATTTCGAAAATTTAGAGAGTTAGAAAAATTTTGAGAAATTTTTGAAAATTTAAAATTTTTATTTTTAATTTAAATTTGAATTGGTAAGAAAAACAATATTGTTTGGAAATTATGGAACATTTGGAAAGTTTGTTGAAAATGATGGGTCCTTAATAAAGGATTTGTTTTGGCCAGTTGATAAAACTTTTGGGTTTTTGGGAAAAAATTATAAACGGGTCAAGGATCATTCTTCTTAACTAGTAATTTCAGGACGAAATTCTTTTAAGGGGGGAAGGATGTGACGATCCAAAAATTTTGACATTTGAAATCGAAATATTTGAATGAATTTTAATATTTAGAGGTTGATTTAACTTGAATTTCAAATATCAGAATGAATTTGGCAATTTAATTATTGAATTTAAATTATTGAAGTTGAGTAAAAGTTTGAATCTTTAGTTTTAAGTCAATTAAAAATATTTTCAAGGCTTAGAAAATTTATATTGATAATACTGAAGATAGTGGAAGCTTCAGAATCGGTTTTGAAAATGATTTGTTCAGTTCTGAAATTATGTCGTTTAAATTGATATTTGAAAATAGCCTTCCGAGGCACAGTCTCGGAATTTGACGAAACCCATTACATTGGATCCGTAATAGTGTATTATTATCGGATTTCAATTTTCGTAGCATTCGGAGTGATCATTTGGCCGTACGTTAAGTAAACGCGCTGAAATTATTATCGAAATTTAATTTAATAACTGGGTTCAAAAAGCTATCTTCTCCATACGATCGAATTTGGACTCGAAAACTTTCCATTGCGTTTGGAATGGGCATATAACCTTATAAACGCCCGACGGCACGCTTTGATAGGAGTTCAACATTTTGAGCTATGAATTCAAAAAACAATTTGAATTTACAATTAAACATGTATATTTATACACAGTAGATAAAATTAACACGTTGCTTCTCTTTGCCAACACTTAGCAAAAATAGTGGACACGCATTTTTTTCTTTTCAAAAAAGAGGGATAATAATAAAACGCAAATCAAAACTTTCTCGTTTAAAATAAAACAAAGGGAATTAATGGCCGAAACCAAGGGTAAAATAAAATTCCTCTTTTTCGCAATCAACTGCAAATATAAAAAAATGGCGGCCAGCCTTATCTTCGAATTAATCTCATCTTCCCTTTCTCGTTTAACTCAGGCAAACTAAACCGAAAAAAGGGGAGAGATTGTGTCGATCGCGATCGACTCGGCTAAGCGGAAAGGAGATCGCGCGCGAATGGCTAGAGTCAAGGCAGTGCTGAGCGGCGACGCCGAATTTCGATGGCGATTGGGCATGCGAGCTCGCGAAGCAAGGGTTTCGTTCGAGTGAGTGGTTGGTTGCGTGCGATGGTAGCGCGCGTGTGTGGCGACAGCCGTCGATCGAGTAGGAAGCTTTGGCATTTGTTCAAATTTATAAACTATAGAGGGATGTCGATCGAGCAGTGGTTTGGGGCACAATGTCGAGATGGATTCAAGCGTGACACTGTTGGGATTGATGGAAATCAAGTTCGATTTGGGGCAGCACGCAACAGTGGATTGGTCGATCGTGTTAGTGAGGTATTTCTTTTAAATTTATTTACATATATATATATATATATTTATATATAGGCAGAAAAAAATATTTACAGTAAAGTGAAATTTATTATTGATATTTACTGAGAAAAAAAATATAGAGATTTACAGTTTCGATTTAATTTAATGTTAGTGAAAACTTTAATTTAAGTTGTGAATTATCAGGAATTTACAATAAAATAAATTTGGTTATTTTAGTTACTAGAAAATATCTTTTTAAAAGAAATATCATTTATTAGTTGAAAGAATGGGTTAAGAATAATTTATTAAGGTGTTTGATTTATTTAATTAACTTATTTAATTCTTTTGGTTACTAAAGAAAATTTATTAAAGGGAATTTATTTTTAAATTTAAATTTTTAGTTAAATAAATTTATTAAAGTGGAATTTGTTTAAAATTAAAAATATTAGTTTAAAATCAAAATTGTTAGTTAATTAATTTTGTTAAAGGAAAATGGGTTTAAGAAATTTAATTATTAGTTTAAAATAAAGTCAGTGGTGAATTAAAATTATCAAATAAAAATCTATTATTTGATTATTTCGAATATTAATAAAATAATATAATTGTAATGCAAGATGAAAACCGTGAAATCAAGTCTGAATTAGAGTGGATTGCAAAACGAAAGCTAAGGAGAGATCATCTCACTCAATTAAAATTTCCAGTTAAATTTTAAATAGTTAAATTTAAATTTGTTAATTGTGTGATTGAATGATAAGTTATTGTCAATTGTATTGGATTAGACCCTATGCGCCGCATAATAGCGGATGATACTATATTAAACCCGTATACCGTGATATTCCACCTTAAAGTGGAATTGGTATTATATATGTATTTGGAGTGATTGATTTCCCACATTATATAGCGGATGAGACCCTATGCACCGCATAATAGTGGATGATATTATATTGATCCCATATACTGTGATATTCCACCTCGAAGTGGAATTAGTATTTAATTGTTGTGCTAACATCTATGGATGCAGGGAAACAGGTTGGAGGGATCCAACTGGATTTCTTAAATATTTGAATTTGTTTCAATATTACGTGTGGATTTTTTAAAATCTGTGTGCAATTATATTGTGATTGAAATCATTGAAGGCTATAGTTTAGCCGGATATATTTTTGGTATCATAGGATACCAGAAATAAATAAAATTGGATTTTTGAAATTCAAGTAGAAAATTTGTAATAAATTCATTTAAAGAATTGGGTGAATTTAAAAGAAGAAATTTAAATAGATAATGTCTTATTTTCGAATCCTATTAAATAAAATTCCAAAATGTGGGAAAAAGGCTTAATAAATGGATTTCAGGCAAATTATTTTAAAATGCGGTTTTTAAATAGTTTGGAAGAAATAAAGTAATTTATTTTGAAAGAAAATAAATTTGGAATTTGATTCGGTGTTTGAAAATAAATCTTTGGGAAACCGATTTGAAATTGTTTTGTGTTTAAAAAATAAATTTTGGGAAATCGATTCTGAAATCGGTTTGGTGTTTGAAAGAAATAATTGGAAAATCAATTTGGGATTTGATCTGGTATTTGAAATAAATTTGGAAATCAATTCGAAAATTGATTTGGTGTTGAAAGTGAATATTTGGGAATCGATCCTGGGTCAGACCGAGTATTACAGATTTTCAGGTAAGGACGTTCTGGAGCTCAGGAGGCGAGCTAGATGGCAGGAACGTATGAGGTGTTTTGCTGTATTTATCTGGGACAAGTTAGTTTCCTAAATTGTCCGGTATTTGTGTAATGATGTAATTCTGATGTATAAAGATATAAGTGTAATGATATAGTTCTTCTTGTAAAACTATTATTTATGTGATATTATATTTTATCCGCTGCGAATGTGAGATTGTGTGTTTCTTTTCTGTTCTTCTTCTATCTCTTTCTTCTTTCTCTTTCTTCCTTTCACTAACTATCTGGAAATTTCGGGATCGAAATTTCCAGGTCGTTAAAATCGTATATCAGTGGATATTTGAAATTTTAAATTCACAATGGAAATTTTATAAAAGAAAGGGAAATTTTGTTTTAAAATCAAATACTGGTTTATTTTTAAAACTGTGGAAAGGAATTTAGAGATTTGGAACGTAAATTTAAAATAAATCGAGAAAGATTTATAAACTGATTTAAATGAACCATTTCGAAAAGTGAAGGTGTACTTTCCCTGAAAAGCTGAGTATGTTTTTGAAGTAGCTTTCGAATATAAATTGAAAGTTCTAGTGTTGGTTTTAAAAGAATGTTTTGGAGAAATTATTTTCTTAAGTTATTTTGAAAATCTTTAAGGTAAAGGTTTATTTAATTTATTATAGAAATGATTATTTAAAGTTCTAATTGATATTTGTTGTGGAAAATGGATATTTAAATTGTTATACCCTATCTACTAATTTTATTTTAAAATTAGTTATGACTTGATTTTTTTTTGAGATATCAGTATATTATTTTTATAATTAATATTTAAGTAAGTGTTTTAAAATAGTTTATTTTAAATATTTCCAAATATGTATGTTTGGATAAGTAATTTTATTTATTTTAAAGTATTTGGGCACAACAGATTTGCAGTGGAAATGAATAAATATTTGGGAATATATTCCGCATAAGGAAAATGATTTGAAATTTGCTTTCAAAGGATTGAAAAGTGAAAAGTGATTTGAAATTTGTTTTCAAATGGTTGAAGTGTTAAAATTATATATTGCGAAGATATTTTGAAAATAATAATTGAGGGAAAATTATTTAAAATCTGGTGATTTTTGTGAATATTGATTGATAGTTAAATAACCGACTATCCATATTGGCCTTTAAATGGCATTTGAATTTCGATGCGACTGAGGGTTGAATTCCAAATGGATATTCGAAAACCACATGGAACCTTTGTGATAATAATGGATCTTTTATTTAAAAGATCAAAGTGGAAATTTGTTGTGAATTGTTTCAAATCTGAATGTAACACTTATTTTTAAAATAAGCGCTCATTATTCGGATTAGCCGGGAGAGGACTTTGTGTCATAAAACCCATTCCGAATAATGATACGACGATATGGGATTTCATTTGAAGATGCTGTTCAAGACCGGGTATTTTCGAAAGCGAAAGGATTACATGTCGAATGTCTCTGCACCGGGTTGCTCCGATATAGAGATTTTGTCACCCTTTGTGATGGAGATTCTACACGTAATTAGTGAATATCCGGATTGCAATGTCTTCTTTTGAAGTTCCTTCGGTTCCGTTCGATCCCGGAATGGACTTGTAAGGATGTATACCTGACGTTACACCTCGAGATGTAAAGCTGGTTTCTATCAAATACATTTCTATTTGTGGCGGAGAATTTATTCTCTTAGCTTAACACCCTTCTCTGAGACGTACGAGCTCAGAGGTTATGTAGTTGATGGTTACTAGTGATACATTCCCAATTTGGTAATGTGTCATATGAAGTGCTGCTGATCATTTGTTGATCGAAGCATGGCTTTGAGAGAAAAGTGTAGCTTTGTGGACAAGACTTCGTCGGACCTCACATCCCGGAAATGGTCGAATCAGGAAGGATGCGGCAAGGTTATTTGGGGGCAGCACCCCCTGAGGGTATGTCATTTCCTTCTAGAAAAGGGTAGTATCATGGTACGGAACCCAGATATTTTACCTATGTTGTTTCCGCAAATTTATTACTTTGTAGTTGTTGCTTTGTGGTTGAGGATCCTCGGATAAATGTCGCAAATGACCGAGAGATAGCATACTCGTGTAGTAGTTACCAAGTTACAGAGGTAACCCGGCCTTGTGTTGGCAGAGAGCTGGTTAAGTTCTCGGGACGTCCCTCCAGAGGCGTACCCATGTGGCAATCAGAAGTTCCTTAGCCTGACCATTTGTTGGCAACCCAATCTCCAATACACGCCTTGTACGGTTTTAGTTGTAGAACCTACCATTTAACATGGTAGCTATAGTAGGCATACTATAATGGTACGTATGCTGGCTAAGACTAATATTATACTTTCGAAATGTTTTCCACACTATGCACTAATGATAATATTAAAAAAAGTTTTTGCGTATCAAGCAAGTTTGACTATCATAAGGAGAAATCTCGTCCAAGTGTGCAATTGCATTATGTGTGTGCCGGGAGGCCTTATGGTAGTTTCACTTTCCAAAAGCATAGCGGATTTCTTTTCCATTATTTTTCAAAATTACTGTTTTTTTAAGATCTCACACCAGTTTCGTGACTGACCTAGCTTAATACAATGTGATAGGGGGTTCTCGCTTTGCGTTTGGTGGCGAATGGGAGACTCTTACCCCTACATGTCCCTGGGAAAGGGTTGGTTAACCGGGTAGGTGAAGAAGTCGAATGACTGGCCGTAAAAGCAAGGGTAGGGTATCATTGTATGCCACGACGGGACTGGAATGGTTGAAAAGCCTACCAGTCGAGAGTGGCCGCTGTCGATGGTTGAGAAGCCTGGAGCGTTACAATGTGGTATCAGAGCATTTGGTTAAGCGACAACCTTGGCTCTGGTGGGGATTACTCATTAGAGATAGAGTCAATAGTACTCTAGAATGAGTTGAGTGTAATAGTAGATATGAGCGCGTATTTGCTAGTGAATATAAAAATTGTTTTACGTTGTGATGATTAGTTTGTTGAGTGGTATATGGATTCTGGTCGGTATAGTCCGTACAACTTTATCGATAGGGATCTCTAAACACTTGTACAAAACAATTCGACACGATATTGTTGTAAAATAAGGTAAATGAAATAATTTTATCCAAATTATTTTTGTATATAAAAGGAATAATTTTCCGAAAATTATTATAGTATATGGTTGCTTCATTGTTAGGAAGTGATAATATTAAATTATTATCAGTGATTATTGAATAAGAAATTGAAATCCTAACTAAAAGTTAAGAAAGAAAATTCATATTGCATTATTAAATTGTAAATATAAATTGTAAATATGATTTATAAATTGAACTAGAATTCCAGAGAATTAGGGGTAATTAATTTAAAGGACAAAAATTTCTATATTTTTTGCCTCAAGGACACGACCTCGATATTTTTACTACAAGGACAAACATTCTTCTAAAATTTGTTCACAAGGACAAACATTTTACAAAATTATTCATAAGGACAACAAAACTGATACTGAGCTAAAAACTGATACCTAAAAACTGCTACCGATAACTAAAAACTGATACCTAAAAACTGCTGTCAATAACTAAAAACTGATACCTACAGAAAGTTGTCCTTCAGGATAAAATATTGAAGGTCTGTCCTTAAGGCTAAAATGCTGTGAAATTTTGTCCTTGACAATAATTTCCTGAGAGAATTACTTGAAAGTAGATCGAAAGGATTTGAAAATTTTGGAGATTTGGAAAAGTTTAAATCCCTTTGATTTGAAAATGGTTTTCAAAAGGTTTTGGAAGAATGTTTTGAAGGGATGAAATCTCTAAACTCTTTTCGGTCGCTGGAAAATAACTTCGGTGATGACTGCAGCATCATTGATGTTCATTCTCGAGTTTCTAGGAGAGGAATTGCTGCCGAATTATTTTAAAAGAAAGTTGTTTAGGAAACTGGTTGGTTTTGGAAATTGAAAAGATAATTTGAATTGATTTGAAAGATGATTTTGAAAGGTTGAAAAGACTCTGGAATCTTATTATAAATAGTTGAGAAATAATAAATAAGTTTTGAAAACTTAGAAAATGCAGATTCAAACTGAAATTAACTTGAGTTAATTTGAATAATGGTGAATTTGAGAAGTCTTATTGGCTAAATGATTGGAATAAAATTTATTAAGTAGAAAATAAAATTGTGAATGAATAAATAAATTTACCATTGCAAGTAAACGAAAGTGAAATTAAATGTTGAAATTCATTTCGAATTTATAAGTAAACAGAATTGGAATTGGAATTGTATTTGATTTGTGATAAACAAAGTGAGATGGAAAATTTGTTAAGTTGGATCAAATGAAGCGAAGTATTGAAGTAAGATTAGTAAGTGAAATTAATGAAAGGAATGACAAATTTTATATGGTTTGAAATGAATTGAATTCTTTATTTATAAATGAAAGGTGAATTGAATTATGTGGAATTGGAAATCCAGTTTAAATAAAAATATAGATAAAACCAGAATGGTGAATTGGGAACAAAAATATAGTAAGTATATAAAATACTTATAATTGAACTTAAGAAACGTATAATGAAATTCTTAAGAAAATTTTCCATTGGAAATATACCAAATTAATAAGTGAATGAAGGTTAAATTGGAAAATTGTGAAATGGTAATTGCGAATAAGTGAATGAAAATCAATGTGAATAAAAGAATAGAAAATTGATAAAGCTAATAATCAATTAATACGTAGGATGTACGTATATTATTTTATTAACATAACGATTTGATCCAGAATTCGAGCACAGAATTTTGAGATAGTTATATCAATCAGAGCTGGAAGTTTTCACTCGATTTTCAACGAAGAACCCGGATATGGATTTTTGGTTGATTCTGGAAGTTCTCTATCATAGTTTATGGCTATGCAAGGAGAATAATGGTTTTTGATCAAGAAACTAGATCCGAGTCCGCACTAGGAAGTCAGGTGGACGATACTAGTTCGAAAGTGAAATTGTGTGATCGAGTGAGCGATCAGATTTGATATTGCGTACGAATGATATAAGTACATCGTACGAATTTGAAGGAATTAAATGTTGAAATTTTGTGAAGTAATGTGCAAAATGATAAGCAGGATATACAGGTGTTGCTGAAATTTTGTAAAGTAAAGTGCAAAATGATAAGCAGGATGTACAGGTGTTGTTGAAGTTTTGTAAAGTAATGTGCAAAATGATACGCAGGAAATTCTTATAACTTAACTTAGGAAATTCATTTTATTTGATAATAGATTGAAGATTCTAGAGGTGTTGTTGAAGAGAAATCAATGTTTGCTTGTTTTAGTGCTTCTCGTTTCTATATTTGGGTTTAAGGTGAACTCACATCTATGTCTATAGCTTTCATTGTTGTTAGTTATGAATTCCTAACATCTATTCCATGTTCAATTGCTTTTGATTTGAATTGATTTGGTGAATTTCCCAATTTTGGAGTTTTGAAGTTAAAATCTTTAAAGATCCTATCTTGGATGTTTAGTCATGTTTTTGGTGGTGTATCGAAGAGCATATAGTGCTAGATTATCGATTGCCATAAATCCCTAGCATCCATCACTCGTTCGATTACATTTCGGTTTTGGATTTGCCCTTTTTGGGCTAGGTTGATTTTTGCCTAGCAGGAAAATTCAGTCGTCTGGTTGAAAAATCTTGATGTCTGAAAGGATTCTGGAAATAAATAAAAAAGGGCAGAGCTAAAATCCAGACATCTGGAACAAAATCCAGATGTTTGGAACAAAAATCCAGACATCTTGTTGATAATCTAGGCATCTGAAATGACCCTGGAATTAAAAAGAGAAAGGAGAAAAATCGTACATTTTTCCAGAACCCAAATCCAAACGTCTGGTTGGTAATTTCAGATGTCTAGAACTGCCAAATTTTCCTATTTTGGTAGTTTTTGATTGGATTTTCAATTTTTATCGATTTTTGTTGATCTGATTGGTTATTGTCATTTATTATTGACTTTGATGACTTCTTTCTGGATATTTAGAAATATCCATTTGATTGGACTTTATATCAATTTTTAGGGTTTTAATTCACGTCGTCGAATGTGAATTTTAGGTGATCGATTGTTTCTACAATCATTTTCGGTGATTTGTCACTTTAAAATACAAAGGTTTTTATACTAGTAGTAAATACTCTAACTCTTTCACAAGAACGATTTCAACACTATTTTAATACCAAACTCATTTTTAAATCCGTTCAATCGAACAAGTCCAAGAATTAACTGACAAAGTAAACACGAGCATTTCATACCACTTGTTTTGCTAAGTTGTTTAATTAGATTTCTCATATGAAAGAGGTAAAGGGGGACTATACCCTGTTTGGAGGAACTCCGGCTCATTTTGTGGGATAGCGACCCATTTGTGATACATGTGTTGGTGAGTTTTCATGCTTCCGTTTGTGATAGGCCTTCCCTTTTTGTGATTTCTGGATTTCTAATTGATGATTTCTAGAATTTGTGTTTCGCCAATTTTTGCGATTGGCATTGTTATGTTTTGTCAATATTTGTGGTTTAGTGAGTAAAATAAAAAATATGACATTCTTTTTGGTGTTTTGAGATTCTTGAGATATTGTATGATTTTTGTTGTTATCTAATGTATACTTGTCGTAGTATGACACTATTGTTATCATACGTTTTTGTCGTATCTCTTATCCTATCTCACTTTATCTGATATTTATAGCTAGACTGATCCGTTTATTATTTTCTTCTTAAATAATACTTGGGTCAGACTGAGGTACTTTAGGTGCTTCTGCTTGACTTCTTATCATGGTCATTCATCGGACTTTTAGGCTAACTACTTTAGCTTAGTAGTTTTTGTTAGTATACATTCGAGATAGAGACTATTTGATGCATACATATTCTTTTGTCTAGCACTTGCACCTATTCTTTTGTGATGTAGCGGAACTTATATGACCACTAATTTTATGTACACTTTTATGTGTTATATTCATATCTGTTTCCACCTTAGTGATATGAATATCTATGACTGATTTATGTTATGTTTATTTTATATTTGTTTCCGAAAATCACATAGCCACAGTGTAGTATTTTTGGGTTTGTAATTGATGTGTCAGGTTTCCTCTTGAAACGAAATGCATGTAATATTATGTGACATATCGATACTCGCACAAAGCAATTACATAGATGGTCTCTCCTCAACAGCCTTATTCTTCGTGCTAGTCGACGACATTACACCGTAGTTCATGGCTAGTGTGAGTACAGAGGTGGGGCATCACAGCTTGATATCAGAGCCAAACTTCGGAACAATATAGAATATTATGGCAAGGAACATCATCATAAGTCATTGTTAGGAATCGTGCCTTAGGATTTATCCGAGTCTTAGGACCCATACTATCCTAATTTCTTTTTTGATGCCTTGTTTTATCAATCAAGTTTGTTTGATATTCATTCTGAGAATAATTTTTTCCTCTTCTTTCTTTCTTTCTTAAAGAAGAGAAATGGTTAGACCTAGACGTCCCAGTGCCGTTCAATCCAATGCTACTCCTCATGATGTAGTATTTATGTCTGCCCTGCAGCTTTTAGATCTTGTGAAGAATGCTCAAGCTACCGGACCCATTCCAGAGCCTACTCATCCTAAATCTGGGTTTGCACACTTGTGCATAGATTATACCGATTTGGATGGAAGGCCATTCAAGGGATCTGAAAGCGTTATAGAAATCCAAGCTTGGCTTAGATCATGCGACCGCATCTTTTCTCGCATGAACCTTGTTGATCTACATCGAGTCTAAGTGGCTTCTAGTATCCTCCAAGAAAGAGCATTAGATTGGTATAGAGCATTAGATTGGTATGATCTTTTGATTTCGAAAATTGTTGAAGCAGATCTTACTTAGGAGCAATTCCAAGAAAGGTTCGAGTTGAAGTTTGTGCCAGAAGTTGAAAAAGTAACTTTGGCCCGTCGCTTTATTGACTTGTTCAAGGTGAATCTTCCGTGACCGACTATATAGCATATTTTGAATCTCTCTTTAAATATGGGGTTAAGTACATTAATACCCCATTGAAGAAAAATTAGAGGGTTGTCTATGGGTTGAATAAGAACCTCAAAAAGCCTTTACTTCTGAAACTAGAAGTTTCTTTCGATCAACTTGTAGATATTGCTCTTCGACTTGAAGAGGCGATAAAGAAAGTGATGTTGAAATTGTGGATGTCAATAAGAACTTCAACATCAATAAGAAGAGGCATCCCTTTATTAAGTTCGAAAGTCCTAATCCCAACAGCAAAGTGAAGCAAGTAACTTCACTAGCAAAGACTCCAATACCTAATCGTGGAGATTGCTACAATTGTGGCTCTAAGGACCACTATATAAATAGGTGTCCAAGGCCTATTTCTTGTAGCCATTGCAAAATTTCGGATCATTATATATCTTCATGTCCTAAACTTCAAAGCAAGAGAAAGGGAGAGCTGAATGTTGTGCAAGCTCCTAGTGACACTTCCTTGGTTAAGGTATTTCTCATTTAGTCCTTGATGACATTTGTTCTGTGATTATCCTATTCGAGTTCTTTTTGATATGGGTTCATTTCATTATTTTATATCAAAATAACTTGTTCATTCTTTTTCTTTAAACATTTTGGGCTTGATGTCTACACTGAGAATTGTGAATCCGGTTGGTGGATCCGCAACATTCAGTTTACTTTGTAAAAATGTCGAGATTATTTTATGTGATTGTGCTTTCCGATCTGATTTGTATGTTATGTGCTACTTAGGTTTCAGAATTGATTTTTGTGAAAGAATTGGCTTAATCGTCATGAAGCCCATATCCTATATCCCGATAGGACTATTCATCATCGACATTCTCAATCTGTTAAGCAGATTTCTATTGTTCTTAATGATTTTGATTCCAATTCGGTTGCATCCTTATATTCTCTAAACCCACATGATGAGGAAAATGACATTTCTCTCGTTCAAGTAGTTCGTGAATTTCCCGGTCTCTTTGAGCTTGTCTTAGGATTATCACCTAAGCAAACTTTTGAGTGGTGCTAAGGTCTTTTCAGCTCGACCTTGCCACCGGTTTTCATCAGCTTCGAGTTGCAGAGGATAGCGTTCCCCTTACCGCATTCCGCACTCGTTATGATTCTTATGAATGACTCATGATGTCATTTGGTTTGTCTAGCTTATTTCATCCATCTTATGAATTGAGTATTCTACGAATATCTCGATGAGTATTCATTAATTATGGATGAAAACAACAATTTAAAATTTGCAAATCTTTTTCATAAGATATTTATAAGTATAATTGGATTTTGTTCTTAAAACGAGATAATAATATTTATAAAGTTTGTAAGAGACATATTTATCATATAAAAGATGATATAGTGTTGTATTGCCCATTGAATGCTTTGAGAATTTTGTTCGATGCGCCTTATCAACGTTATCGGTAGGAATATAATAAAGCTATGGTGAGACAGTCAGACACAGTAAATTGACTTGGAATAAGTAAATTTTTCTAAAAAGATGATTACATAAAATTAATTATAATTTTAAAAGTCTTAAGCATTTCGGGAAAGAGGATCATTTAAAAGAACTACTTTCTGATGCTCCTATTCTTGTGGATCCCGATAGGAACCAAGACTTCACTGTTTGTACCAATGCTAGTCGTGTTGGTTTGGGTGTAGTTCTCATGCAAAAAGGAAACACGTTATTGCTTGTACTTCTAAACAATTAAAGCCTACCGAGATAGGATATGCCACTCATGATCTAGTGCTCGCAGCCATTGTTTCTGCCCTTAGAAATTTGGTGTTCATTAGTGATTTACCTATGAAGGCTGTTGTGTGTTTCAGTCGATTGGGAAAATTAGCACCTCGATATGTTGGTCCATTTCCCATCACCAAATGTATTGGTTCCATAGCTTATCGCCTTTTATTACCGGCTCAATTTTCAACTATTCATAATGTTTTCCACGTCTCTCAACTACGAAAATGCCTTAGAGATTCCGATTCTATTCTTGAGCCCGGTGTTATTGAACAAATTGAAGTTTCACCTAATTTGACTTATGAGCAACTTCCTATTCGTATCATTGCTACGGAGGTTAAATGCCTTCGTAATAAAGATGTTCCGCTTGTGAAGGTTTAATAGTCCTCAAATCCTAAGGATTGCTCTTGGGAATCCAAAGAATTCATCGAGCAAACACATTTGGACTTACTCTCTCGTACTCCTTAAGGTGAACTTCTCACTTCAAAATTTCTTCTTTTGTGTTGATATGCTTTTATGGTTGTTACTATTTATTTTCTTCTTAAGTATTGTGAGGACGCAATATCTTTAAAGAGAGGAGTCTGTAACAACCCGCATATTTTCCGATTATATATTTAAATGATTTATTTAAATGTAGTATCGTTAATGGGAATAAAGTCCGAAATGCTACGTTTTGTAAACAGTCAAAGACTCGAGACCACTTCCATTGAGTTTAAAATGGTGTTTGCGACCTTTTTGAGTATAAACATCGATATATTTGGAGTTGACTAGAATTTCATATTTTTCTATTGGGCTTTGGGTTTGGGTTTCAGCCCATTAACCCAACTCGTCTACCTTATAACTCCTACTCCTCTCCTCTTCATTTATTCATAACGTTTCCTAACACTCTCAAGCCTTAGAAAGAACGGTGGGAAGAGGAAATTAAAATTCCTAAGCCCTAGTTTCTCTTACGAATTTAAATTCAAGTTATGAATCAAAGCAAAGCTTAGGTAAGAATCCTTTTCGTCTTCCCCATCTCAATCTCTCTTCAATTTTTAGAAATTCCGATAACTTAACTTAGGCAATTCATTTCAATTGATAATAGATGGAAGATTCTATAGGTGTTGTTGAAGAGAAATCAATCTTTGCTTGTTTTAGAGCTTCTCATTTCTGTATTTGGGTCTAATGGCGAGTCCTTGAACTCACAGCTATGTCTATAGCTTTCATTGCTGTTGGGTATGAATTCCTAACATCTATTCCATGTTCAATTGCTTTTGATTTGAATTGATTTGGTGAATTTCCCAATTTTGGTGTTTTGAAATCAAAATCTTTAATGATCCTATCTTGGATGTTTGGCCATGTTTTTGGTGGTGTATCGAAGAGCCTATAGTGCTGGGTTGTCGATTGGCATAAATCCCTAGCATCTATTGCTTGTTTGATCACGTTTCGGTTTGGATTTTCCTTTTTGGGCTAGGCTGATTTTTGCCTAGTAGGAAAATTCAGACGTCTAGTTGAAAAATCCAAACGTCTGAAGAGGTTCTAGAAATAGATAAAAAGGACAGAGCTAAAATCCAAACGTCTAGACCAAAATACAGATATTTGGAACAAAAATCCAGACCTCTAGCTGAAAATTCAGAAGTCTAAAATGGCCCTAGAATTGGAAAGAGAAAGGAGAAAATTCGTATATTTTTCAAGAACCCAAGTCCAGATGTCTGGTTGGAAATTTTCGACGTCTTGAAATGCCAATTTTGCCTATTTTGGCTGTTTTTGATTGGATTTCCAATTTTTATCGATTTTTGTTGATCCGATGGGTTGTTGTCATTTATTATTGACTTTGATGACTTCTTTTCTGGATTTTTGGGAATATCCATTTGATTGGACTTGATATCAATTTTTGGGGTTTTAATTAACGTCGTCGAATGTGAATTTTTGGTGATCGATTGTTTTTACAATCGTTTTCTGTGATTTGTCACTTTAAAACTAGTAGTATATACACTAACTCTTTCACAAAAACTATTTCAACACTACTTTAGTACAAAACTCGTTTTTAAATTCGTTCTCTAATCTATTAATATATACAAACCTATACCTCATTCGTATGAGAAATCTAATTAAACGACTTAACAAAACAAGTGGAATGAAACACTTGTTTTTACATTATCGGTTAATTCTTGAACTTGTTCAATTGAACTCTTGTGATAATTTTCGAGTGGAAATCTACAATTCGTAAATATTTAAGTTAAGCAGGTGGTTATGGGGCATGAAGCTAAACTCATTTATTTACTAGCTTAGTGTAATTTACACTTATCGGTCAATGATGATCATTTTGTGATTTAGACTAGCGACGTGTGATGTCTCTTTGTTTGTGTGGGGGACCAAACCCCACTTGTGGAGTTTCGGATCATAGGAGGAGCTTCGACTCATAGTCCGCAAAGGGGGACTGTACCCTGTTTGGAGGAGCTCCGGCTTAATTTATGGGATAACAATCCATTTGTGATACACGTGTTGGTGAGTTTTCATACTCCTGTTTATGATAGGCCTTCCCCTTTTTGTGATTTCTGGATTTCTAATTGATGATTTCTAGAATTTGTATTTTACCAATTTTTGCGATTGGCATTGGGATATTTTGTCAATATTAGTGGTTTGGTGAATAAAATATAGAATATGGCATTCTTTTTGGTGTTTTGAGATTCTTGAGATATTGTATGATTTTTGTTGTTATTTAATGTATACTTGTCACAGTATGGCATTATTGTTATCATACGTTTTTGTCATATCTTTTATCTTATCTCATTTTATCTGATATTTATAGCTAGACTGATCAGTTTATTAATAACTTCTTAAATAATGCTCGGGTCAGGCCGAGGTATTTTAGGTGCTTTTGCTTGACTTCTTATCATGGTCCTTCATCTGACTTTTTGGATAACTACTTTAGCTTAGTAGTTTTTGTTAGTATATATTCAAGATAGAGACTCCTTGATGTATGCATATTCTTTTGTCTAGCACTTGTACCTATTCTTTTGTGATGTAGTGGAACTTATATGACCACTACTTTTATGTACACTTTTATGTGTTATATTCATATCTATTTCCGCCTTAGTGATATGAATATCTGTGACTGATTTATGTTATGGTTGTTTTATAATTGTTTTCGAAGATCATATAGCCACTGCGTATTAGTTTTGAGTTTGTAATTGATGTGCCAGATTTCCTCTTGAAACGAAATGCATGTAATACTATTTGACATATCGGTACTCGCACAAAGCAATTACATAGATGTTCGCTCATCAACTGCCTTATTCTTTGTGCTAGTCGACGGCATAGCTCTGTAGTGTCCTTGGCTAGTGTGAGTAAAGAGGTGGGGCGTCACATCCTCCATCCATTCATGTTCCCTCTTTGGCTGTATATATGTTTTTATAAAACCTAATAGACTTATATTCTATTTGTACGTACAATTTCTGTTCTTATATGTTCCTTAATGGAGATTAGCCAAAACCCTATTTACCTATTTCAAACCAAACTCCAAAAATTCAAACTGCTCAAACCCTATCAAATAATATATAATCGCGAAGCTCTCGATGAATGGAATTAGTATCTGCAATTGGTTATACGATTTGATGTTCCATTTATCCAGAAATTAGGAATTTATTCTCGAGTATTCATTCTAGGGTTTGGATTCATTGGTGGATCGTCGACTATACGACGATCCGAAGAGTATAGAGTATAGAAGGCAATGAGAGGAGCTGATCTATGGTCTTCGATCATAGTATAGATGCACAAATTTGCGGCGAACTAGCGTTGAACGTGGCGGCGACCGTGGCCATTTCTGGCGACGTGGAGGTCGTACGAGGCCAAGATGGGGGTGGCTCCAAACGTGGACCACGATGGGGATGGCCGACCTGGGTATAGACATTCATGGCAGCAGCGTTTTGGGCTCAAAGATGGCAGCTGTAGTAAGCGATGGGTTCTGCGCGAGTTCATTAGATTGGGAGGCTTGATAATTTACGATTTCCCCCCTCTATATTATTTTAATTTAATTTTTAAAATTTAAACGTTCTACATCGTATAACTTTTGCATACGAACACTGATTGATGCGCGGTTTCTTCCATTGGACTTGTATCAAAATTCCGGACAATAAAAACTTGTTTGGTTGAATTTGGAGACTGTTGAATTTTTGGGCTTCTGTTGGATTTTTAATGGGCTATAAATCAAAGATGAGTGATTTAACCTATTCACGCAATACTAAATCTTCTTATGTTAATTGAATTAAATTTATGAAGTGGTAAGAATTTTGTTAGTTTCTGTTTGGTAGTTTAAATTAATATTTAAATTAATTCGAAATTTATATTGAATTAAACTGATATTTAAATTAATATTGAATTTTAATTGCTAGTTAAACACCGACAACTGATAATTGATAACTGTTGTGTTATATTAGTTAGTTTGGATGTTAATTGTTATGGTATGCGTATTGATTGATAATGTATGTATGGTTGTTTATTTATTTAACGTATTCCTGTCATTATCTATTATTTACTGACATCATTTATATTATCATTTGGACCATTGGAAATGAACAAAGAAATAGGTTGAAATGATATATATCTATGGCATTTAATTATGGGTTGAAATGATATATATCCATCCATGTAATTAAAATCGAAATAAATGATCACTTGGCTATATGATAGAAAATTATATATGGACACCGTATTTGGTTAAATTAAATGATTTTAAAATCTTGAATTTTGTATTATATGGATTTATTTATTTTCTAATTTGAGATTGAAATGTTGAAATTTTAATTATTTGAATGAAAAATTTAAAGGACTTAATTTGAAATTCTAATTTGAATTTGGGAAATGATTTAAATTTATTGGAAATGAATTATTTTAAAGGTTTAAACTTTGAATTTGTTTAATTAAAGTGGTGTAAATTGGTATTTCATTGTTTAGGATGTGAAATGGATTTAAACTAAATTGTTTAAAAATGAGAATTTGAGTAAAAACTTTCGACCTTTGAATAAATCGTTTAAATTGAATTGAAGTATAGTTGGAAATTATTTGAATTGTGGTTGATTTAAATTGAATTTTGAATATGAAGTTTACTTGAATTGAAAATTGAAGAATTGAGTTCGTTGTGATTTGGAATTGGAATATGCGTTCAGATTGTTATGAAACAAAGAAACGGTTTCAATACAAA
This sequence comes from Allium cepa, assembly GCA_030765085.1. Lineage (NCBI taxonomy): Eukaryota > Viridiplantae > Streptophyta > Magnoliopsida > Asparagales > Amaryllidaceae > Allium > Allium cepa. The sequence continues at coordinate 417,086,060 of CM060945.1, read as the reverse complement.
CTATTTTAATATATAAATTATTCAATAATCAAATTATTTTAATATATAAACTATTTTGATTATCTAAACTAATAATAATACAATTTATATTCAAAACTATTTCAAATCTTTAAAACTATTTGAATTCTCCAAATTGTTTTCAATATTTAAACATTTTTAATTATTCAAAACCATTTTTAATATTCAAACTATTTTAAAGGTGGGAATTGTTTAGATTTAAATCATTGATTTAAATGTGATTATTTTGAATGTATGACCTATTTGAATTCGAAATGATTTTTGAAGCAAATCTAATATTTTGATATGAAGTATGACTTGTTCTTGAAATTTAAAAGAACCAACTGGTGTGTAAAATGGATGATTGGTTGTTAAAAAGGCCAAGTCGGGATGAATGGCATGCTCTCTATTATTCTACTGGAACCACATTAACAACCATGTATGTGGTGGATGTTATCTAGAATGTAGAGGTTGAATTAGCGACGTTTACTGGAATGAATAAAGAGAACGATGATGGATGACCCTGACAGTTATGTCAATTTGAAATGATTAAAACATGAGCCTATGTCCAGCCAAGGGATTAGCTACCTTTAGGGGCCCCACCCCTTCGTATTATTATATTTATTTGATTCAATTGGTGCACCACAATTTGATTTTGGAGGTGGTGGAATCGGTTGGCAGTCACTACGGCGATGTATTACGATCATCCAGAAAAGGTAAACCGGTAGAATCCTACCTTGGGCATTGCCCCACGTGCCTTGTCATACTTTTATCCTTATACATGACCACTACGATTTTGTTTTAGTATTGTCTTATCACGACGCCTCCTTGACTACTGACGTTACTGGTGGTTTCACAAGGCAAACTGTAGGATAATGCTTAAAAATGCGTTAAGGGGTATTAATGTAAAGCCTTAATGCTAGGATAAATATTTATTTTCTTGATTAGATACTACATATAGATAATTTAACGGATCCTTAGGAGATGGAAAATCCTTTAACATCTCTTAAGTTATTGCACTCACGTTGTACACTGGATAGGAGATGGAAAACCCCGTAACATCTCTGAAGCTATCACACTTATGTTTACTTGTTTTTTATTTAACTTACATAAGAACTTTTAGTCCTGATTCAAGTGTATTGTCTTTTCATTACGCTCGGGTTAACCTGAGTATTACAGTATTTGAAGACACTATTCCTTAAAGATGAAGATGGAGTTTGCTAGACCATATTCACTATTATTATTCCGCTGCATTATTCTGGCATGTTTGTTGATTATACTCTGATTATGTTGTAGAAATTGTGCAAACAAATGTATATTGTAAAACAGCTTCATGAACTGTTTATTTGATTATTATATTTTTCCATTCTGGTGCAAGATTCTTTGTTTTGTTTTCCTTCTTTTCTATCATTTTCTAATTAAATCCCAATGACAATCCACCCGTTTGAATGGTTTGAGTTAGACGTGTGGTTTATTGTCGATTTCAACTTTCTAAAAAGGTGGGTCGTCACAAAGAAGGTGATGTCTAATTCTCTTCGGACAATACCATAGGCATAATTAGGTGTTTATGAATATTTTGAAAATGTAGGAGTAGACTATAATTCATCCAAGTCGTCAGAAATTTAAAGTCGATCAATTTGGTCACGACCTGGAGCATTGCTGCTCCAGGAATCCATTGATTCGACCGTTCAAATCCGATTCGCCGGAGCTTATAACAATCATTAAGTAAACAACACAGCGGAATAAAAGAACAATACATTGATATAAAGCTTTGATACAATATCTGATACAACAGATAATCCAATAGATATCAATATACATCAGAGATATAATACAATAAAATAGCAGCGGAAAGAAAATAGATGACATCTAACAGCGGAATAATATAACTCTAAGATAGTCTTCAAAAGAGAACTCCGAGAACTGTAACTCCATTTCCGGCAATCCATCCAGTAATAGCTCGAACTCCCAATAACGATGCATCAAGCTAAGAAAGACTGGTGCGATCCAAAGACTGAACCAACTCCAGATAATCCACTATATCTAACTATCTGTAAAACCCAACTCTAGACTGCTCGTGTAGAAATATAATGAGCACCCAGAGTTTAGGAAAGAAACAATAAACTCCGGATCAGTCGTGGGACTGGTATGAGCAACAAAAACAGTTTATCTTTAAAAACATTCAATAAAAGATTTTCAAAGTCAATTCGCAATGCTTTTTAAAAATGAGACTACCATAAGGCCTCCCGCACACACACACAATGCAAACGCAGAATCGGAGGAGATTTCTCCTTATGATAGTCAAAGATGCTTGATACGCATTAAAAAGACATTTGATATTATTACTAGTGCATAGTGTAGAGAAAAATTCATTTCGGAAGTAGAATATAAATCTTAGCCAACATACGACCATTATCGTATGCCTACTATAGCTAACCATGTTCAATAGCAGGTTACCGCCACATTCCATGGCAGGTTATACAACTAATACTGTACAAGTCTCGTATTGTTTTTTTGGATTTCCAACAAATGGTCAGGCCAAGGAACTTCCCATTGCCACATGAGAATGCCTCTGGAAAGACATCCCCGAGAACCAAACCGGAACTCTGCCAACACAAGGCCGGGTTACCCCTAACTGGGTAACTACTGACACGAGCACGCCATTCCCCGATCGTAAACGACCTTTCTCACGGGATTCCGAAAACCAACAACCACAAAGTAATAAATTCGTAGTAACCACATAGGTTAAATATCTGGGCTCCATACCATGATACCACCTCTATCCAGAAGGAAATGTACATACCCTAAAGGGTGCTACCCCTCATAACCTTGCCGCATCTTTCCTGTTTTGACCATTTCCGGGGTGTGAGGCTCGACGAATTCACGTCCACAAAAACATACTTTATACAAAAGCCATGCTTTGGGTCAACAAATGATCAACACAATGATCACTAAGATAGACGATCAAATAAACGATCCTATCACAATAATCAACACAATGATCATTTACAGCAACACTCAGCATGTCACATTACCAAATTGGGAACATATCGCTGATAACCTTCAACTATATAACCTCTGAGCTCGTACGTCTCAGAGAAGGGTGTTAAGCTAAAAGAATAAATTCTCCGCCACCACAGAAATATATTTGAAAGAAATCGGCTTTACATCTCAACTTGTAATGTCAGACACACAATCCATACAAGTCTGTTCTGGGTTCGAACAGAACCGAAGGCACTTACAAAGAAGTCCTTGCAACCCGGATATTCACAATCCCGATCGGATTTTTCCATCACTTAGGGAGTTTCTATACCGGCGCGACTCGGTGCAGAAACAATCGATAGGTCATCCTATCGCTTTCAGAAATACCCGGTCTTCATCACCGGTCTTCAAATGCTATCCATAACGACGTATCACATATTCGGAATGGGTTATACGACACAAAGGTCCTTTCCCGGTTAAACCGAATAGTGAGCGAAAATATTTTCAAAACATATGGATATGGGATTTCAATTAAGTCACAACTTAATAATTCAAACTTTCTTTCAAATGGTTTAACAAATTACCATTTTCAATCTTTAAACAAAAAGATTCATTTTCACAACCTTTAACGGTTTAAACAATTTTCACATTTAAATCTTTTAAACAAAAGATTCATTCACATATTTTCCAAATCAATTTTCATTTCAATTTGATTTAACTCGTTAAATCTTTAAATCAAAGATTTAACTTATAGCCTTCAAAACAATTTCATTTCAATTTGATTTAAACAAATCATCAATTTAAATCTGTTAAAAATAACAGATTTAATTCATAGCTTTCAAAAAGAATTCATTCTTAACTTAGGAAAATCATTTTCTCTATTCAATCTTGCAATTCCCCTAATTAACTGGATTCTCAGTTCTTATCTAAAAGTGGTTATCATTTGAAAACAACAGTTTTCATTTTGGAAATCTGATTCATTTATACGAGTTGAAATCCTTGAGTTAAATTCAAATTCCCAAAAATAATACTTTAAAAATGGTTTAACTCATAATGACTAGTATAATATCATTAATCCCTAATTTCAAATTACAGAATTCAATTTCAAGTATTGAATTTAAATTTAAATCAACTTATTTAAATTCCAAAACTTAATCAAGTAATTTAAAAATAATAAATTCTATTTTGAAATTCCATTCCAAAAGCTTTTCACATTTATTCCGATTCCATTTCCAAAACATTTGAATTTAAAAATTCAAATTTAACTATTTCAAAAATCTGCGACTTAATCGATTTCCTCGTGAAATCCATAAATGTGTGTGTATGGTGTGGTTCAGGGGTTATACACAGTAGTGCAACATCATACAATTATTACAGATCAGAATACAGGAATATAATTGATAAGCGATATAAGCTGTAACGCTTATTGGTTATATACAAATCACAGATAAATATGTCACAGATAGTAAATTACAGATCACCACATAAATCAGGATGTATCACAAAGCATCATATATTAGGGATATCAAACATTCAAGTCATCCAATAGAATCCAAATATTCGTAAGTAAAATCAGTTAATTATCTGATTAATTTAAATCAAATTAATTTCTTATGAATTATAAGTCCTGGTTAATTAACATTGATAATTTACAAATCATTTTGATTAATTATTCTTTAATCTTTTACTAATTATCCATTAAAAATAAATTAATTAACCTTTTATTATCAACCTTTAATTATTAAACAATTAATCTTTAATTATCTAATTCACCATTTAAGTAATTATCTTTAATTAATTACTCTAATTAATTTTTCCTTGATTAATTATCATTCCTTAATCAACTTCATTAAATTAAATTTAACCTTTAATTAATTAATCTCAAATTAATTATCATTTTGAGTCAATCACATTATGCTTTGTATTAAATATTGATTAATCACTTGATTAAATCAATCTTTATCATTTATTAATATTTAATTAAATAATTATCCTTTAATTATTCATCATTAATAAATTAGCTCTCAACAAATTAATTAATTTTTTTTATCAGTACTTAATTAACCTTTAATTAATTAATCTTTTTAATTAAATCTTTAAGTAAAACTTAATTAAATTAAAATAATTTACTTTTAAACCTTAAACCAATCCCATACTTAAATAAAACAATTATTTAAAAGAATGAGTTAAAAATGTTTAAAACTTGAATTTTGTTTTAAAGTTTCAAAAACTGTTTTTATACCTACCCGGGCCCTGCTTCGAGTCAAACCCCATTCTACCCGAAGACAACTTCGAGTTTTTCCCCAAACTTACCCGAGCTTTATAAATTTCAAATTTTTTTGTTTAAGTGTTAAAAATTGACCCGGTATCATGCCAAAATAACTCGAGTTCAACTTCGAGCTCGAGCTTCATTTTCTCATGTACGACTTCGAGTCGCGTTGCTTCTTCCCCAAAACCAGAACTAACCCAATACAACCTCTTCTCCTCCATTTCCAAAACAAAAACCACACTGATACACAGTGATACACGTTTACGTGCACGGCCCATCGGAGCTCTTCCGATCAACCACGATCACGTTGCCAAGTCGACGACAACTCCTTCAAGCTTCACGACCACCCAAACAAGTGAGAAATTCATCAAATCAAATCGAGCAGTTCGATTGAATTAAACCCAAATCCACAAACCTGGCATCGCCTCCCCTTCGCTCCTCCGTCCATCAGAAACGCTGCACTTCCGGCCACGAACGCTCTGACCATTCACGAACCCATCCTCAGTGGTCCCATCGAACTCGATGCAACAGAGGGAACGAACGAATCAATTTCATGATATTGCCTAAAACTAGGGTTAGAAATAAAAACTCCTCCCCATCATCGCCACAGTCTTCTTCTCCACCTCCAGCCATTTTTCCTGGCAACTCCATAGCCTCCTCCATCACCTCACATAACCCCGACCAACTCGAATCGCTCAATCACGAGAAAATGATTTAAAAGCAGATTTTGTTCTACCGTAAACTGCTCATGATACACACAACTAAAAATCACTATATTTGTTTCAAAAATCCTATCTTGGGATGTAAATTCAAGCTATATGATTTAATCCATAATTCATGATATTCGAAATTTCCAGAGACTTAAGTTTTTACTGTAAAAACTTGTTCTTTCACTCCACATACCTTTATTCTTCACACAACCATTTTTAGATGATAAATCGTACCAGAACAAACAAAATTTGTTTTGATCTCGAGTTCAAATGTTTAATAGATCAAGTAGAAATGGATTTTAAATCAAAGTTTTGTTTTGAAAACTCCAAACAAAGAGCAGAGAAAAATAACAGCCTGTACACATAAGCTTGCAATATTCACAGGCATTTATATGTATATTAATTTAAACATACTCATCCGCATACATACTTGCAACAAAATTTTACTTTTAAATGTGTTTTTAGAGTGATATTACTCACATGTTTCCCAGGAAAGAGTAGAGCTACTTATTGTTGAACTTGCATGCTTGCTGAGATCTTCTTTGCTCCTTTGATCTCCATTTTGTCTGATTAAATGGTTTTTCAAGTTTAAATTGAATTTTTGTTTGAGTTTTCACTATGATGCTTGCTCCCATTTTACTCAGTTGTGATAATGAACTGAAAGGAGGGTTGATGTATATAAAAGATAGTGTGCAGGTTGAGGTTAAGTACAATAGGTATGTTGCATTAATTGTTGAGGTGTATGGCATTTATTGCCTTATACAGATATACTTTCCTCTCCATACTTGTTGTTATTATTTTTATTTATTTGTTTTCTACTTGCATGTATTTGCTCGGCTGATATGTTTTGTGTTGAGAAGATTTTGTTTTGCAATTTTTTTTTTTTACAGGCAACATTCTTTTGCCTGATTACTTTTATACTTTCTTTTCTTTTGTTTTTTTTTTCTTTACCTTACATTGTTTTGTTTACTTTGCTTATTTATATTTTTGTTTTCCATGCTTGCTTTGTTTTCATTTACAAGTGTACATACTTGTATGTATTTTTGTTTTGTAATACTTCCTATATATGTTTACTTATTGTTTTTGTTTTATATATAATTGTTCTTATTTTTATTCATAGCTTAAATATGAATTATTTTACTTTACAAAATAAGTGAACTTCTATTTTTATTTTACTCTTATTACTTTTGTAGCCTACTCCATTTGTATTATCTTGTATTGATTTATTAATATGAGATTAAGATATATACATATATATATATTTACCTTATATTGTTATATCTTATATTTTATTTACTTCTTATTTATTGTCTTGTATTTATTATATATATTTTAACCATCAATAATAAATTAACAATTTACTTATTTATTCATTTCGTACTTGTGTCAATGTATATACTTTAATATTTATTTTTCAGACCATTAATATAAGATTTAAATTCAAATCAATATATATATATATACACACACAAGATTTTAAAATTTCAAATTGACTCATATATACCCAAATATACATATATATATATATATATATTCACATATGTACATATATATATATAATAAAAAAAAATTTAAATGATTTATATAGAATATATTTGAACTCGGGGAAACTCACATCACTATTTATAATAAATTTTATAAATTTTTATTCAAAATTTCATTTAATTATAAATTTAAATTAAATAAAAATTCAGGATCGTTACAGACTTCCCCCCTTAAAAGAATTTCGTCCTCGAAATTCGCAGGCACGAAAACAATACAGAGATAGACGAAAGATAGAAGAAATATCTTTTCAAATCAAACTGGATATCAATTCTGCATTTGGCTCACCAAATCAGAATATCAACAACAGATACAAGAAATTATAATAGAATTTCAATTTTGGTTTTAAACAAAATCATTTTATTGATTCAATTCAAATTATCCTTCATATTCTATTAATCAATTTAACTCAATTTAAAATTTTCAATTCATTCAAAATTTCCAATTTCTAATTCATTTATTAGAGTTTAAATCGAAAAGCCGATAAGAAATCGATGAAGATACGAAGTAAAATTTCCTACAACGATTCGAAGAGCATTACCGCACCGAAACTTCTTCTTGTAGCTGGTACGAAGAAATCAAAAGAATTTAGAAACGAATCAAAGAAAATTGATAGAGAAAGTTGTTTCCACTATTGTTACAGAGTATCGACCATTTATAGTCGTATTTCCCTGTCCTCTATCTCGTTCTCTTCTTGCGCTCATACTCACTATCAGTAGATAGTAAGAGAATTTACTGAGGCGTTAAAACGGATATCTTAAGGATTACTCATTCTAGGATTTACTTCACCCTATCTCTAATGAGTTACTTAATGTGTTATACTCCTGAGCTAAAGTTTCACCTTAGCTCTGATACCAAATGTAACGACTGCGGAATTTGCCCGCTCAAAAATCGACATCCATACTTCATATCGTATTCGAATGCCATAGATTCGACCGTTCAAATCCGATTCGCCGGAGCTTATAACAATCATTAAGTAAACAACACAGCGGAATAAAAGAACAATACATTGATATATAGCTTTGATACAATATCTGATACAACAGATAATCCAATAGATATCAATATACATCAGAGATATGATACAATAAAATAGCAGCGGAAAGAAAATAGATGACATCTAACAGCGGAACAATATAACTCTAAGACAGTCTTCAAAAGAGAACTCCGAGAACTGTAACTCCATTTCCGGGAATCCATCCAGTAATAGCTCGAACTCCCAATAACGATGCATCAAGCTAAGCAAGACTGGTGCGATCCAAAGACTGAACCAACTCCAGATAATCCACTATATCTAACTATCTGTAAAACCCAACTCTAGACTGCTCGTGTAGAAATATAATGAGCACCCAGAGTTTAGGAAAGAAACAATAAACTCCGGATCAGTCGTGGGACTGGTATGAGCAACAAAAACAGTTTATCTTTAAAAACATTCAATAAAAGATTTTCAAAGTCAATTCGCAATGCTTTTTAAAAATGAGACTACCATAAGGCCTCCCGCACACACACACAATGCAAACGCAGAATCGGAGGAGATTTCTCCTTATGATAGTCAAAGATGCTTGATACGCATTAAAAAGACATTTGATATTATTACTAGTGCATAGTGTAGAGAAAAATTCATTTCGGAAGTAGAATATAAATCTTAGCCAACATACGACCATTATCGTATGCCTACTATAGCTAACCATGTTCAATAGAAGGTTACCGCCACATTCCATGGCAGGTTATACAACTAATATTGTACAAGTCTCGTATTGTTTCTTTGGATTTCCAACAAATGGTCAGGCCAAGGAACTTCCCATTGCCACATGAGAATGCCTCTGGAAAGACATCCCCGAGAACCAAACCGGAACTCTGCCAACACAAGGCCGGGTTACCCCTTACTGGGTAACTACTGACACGAGCACGCCATTCCCCGATTGTAAACGACCTTTCTCACGGGATCCCGAAAACCAACAACCACAAAGTAATAAATTCGTAGTAACCACATAGGTTAAATATCTGGGCTCCATACCATGATACCACCTCTATCCAGAAGGAAATGTACATACCCTAAAGGGTGCTACCCCTCATAACCTTGCCGCATCTTTCATGTTTTGACCATTTCCGGGGTGTGAGGCTCGACGAATTCACGTCCACAAAAACATACTTTATACAAAAGCCATGCTTTGGGTCAACAAATGATCAACACAATGATCACTAAGATAGACGATCAAATAAACGATCCTATCACAATAATCAACACAATGATCATTTACAGCAACACTCAGCATGTCACATTACCAAATTGGGAACATATCGCTGATAACCTTCAACTATATAACCTCTGAGCTCGTACGACTCAGAGAAGGGTGTTAAGCTAAAAGAATAAATTCTCCGCCACCACAGAAATATATTTGAAAGAAATCGGCTTTACATCTCAACTTGTAATGTCAGACACACAATCCATACAAGTCTGTTCTGGGTTCGAACAGAACCGAAGGCACTTACAAAGAAGTCCTTGCAACCCGGATATTCACAATCCCGATCGGATTTTTCCATCACTTAGGGAGTTTCTATACCGGCGCGACTCGGTGCAGAAACAATCGATAGGTCATCCTATCGCTTTCAGAAATACCCGGTCTTCATCACCGGTCTTCAAATGCTATCCATAACGACGTATCACATATTCGGAATGGGTTATACGACACAAAGGTCCTTTCCCGGTTAAACCGAATAGTGAGCGAAAATATTTTCAAAACATATGGATATGGGATTTCAATTAAGTCACAACTTAATAATTCAAACTTTCTTTCAAATGGTTTAACAAATTACCACTTTCAATCTTTAAACAAAAAGATTCATTTTCACAACCTTTAACGGTTTAAACAATTTTCACACTTAAATCTTTTAAACAAAAGATTCATTCACATATTTTCCAAATCAATTTTCATTTCAATTTGATTTAACTCGTTAAATCCTTAAATCAAAGATTTAACTTATAGCCTTCAAAACAATTTCATTTCAATTTGATTTAAACAAATCATCAATTTAAATCTGTTAAAAATAACAGATTTAATTCATAGCTTTCAAAAAGAATTCATTCTTAACTTAGGAAAATCATTTTCTCTATTCAATCTTGCAATTCCCCTAATTAACTGGAATCTCAGTTCTTATCTAAAAGTGTTTATCATTTGAAAACAACAGTTTTCATTTTGGAAATCTGATTCATTTATACGAGTTGAAATCCTTGAGTTAAATTCAAATTCCCAAAAATAATACTTTAAAAATGGTTTAACTCATAATGACTAGTATAATATCATTAATCCCTAATTTCAAATTACAGAATTCAATTTCAAGTATTGAATTTAAATTTAAATCAACTTATTTAAATTCCAAAACTTAATCAAGTAATTTAAAAATAATAAATTCTATTTTGAAATTCCATTCCAAAAGCTTTTCACATTTATTCCGATTCCATTTCCAAAACATTTGAATTTAAAAATTCAAATTTAACTATTTCAAAAATCTGCGACTTAATCGATTTCCTCGTGAAATCCATAATTGTGTGTGTATGGTGTGGTTCAGGGGTTATACACAGTAGTGCAACATCATACAATTATTACAGATCAGAATACAGGAATATAATTGATAAGCGATATAAGCTGTAACGCTTATTGGTTATATACAAATCACAGATAACTATGTCACAGATAGTAAATTACAGATCACCACATAAATCAGGATGTATCACAAAGCATCATATATTAGGGATATCAAACATTCAAGTCATCCAATAGAATCCAAATATTCGTAAGTAAAATCAGTTAATTATCTGATTAATTTAAATCAAATTAATTTCTTATGAATTATAAGTCCTGGTTAATTAACATTGATAATTTACAAATCATTTTGATTAATTATTCTTTAATCTTTTACTAATTATCCATTAAAAATAAATTAATTAACCTTTTATTATCAACCTTTAATTATTAAACAATTAATCTTTAATTATCTAATTCACCATTTAAGTAATTATCTTTAATTAATTACTCTAATTAATTTTTCCTTGATTAATTATCATTCCTTAATCAACTTCATTAAATTAAATTTAACCTTTAATTAATTAATCTCAAATTAATTATCATTTTGAGTCAATCACATTATGCTTTGTATTAAATATTGATTAATCACTTGATTAAATCAATCTTTATCATTTATTAATTTTCAATTAAATAATTATCCTTTAATTATTCATCATTAATAAATTAGCTCTCAACAAATTAATTAATTTTTTTTATCAGTACTTAATTAACCTTTAATTAATTAATCTTTTTAATTAAATCTTTAAGTAAAACTTAATTAAATTAAAATAATTTACTTTTAAACCTTAAACCAATCCCATACTTAAATAAAACAATTATTTAAAAGAATGAGTTAAAAATGTTTAAAACTTGAATTTTGTTTTAAAGTTTCAAAAACTGTTTTTATACCTACCCGGGCCCTGCTTCGAGTCAAACCCCATTCTACCCGAAGACAACTTCGAGTTTTTCCCCAAACTTACCCGAGCTTTATAAATTTCAAATTTTTTTGTTTAAGTGTTAAAAATTGACCCGGTATCATGCCAAAATAACTCGAGTTCAACTTCGAGCTCGAGCTTCATTTTCTCGTGTACGACTTCGAGTCGCGTTGCTTCTTCCCCAAAACCAGAACTAACCCAATACAACCTCTTCTCCTCCATTTCCAAAACAAAAACCACACTGATACACAGTGATACACGTTTACGTGCACGGCCCATCGGAGCTCTTCCGATCAACCACGATCACGTTGCCAAGTCGACGGCAACTCCTTCAAGCTTCACGACCACCCAAACAAGTGAGAAATTCATCAAATCAAAATCGAGCAGTTCGATTGAATTGAACCCAAATCCACAAACCTGGCATCACCTCCCCTTCGCTCCTCCGTCCATCAGAAACGCTGCACTTTCGGCCACGAACGCTCTGACCATTCACGAACCCATCCTTAGTGGTCCCATCGAACTCGATGCAACAGAGGGAACGAACGAATCGATTTCATGATATTGCCTAAAACTAGGGTTAGAAATAAAAACTCCTCCCCATCATCGCCACAGTCTTCTTCTCCACCTCCAGCCATTTTTCCTGGCAACTCCATAGCCTCCTCCATCACTTCACATAACCCCGACCAACTCGAATCGCTCAATCACGAGAAAATGATTTAAAAGCAGATTTTGTTCTACGTAAACTGCTCATGATACACACAACTAAAAATCACTATATTTGTTTCAAAAATCCTATCTTGGGATGTAAATTCAAGCTATATGATTTAATCCATAATTCATGATATTCGAAATTTCCAGAGACTTAAGTTTTTACTGTAAAAACTTGTTCTTTCACTCCGCATACCTTTATTCTTCACACAACCATTTTTAGATGATAAATCGTACCAGAACAAACAAAATTTGTTTTGATCTCGAGTTCAAATGTTTAATAGATCAAGTAGAAATGGATTTTAAATCAAAGTTTAGTTTTGAAAACTCCAAACAAAGAGTAGAGAAAAATAACAGCCTATACACATAAGCTTGCAATATTCACAGGCATTTATATGTATATAAATTTAAACATACTCATCCGCATACATACTTGCAACAAAATTTTACTTTTAAATTTGTTTTTAGAGTGATATTACTCACATGTTTCCCAGGAAAGAGCAGAGCTACTTATTGTTGAACTTGCATGCTTGCTGAGATCTTCTTTGCTTCTTTGATCTCCATTTTGTCTGATTAAATGGTTGTTCAAGTTTAAATTGAATTTTTGTTTGAGTTTTCACTATGATGCTTGCTCCCATTTTACTCAGTTGTGATAATGAACTGAAAGGAGGGTTGATGTATATAAAAGATAGTGTGCAGGTTGAGGTTAAGTACAATAGGTATGTTGCATTAATTGTTGAGGTGTATGGCATTTATTGCCTTATACAGATATACTTTCCTCTCCATACTTGTTGTTATTATTTTTATTTATTTGTTTTCTACTTGCATGTATTTGCTCGGCTGATATGTTTTGTGTTGAGAAGATTTTGTTTTGCAATTTTTTTTTTACAGGCAACATTCTTTTGCCTGATTACTTTTATACTTTCTTTTCTTTTGTTTTTTTTTTCTTTACCTTACATTGTTTTGTTTACTTTGCTTATTTATATTTTTGTTTTCCATGCTTGCTTTGTTTTCATTTACAAGTGTACATACTTGTATGTATTTTTGTTTTGTAATACTTCCTATATATGTTTACTTATTGTTTTTGTTTTATATATAATTGTTCTTATTTTTATTCATAGCTTAAATATGAATTATTTTACTTTACAAAATAAGTGAACTTCTATTTTTATTTTACTCTTATTACTTTTGTAGCCTACTCCATTTGTATTATCTTGTATTGATTTATTAATATGAGATTAAGATATATATATATATATATTTACTTTATATTTTTATATCTTATATTTTATTTACTTCTTATTTATTGTCTTGTATTTATTATATATATTTTAACCATCAATAATAAATTAACAATTTACTTATTTATTCATTTCGTACTTGTGTCAATGTATATACTTTAATATTTATTTTTCAAACCATTAATATAAGATTTAAATTCAAATCAATATATATATATATATACACACAAGATTTTAAAATTTCAAATTGACTCATATATACCCAAATATACATATATATATATATTCACATATATACATATATATATAATAAAAAAAAATTTAAATGATTTATATAGAATATATTTGAACTCGGGGAAACTCACATCACTATTTATAATAAATTTTATAAATTTTTATTCAAAATTTCATTTAATTATAAATTTAAATTAAATAAAAATTCAGGATCGTTACAATTCATCCAAGTCGTCAGAAATTTAAAGTCGATCAATTTGGTCACGACCTGGAGCATTGCTGCTCCAGGAATCCATTGACCGGTTGACCTGTCGACCCATGGTCGAAAACCTGGAGCGTTGAAAACCTAGAACAGTAATGCTTCAGGTTGCACCAGATTGTGTGATCTATTTTGGTGCCCTTCTATGTGTTTATTGTGATATTTCTTGCTCATTTTTGTGTGTTTTTGAATAGAGATTTATGGAGCAAGGATAATGATTTGACGAAGATAATTTTATTATTTTTATTGAATCAATTTGTGTTCTTGATTCTGTGTTTATGGAAGGCGTTCAATCATGTGTTTATGGAAGGTTCAAGTAGTTTTAAAGCTGATTTAGATTGATTTTAACTCCTTGTTTGGTTTAAAATAATTAATTATAAAAATAAAAAAAGTTTATTGAAATGAAATTTTATTCTGCATATGAATTCGACTTTTAGAATTTTAGATAAAGGGCTTTTAATTATCTGATTTTAGTAATAATATTCATGAAATATATATAGTATTATAGAAATCAAGAGTGAGGTTTTTAAGGAATTTAGGAAATCATCATATTTCTAAGGGAAGTGTTTTGAAAGTTTACTTCCACGAACATATGATTCTTTTTTCGATTTGATTGCTTTTTCAATGAAATGAGAAATATTTTTAAACAATTTAGTTATAATAAGTGGTTATGGGACATTAGTTTTTCACTTCATTGTTTAATTATATGCCTTGTTTACGTAGAGTACTTGGTAGTGGAATTTACTAACCAATAGTAAATATTTTAGTAACACCAAGTGATTGTGGGATGTGGTGTTACTTTAGTGATTACTATTCAATATTTAATAAGTTTATAACATTTCGTGATCAGTAGTATTTTGGGGATGTGATTTATTATATAACTCATTAAATTTGTTAATGCATTTGGTAGCTTGAACTTGTAGGATAATTGTTCGACCTAGCGGCTTGACGACGGAGGTCGCACCTTGATCATGGTATTTGTTTTAGTTTCTAGCCTTATACCACCAAGCCAGTAGTCTATATTACGGGCTATATTCGATATCATAACACTTGCGCCATTCGTTAGTAGGTGTGGTACCTTAGCATTGCGATATTAAGTTGAACATATGTTATGGATATGCGGTACCTTTAGATGGTAGGAGTTTAGCAGGCTAAACTCTTAGAGCTTTTCTTATCAGTCTCCCCTTGGAAGAGAGAAATTCGCATTAAGAATATCTTATTGGTCAAAATATTTAGTGTGGTGTTAGCAATCGACTAAACTGCTAGTATGGTGTTAGCGATAGACTAAATTACTAGCGTGGCGTTAGCAACCGACCATACTACTAGTATGGTGTTAGCGACCGACCAAACTACTAGTGATTATCTATGAGTATATTCGAGTACCTATTCCCATGCGTTCATCATAGTGTTCTATGTTTGGGTATGAATTCTACTTTTGTGCTTTGAAGATTTTGATATGTAACACCATATTTAAGATGATAGTCCATGAGAGACTTAAGATGTTTTATGACATGGTGTGATTTTTTGTGTGTTTTATAATTGTCCAGAAGAGGACCGTGCCTCTATGTTTTGTCTACAAAGGAGACGAAAACATTGATTAGCAATAGCCTTATATGGATTTATTTTGGTTTTATTGATTTGAAATGGCTATGTATGAATCGCCATATTTGTGTATGATAGTCTATAATAGACTAGAGTATTGTTGAGCACTTGTATGTTAATTGTTGTGGGATATATTTTGTTGCAATTAATATCTGATCGATATCTTTATTATTGCGATCTTACCTTTTGACATTTGGAGATAGTCTGATCCGGATGTTTTTTCATTATAATGCTCGGGCAGACCGAACATTTTAGGTATTGAGACTCAGAGCTATGGATGTTGGGCCATCTATGAGGATAGAGTTGTATATGCATTTTATGTCATTAAGATTTAGAGAATCGTGTATTTAGTATAATTTGTATGAGAAGTTGACTTTGTGATCATGTATATTTAAATCGTGTTATAATCTATATCCATATATGTATTATGAGAGCATAATTATTCTATTTTGTAGACTCACTTATCTTTGAACCCTCGTGTCTTTATATTATAATATTCCACTGTGTTTTGTGATTCTGCATTTTCTATGTTATTATATATCGTTCTAAATTATATTGTACCCATCATGTGTACTACTTTATGTCAATACCATTCACATCTACTATTTAGTTCAGATCTTCAAATTTTGGTAAGAAAGACGTGACGGTGTTAGCCCATGGAAATATTCATGTTTCATCACTCTTAACAAACCTCATTCTTTGTATTATTAGATGTTATTAATTAGTAATACTCTTTAATAATATAGGTATAGAGGTGGGGCGTTACATTCTACTTAATTCCTTTTATCAATTTAAGTGATATGATCCTTCGTATTCAAATTTCATATACTTGTAAACATTTATGAAAAACCATATTTTCCATCTATGATTTTATCTTAATATCTAAAAATGAAAAAGTTTAGAATATTATAATAGTAGATGATTTTTTTTTGAAAATCACATATAATCACTAAATTGTTCTATAAGATACCTAATATTTGATGGTAGCGCAAAAAGATATTGTAAACTCAATGTTGCTTAATATGGATAATATCATATTTACAAATATAAGGCTAGGTAGATTAAAATTTCATCAAATATTAAAGAAGAAATAAATTTACAAACACATATAAGCAAATTTTAAACTTGATTACCATAATACAAAAGTGCTGCATATAAATTTATTTTTTCCCAAAATATGATAAGAAAATTTATGGTTTTAATAAATCATTCTCACCAAACTTGATTATATATATATATTTGAGAATAGGAAAATGGACCGATTTTTCTTCTAATGAATTGTTCCAAACAATTAGGATTCTTTGGTACATAAACATTGGTAAAGTAATAATGTCATGTAGAGTAACGAAGAAAACAAATTTATAATCAAACTAATTGAATATGTAATGACCTAGAATTTAGTTACTTGAATTTGGAATATTTGATTAATTTTAAATATTGTAATATTATTTATAAGTCAAATAGCTTGAATTTCAAATACAGAGGTTTATTGAATAGTGAATTTAAATAATTTAAATATTAAAATACCCGAATCTACGATTAAATCTAGAAAAAAATGATTTGGAAATCTTATTTAAATTATTTAAATAATAAGAATGATAGTACTAAACCTTTAATTTAGATTTTAAAAGTGATTTATTCGGTTTTATAATAATTTGTTTTGATTAACATGTGAAAATAGCCTTTTAGGGCACTGTCTCGGATTTCGACGAAATTAGTTTCATTGTAATTGTAGTAGTAAATTATTGTATGTTAACGAATTTCGTGATGATCGGGCTTGGTCATGAGAGCTTGAAACATGTATAAATTAATTTAAAAATTTTATATAATATAATTCGATTTAAAAATCTATCTTCGATATATGATCGAATTAGGCCTCGAGACTAGTTCTAGTGCGTCCGGAATATGGTTAGTACGTATAAAACGCCAGATGGCATGCCTTAATAGGAGTTCAAGATTTTCAGGACATTTAAAGCTTGATATTTTTAGATAAATAATATAGATATAACCGTATTCGAACCCATACCCTTACTATTCAGCCTATACTTCTTCTCATAACTCAACTATTCCAGACCATACCACTCTCCCTTTTAAATTCATGTCCAAAATAGAGAATATGTTTTAAAAAATTTCAAATCAAATTCAACCACCTAATCAAACTATCCATAGTGATCGGGACTAACCCATGAATTTTTAGGCCTCGAGTCTAACGAGCAACTTGTAAATGACGTCAAGTCGAAGGTATTCAATGGTAGGATTGAGCTATGGTGGTGCATGATGTCCAGGGAAGAGCTTCTTTCGTGGGTATTCGATCTTGGTTTTTAGCATATTGGGGCGTCGTCGTCGATCAATTGATGATGAGGTCTAAAGGAGAGGTGAAGAAGGGGTCAAGGGCTATCCACGGCCAAAGTTTTGTGAACTATTATGGTCATGGTTGGTCAAATTTCTCAACAAACA